>CM076581.1:864020274-864737370 GCA_034641835.2 Pinus albicaulis | reverse complement strand
TCGAAATGTTGTTTTCATAATATCTTCGATCTTCATTCTAATTTGATGATATCCTGAATGAAGATCCAACTTGGTAAAATAAATTGCTCCATGTAATTCATCCAATAATTCATCAATCACAGGAATGGGAAATTTATCTTTAATGGTGAGCTTATTGAGCTCCCTATAATCCGGACACATTCACCATGATCCATCCTTCTTGTGTACCAATACTACAGGAGCAGAGAAAGAACTTTGGCTAGGTTGAATTATACCCGCCTCTAACATTTCTGCAATCATACGTTCAATTTCGCTCTTTTGGAAGTAAGGATATCTATAAGGCCTGATGTTTGGAGGAACACTTCCTGGAATCAAATGAATAGCATGATCATGATCACGAACAGGTGGGAGTCCTTTGGGAGTTTCAAACACCTTGGAATGATTGTCCAAGACTTGTTGGAGATCTGCAGAAATAGATGATTTTGATGTCGAAACTTCTAGTGAGCATAATTGTGCAATTACGCCTCGTTGTTCTTTCTTTAGAAACTTTGTCATGACATTAGAGCTTATTATCCTTCCTAGCTTCCCTTCAATACCCCGTAATTCGACTTCCTTTCCTTCTGAAAAAAATTTCAAGAAAAGTTCTTGAAAATTAAAAGCTACCGTCCCCAAAGATTGTAACCATTGTACTACTAGTACAACATCAGCACCTCCCATAGGAATGGCAAGCATTGGACTAATCAATACATATTCCCCCATGGTTAGCTTGATATTATGGCATTTTCCAGAGCAATTTATAGTTCCTCCATTTTCAACCATCACTTGACATTCTGGTGCTGGGTATAGGAAACAATTTAATTCCTTGGCTACCCTATAATGAATAAAATTATGGGTGCTACCTGAATCAATCAACACTATTACCCTTTTCTTCTTTATATGTCCTTCTATCTTGAGAGTTTGAGGAGTGGTAATTCCTGCCAACGCATTACATGATATGGTCGGATTCATTTCTTCTTCTTCTAGGGGTGGTTCCTGGTGTAGATCCTCTTCTTGTTCATTTTCTTCTTCTTCTTCACAATCTCTGTAAAATAATTTCTTCTCAGCACACTTATGACCTTTAGTGTATTTGCTATCACAACTATAGCAAAGCCCTTTTGCTCTTTTTTCTTCCAATTGTTGTGGTGTCAACCTTGTAGGTTGTGGAAATCTAGGCGTAGCAACACTTCCTTCTTTATAGAATTGAGTGGTAGGCTTCCTTGTAGCCATAATTTTACATTCAACTTTTCTTGCCAACCTGAATGCCTTCTCCAATGAATCAGGTTCCAAAACGCGAACTTCATGTTGGATGTTATCCTTTAAAGTGCCTAGGAAGAGATCAATCCTGTGTTCCTCTGTAAGATCGGTTACCCTTATATTCAATTTTTGGAAGTCCTCAATGTGCTGCCCCACTAAACCCTTTTGTTTGAGATTTATCAATTGGGTAAAGAAGGTGTTGCTCTTTGTATCCTCATAATGTGCTATCATTTCCTCCGTAAAAATTGACCAAGTGACAATTTTTTTACGGGAGCAAAGGCATTGATACCATACAAATGTATTTTTGTTCTAAATGTAAAGTTGCAATGCGTACCTTTTGTGTGTTTTGCACGTTATGGAGATCAAAATATTGCTCCATCTGTAGTATCCATGTTACAGGATCCTTTCCATCAAACTTCCTCATATCCATTTTGGGAATATGGTGGTTCTTCCTGCCAACATTCGAGTTTATGAAATCATGATTAACATTTATTTTGTTCTCATCAGGAGGTTCTTCTCCTATATTTCCACCATTAGGAATCATTTCTGGTTTTAAGCTTGTCATCAAGCCTTCCATGTATGCTTTTAGATCACTCTTCATGTTTTCCATGTTGTCTTTTATGTCATCCATCTTAGCTTCCATGCCCACGTCCATGCCATCCATCTTAGCTTCCAAACCAATCATCTTAGCTTCCACGCCTTTCTTCAAACCATCCATCTTAGTTTCCACGCCTTTCTTCAAAACTTCCATTTCAATTTTTGTTGTTCTTTGCGAGAGCGAAATTTGCTCTTGTAATTTTGATATGTCATGTTGCCATTCTTCATCTTCATGAGTCATAGTAGAGCCTTCTGAAGGCTTAATGGGTGTTGAATTCTTTTTGGGGGCCATTTTAGAATCCAATATTGATATCTATTCTAAAATATGCCCTTGGAATCAATTCAACTTGATTCTTCAAACAAGACTTATGCAATTCGGAAAAACAAATACACACCTTTTACTATCTTTTAGGAGATCGATATTGAAATTGAATTATCTCTGTAATTGAAAATATTCGATATCTGAAATTCAGCCCTGTAGTAGCCCTCTGAAGCTTCTTTCAAATGCCACAGGTCTGACCTGATTTTGATTCTCCAAGACAAAGTTGTGTCCAATCTCCCACGATGACCTAATTCTGGACTGGTTCAGTAGAGCGAACTTGTACGACTTGCCACGTGTCACTGTTTTGTCCTTTGTCTCTGAAATTGATAGCGAAGAAACTACAGGCCGTGTACTAGTGATCACTTTTGACGGCACTCCAATCCAATCTTCAGAGAGAGAGTTATTAAACTTTTCCCACGATCACCTCTTTGAGATGAAATTCAGGAGCCTGAACAAGCACTACCTTCCACAGATCATATCTCCAAAAATATTGCGAACCAAGCTCTGAAATTTTTTGACAACTTTCCTCAGGATTTCAGCTTCGCACCATATGAATTTTAGATTCTGAACCTTCGTAGAAACAGATTTATAGCGAAAATTCCATGATGACCTGTTTAGGAGCTTGAAAAAAGACCTGACTTCCACAGATGATATCTCCGTAAATATTGCGAACCAAGGTCTGAAATTTTTAGGCAAGTTTCCTCAGGATTTCGGCTTCGCACCCTAAAAATTTCAGCTTCTGAAACTTTGTAGAAAAAAAGTTATAGCGAAAATGCCACGATGACCTGTTTGGAGCAGCGAAACCCTAGAATCCAAAGCTCTGATACCAAATGTTATGTAACCAACTCCAAAAATAGAAGAAATGAGATATCAACGCCTTAGAAATAAGCCACTTCGAGGGGGAAACCTCCAATACATTACATGAATGATCAATTCTTGGATGATACAATTCACAAAACCTCCTTTCTATATATAGGAGTCCATGGGGCCATAATATAATCCTAGTGGGCCACAATGTAAACACTAACAATAATAAGGGGCTATACTAGTGATATAGGGACCTAACATAAGGGAGATGATGATAGAGAGACACAAATAATCCCCTAAAGGGTTTCTACATGGAGAAGGCTCCGACATTTCTCATCACTGGAGTGATCAACTAGTGAAGTAGTAGGTTTCCCAACCCTCTACAATGCCTACATTCTTAGCAGTGGGAAATGGAGGGTTTCAAGAATAAGAAAATCTTGAATACTATTTTCTGGAGTATGAGTCTCAATTTCTAAAATTCAAGGATCATTTGAGTTTTCAAGAATTCTATTAGATAAGGGACAATAGGATACCCTGAGATCATAATAGAGTTGGAGGATTCATACAAAATCATGATCTACACTGGAATATGGGAAAATTTTCCTTGCCCAAATTTGATGGTTCAAAAATTTTCACTACCAAATCACGGGTAGAGAAGGTAGACATCTACTTCTAGCTGAACGAAGTACCAGAGATGGAGGCCATCAAAATAGCAATGTTGCACCTTGAGTGTGAAGCACATGATTGGAGGTTTCATGGAATTTATACATTGGTTCATGCCAATGTGACTACATATTCAGATTTCACAAGGAGGTTGGTGGAGAGGTTTGATTGGAGAGACCCAAAGGCACCTTTCATGGGGCTAGCTAAGCTCAAATAATTAGGCAATCTAGAAACTTATATTTCTGAATTTCTAAAACTTTTTGTTATGGTTCCTGATTTATCTACAGCAAGGAGGGTCTATATATTTATTGATGGGCTAGAAAAACCTCTACATGGGTTGGTTAAATCTACCAAACCCACTACCCTTCAAGATGCCACTGAAAGGGCTAGAGATCTACAAGATGCCTTGTGAAAAGCAAAGGCAACATTTCAGCAAAATACCACTTTTCCATCAAAGGGAAAATATGAGAACGCTCATTTTTCAAAGGAGAGAAAAAACGAAGTACCTCTTAGTGATGATGTCCGAAGAGATTTGAGGAGAAGGAATATTTTCTTCACATGCAGGTAATCATGGGCACCCAGACATAGATGTGCAGTAGGAAAGGCACACTATATAGAGGCCTCTTTAGATGATGAGGAGGAGGAGGAAGAAGATCAAGAAGGATGTCACAATGCTGGGATAGTAGGAGAGGATCAACCACCACCAGGAGGTGGTAATGGAGCATTTTATCCAATTGGAAGGCCCTTGCATCATTGAGAGGAGTACCCAACTAATTGACCAAGAGGGTTTGAGGTACCATTTAGGATAAAAGGGTTTAAGTTTTGATTAACAATGGGGTACCCACAACTTTATTGATGCCAAACTAGTGCAGAGGATGGAAATACCCATTGATGATTTTGAAGGATTTTCAGTTTTGGTCCAAGGAAATAGAGCTATGTAGTGCATGTATTATGTTCCATCTTTATCTGTCACCATGGGGACATATAAATTGACTGGTCACTTCTTTGTGGTTGACATACATGAAACCAATGTGATATTGGGTGTGCAGTGGTTGATTACTTTAGGGAAGGTCTCCACCGATTGGGAGACTTTGCAAATGGAATGGGTGGACAAAAAGAGTGGAAAAAATCAGATGATTAGTGGCATGCACACATATCCTACAAAAACAACTTCAACACAGAAAAAAGAGTTGGATTTGCATAGTGGAAGAAAATACCTAAAAGCCCCATCATGCATGTAGTTGACTTTGGCCCATTGGACATTACTGTTTAGTGAAAAACCAACTGGGAGGCCACCTGAGCACGAGTTGGTGAGAAATGTCCCACAACATGTTTCACCACTCATAGATCTAGGAGGAGTGGGAGCATTGGGAGGTCATGGCATAACGCAGAGATTCTTGGGTAGACTCAAGGAACAGGGAGAATTTCTCCCATAATCATTATTACCCACTCACCTCAAATATTGCACTGAGAAAGGAGCAGCAGAGGGGGGATAGCAACATATCGATATGTAACTTTGGCATGGGAGATTTCAAATAAGTGGGTAGGAACATGACAAATTATTTATATGATAGATCATCAACACTCTCAATATGGAGGATAGATCCTTATTGGAAATCCCAGTTATTGGTGGATTATTCCAAGGATGTTTTTACTTGCATGATACTTGATGACCAGCTACTAGAGGAGAGATATTTAGTAAGAGATGGGGTCATCTACTATCAAAGTAGGATATTATTATCTAGAGAATCCAAGCTTAAGGAGAAGTTGCTACAAGAAGCACATGAAGATTTTCTCTTTAGCCACACTTATTCCATGAGAGGATACCATACCATCGTGGATGGATATACTTGGGAAGGATTTGAAGAAGAGATATATTAGCATTTGAGAATATGCATGGATCATGTGGAGATGGAGAAGATACATAACTCTTTGATATATTTATCAAAACCACCTCTTTCTTATTTGGAAGTGAGAGTGGACCTATCTATGAGCCACTCCATTGGTGTGAGAAAATCATATGGTACGCATCATGTTTTTATGCATAATGATTTACTTGATGAATATTTGCATTCCTTTACCATATATGTGCAGGCCGTTGCTCCAAGTGGGGGCATTCTTCTGTATAAAATTAATTTTCAAGTTGGGGCCATAAATAGTGTTGAGAATGGCCACTCCATAGGAGGATATAGGGAAATGACATATCATTCAGGGTGTACTCTAAAGGCACCAAAAATTACTCACCTTCTCAAAGCATGTGAGAAGAATACAGCAGAAAGTAAGTGGTGGGGAAACAACTTTCCATATCATTATCTAAGGCAGTCAGGAGGTATACTATTCTGGTTCCACATGTGTGACTATGATCCTCCTCCATTATTTCATATGGTATCTTATGTATGCTTGGTTTTGATTCCATACATTGATTATGTCCTTATTTTTATTATGGGAATGATTGGATGAGTGATGTAAGGGTGCAACATGCCCATTGGGAGTAAGATGCTCCATGTTTCTTATGCATCATGTTTCATGGAGATCATTGGACAAACCATGATTGATAAATAGGATCTTTTTATTCCTTATGAGATGAGTCATTTTCATTGCATGAGTACTTGGCAGGAGAATTTCATGGAGGGATTGATTGGGAGACACTTGGTATATGAGGAGAGCTTATCACATGGGGGTGTCACCAAGGAAGGAGGAGAAGATTTGTGGCCCTCGTGTTTATAGTTGCTTGAGGACAAGCAACATTTGCGAGGGGGGGACTGTAATATTCCCAATTATCTATAAGCTAGTTGTAATATTAATTTTTGTTTTTGCTTCTTAATTTGATGAATAAGAGGGTATGGAGACCCATAAATATCCTTAGTAGGAATAAAATAACTCCTAATGTGAATGGAGATAATTTTAGTAGCTTAATTGAGCACCTTGGTGTGTGAAAAGGGGTTGGAGCATGTAGACTGAGTCAACTTCAACCAAATCAATGTCGCTATCATAGAGGAGTGGACATTCATGGAGGGATGGTGCAGTTTTGGTGCGAGACTCCATGCATTGAAGTAGTGGCTTTAATGAGTGGAACCAAGTGTGAGGAAGCTCACCAATTATATAGGGAAGGGTATGGCAGCCATAGAGGATATGTTTTAGATTTTTTTTTTTTTTATGGTTTGTTAAGATTTGAGGCTCTCTTCAACTATTTAGCTAAGACGGTATTGCTATTTAGCACAGGGTGTCACCGAGAGGGAATCCAACCTTGATCCTCGGGGGACTAAAAGTGCCCAATCAGGAGAGGTGATTGAGCTACATTTATACATTCTAGCATCAGGGCAAAGCTTCAATCTTATTATACAACCTAGTTCCTGTTGAGGATGTGTTGTCTTGTAGGGCAGAAGTTGTGGAGGGTTTGTAGAGCCAATTTATGAGATTGTGTTTTAGTGGAGAGGAAGCCTTTCCATTGGGAGATTAGAAAGGAGGCTCCTTGGGAATTATATCATTATTTGGAACTAGGCCAAGCTACCACCATCACCTACAACATAGTTTAAGTCCATGACTGCTTTATTTTGGAGAGTTGTTGTAGTAGTGATTTATGTGCATGATTTTGGGAGTTGGTCCTGTAGTGGAGGGATTAGCCTTTCACCTGGAAATTATATTGGAGGAGGGCCATATATTTTTATATCAACTTCGGCCATATCTGCCATCTATTTTGCTACAGTTAATCTTTAGCGCCAGGGCTTGGGTTCATCATTTGTATTTTTGGGTGTATTACAAGAAACCCTCTTGGGTTCTTGTTGGAGGTTGCTATATAGCCTAGATCTTTATTTTCTATATCTCTCAAGGCATATATCAGCCCTTGTTTCATGATATGTTCATATGTTGTAGCAGTGCTCTTATGACTGCACTGGATCAACCTTTCACCTGGAAATTATATTGGAGGGGGGCCATATATTGTTATATCAACTTCAGCCATATCTGCCAGCTATTTTGCTGTAGTGAATCTTCAGCACAAGGGATTGGGTTCATCATTTGTATTTTTGGGTGTATTACAGGAAACCCTCTTGGGTTCTTGTTGGAGGTTTCTATATAGCCTAGATCTTTATTTTCTATATCTCTCAAGGCATATATCAGCCCTTGTATAATTGTATGTTCATATGTTGTAGCAGTGCTCTTATGACTTCACTGTAGCAGTCTTCTGGCATTTTGGTATCGTAGCAGTACCTCATTCTTGAGGGGGTTTACTTACTGGAGGCTTGTTAACTCATGTGTATGATTTGTGCCCCATTATATTACATTTATTTGTTACTGTTATGATGAATGAAAAGGCTACATATTGGTCTCTCATGTTTATGCATTAATATTCATTTCTATTTCCATGTTTATGTCTTGTATTGCTGCTTTTCCCATTTGGGAATATTAGAGTGGTATCATAACATAATCTTGGATCAACCTGTGCATATTAGGCTAGCATGTTATCAGAATAAGGATATCCTATCACAGATAGAGAGAAGAGGTATCACAGAAGAAACTGGAGATATGATTATACAAATGATAGAGAAGACAAGGGTAAACCCCCTTTATCGGGAGGAGATGAGGAGAAAGAGTTCCCTAAGCTTTTTATTCAAACTATGCAAGACATTGCGAGACAAATAAGGGAGATGAGGATGGATAGACTCAAAGAATCCCCTAAATGGTTTCTACAAGGAGAAGGCTCTGACATTTCTCATCACTGGAGTGATCAACCAGTGAAGCAGCAGGTTTCCGAATGCTCTACAATGCCTACATTCTTAGCAATGGGAAATGGAGGGTTTTAAGAAAAAAAAATTCTTGAAGACTATTTCCTGGAATATGAGTCTTAATATCAAATATTCAAGGATCATTTGAGTTTTCAAGAATTCTTTCATATCAAGGATAATAGGAGACCCCGACATTACAATAGAGGTGGAAGATTCATACATAACCATGATCTACACTGGACTATGAGTAGATTTTTCTTACCCAAATTTGATGGGTCATCAAAATGCACTTCCAAATCATGGGTACAAAAGCTAGACATCTAATTCCAGCTGAACCAAGTACTAGATATGGAGGCCATCAAAATAGTAGCACTGCACCTTGAGGGTGAAGCACATTATTGTAGGTTTCATGGACTTTCTACATTGGGTCATGCCAATGTGACTCCATATTCAGAGCTCAGAAGGAGTTTGGTGGAGAGGTTTGATCGGAGAGACCCAGAGGCACCTTTCATGGGGCTAGCTAAGCTCAAACAATCATGTAATCAAGAAACTTATATTTCTGAATTTCTAAAACTTTCTGTTATGGTTCCCAATTTATCTACAACAAGGAGGGTCTATATGTTTATTGATGGGTTAGCAGAACCTCTACATGTGTTGGTTAAATATACCAGACCCACTACCCTTCAAGATGCCATTTAAATGGCTAGAGATATACAAGATTCCTTTCAAAAGGCAAAGGCAAAATTTTAGAAAAATTCCACTTTTCCATCAAAGGGAAAAGGTGAGAAGCCTCCTTTTTCAAAGGAGAGCCAAAATAAAGTACCTCTTAGTGATGATGTTCGAAAATATTTGAGGAGAAGGAAGCTTTGCTTCACATGCCAAGAATCATGGGCACCTAGACATAGATGTGCAGTAGGAAAGGCACACTATATAGAGGTCTTTTCAGATGATGAGGAGGAGGAAGAAGGATAACCAGAAGGAGGTCACAACGTTGCGATAGTAGGAGAGGATCCACCACCACCAGGAGGTGGGAATGGAGCATTTTATCCAATTGGAGGGGCCCTTGCATCATTGAGAGGAGTACCCAAGTACTTGAACTTGAGGGTTCAAGGTACCATTCAAGATTAGAGGGTTTCAGTTTAGATTGACAGTGGGGCTACCCACAGCGTTTTGAATTCCAAAATAGTGTAGAGGAGGGAAATACCCACTAATGATTTTGAGGGATTTTCATTTTTGGTCCCAAGAGCTAGAACTATGCAGTGCATGCATTATGTTACATATTTATCTGTCACCATGTGGACATATACATTGATTTATCACTTCTTTGTGGTTGACATACCTGACACCAATGTGATATTGGGTGTGCAATGGTTGATTACTTTGGGGAATGTCACCACATATTGGGAGATTTTTCAGATGGAATGGGTGGATAGAAAGAGTGGAAAAACTCAGATGATTAGGGTCCTATAGACATATCCATCATAAAAAAATTCCAAATAGAAAACATAGTTGTATTTGTGCAATGGAAGTAAGGACCTAACCATCCCATCATGTATGCAGTTGACTTTGGCCCATGGGACATTACTGTTTACTGGAAAACCACCTAGGAGGCCACCTGATCAGGAGTTGGTGAGAAATGTCCCGCAACATGTTACACCACCCATAGATCCAAGACGAGTGGGACAGTTGGCAGGTCATGGTACAATGTAGTGAGTCTTGGGTAGATTCAAGGAGGAGGTCGAAATTATCCCAACATCATCATTACCCACTCTCACGTCACATATTGCACTGAGAGAGGAGAAATAGAGTAGGGATAGTAGCATACTGGTATGTAACTCTATCATGGGAGATGTAAAAGGAGGGGGAAACCACATGACATATGCTTTATATGATATATCATCAGCATTGTCACTATGGAGGATAGATCTTTGTTGGAAATCCCAGTTATTTGTGGATTATTCCAAGGATTTTTTTACTTGCATGATACTTGATGACTAGCTACTAGAGGAGATATGTTCAGTAAGAGATGGGGTTATCTACTATCGAAGTATGATATTATTATCTAGACTATCCAAGCTCAAGGAGAATTTACTACAAGCAGCTCATGAAGATTTTCTCTTAATCGACAATTATTCCAAGAGAGAATACCATACCATCATGGAGATATATACTTGGGAAGGATTTGAAGAGGAGAAATATTAGAATATGAGAAGATGCATGGATCATGTGGAGATGGAGGGGATACATAACTCTTTGATAGATTTATCACAACCACCTCTTTTCTCTTTGGGAATGAGAGGCAACCTATCTATGAGCCACTCCATTGGTGTGAGAAAAGCATATGGTAAGGATCATGTTTTTATACATAGTTATTTACTTGATGAATATTTGTATTCCTTTACCATATATGTGCAAGATATTGCTCCAAGTGTGGCCATTATTCCTTATAAAATTCATGGTAAAATTGGGGACATAAATAGAGTTGAGCATGGCCACTCCCTAGGAGGATATAGGGAGATGACATATCATTCAGGGTGTACTCCAAAGGCACCAAAAATTACTCACATTCTCAAAGCATGTGAGAATAATATGGTAGCATGTAAGTGGTGGGGAAACCACTTACCATATAATTATCTGAGGTAGTCAGGAGATATATTGTGGTGTTTCCACATGTGGGACTATGATCCTCCTCCATTATTGCATATGGCAAGTTATGTATCCTTCGTTTTGATCCCATACATTGATGATGTCCTTATTTTTATTATGGGAATGATTGGAGGAGGGATGCAAGGGTGGAACATGCCCATTGGGAGTAATATTCTCCATGTTTCTTATGATTCATGTTTCAGGGAGAACATTGGGAAAACCAAGATTGCTACATTGAATCTTTTTCTTCCTTATGAGATGAGTAATTTTCATGTCATGAGTACTTGGGAGGAGAATTTCATGGAGGGATTGATTGGGAGACACTTGGTATATGAGGAAAGCTTATCACATGGAAGTGTCACCAACGAAGGAGGAGAATATTTTCAGCAGTCAACTTTACAGTTTCTTGAGGATAAGCAACATTTGGGAGGGGAGGACTGTAATATTCCCAATTAGCTATACGCTAGTCAGAGGATATGGAGACCCATAAATCTCCTTAGTAGGAATAAAATCACTCGTAATGTAAATGGATATTATTTTAGTAGCTTAATTAAGAACACATGTGTGTGAAAAGGGCTGGAGCATGTAGACTGGGTCAATTTTGACCAAATCAACAATGTTGTCATGGAGGAGTGGAAATTCATGGAGGAACAATGTAGTTTTGGAGGGGGAATCCATGCATGGAAGTATTCGCTTTAATGGGTGAGGCCAAGTGTAAAATTCATACTTAGCCTAAGCTAAGACGAATATGCAATTTTGTCTCATTTTCTGTTACATGAATAAATGAATAAAGGCGGACATGTAAAACTCCTAAAAGAATGAATAAATCTATGCCCATATGAACATGGATAGATTTGGGCCATGTAAATAAATCACTTGTAGGTGTGAAAGGGGTTTGATCTATGAGACTGGGTCAACCTTGACCAAATCTACAGCGTTGTCTAGATACAATGCACCTCATGAAGGGACAACACAGTTCTAGAAGGAGGCCCCTCATGTGAAAGGAGCTAACTCATCAAGGTGGTTTAGGGTTTGCAAAGGCTTTCATCTTATAAAATGAAGGGGAAGGCAGTAAGAGAAGGTTGTTGATTGTATATATTTCTGAGTATCTTGTCTCTTTAGACAAATACCATTCTCTACTATTTAGTGGAGAATAGTGTTGCTTAGCACTTGGAGTTCCTATGCAAGGATTTCACCTCTTCCATTGAGGATTATTGGAGGAGTATTGCTAATTTCACCCACTATCAGGCATTTTTCCAAGCTATACTTCCAATTGCAACGCAGATCTAGTGAGGGTTTGGTTGCTTTTGTAGGCTGCAACAAGTGGAACTCTAGATTTGTTCAGATATAGCTTGTATTGGTTCCTCTTCTCAGTGAGTGTGTCTTTTAACCTCTTGGAAGAGTGCATCCATTGTTTGAGCTTCATATTTTTATCTTGGCATCAGGCCAACTCATTTATTTAAGTTTCAACGAAGTTTCCCTTGAGGGACTGTGTTATTTTCAGTGGAGGTTTTGTAGGGTGTTTTGATCCCACTTTTGATGAGAGATATTTGGTGCTGGGCTCTGCCTTTCACTTTGGTGACCCATGGATTAGCTTGCTGATCCATGTTATGTTTATATATGATCTCTTTCAATGTAAATTCATCTTTAGAAATTTCTGAATAATATTGCAGATCTGCTACTTAAAACTTAGATCTACTCTTTGTAATGCATGATTTGGTCAAAACCCAAGGGGATCTTGTAATAGAGTCTTTCTAAAGTACAGATCTACTATGGATCTATTATTTCATCCACATATATTTTATAGGTATAAAGTGTAACATTCAGCTGCTAAAGCTCCATAAAATGATGTTGTTAAGCCATTTTTTAGTTTATACATGTGTTGCAGTCCTTTTTTCTCAAGATTTCTTCCTCTCTTGTCTTCTGTATTCTATTGTATAATGTAAAAGAATCATTGTAAATCTGATTTGCTGATATATATTCAAAATTTGATCTTATTTGATGGCCTCCTTCTCATTCTCTCCAAGACTGCGTTATTTCTGAAGCAGTTTGTTGTGCATAGCTGCAGCTCCTCTTGCAGGGTGTTTTTCAGCTAGACTAGGTGGTGGGAGACCTGTTTACCACACCTAGTTTGATTTGTTTTTTCTCCCCTTTTCGTTATAGACTCTGGATCTACTGATCTAAGGGATCCAAGGGGTAAAACCTCATTTCTGTGCATAAATCTTGCAGAAGTGCGTTATTTTAACAGGCTTGCTGTGCAATCCCTATTTTTGGATATTACAGTGCTATCTGTGCTCCTTTCTTGGCACAAACTGTGCTTGTACTGGAGAATCATAGCCATGCTGAATTCAGAAGAAGATGAACCTCTTAATGAGAGGGAGAAGAGGTATCAAAATAGAATCCATAAGAATTTTGATTACACCACTGAGGATCAAGACAAGGGTAAAGCCCTTGAAACTGGAAGTGATAAAGAAGGAGAAGAGTTTGCAAGAACTCTTTTGGTGGCCATGCAAGATCTTGCTAGATAGATCAAAGAGATGAGAATGCACAGGATGAGGGAATATCCTGGGAGAATTCATCTTGGGGAAAGCTCTGGCATGTCTCACCACTGGACTCGTCAACCAGTGAACCAGCCACAAGCTCCACAGGCTCCAGAAGCTCTACAACGCTCCACTATGCCTACCTTCTTGGCTGTGGAGAATGAAGGACCACAAGAGAAAGCATCCCTTTAGGACTAATTTGTGGAATGTGATTCTCAGAATCATAGATTCAAGGACCACTTGAGTTTCCAAGAGTTTTTTCACCTGAAGGAAAAAATAAGACCAAGTCGTTAGTATAGAGATGGTGGGTCCTTCCGTAATCATGAGAGACATCACTCTATGGGAAGATTATTTTTGCCCAAGTTTGATGGATCATCCACTAGTTCTTCCAAGGCATGGGTAGAAAATTTGAACATTTACTTTCAGTTGAACAAGATCCCTGAGATTGAAGCCATCAAGAATGAAGCACTGCACTTTGAAGGTGAAGCACACAATTGGTGGTTCCATTGGTTGTCTACATTGGGCCATGCCAATGTGACTACATATTCTGAATTCACTAGGAGACTTGTGGAAAGGTTTGACAGAAAGGATCTAGAAGCACCTTTCATGAGCCTTGCAAAGTTAAAGCAATAAGGAAATGCAAAAATTTATATCTCTGAGCTTCTGAGAGTATCTGTGATGGTTCCTGATTTGTCTATAGCAAAGAGGGTGTACATGTTCATCAATGGCTTGGAATAACCTTTGAATGGGTTGGTTAAATCTACTAAGCCCATCACTTTGCATGATGCCATTGAGAGGGCTAGAGATCTCCAAGATCCCTTGCCAAAAGCAAAGGTAACTTTCTAGAGCAAGGCCCCTCACCTTTCTAAAGGGATGGAAGAAAAAGCTGCTCCTTCCAATGAGACATCATTCAAGAAGCCTCTTGATATTGAAGTCAGGAGAGAGATGAAAAAGAACAGAATATGTTTCACTTGCCAAGAGTCCTGGGAACCTGGACATAGATGTGCTGCTGGGAAAGCACACTACATGGAAGTCTTCTCAGATTTTGAGGAGGAATATGAAGATGATGAACCAAGGAGGGGTCGCAACGCTGATAATGTTGAGGGAGAACTAACACCATCTAGAGATGGGGATGGAGCCTTTGCTCCAATAGGTGGAACTCTTACATCTTTGAGAGGAGTGCCTAAGTACTTGACCCTAAGAGTACAAGGTTCAATCATGAATCATAGGGTATCTGTACTGATTGACGGTGTGGAAACCCACAACTTTATTGATGCTCATCTTGTGCAAAGGAGAGAAATCCCCACTGATATTTTTTAGGGATGCTTTGTTTTGGACCCAAGAGATAGGAAAATGCAATGCATGCAATATGCCCCATCACTCTCAGTCACTATGGGGTCCTACACTCTGGTGGATAACTTTTTGCAGTTGACATACTAGACACCAATATCATTTTTGGTGTCCAATGGCTGATGACATTGGGGAAAGTCACCATTGATTGGAAATATTTGCAGATAGAGTGGGTGATCTTGAAGAGTGGTAAACCCAAAATGATTCAAGGCATGCATACTTATCCCTCACCTAGCACATCCACAAAAACAACAGAGATGGATTTGCATAGTGGAAGCAAGGATCTCACAGTCCGTTCTCTTATGTTCATGAGAATTCTGCAAGGGACATTCCTATCTAGTGGAAAACCACCTAGGATGCCACCAGATTCAGATCTTGTGGGGGAGGCCTCACAAAGTGTTGCTCCAAATCTAGATCTAGGAGGGATTGTAGCAATGGGAGACCAAGATACAGTGCTAGAGGGCTTGGGAAAGCTGAAGAATGAGGGGGATCTTCTCCTTGCATCACTATTACCCTCTCTCTTTCCTAGATCTGCGTTGTGGGAGGATAAGAATGGGAGGATCAGCCTTCCAACACAAAACTTTGGCATGAGAGATGTCAAAGAAGAGATTAGCATTGTTGTGAAACCAGCTCCAAAAAGAGAAGAAAAGAGATATAAACGCCTTAGAAATGAGCCACTTCGAGGGGGCAACCTCCAATACATTACATGAATGAACAATTCTTGGATGACTCAAATTACAAAACCTCGTTTATATATATAGGAGTCCATGGGGCCACAATGTAATCCTAGTGGGGCCACAATGTAATCCTAGCTGACCTAGCAATAATAATTTAAGGGCACAATAATAACAATATGGGGATTACAAGGGTACAATAATAACAATAAGGGGGTTACACTAACAACAATAAGGGACTATACTAGTAATATAGGAACCTAAAATGCCCATGTCCTTAAAAAAAGTGTTGTCCTCAATGCTTGAGTAGCTCTAGGTGCTTCTGCATAAAATTCTCATCCTCCCATGTAGAATCTTCAGTGGGTAAGTTCTTCCACTTGATGAGATACTCTGAAATCAATTGATTCCGTAGCTGTCAAGTTCTTGTTTCCACGACCTCTTCAGGTTCCAATATGATTTTTTCTTCCTCATCAAGTTTTGTAAATATTGTTTGAACTAGAATATTTTCACCTATAACCTTCTTTAAGCATGAAACATGGAAAATTGGATGCACTCGTGAAGAAGCAGGAAGCTCCAATTTGTATGCCATAGTACCAATCTTTTGCAACACCTTGTAAGGACCATAGTACTTTGGTGATAATTTATTATTCTTCTTAGCTTGCTTGAGCGACATTTTTTTGTTTCGTTGTAGCCGTAAAAATACCCAGTATCCTACATCAAATCTTATCTCATTGCGATGTTGATCTGCCTGTTGTTCATTCGATTTTGTGCCAAATTCAGGTTGTCCTTTAAGAGTTGGAGAACTTCTTCTTGATGCTCAATGTGATCTTCCACTTCTTGAACCTTCGAATTTTCTCTTAAAGATGATGTGATGGATGGTGGATGATATCCATAAAGTGCCATAAATGGGGTTATTTTTTCTGCAGTATGGAAGGAAGTGTTATACCATTATTTAGCTAGAGGTAATGACTTGAACCATTGTGTTTGTTTATCATATACAAAAAAACGAAGATATCCTTCCAAACATGTATTTACTATCTCAGTTTGACCATCGGATTAAGGATGATAAAATGAGCTATGAGTTAATTGAGTACCCAAACAATAAAATAACTCCGTCCAAAAATTTCCAGTAAAAATGGGATCTCTGTCGCTCACAATAACCCTTGGGTTTCCATGTAGCTTTTTAATTATGTCCATAAATGTAGTAGCAACTGTATTTGCTTTAAATGGATGAGATAATGCACAAAAGTGTGCATACTTGGTAAGTCTATCAACTACCACCATGTTGACACTCTTTCCTTCGGACTTAGGTAAACTAGTGAAAAAATCCATTGAAATCTCCTCCCAACGTTGAATTAGAATGGATAAAGGTTGTGGAAGACCCGGGGTCTTAATTGTCTCAACTTTATTCTGCTAGCAAACCAAACATTCCGCCACAAAATTTTGAATATCAAATTTAAGGCCATCCCAAAAAAATTCTTTCTTCACCCTATGGTAAGTTTTTAAAAATCCTGAGTGTCCTCCTAAAGGAGAAGTGGGCAATTCCAAAAGAATATTTTTTTTTATTTGGGAATTCTTACAAAGATATAAGTGATCTTTGTACCATAAGGAATCATTTTTCTGACTAAATGTATCAGATGTACTAGGATCTTGTTGCAACTTTTGAATTAGTGTCCACACTTCTTTATCCTTCTTCCATTCATCTCTTGCTTTGGTTATCCAATCTGGTTGGATAATAGAAATGGCACAAAGAAATGCTTCCACCTCTTCATTCATTCTTGAGAGTGCATCTACAACAACATTTAGCTTCCCTTTTTTGTATATCATTTCAAATTCATAACCAAACATCTTTGTGACCCATTTTTGCTACTCTTCTAAGGATAGTCTTTGTTCCAAAAAGTGTTTAAGACTATCATGATTAGTTTTTACCTTGAAGTGTCTTCCCATTAGGTAAGTTCTCCATTTATTTAGTGCATGCAGTATTGCTAACATTTCCTTCTCATAAATAGGTTTCTTTAAATACTTTCCTTTGATTAGACGAATTTCAAAAGAAATGGGTCTTCCTTCTTGCATTAAAACAACACCAATTCCATTTCCTGAGGCATCGCATTCCACAATAAAGGTTTTTGTGAAGTCTGGTGTAGCTAATACTGGTGCTAGGCACATTGCCTCTTTAAGATGTTCAAAGGCCTTAGTTTTTTTAGTAGTCCATGAAAATGCATCTTTCTTCAATAATGTTGTTAGAGGCAGTGCTATTCTCCCAGAATTCTTAACAAAATTTCGATAATACCTTGTTAACCCAAGAAATCCTTACAACTTCTTTATGGTTGTGGGCACTTTCCATTCCTTAATGGCTTTAATTTTGTTAGGTTCTAACTTAACACCCTCAAGAAGCCAAATATTCCACCTCTCGTACTCCAAATAAACATTTGGATTTTTTCGCATATAATTGTTTCTCCTGTAATAGTTTGAGCACCCTGTCAACATGTTGAACATGATCCTTCCAAGACCTACTGTAGATTAGTATATCATCAAAAAATACTAGCACAAATTTTCTAAGGAAGGGTTTGAAAATGGAATTCATCGACCCTTGAAATGTAGAAGGTGCATTGGTAAGGCCAAAAGGCATGACCAAAAATTCATAATGACCCTCATGAGTTCGAAATGTTGTTTTCGGAATATCTTCAGTCTTCATTCTAATTTGATGATACCCTGAACGAAGATCCAATTTGGTAAAATAAATTGCTCCATATAATTCATCCAATAATTCATCAATCACAGGAATGGGAAATTTATCTTTAATGGTGAGCTTATTGAGCTCCCTATAATCCGGACACATGCACCATGATCCATCCTTCTTGTGTACCAATACTATAGGAGCAGAGAAATAACTTTGACTAGGTTTAATTATACCCGCCTCTAACATTTCTGCAATCATACGTTCAATTTCGCTCTTTTGGACATAAGGATATCTATAAGGCCTGATGTTTGGAGGAACACTTGCTGGAATCAAATGAATAGCATGATCATGATCATGAATAGGTGGGACTCCTTTGGAGTTTCAAAAGCCTTGGAATGATTGTCCAAGACTTTTTGGAGATTTGCAGAAATAGATGATTTTGATGTTGGAACTTCTAGTGAGCATAATTGTGAAATTATGCCTCATTGTTATTTATTTAGAATATTTTTTATGACAATAGAGCTTATTATATTTCACAGCTTCCCTGCAATACTATGTAATTATAATTCCTTTCCTTTTGAAAAAAATTTCAAGAAAAGTTCTTGAAAATTAAAAGTTACCGTCCCCAAAGATTGTAACCATTGTACTCCCAGTACAACATCAGCACCTCCCGTAGGAAAGGAAAGCATTGGACTATTCAATACATATTCCCCATGGTCAGCTTGATATTATGGAATTTTCCAGAGAAATTTATAGTTCCTCCATTTGCAACCATTACTTGACATTATAGTGCTGGGTATAGGAAACAATTCAATTCCTTGGCTACCTTACAATGAATAAAATTATGGGTACTACCTGAATCAATCAACACTATTACCTTTTTCTTCTTGATATGTCCTTCTATCTTAAGAGTTTTAGGAGTGGTAATTCTTTCCAATGCATTACACAATATGGTCGGACTCATTTCTTCCTCTTCTTGGGTTGGTTCTTGGTGTATATCCTCTTCTTGTTCATTTTCTTCTTCCTCTTCACAATCTATGTAAAATAATTTATTCTCAGCACAATTATGATCTTTAGTGTATTTTCTATCACAACTGTAGCAAAGCCTTTTTGCTCTTTTTTCTTCCAATTGTTGTGGTGTCAACCTTGTAGGTTGTGGAAATCTAGGAGTAGCAACATTTCCCTCTTTATAAAAGTGAGTGGTAGGCTTCCTTGTCGCCATAATTTTACATTCAATTTATCTTGCCAACCTGAATGCCTTCTCCAATGAATCAGGTTCCAAACACACGAACTTCATGTTGGATGTTATCCTTTAAAGTACCTATGGAGAGATCAATCCTATGTTCCTCTGGAATATCAGTTACCCTTATATTTAATTTTTGGAATTCCTCAATGTGCTCCCCCATTAAACCCTTTTGTTTGAGATTGATCAATTAGCTAAAGAAGGTGTTGCTCTTTGTATCCTCATAAGGTGCTATCATTTCCTTCGTAAAAATTGACCAAGTGACAATTTTTTTACGGGAGCAAAGCCATTGATACCATACAAATTTATTTTGTTCTAAATGTAAAGTTGCAATGCGTACCTTTTGTGTATTTTTCACATTATGGAGATCAAAATATTGCTCCATCTGTAGTATCCATGTTACAGGATCCTTTCCATCAAACTTCCTCATATCCATTTTTGGAATATAGTGGTTCTTACCGCCAACATTAGATTTTATAAAATCATGATTAACATTTATTTTGTTCTCATCATGAGTTTCCTCTACTATATTTTCACCATTAGGAAACATTTCTTGTATCAACTTTGTCAAACCTTCCATGTCTGATTTTAGATCATTCTTCATGTTTCCCATTTTAGATTCCATGCCAGCTTCCTGCCATCTATCTTAGATACCATGAAATTCTTCAAACCATCCATCTTAGATTCCACGCCTTTCTTCAAACCATCCATCTTAGTTTCCACGCCTTTCTTGAAAACTTCCATGTCATTTTTTGTTGCTCTTTGTGAGAGCGAAATTTGTTGCACTTGCTCTTGTAATTTTGATATGTCATGTTTCCATTCTTCGTCTTCATGATTCATAGTAGATATTTCTAAAGGCTTAATGGGTGTTGAATTATTTTTAGGGGCCATTTTAGAATCCAATACTGATACCTATTCTACAATATTCTCTTATAATAAATTCAACTTGACTCTTCAAACAAGACTTATGCAATTCGGAAAAAAAATACACACCTTTTACTTTCTTTTGAGGAGCTTGATATTGAAACTGAATTATCTCTATAATTTTAGATCCTTAATATCTGAAATTTAGCCCTGTAGTAGCCCTTTGAAGCTTCTTTCAAATTCCATAGGTCTGATCTGATTTGGATTATTCAAGGCAAAGTTATGTCCAATCTCCCACAATGACCCAATTTTGGACTGGTTTAGTAGAGCGAACTTGTACGACTTGCCACGTGTCACTATTTCCTCCTTTGGCTCTGAAATTGAAAGAAAAAAACTACAGTCTGTGCACTTGTGGTCACTTTTCATAGAATTCCAATTCTATGCTCAGAGAGAGAGATATGAATATTTTCTCACAATCACCTCTTTGAGATGAAATTCAGAAGCCTCACAAAGCCCTAACTTCCATAGATCATATCTCCAAAAATAGTGTGAACCAAGCTCTAAATTTTTTTGACGATGTTCCTTGAGATTTTGGCTTCTCTCTCTAAAAATTTCAGATTCTAAACCTTCGTATAAAAAACATTATATCGAAAATGCCACGCTGACCTGTTTGGCGCAACGAAACCCTAGAATCTCAAAGCTCTGATACCAAATGTTGTGAAACCAGCTCCAAAAATAGAAGAAAAGAGATATCAATGCCTTAGAAATGAGCCAATTCGAGGGGGAACCCTCCAATACATTACATGAATGAAAAATTCTTGCACGATTCAAATTACAAAACCTCCTTTCTATTTATAGGAGTCCATGGGGCCACAATGTAATCCTAGCCGACCTAACAATAATAATTTAAGGGAACAATAATAACAATATGGGTTAAATATAATCAAAAATAAAAATTTATACAATATTAATATTTAAATTAAGTATCATTACATTTTTTTGGAGGTCATTTATGACGTCTATCATTTAAGACAGCAGGGTAATTATGACTTCAATAATAACAAAGAGGGGGTTACGCTAACAACAATAAGGGACTATATTAGTAATGTAGGGACCTAACAAGCAACATGATAGGCACTTCCATGGATGTATCATCAATGATGTCATTGTTGAAAAATTTAGATTTGTATTGGAAATCTCAACTGCTTGTATAGTATTCCAAATATCTCCACAGAGGTATGATACTAGATGACATCCAACAAGAAGAGGCTACTTAGTCTAAGGGGGATTCATCTATCATCATGGTAGGGTCTTCTTGGCTAGAGCTTCCAAGCTCAAGCAGAATATACTAGAAGGGTCACACAAAGAATTCCTTCTTAGCCATATGAATTCAATGAAGATCTATACCCTGATCATGAGGAGCTTTGATTGGGAAGGTTTGAGAGAGGAAATACATTAGCACTTTCAAGAGTGCATGAGCTATGTGGAGTTGGGGCAGCCAATGGAATCTATTCAAGAGGAATTTCAGCCATTTCTTCCTTCTTTTGAGAGAGAGGAAATGTCCATGCACAAATCCATGTGTATGAGAAAATTTGATGTTAAAGGATCTGATCATGTAGAGCAAGCTTTATCTTCTGATTTGTCCTATCCTTTTACCATGTTTTTTCAGGATATGCTTCTAAAGGGAGTGAGAGATCATGTGGATCTCATGTCTTCTAGTGGGCCAATAGACATGTTGAACTTGGCCACTCCCTTGTTGTGCAAACGGAGATTCCTTCTCATGATGGGTGTTTTTCAAAGGCACCAAACATATTTGATATCTTTAGCCATGTTAAGGTGACTGATGTAGAAAATGTGTGGTGGGTATGCCACTTGACACACCTTGATCTAATGTAGGCAGGAGATGCACTGTGTTGGCATCACATGTGGGATTTTGACCCACCTCCTCAAGCTCAAATTTCTGTTTGCATATATGTAGTCTTGCTTCCATACTTGGATGATATAGTTGTACTATTTATGGGATTGTATGGAGGGAGGATGGGAAGTTTGTATGTACCACATGGATTGGAACTTATCCCTGTACCTCATGCTACATGTTTTAGATGGAGCATTGCTCCAACCATGCTTATTTCTGTTGAATTTTTCACTCCTAGTGGGATGGACTATGCACATCTTATGTTGACCTTAGAGGAACAATTCACGATGTATTGGCTTGATGAGCACTTGGCTTATGATGAGGACTTGATCATTTATGATGTTATAAATGGAGGAGGGGAAGTACTACAACTCTCACCCTATCAGTTGTTTGAGGACAAGCAACATTTTGGAGAGGAGGACTGTAATATTCTTACTTAGCCTAAGCTAAGAGGAATATGCAATTTTGTCTCATTTTATGTTGCATGAATAAATGAACAAAGAAGGACATGTAAAACTCCTAAAAAAATGAATAAATCTATGCCCATATGAACATGGATAGATCTAGGCCATGTAAATAAATCACTTGCAGGTGTGAAAGGGGTTTGAGCTATGGGATTGGGTCAACCTTAGCCAAATCTACAACACTGTCTAGATACAATGCACCTCATGAAGGGACAACGTAGTTCTAGAAGGAGGCCCCTCATGTGAAAGGAGCTAACTCATCAAGGTGGTTTAGGGTTTGCAAAAGCTTTCATCTTATCAAAGGAAGGGGATGGAAGCAAGAGAAGGTTGTTGATTGTCTATATTTCTAAGTATCTTGTGTGTTTAGACAAATACTATTCTCTGAGGTTTAGTGGAGAATAGTGCTGCTTCGCACTTGGAGTTCCTATGCAGGGATTTCACCTCTTCCATTGAGGATTATTGGAGGAGTCTTGCTAATTTAACCCACTATCAGACGTTTTTTTAAGCTCTACTTCCAACTGCAACGTAGATCCAGTGAGGGTTTGGTTGCTTTTGTATGCTGCATCAAGTGGAACTCTAGATATATTCAGATCTAGCTTGTATTGGTGCCTCTTCTTAGTGAGTGTGTCTTTTAACCTCCTAGAAGAGTGCATCCATTGTTTGAGCTTAAAATTTGTATATTGGCATCAAGCCAACCCAGTTATTTAAGCTACAACGCAGTTTCCATTGAGGGACTGTGTTATTTTCAGTGGAGGTTTTGTAGGGTGTTTTGATCCCACTTTTGATGAGAGATCTCTGGTGCTGGGCTTTACATTTCACTTTGGTGATCCATGGAATATCTTGCTGATCCATGTTATATTTAGATCTGATATGTTTCAATGTAAAGTCATCTTCATAAATTTCTGAATAATATTGCAGATCTTCCACTTAAAACTCAGATCTACTATTTGTAGTGCATGATTTGGTCAAAACCCCAAGGGGATCTTGTAATAGAGTCTTTCTAGAGTAAATATCTGAAATGGACCTGATTTTTCATCCAAAGATCTGTTCTAGATCTTAAGTGTAACAGTCAGCTGCTGTAGCTCCATAAAATAACGCTGTTAAGCCATTTTATAGTTTATACATGTGTTGCGGCCCTCTTTTCTGAAGATTTCTTCCTCTCTTGTCTTCTGTATTCTATTGAATAATGTAAGAGCATCATTGTAAATCTGATTTAATGTTGTATATTAAAAATTTGATCTTATTTGATGGCCTCTTGCTCATGATCTCCAAGACTGCGTTATTTCTGAAGCAGTTTGTTGTGCATAGCTGCAACCCCTCTTGTAGGGTGTTTTTCAGCTAGACTAGGTTGTGGGAGATATTTTTACCACACCTAGTTGATTTGGTTTTTATCCCCTTTTGGATCTAGACTCCAGATCTGCTGATCTAAGGGATCCAAGGGCTGCAAAATCATTTTTGTTCATAAATATCCCAGAATTGTGTTATTTTAGTAGGCTTGTTGTGCAATCCCTATTTTGGGATATTAGACCAAGGGTGAGGAAGCTCACCACTTATATAAGGAAGGGGATGGCAGACTGTTGTAGCCGCTACAACACCACCCAAATTTTGGGTATATTTAAAATTTCGGGTTCCCCCTCTGCTTGCTTAGGCTTTAAAGTTGTTCACCGGACCTACAGTCAGTGACGTCCCACCGATCTATCTCCAACCCCTCATGAGAGTTCTCACCATCATGATCAGATGTTGTTGCTGCAATCATGCCATATGTGGGAGGGGTCATCCAACATACGCCCGAACACCCTTACCCCAGTCGCACCATGTGTAATGAGATTGCCATGAACACATTCAAATGAAAACATTTTTGTGTATTTGAAATTAAAGGCCCTCTCGTCGTGAGTCATTAAGCATGTTGACTGGATACGTATTTAAAGCTCGTTAATTTCATACGTTTTAGCTAGGGACACCATTATCAAAGAGTAATTGTGATTTTTGTAATGTTCCACACAGGTCGACCTCACGGGTAACAAACTCCTCAGTCGTGTCACGACATCAAGGGAAATGAAATTGAGCTCAACGACGAGGCCAAAGTTGCGGAACAGGGGAGGAGGAGGAGCAAGTGACCAGTACTGTTAAAAGGAGGATAGTGTGATACATGTCGATCAGAGAAAGAATTTTTTATGTCACCAACGCAAAAAAAGCTTTCTTCACTAGTGTGCACCACATGCTTAAAAGCGCTCCATTGGAAATGTCCAGATCCTACACCATACCATCTAAATGTCGATGGGCACATGCAAAGAAACATATTTCGCCACTTCGATGAGTCTAGTATAGCCCGGTGAACAAAGAAAACTTAGGAGATCTCCCTGGGGAATGACAATCTCATTCAAGGCGTTCTCGTGCCAGGTAGCAGTGCGAAAGCATACGTGTTTTTGTGGCAAGCCAATGACAGGGTTTTAAATATGTGAACGCACCCTTTAGAAGCAACATTTATGAATCCTAAGCTACATGGTGTGGAATTATTTATGCTGCAAGGAGTACAACGTGGAGCAATGAAATGGCCTTAAAACCCTAGTCTCCTTTGCTCTTACATATCCATAAGGTTTGTCTATGTGGGACCATAAGAGATGGAGAACTTCAAATCGAACCTAAAAGGTTATTTTTAAATGAGTGCACCTCTTGGTAGCCAGGCACATGGATGCGTATGCAAATGGAGTCTTTGGAACCACAAGATAGAGAATTTTAATATTAAAAGAGCCATCAATATGGTTTGAACAAATGACTAGTCTACCATATGAAGCCGAATTGTCTTAAAAGATTAATTTCTCAGGAAGGAAATGCTTTCACTCTAAAATAGGAAGAATATGCTCGGAGGTTTCTCATCGACCTCGCATTCCAAGCGCTTTTGCAAGACATCCCAGCCTATTTGCTGAGTAGCAGAAGTCAAGTCTCAAATTTTTCAAAGCAAGAAGCGTTCAATATCATGAGATGGCAACCTCGGCATGAAAATTTTTATCCATTCACGCTAGAAATAGAAGGAAAAGAAAATGATAAAAGACGCACATTCAAATTGCAAAGCGCAAAGCATGTAGTTTTCAAACCATGTAAGATGGTGGATCGAGACTATATGAAAACATTACAAGTTTTCAAGCGGTCAAATTTATGATTAAGACACGTGGCAAATGGGCACCGAGCAGACATGGGACAGATATATATTTTATGGTCCGACGTTCAAGGTCTACGTTGCATGGAGCCCAATGTTCAATAAGCCAAATGAAAACGTTTATACGTATACATATACGTGGCGTGTTTTTCTTCATCCTTTGACGTTTCACTTCAAAAATCCTCCAGCACTGTTTCGATTACGGTCAATTCATTTTCATAAGTTATTAGAGCATGGTGTCACATTACATATGAACTCCTCACTTGGTGAACTCATCCACATTCGAACAGGCGGAGTAACGAGCTGTGAGCATCTATCATCATCCACGCTGGTTTCTTAATTTGTAGAAAACTCAACTAAAATTCATGTGTTCGCTTTACGACTTGGATAAATCAAACTATAGTGTGCGTTTCAGGAGTCGCTCTCGAACTACAGTGTGCGTTTCAGATCTTGGATAAATCAAATTGAGCATTGTTATCTATTTGATGCATTACATATACGTGGAGCAGAGTGTTGCAGCCATGTTCTAGCGGTGCAAGAACACGTGAGATGGTGCAACGAAACCACGTGGACACGTGACGTGGAGCCCAAGGTTTTGATGGCAAAGTTTTCGAGCACGCTAAAAGGTTTGAAGCAGATATATTCATGGTCCAAAGTCGTGGCACCAATTGTTATAATACGTTGATTGGTCAAACTGCATGGATGAAATTTTCGACGCGTCTATCTCCAAGTCTGCATGGCAATTGTCATAAACAGACTGTACGTTTTTGGTGAGCATATAAGGATATATTGTTGAAACAGAATCCGAATGATTTATGCTGAATTTTGTAGCCCCGACAGCAATATTCCAGGAGAGAATCACTCTTTAAATCTGCTGCGCTGGTCACATTTAGAAAGACGTTATCGCTACAGATTCGTTGGGAGCTGATTTTTCGATATTACCACTACTGACCACGTCTAGCTGTCTCCATAGAGCTAATTTCCGATAATTTCTAAGGCGTTTTTCTTGTACTCTGTCCAGAGGCACTGAAAAACTGGATCTCGCATTCCACGCAGATTTATTCATGACTTTTTGCAGCACGTTCAATTGCAGGCCCGTGAGGGAAAGATAAGCTCACGACAGAAGAAATGGGCTCACGGAAAGAGAGACCTTTTGATTTATTCTAAATCCACCAAGATAATTCAGAATCCTCTGCATACCTAGTTAGCACAGTCGACCTGCAAAGTTATCTTTGTTAGACAACCTCCGGGACAGTGAGGTCGCTCACAGCATCAGCATGCATGCAAATAGAACCCTAAACCATTTCGCTGCAGGCATACATACATGTAAGAGACTTTTTCGACTCAGAGGAGAAGAAACCACATATAATTAGCCTTGCACAATGACAGATCTAGTTTTTGGAGATGGGATCGAACTACACGACCAAAAAATGGTATTCGAAGCTGCATGCTCTTGTTTTAATGCATGTTGAATGGCATACGGATTCAGCTATATCGACTCTGTCATGGTCGTAGGATACAGATCTTCCAGGAAAAGAAAAACACTCATTTTAACTAATGAAATAACGACTATGGGATGTTATTTCGGGAATGGAAAATCCCTAAAATACAGTAGATGAGAAATGCTCTATTGCAAGCGCAAGAGTCCCACCTTGGAAATAAATCGAAGATGTTGTATTAAATTTGCTGGGGAAATAGCTTCAAAGCTGGTGAATCGAGAACCCCAGGTGGCACCTGCGTTGGCCAAATAAACCCCAGTTTGAAGTACATTGCATTATAGCAGGAGATGAGTGCAATGTTAAACCACTGTGGTCATGGAAGAAGCGGTGTTCCATAAAATGGTAACAGCCACCAAAACAAGTTAAACTACAGATTTGCATTTGGCACTCAGTCCATAACCATACCAATGGAAAATATAGTGATTGAAGAGATGCAGAGAAAAGTCTGCACATGCCATTCTCTCTGATGACAAAGTCTTGACCACACAGGGGTCCAAATTTATTTTGTTCTCTCTTGCAAATTAATTAAAATACCCTTAGCATTATTATTATTATTCACTCATAGAGACATGTGACCTATGTTATTTCATTGCAGGAAGAACCTCTCTGTTTGCACATAAGAGCCAAGGTTTTCCCCAGCAAACAAGGGGATATTTTCAAAACAAGTAGATGCTGGCAAAACTCCAAAGAACTCACTGATCTGCCCAAGGTCACAGGTCGCATATCTGCCTAGGTCACAGGCCGCGGATGGTGCAGGGTCGCAAATCCCAGGAGGTCGTAGGTCGTAGATCTGCCGAGGTCGCAAGGTCGCATATCTTCAGTTTTTCTGCCTTTTGCGACCCCGGAACCCAACGACCTAGTCGCAAGGTCACAGGGTCGCATCTCTTCGGTTTCTCTACCTTTTGCGACCCCGCGACCCAGCGACCTAGTCGTAAGGTCGCAAGGTCGCATTTCTTCGGTTTTTCCGCCTTTTGCGACCCCGCGACCCAGCGACCTAGTCGCAAGGTCGCAAGGTCACATTTCTTCGGTTTTCCTCCTTTTTGCAACCCCGCGGCCCAACGACCTAGTCGCAAGGTCGCAAAGTTGCATCTCTTCGATTTTATGCATTTTGCGACACCGCGACCCCGCGACCCAATGACCTAGTCGCAAGGTCGCATTTTCATCTTTTTTTCACGATCCACGACCCCGCGACCCTGAGACCGAGTTGCAAGGTCGCAAGGTCGCACTTCCCCTATTTTTCGAGACTTGCAACCTCACGACCCACGACCTAGTCGCAAGGTCGCAAAACTCAGTCAGGTCGCAGGTCGCAGAACAGACTGGGCCGCAAGGCAACCCAACGGTCAGGAGGATGAAAGGTCAAGGAAGCCCAAAGGGCAGGTTTTGCATGATAAATACTCCCCCGGGAGCTTGTAAAAGGATCTTTGGTTTGGGACTCGAGCTGAGTACATTGTATTACCGGTAGATTATACATTTAATGATGAATACAAGCATTTTGTAAAATCCCTTTGTGGATCTGGTGTTGTTTTATGTATGAGCACTATTGAGTATTATACTTTCAGTTTCTGAACATCTTTAGATTAAGGGAACTGTATCTTTAATTTAGTTCACAGTTACATAAAATTTTTCTGAGTATGTTAATCATGGTCGAGCTTATTTCACTTTCCTAGCGAATGTTGATGACTTTGTTTATCTGCGTTTGTGTTATCATTTAAAAATTTTAGGAAGTGAAGGGTGTTCTCGCCATGAGGAACTATTTCCTTCGTGGTCAGAAAAGCTTACAAGCGTGAACCTAATGAAGTGTTGTTAACAACACTTCCTTCGGTCTTCATGCTTTATTATTTTCTCTTGCTACTCATAGTGTTGCATGTACATTTAATGCATCAATCATATGTATTATATCAGTTGATTAGGTGTGTATCCACTATTTTATAGAGTTTAAGCGAGACCCAAAGCAAAGGAAAAATCAGTGGTAGTCGGACCCACACCCTGGACGGGATCCCTAGTCCAAACGGTTCAAGGTCTAATTGGGACCTTTTACCGGGGAGATCCCCTGCTGTTGGCTGGACAGATTTTCTCGTCAACACAACCATAGAGGATATGTTTTATATTATTATTTTTTAATTGTTTTTTAAGACTTTAGGCTCTCTTCAGGGGTTTAGCTAAGACTATAGTGCTTTTTAGCACAGGGTGTTCCCATGCAGGAATCCCACCCTCATCCTCCGGGGACTTCGAGTTCCCACTCAGGAGAGGTGATTGAGTTTAATTTCCAAATTCTGGCATCAGGCCAAAGATTCAGTCTTATTATATAGTGCAATTCCTGTTGAGGTTTTGTTGTGTTGCAGGGCATAAGTTGTGGAGGGTTTGTAGAGCCATTTTCTAAGCTTGTGTTTCAGTGGAGAGGTAGCATTTCCATTAGGATATAAGAAAGGATTCTCCTTGGGAATTATATCATTATTTGGAACCAAGCCAAGATACCACCATAACCTACAATATAGTTTCAGTCCATAACTGCGTTATTTTGGAGAGTTGTTGCAGGGGTGATTTATGTGCATGATTTGGGCAGTTGGTTCTTTAGTGGAGGGATCAGCCTTTCACCTGGAGATTCTATTGGAGGAGGGCCATATATTTATATATCATATTCAACCATATCTCCTAGCTATTTTGATGTAGTGAATATTCAGCCCTAGGGCATGGGTTCACGATTTGTTTTTTTGGGTGTATTGTCGGAAACCGTCTTGGGTTCTTGTTGGAGGTTGCTATATAGCTTAGATATTGATTTTTTGTATCTCTCAAGGCATATATCATCCATTGTATCATTTTATGTTCATATTCTATAGAAGTGCTCTTATGACTGCACTGTAGTAGTCTTCCGACATTTTGGTATAGTAGCAGTACCTCCTTCTTGAGGGGGTTTTCTTATTGGAGGCTTGTTAACTCATGTGCATGATTTGTGCCCCATTATATTAAATTTCTTTGTTGTGTTTATAATGAATGAAAAGGATTCATATTGGTCTCTCATGTTTATGCATTGATCTTCATTTCTATTTCCTTTTTTATGTCTTGTATTGTTGGTTTTCCCATTTGGGAATATTACAACCGAAGCAAAGGATGAATGGAAGAAGGATGAAGAAGTATGTACAGTCATTCAAAAGTTGCAACAAGATCCTAGTACCTATAATACACTTATTTGGAAAAATGATACCTTATGGTACAAATATTGCTTATATCTTAGTAAGAATTCCCAACTAAAAAAAATGTTCCTTTGGAATTGCACGCTTCTCCTTTGGGAGGACACTCAAGATTTTTAAAAACTTACCATAGGGTGACAAAAGAATTTATTTTAGATGGCCTTAAATCTGTTATTCAAAATTTTGTGGCGGAATGTTTGGTTTACCAGCAAAATAAAGTTGAGAATTAAGACCCTGGGTCTTCTACAGCCTTTATCCTTTCCAAGTGAATGTTGGGAGGAGATTTCAATGGATTTTATCATAGGTTTACCTAAGTCCGAAGGAAAGAGTGTCATCATGGTGGTAATTGATAGACTTAACAAGTATGCACACTTTTGTGCATTCTCTCATCCATTTAAAGAAAGTACATTTTCTACTTCATTTATAGAAACAATTCAAAAGCTATATGGAAACCCAAATATTATTGTAAGTGACAGAGATCCAATTTTTACTGGAAATTTTTGAACGAAATTATATTCTTGTTTGGGTACTCAAATAGCTCAGAGCTCATATTATCATCCTATATCCAATGGTCAAACTGAGACAATGAACAAATGTTTGAAAGGATATCTTCGTTGTTTTGTATCTAATAAACAAACACAATGGGTCAAGTGGTTACCTGTGGCTAAATGGTGGTATAACACTTCCTTCCATAATGGAGAAAAAATGACCCCATTTATGTCACTTTATGGATATCATCCACCATCCATTACATCATATTTGAGATAAAATTATAAGGTTCAAGCATTGGAAGATCACATCGAGCGTCAACAACAAGTTCTCCAACTCTTAAAGGATAACCTAAATTTGGCACAAAATCGAATGAAACAACAGGTAGATAAACATCACAACAAGAGAAGTTTTGATGTAGCAGACTTGGTATTTTTACAACTACAACCATACAAAAAAAATTCCCTCAAGAAAGCTAAGAAGGATTATAAATTTTCTCCAAAGTACTATGGCCCTTACAAGGTGTTGAAAAATATTGGTACTATGGAATACATATTGGAGCTTCCTTCTTCTTCGCGAGTCCATCTAGTTTTCCTTGTTTCATGCTTAAAGAAGGTTATAGGTGATAAACTTCTAGTTCATAAAATATTTCCAGAACATGATGAGGAAGGAAAAATCATATTGGAACCTAAAGCAGTCATGAAAACAAGAACTCTACAGCTACTAAATTAATCAATTTCAGAGTATCTCATCAAGTTGAAGAACTTACCCACTGAATATTCTACATGGGAGGATGATAATTTTATACATAAGCATCCAGAGCTAATCAAGCATTGAGGAAAACACTTTTTTGAAGGAGAGGGGAATGTTAGGTCACTATATTACTAGTGTAGTCCCTTATTTTTGTTAGTGTAGCCCCCTTATTGTTATTGTTGTACCCGTGTAAGCCCAATATGTTATTATTGTGCCCTTACATTATTATCATTAGGTCATCTAGGATTATATTGTGACCCCATGGAATCCTATATATATAAGGAGGTTTTTTCATTTGTATCATCCAAGAATTATTCATTTATATAATTTAAAGGAGTTTCCCCCCTCTAAGTGGCTTATTTCTAAGGCATTGATCTCCCCTTTCTTTTGTTTTTGGAGCTAGTTTCATAACAATGAGATTGAATTTGATGACCATAGATAATTGGAAGAGACCATTTGGGAGCTAAATAATTGTTATAATAAGTCAAAGAACAAATATGAGACTAAGCTAGATTTTAAAGGTAATGTAGATAACAATGGAAAATTGTACAAGAAGCAATCAAGACCTCAGGGTATAGGTGATAAAAAGAATGTAGTAGTATCTTAGAAGTTCAATGCATATGGAAGAGGAAAGAGACTTCGATCTGAGGTGTAGAATAAAGATGAAGGATATAAGCTTTTACAGTGTTGGACTTGTGAAGGAGAGAATCATAGGAGATATTTTCCACATCATCAGGGTGGTAGACCGCAAGTCTATAGTGCCTATGAGGCAGGGATAGTGGGAGATGTTGGACAAAGTATTATTAGGATCTACGCGCTGCTAGATAATAGGAAAACAACTCACCAGACATCTATTATTGAGATGGATGGTAGGATTTGTGATCAAGTTATTTAAATTTTGATTGACCATAGATTTAATTATAGTTATGTTAATCCTGACCCGGTGGGTAAGTGTGGTTTGAATAAAGAAGCGCATATAGAATCTTCGTAAGTGGAGCTGGCTACAAGTACCAAGAAGAGAGTTCATCATTGGGTAAGAGCTTGTGCATTTGAATTGAATGGTATGCCTACATAAACACATTTGAATGTATTTCTATTTTGATCATATAGTATGCTTTTCGGTATGAACTGGCTATATCTTCATAGGACCAAGAACATAGTTACCGATCAAACAAGAAAATTATTGTTTTCCCATTTTTTTGATGTAGCAAAAACAAAACACCATTTTGAAAAGTGGTTATTCATAATAATTTTTTTTTTTAGCATATTTTTTGTACTTCAAATTTTCTTATGAACATTTGTTTTTAGATGTGAATGATTTTCATGTTCATTTTGAAAAGCGTTGATGCAACATCAACCCATTTTTTTAGAGGGTTTGTTTTTAACGCTTTACATTTTCTGATGTCTTCTTATTCCCTACGACATTTATTTTTAAGTGTGTTTATGTATTTGTATTGTTTTAATTTTTATTTTCATTTTTTTTGTAATAAAATATTCATTTTTTTGAATGGTTAAAAAAATTTAAAAAATTTAAAAAATTTAAATATTTTAAAGTTAGGATTTTCTATATGTTTATGTATTGTTAATTCATATTTCAGTGCACATCAAATAATTGTCGCTAAAAAAAAAAAAAATTATAAACATATGGAAAAAAATACATATTTTCAATATAAATACAATGAAGAAATACACATTTTGAGACTTTTTGTTGAAAATTACATGTTAAATAAATGATTTTTATGGGAAAGTATTAACAAAAAAACTAAAAAAATAACATTTTTTATGAATTTTATGTAAAAAATTAATAGTACTAAATGTTGTTTTGCAAAAAATGAAGATTCACTTAAAAACTAAAGTGAAAATTAGATTATACAAAGATTAATCATATAACAACAATAATGAAATACTCATTATTCTCGTAAAATCTCAAAGTCTAAGCATTACAAGTAAAATTTATGAGTAGCTCTCAAAATTGAGCTCTATTTTCGAAGCATAACTTAATCAATAATATCAACTAATTCATGTTCAACATACCTTCATTAATATCTTCTTCCACAATATTTTTTTCTTTAGTTTTGGTCATTTTCCTCTTCTAATGGATCTATCATGTCTGCAAATCTTCCAAAGTGTACTTTTCCAATAATTTCATATAATGGTGGTTGAAGTTCTTTTGTATTTTTTTCCACACATGATTCATTAAAATCCCCTTTGCTCAAACAAACTTCTTGCATTGCATCTCGAAGAAATTGAAGAGCATTAATGCTTTGTTGAATAAAATTGCATTGTAGTGAGTCTTTTTCAGTAGCAATGTAGTTTATTCCTTTTTGTAGGCAACATGCTAGTGTTGTACCTAATCATCAAGAACAAAATAAATAATTAAGTAAATTAGTATAAACACATAAAAACTAAAAAATAAAATATCAAAATTAAATTTTATATAGTAAAACTTACTTGAACGTGAGAATAAATCCAAAACCCAATCACTTTCATTGAACACAAATCTATAAGATAGTTAATTAATTCTTGTGGTTTTTGATAAATTTTAACTATCTCTCGTTCTGAATTTTTATCCTCATATGTTAGTTTTCTTACGATACCATCATGAACGGGTACTTGACTATGACCATTTCCATCTACTCGATTCAAAATAATAAGCTTATAGCTATCAAATTTTGGACAAAATTCAACACAGATGAGCTCACAATCATTGATAATAGGCCGATATTTGGAAGAAACACTATTTTACCTTTTCCTGTAACATGACATACTAAAAGTTCAATTAAGTTGTACATAAGTAATATTTTTTAACATTAATCAAACATACAATTTCAATTTATTACCATGTAAGTTTCATCCTTGAGTTTGCTTTTCCATTGAATTTTGTTAATAACATTGCAAATTGTGTGTCTAAATGAAATGTCACAAATCTCAAAAGTGGTGATGTTGTGACTTCTTGAAAGACCGTAACTAGTTTACTAAAAAATTGATAAGTACAAGGTTCACTATCATATCCAATGTCTAGGAAATTGAAAGCATGAGGAATATCTGCAATAACTCGGGAATATTCCCTTTTAGGTATGATTTTTACAATGTATTCACAATCACCATGTATTATTTGATTTTGGATAGATTTTGATATATAATTATAAAAACTTATATATATTTTAAAATAAAATTGAATTTATTTTTAAAACAATTTTATAGAACTAAAAAAAAATATTGTTTTTTTTCTTTTTAATTTAATTAAATTTAATATTAAACTAATATATATAATTTTTTAAATAGGGACAAGAGGCCAGTGAGCGGGCTTGCCCAAGCCCGTCGGCCTCCGGCCCCTGGCTCAGCCGATAGGCTAATTCCCATAATCAACCCCTCGACCTAGTCTGGGGCTGGCCAGCAGGGTTGCCTTAGAATTGACCCCTCAACCCAACCTGGGGCCAGGGGCCAGCGGGCTAGCTTGCCTGCCCACTGGCGTCCAACGACCATTTAAAAAAAATCATATATTAAAAAAACAATAAGAGAATTTTAATATATATATATATATATATATATATATATATATATTAAATAAAAAAAATTCTTATAAAAGAATAATATTTTTTATGAAAGAAAATTAAATTAAAAAATTAAATTAAAACTATATATATATTAAATTGTTTTTTTAACATTTTTTCTTCATTTTGAGAAATAAATAAATAAATAAATGTAATTGTTTTCTTTTATGGGAATGGTTTTCCTTTTGTGTTTTTTTTTAATGGAAGAACCCAACAACCTTAAAAATATATATTTTTTCTTATTTTCTCTATTAAAAATCCTACAAATTTGAGTTTTTTTTTTAATGTGGTTTTTCCCATAAAATATGTTATAGCAGAAAAAAAAATAGGTTTCAAGAATAAAAATCATAAAAAAACACCTTTTCCCCACGTTCATCTTTAAATGGGAAAATTAAAAGGAAAAATAAGCATTGAAATGCGAAAAAACTCTCGTTGAAAAAATTAAAAGGAAAAATAAGCTTTGAAATGTGAAAAAACTCTTGTTCAATGTCTTATCAATGTCAATGTAGCACCTTTGCAAAATTAATCCAAATGTTTTACAAAATCCAGAAGTCTTGATGTGATGTAATGAATAGAAAAAATGAATGTTATTATATAGAAAATATTGTGGGATTGCATTAGAGTTTATCGAATGTGGGATTAAAATTAGAATTATGAAAATTATTATGTAGTTAATATTAAATGTTTAGATTAACTTTTATTCATTTTCGGATAAAAATATATATACATATAAATTATAAATTTTTATTTAGTTAGGTAGTAAATGTTAGATAATTGAAATGAAAAGTATTTTAGTCTTGAAGGAATGCATTAAAGGAATATTTTTTTCGATATTTTGAATAGAAAGTAAGGTAAAATTTTTGACGACCAAAATTTTAGTAAAATGTTTTAAAATATATTTTAGAGGAAAATTTTGGAGTGAAATATTCGAAAAGAAATTTTTGGAGGGAAAAATTTTGGCAAAATTTTTTGGGAGAAAGTTTGGAGGGATTTTTTTTTTTTTTTTTTTCTTTTTTTCTGGGGGTAGTGGGGGGGATTTTAGAGGAAATTTTACAATATTTAAGAAATAAATTTTCATTAGGAGAGAGTGCATTTGTATCATTCAACATATTTTGTTTGAAAGTCATAGATTCTTCTAATAATGAAATTTTCCTTTTGGCAGTATCAACGTCTTCGTCACACAACAACTCTATTCATATTGATGAATATAATAGGAATTCATTCACTCTGAGTAGAGAGTCAAATTTTCCACTTGGTCCTAATCCTAAGGATCATGAGAGGAAAATTCATGAAGGGTAGAAAAAATATTAAAGAGGGAGTTGATTATTCTAGTTAGTCCTAATACTATGCATTCTGAGAGCACCAATGATGAAGAACGTGATGAAGAATTTCTAGAGTCAAAATTTCCACTTAGTCCTAATCCTCAGGATTATTATATCACCACTGATGAAAGGGGGGATGAAGGATTTACAGAGTCAAATTTTCCACTTTGTCTTAATCCTAAGGATTATGAGAGTAGCATTGATGAAGGGGGGAATGAAGAATTTCCAGAGTCAAATTTTTCACTTCAACTTAATCCTAAGGATTATGAGAGAACCACTTATGAAAGGGGGATGAATAATTTCCAATAAATAAAGATTCAAATCTTCCACTTAGTCCTAATCCTAAGGATTATGAGAGCACCAGTGAGGAAGGGGAGGGGGGGATGAAAAATTTGCAGTGAATAGAGATTCAGAGCTTCCACTTGGTCATAATCCTAAGGACTATGCGAGAAGCACTAATGAAGGGGAGCATGAATAATTTCCACTAAGTATATATTCAATGTTTCCACTTAGTCCTAATGCTAAGGACTATGATACCACCATCAATGAAGGGAAAGATGAAGAATTTCGTGTAAATGATAATTTGGCTAAAAATAGAGAGCCATATTTTCCAATTAGTCTTAATCCTAAGGATTATGAGAGCACTAGTTATGAAGGGGAGGATCAATATTTTCTTGCAAATGATAATTTTAGAGGCACGGATGTGAACAATCCAGTTTCTCTAAGTGAGTGTTTCAAAGGTACTCATGGTGATGAAGAATTGAATCCTCGAAGGAAATATTTTGAAAGCATGGATTAAAATGTTGAAGAATTTTGTCTGAGTCAGGATTTCAAAATCGCAGATGATGGTAGTGAGTATTTTTCTTCAAGTGATGATGGTAATGAATATTATCCAAGCAATGATGGTGATGAATATCCTAACTATGTTTAGGATGATCATAGTGAGTGTTAGACTACTGTATTTCATAGTATCACAAGGTGACTGATTATTTCTCAGATCTATCATACTAAAAATAATATTCCATGGCTATCATTTATTTTCAAGAAAAAAGGTAAATCTTGACTATCAAGAGCATCAAGTGAATCTATCTGCCTTTCAGTTCAGTTGAAAAAGGAAAAGTGTTGTTGATTAAGTGTGATGGCGAGAAAACTCCATACTGCCCTCACTCATTCCATCTATCTTTGTTTACTCTTAATTTTTCCATTTGTCTAAATTCCCACGCTTAATTTCGTTCAAAACCATTTCTTAGCTATTGAAATTAAAATTTTCTAGTTAAAAAAAAGCATCTCCACCCACCCACTAAAAAATGTATACTTACCTCTTGTCTTCACTTAGCATCCCGCAAGTTTTAACCTTCTCTTCTTAATTCATCGCCAAAACATAAAACTCTGCCGATGCGATTTGGTGGGACCCATCCAACCATTATACATTACCAAATATGCATAAAAACCTTTGTATTTCACATTTTCCTTACCTTTCGACTTTTTGCACTTTCTAGCATTTACTACATTGCACTTTGCACATTTTACAACTTACCTTCTAAGCGCCTACAAGTTATTTTTTTAAAGTTGCGATGTGATCGCACATCACAAGCCTAGGATGATAGCGCACATAGCTCTCACATGTTAAATGTTTTAACTTGCAATATAACCTGATTGCAATCACCCATGGCAAGTTTCAAAGGATAAACGTGGAGGTAAGTGTTAAACTTTCCGAAGTGTGATATGCAACGACGATGGGACCAGATCGTAAACACACATCGCATTTTTCAAAGGATAAGCGTGGGAGGTAAGTGTTAAAATCACCAAAGTGCGATAAGTGATAATGGTGGGACCCGATCACAATTGCACATCAAAAATTTTAGAGGTTAAGTGCTAAAGGAAAGTTAAAAAAAATGAAATGCGAAGTGCGATGTTGGCATGGATGCGATGCAGCTCCAACATGAAATATAAACGATTTCAGGTCTGGGTGTATGAGGTTTGAGCACCATTTTATGAATAAATAGGAAAAACATGGAAAAAATACTCGGGTAAGACCCAACAAGGAAAAAAAGGACAGAGTAATGAGGAACGTCACGGTATTGATGAGACAGATAGAAAGGGTCAAGTCGAGCAAAGGCGTTTGTGAAAAGATAATCATGTTGTAACTACAAGAGAAGAAAGGGAAGCGAACACCTCAACATAATTATTGATCCAAGCACCTCATCAATTTAGTACAACAACAGTTTTTCGTTGATGAAGAGCCAACGTATCAGAGCCTTCTTCTCCTCTTCACCATATCACCATCCAGATCTTGATCATTACATGATTAATAATGGACTGCCAAAGCCACTGTTATGACCGAACTTGTTTTATCACCACCTGCATGGTTCCACTTGACAAATGTTTAGCTTGAATGTAATTAATGACTATCATTGAAACAGATAGAGTAATGACTTATGTTTTTATATAAATACTGCATACATTAACAGTATGAAGGGGGCCCAGAAAGGAAAAATCCATTGTAATAGATTCATTTAGGTGTAAGCACTCTCTTGTGGATAAATGAAGGATTATGATGTTTTCCAGAATCTTGTGTTATGATCTGTGGTGAAGTTATTCCCTCATGTAATATGGCATTATCTTATTTTTCGCATATTGTTTTCTTTTCTTTAATGCGTATAGAAATTTTTGTGTAGGATTTACCACGGGGTACCCTGCATAGTCTTGAAATAGTAAATTACGTTTTCCTATGAGACCAGAATGTAGAATTCAGAAATGGTCTGCTCAACATTCCTGTTGAACCTTAATCTCCTCCTCTTTTCCATTTCATAACCTATTAATATCCATTGACATGGCTAGCTTGCTTGTTTGCACATGACCTCAGTTGTTCATCCATTTGAATATGTTTGCACCTATTTGACTCCATAGCACAATGTCCCCCCTTCTTTTGCCTCAACCAAAAATCTTCAAAGAAACCCCTCTGCACTAATAGGTAGCCTAAAATTACCCTATAAACAAAGCTATATCTAACAGAGAGAGCTCTCTCTGAGTCTAGGAAGGCTAGGTCCTGGATTCCAAAGCAGTTTGATGTTGGCTCTATAGTTTTGCTTCAGCCTAAGAATTACGGAGTGAAAAAAGTGAGGATAATATTATTCCTAATGTTGATGAAAATTATTTTACATAGGATAAAGAAATGATGAAGATGTTGAAATAAAATATTGTATCTAGGATTAGGAGTAGAAATTTTCATATAAATGTAAAATATTTCAGTTATACAAGGCTTAAGACAACATATATCACAAGTATAAGTTCTATCAGTGATCTAATTTTAAGTGAATGTTGTCGAAAGGATTGCTTGAAACATATGGATTTCAAATTTTCTTTGGAGAAAAGGAAAACATATTTTCCATTGAGTAAAATCGTGAAAAATTCATATTTATTGGGTTTCCAACAATCTACACTATCATGTTATGATTATCATATTGGGAATGTATTGTTCTGTATAAAGGCTTTGAAATGTGGCATTTAATTGGTAATTTTCATTTTTCAAGAACCCAAGAAAGACTGGAAAAGAATACCACATATTATTGAGAAGTATGTTATAAATGTGAGGTTGTACCATTAGCAAATACTGCAATTTCATTGATGAAAGAAATTATTTCAAAGCATGGTGAGTGTATGTCAAACAAATGCACAATACATATTCCAAATAATTTCTCGAGACGCGAAATCTACAACTTATACAAATAATGTGCAGAAGGTGTTGAAGAAGTTACTTACATATCCATATTTTACAAGGATATGAAATAATGAATTCAACAATTTTCGTATTCCTAAGAAAACAAAGGTGGGGGTTAGTAGTACATGTGCTTATCTTAAAGAAAAAGGGGATAAATGTCAAGGGGAAAAAAGAGGTATGCGTTCATAACATTATTTTTAAAAATTGGATAGTTTTCAACTATGAAAACATATTTATTAATAGGTTTATTTTATTTTATGTGCAATTCCTATTGTCAAATCAATTCAAGAGCATCGTAATCAATAAACAAGTGAATGTATTTTTATAAACATAGAAAGAAGTGTTACGATAATCCAAATATATATGTGGGTTTGATAATAGATTGTATGGACCACAAGAAAACACTTATGTCACATTTCGTCTACACACCAAAAAATTTACAGGAGGAAATTTTTATAGAGTTTCACTTGGTTGGTTGTATGGTATTTAATAGGAATATGTTTCCAAGGGTTTACTTCACAGATCCAAATATTCATAATGAAGCAAATACAACCATAACTATAATCCATGATGTGGTTTCTCATTGGTTTGGTATTCTTCCTAAAGTTCTGTATCTACAATTAAAGAACAAAAGCCGTGAAAACTAAAATCAAGTTCTTTTTGGGTATCTAAACATGCTCATTGAATTAGGAAATTTTAAAAAGGTAAAGCTTTGTTTCCTTCTTGTTGGCCATAATCATAACCATATTAATCAGATGTTCAATCATTTTTCAGTAACATTAATGAGGGAATATGTTGGGATACTACCATCATTAAATGAATGTATTGAGAAATCAAACATTCTAGAACCTATTATAATGTGTTGGAAGAAACTATTGGCGTGCGAAGGTTTGTTCTGGGATCATATGGTGAGGATAAATTAATTGAAAAATTAATGAATTAGCTTCCAACATAAATTTAGTATCAAAAAAGTTGATGGGAAAACACTTATATGAGGCAAGAAGTATTCAATTATTGTAGAATTCAAGCCATCATGAGGTTTCTCATTTTTCAAGTTCATTCCAGAGAATCCAATATTTGCATCAAAGATAATTTTATTACAATAAGTTATTGAAATCAATATTTCATGAAGGCATAAGAGAGGTATAAATTATTTTGAATTCCTGGAAGAAATTAAAATATATATTATAGTTACATATGAGTATTTCGATGTAGCCGATTCAGATTTGGGGGAGTCTTTTTTTCAATAATAAAAGTGATATGATTTCAAGATCAATAAATGAAGATACACTTTTTAAGACTCTATTTATTTGACAAAAAAATATGCCAGATGAACATGAGGAAAGACACACTGTTGAATAACAACAATCTCAAGGCATTATTAATTATCCACAGGTAGATGATATATAAATCCATATTGGCTCTAGAAGATCATGCGCACAACGTGAAGCCATGGAAGACCTTTACAAGGGTTCTATGCACGATGTTAAGGAGCATTGCATGATAGTTGTGTTAGCAGATGGAGATCCACTTGGAGTTTCTAGGGTTATATAGGTCATTAAGGAAAATGAAAATATTATATTTGTTGAAGTAAATTGGTATGCCATAAATACCTGCCCATTCTGTGGTGTGTACAAGCTAGAGATGGTAGTTGATAGACAAATTGGAAGAAAGATAAAAAGAAAGGGTATGAATATAAATCGTCTCCATACACACCTATTAAAATTGGAAGATGTTGACATACTTGTGTATGACTTCAATTTAACAAAGAGAGGAACTCTTCTATTCAAGACCATAAATAATTTGAAGAAATTTCTACCAGAAGAAACAATGTTGAGATGGGAGTTTATTGAACCTAGTCACAGATCTGAAAGACTTTTGAAACCTGAAATGGTGGGAATGTATGTTGACTTAGATGGGGAAATAGTTGATGAAAGAGAAGGATATGGATCATCTTCATCTACATCCAGGAATTCATGTGAAGATGTAGATTTTGATGGTGTTCGAGAACCTATGAGTGATTTTGAATAAATGTCTAAGACATTTAATGTAAATGATGTTTGCATGGTAACCTTAAATAATTATTTTAACTTACATATGATATTACACGAAGTTATGAGTAATTTCTATGCTTGTTGGATTATATTTTTTGATTACGAAGAATTCATCTCATTAGAATATCCGCAAAGCAACAATGAATTACAAAAATAATCTATGCTATATTAAATCTAAAAAAGTTGATATTTTGATTAAAAGTAAAACAATATTACAAATTAATGTTTATTTTTAAAATTATGTAGTAATATTAACATGATATTATTTATTGTTATAATTTGTTAATATTTTGATTAAAAGTAAAAAAATATTTGAGATTAATGTTGAATTTTTAAATTATCCAGTGAGATTTCCATGATATTATTTATTGTTATCATTTGTTCATATTTTGATTAAAAGAACATAAAATATTAGAAATTAATGTTCAATTTTTAAATTATACATATTGCCATGATATTATTTATTGTTATCATTTGGTATAAGATACTTTTAAAAAAATTGAAAATTTAATGCCTCATTGAAAGGGGGCACTTCATTTTGGTGTTTGATTTTTAGATTTTTGTTGCAATAATATTAGTTGTCTTAGGATAATATTTGAAAAGAGTTATACTTTTAGCCTTTAAAATAAAAATTACTCTACGAATAATGAATATTTCATTTAGTTGTTCATTTTTAAAAATTATTTTAGTCATAAAAATTTTCCATAATTTCATGGTTCAAATATGTTAAAAACTTAAGGTTTTTAATTCCGTGGTTGAAAATTGGTCAAAATATTAAGTATTTTCTCGGTTATGACATTTTATCTTTAATACTATGGTTGAAAACAATTACAATTTTAGGGTTTTTTAGAGTCAAGATAGTTTATGTTTAACAAGATTAATGAAAATGGTTGGAATTATAAGGCTTTGAGACATGATATTTTATCATTAACATCATGTATGAGAATTGTTCAAATTTTACGGTTTTCCAAAGTCCTAATATTTTATCTTTAATTCCATTCCTAAAAAGTGTCAAAGTTGTAACCCATTTTTTTTTATTATTCCGACATAAAAAATGGTGTTTTTTCAATACTTTTTGAAAAAAAAAATTTTTTTAATAAAATGTTTAAAATTTACCCCCAAAAAAAACATCATTTTGGAATACACACTTTTTGTTTATGGGTTGCTTTTTCATGTTTTTTTGGTATTGTTGGGCTAGATTTCTCAATTTTAGGTAATACTTATCGTTTGATTGGTAACTTTGTTAAAGGTGGATTCTTAAGAAAAATCCATTGAGTTCTTGGATGGAAATGGAGAACAGAGAATCTTATAAGGTAAGGAAAAGGAAACACCAGTTAGAATGGTTAAATCTATGCAAACCAAGTGTAGTTGCAAGAAAGGGTGTGCGTTATTTGCAGTGAACATTTTTAGTGACAAAGGTAATGAAATTGAGGATGCAGATGTGTTAAGTAGCTACCCATTTCTATAATAGTTTCTGAATTTCTCGTAGATATTTTTGAGTTTCTACCTCACACGGAAGTAAAATTTTCTATTGAGATTGTAACATGGGAAGGAACCCAATTCTATAATAGTTTATGTATTTTCCGCAGATATTTCAGAGTTTCCAGCTCACAAGGAAGTATATTTTTCTATTGAGTTGGTACCATGGGAAGCACTAGCATCTTAGGCACCTTACAAAATGATCACACGAGAGTGTGTAGATTTGAAGCTGCAATTGATGGAAATGTTGCAGAAGGGATACATTAGGCCAGTTGTATCACCATGGGGGCCACCAATATTGCTTGTGAAGAAACATGGTACCCTAATATTATGCATTTATTACAAACAATTGAACAAGGTGACCATGAAGAACATGTATTTGTTGTTGAGGATTGATAATTTGTTCAATCACTTGAAGGGAGAAACCATGTTCTTGAAGATGGATCTGAGATAAAGTTATCATCACTTACTCATTAAAGAAGATGAAATTCACACGACAACTTTCAGGACCAGGTATTGAGATTATGACTTTGTTGTAGCTCCTTTCAATTTTGCTAATTCTCCAACTACTTTTATGGGCTTGATGAATAGCGTGTCGTGTCCTTACCTGGATAAGTTTGTTATTGTATTCATTGATGATATATAGGTTTATTATAAATATGAATAAGAGAATGTTGGACATTTAGCAACTATGTTCATATTGCTAAGAGAGCATCAATTGTATGCTAAGATTAGAAAATGCAATTTCTTTCACACGAAGGTACATAACTTGGGACATTTTGTTTCCAAGGAAGGAATAGAAGTGGATCTAGAAAATATAAGGACTATCATGGAGTGGGAAGCTCCTAGGAGTGGATGAGGTAAGATCAAATATGGGGTTAACAGGTTATTACAAGAGTTTCATGAGGAACTTCTTGCATACTTCTTATCCCATCACATCATTGCAACACAAAGCTAAGAATTTGAATGGATAGAGGAATGTGCAGCTAGTTTTGAATTATTAGAAGTTGTTGAAACATGCTCCAATTTTAAATATTGCACATCTAGACAAATATTTTATGGTTTGTACAGATGCTTGTAAAGGAGGGCTTCGTGGAGTACTTATGCAAGAGGGACAAGTGGTATGTTATGAGTCACATAAATTAAATGAGAATGAGAAGAACTATCTGACACATTATCTTGAGTTGGAAGCGACCATTCATCCATTGAATATGTGGAGAAATATCTTCTAGGTAGATGATTTGTATTGAGGAGTGATTAAAGTGGATTTCGATACCTATTTGACAAACCGAATATAAACGCCAGGAAAGCTAGATGGTTTACCATGATCAATGATTTCCACTTTGAGATGAGGTGTATTGAAGGTGAAAAGAATAGGGTTGTTGATGCTCTTAGCAGGAAGATACAAGTGACTCATATAGCAGTTATTAGTTCCAATGGGATAGATCTAGAGGACATGACATTTCAGGAAGGTCAATAGGATGTCAGGTATTTGGAGCTTAGGAAAATATTATAGCAGAGTACAGGTGAAGGTAGTAGTATAGGTGTAAGTGTAGGAGCACATGATGTGGACTATCATCTCACAAAAAATGGCTTGATCATATTTAGAAATAGGATATATGTGTTAGACAACAGTGAACTAACGAAGGTGATCTTGAGGTAGTTTCATGTGAAACAGTATTCAGGTCACCGAGGCTACCAGAAGATGTTGATAGTAGTAAAGAAGTTTTACTGTTGGCCGAATTTGAAGAGGGACGTAGCAGATTTTGTGGTTAGGTGCTTGGATTTTCAATAGGATAAGGTAGAGTGTAAAAATATAGGTGGAATATTACATCTAATTGTGATTATAGAGTGAAAATGGAAGGTCATTTCCATGGAATTTATCACAGGTTTATCGAGGACATCTAGATAGCACGATTCCATCATGGTTTTGGTGGACAGGTTGATGAAGGTAGAAAACTTGATTCCATTGAACTATACATATTCAAAAAATTATGCAGTAGAGGACTTCATTAAGGATGTTTTCATATTGCATGGTGTTCCATAGAATATTGTATTAGAGAGGGATGCCAAGTTCACCTCCAAGTTTTGGAAGGAGTTGTTTGCAGGTTTGGGTATAGAGTTGGCCTTTACTACAACTTATCATCCACAGATAGATGGACATACATAAAGGGTCACAAGGATATTAAGGAACATGTTGAGTATATATTGATGCATCAAAAATGAAAGTGGTAGGAATATCTTCCATTGGTATAGTTCACCTACAATAATGGGTATCCAGAATCATTGAGGATGAGTCTGTTTAAGGAATTGCATGGGAGGAGTTGTAATAATCCCATCAGTTCTAGAATTCTAGTTAACAGGGTGTTTATTGGACCAGACATGTTGGTAGAAAAGGAACAAGAAATGTAGGATATGCAGATCAAAACATGTTGTTTAAGGAGTTTGAGGTTGGGGAGAAGTTGTACTTGCACTTGAATCTAAAAAGGAGATCCTTAAGGAGATCCTTATGGATTGGATTGCGTGCGAAGTTGGAACCTCGGTTTTGTGGAACTTTAGGATTCTTGAGAGGATTGGGCTAGTATCCTACCAACTTTCACTTCCTTCGAAAATGAAAGTCCATGATTTTTTCTATCTATGAATTCATAAAGGTATGTTAAATATGTTGGTCATGTGATTGACTAATCTACATTCCAGATGGAACCAGAAGGAGAATTCCAACCATAACCTATGTCCATTTTGCAGAGAAATATTTTCATGCTCCAAAATCAAGAAATCGAGCAGGCTAAAGTGTAGTGGAATCACTTTGGCTTGATGAAGCTACGTGGGAGATGGCAGACCATATGCAGGCTATGTATCCTTCTCTATTTGTTGGTTGAGAAAATATTTTGGTATATGTCTTTGGTATATGTTTTTGGTACATTCTTTGGTGATGTTTTGTTATATTTACATATGTATATGGATGTAAATACCATCATGAGCTATCTTATAAATCTGCAATAAGTAGTATGAGTGTCATGTCATTGTGATTTTATACTTGTCATGTTGTCATGTTCGTTTTCTTGTAAGCAGGTCGATCATTGTAAATACTACAACGAGCTAAGTTATAAATCTCCATGTGTAGTATATTTTTCTAACAACAATATTCTTGGTTGTAGGTGCCATTAAACACTGAGGACAGTGTTTCCCCAAGGGAAAGGGTTCTATAACAAGCCTCATCAAAAATCGATTTAAAAGTTAATAAATTTAAAAGAAGATCAAGGTCATGGGAGACATATTCGAGGTTGAAAATTGGGAAAAACATCCCAGTGCGAGTGTTCATATGGTTTATTAATGGATATGGAAATTGGAAAATTTAATGGCTAAGGATTTGGAAAGGCAAAGTTTCACTTATTGACATTTATTTATGAAAATAATGGAAATAGGATAAAAGGAAGGTGAAGGGTCACATGTTGCATGTGAGGAGGAAAATGAAGGAAAATAATGGAAACCTAAAGAAATTAGAGGCCTTATTAAAATTAATTCTTATAAGGATCAGTTCACAGACTTTTCTCAGCTCAGTTTTGGAGCTCTCATTTTCTCTCACTCTCTCATACTCTTGCACACTTAGAGTTTCCTTGGAGCACTATTGGAGGAGTGTGAAATATATGGAATTTTTGAGAAATAAGGAAACAGAATATTATGAAAGTAGAAGAAGACATCTGGATCAATAGCTACAATGGGTTTTGATTCCAGGTACTGAGTGCATGTATGATTTCCTCACTAGTTTTGGCATGCATGGCATATGCATGTGGTTATTTGTTTATGATTTTTCATTAGAATAAAGGATTTCCTGGATTGATAGTGGTTTTTCCTAGCCTTACCACTTTCTCGATAGTCATGGTTTTGCAGGTTTTACTTTTTTTTCTAGGTTGGTTTTCATGTGCCTTTGGTTGTACGTTGAGTTTTTAGTTCCTCGAAGCCTTGGTCGGAAAAATGCTCTAGAAGCCCTGTAACAACTTGGGTTGAGTTACTAGACCTGCAAGCCTTCGTTAGAGAAATTCTCTTGAGGCCCTTTGTGGGTTGACTCACTAGTATTCGAAGCCCTTGTTGGAAAATTTCTTTGGAAGCTTAATGACAGTTGTGGGATTTTTACTAGTCCTGGAAGCCCTCATTCGAGGAAATGATCTAGAGCCTTGGAAAACATGGGACCATAGAGAATAATCTAGAGATGGTTAGTGATGTCAAACCATGAGGTGGAATCACTAGTTGAGGGTTGTGGTGGTTTTTCCTCGGGAAGCACTGCTTTCATTTTTATTGATGTCTTTTATGAGATCCCACATCCATTCTTGGAATATGGCATGGGAGTGACTGGCTGAAGAGAGATTTGGCTCAACCATGTCTATGGTTGGGTGGTATGTGGAAGTCCCTAATTTTTTTTCATTTTTCTTATGTCGATAAGAGTTCTTCTCCTCAATGTGTATCGATGGGTAAATATTCTTATTATTATGTGGCTTATATGGTTCTATGCTTTTCATTTATGTTTTTTATATCCTATTCATTAATGTTTTCTATGATAGTAATGATGTATGGTTGTCATGATGTTTTGATTTGTAAACGAATGAACAATGAATATATGTCCTAATAGAGGACAATGCAATTAATGTGATGAGGAAATAATGCTTCTTAGCAATTCTAAGTTAAGTATGAGACCCTTATGCTCATTCCATTGTCTAAACTAGTAAAATACATATTTGTGGCATGTTTGGCGAAATGTATGTCATAGCTAGTAGGGGTTTGGTCAAGTCCTTGTTCAAGTGATTTCATTTATATCATTATTTCACTATTATCTTTCAGTTCTGAAAGTGTCATGGAGCTTTGTGAAGTGACTTGAGCCATGGGCCTGAAAATTTTGACATAAATTTGGGTCGTAGGCTTAGAACTACCTAGAAAAGTCCCTAGTCACATGCATGGACATGTTGTGGGAGCAATTGGAGGGTTCAAGTCTCATTCTTTCCCATATCAAGGGAGAAAGTTAGGGATTGATTCACTAAAATGTTGGTTTATCTCAGGGCTAGCCTCCTAGAAAGTTTGGATAGATCCTAGGTGTCTGTAGCAGGTGCAGAAGGCATGTGTTGTGATCCATAAATTCCAGGTCGTTAACTTATGCATAGGGATTTGAATCATATCATATTAACTTTGTGTCACATGTTTACCCGAGTTGGTCAGTTACTTGGGTAGATGTGGGAGGAGGTTGTTACATAATTGTGTCAGGTTAAATATCTTGGTATTAATTTCATGAAATGAATCCTATCTTGTAACGAGTTATATCTATGGAATTGTATATAAAACGATGTTATGCAACATGAAGACCTAATATTAAATCCCTAAGTTATACATTGTATAAATACTCTGGAATTTTAATTCTGTAGAATGAGAGTGTATCTAATTTGGTAATATCAATATTTAATGGTATTTTGGTGATGAGGTGTTAGGTGTCAATGATTGTTACAATTAAATAATGCAAAATATGGTGCATTAATTTTAGTGATAATATAGTAAAAATTGATTTAAAGCAAATGAGTAATTACATTGATTTCATCCATTAAATATTGCAAAACAATAAATAATGTGCATTTCTTTTTAGTAATGATATAGTGAAAATAACTTACAATATATGTTAATCAAATAGTTATATTGATTTCGAATATGCAATAACTCCAAAGAAAAAAACCATTGATTTCCATTATGATTTACTATTAAAAAAAATTAACTATTAATTGAAGAAACATGAAATTTCATTTACTTTGTTTACCATGTAAAATGTAAAATGAATTGATATGAATAATTTAAAAATTTAACTATTAATTAAAGAAACATGAAAGTTCATTTATTTTGTTTACCATGTAAAATGGATTAATATGAATAATTTAAACTATGGATTGTAGTTTATGATGTGAAATGGACTTAGTGTGAATCTATTCAAAGTATGTGATATAATTTTCTCAAAAAAAAATTCTTATTATGCGCTTAATTTTATCATTTTATATCATTAAGTGTGATTCATCTCTCAATATCTACAGATTAAAAATAAATATAAAATATAAAATATATTAAATCAACACATATCTAAAATAATAAAACCTAATTCTTAAAAACATAATGCATTAAATTAACAAAGTGTTAATACGGCAAAGCAAAAGAAAAACTATAAAATATAAAATATAAAATATTTGAAAAACAAACTATATCTAAGACAAGGCAAGACAACGCAGTGGGAAAAGTATTAAAATCTTAACTTTCTTATAAATTCCAAAATTAACTTCCTCTTTGACATTATTAACATAAATAAATTATGTAAACTAATAAATAGATAAATAAAATTATAAAAAAGTATGAATTTATTCAAAATTTTGATCTTAAGTTATATCTGACTTTCTTGGTAATACACTAATATCTGATTAGTAAATTCCAAATGAATATATTCACATCGTATATATGCATATACACAATAATTATCCTCTGTGAGATGTGACCATCCAAAACTAGAATTAAAGGGCATATGACTAACTACCTTCTCTTTGCAATCTGCAATGCCACACGGATATATATTATCCTATTGTACAATCAGTATATATATATAGACGCGATAACCGCCTATCCGGCCCTTAACTTGATACTTGGTGAGCACCTGGAGCTCTTCCAACACATTTGGTTTTCATCGGTTATGCAACGGATCAGGACCCGTAGGAACGACTCTCTTTTCAACTCCATATCTTGGATCAACTTCATCTCCTAGTTCACGTTTACATGATACAGCAGAACAATATCGCCCTGCAGCATTCCATGCACGTGAGGCCGGAAGGTTCTTATATACTTTACTGCGACTTGTTGCTTCCACAGAATTAGCTGATAAGATCACCAAAAAGTACACGAGAGTTATCAAAGAAAGTACCGCTCCCATCTTGTAGTTACCGAAATGTTTCGCCATTAGAGAAAATCCCAAATCAAGGCAAGATTCCTGAATAAATTCTGGTGCTTTGCATGATAACAATAGCAGAACACACTCAGAAGCGCTACCGATCACGGAGTCAGTACTCTCCTTCTATTCCGCTGGTTTCCATTTCAGAAACTTGAATTACCAATTTCAAGTCCTATGTTATCATTTCCAACCTCATAATTACATGGGGTTCCTCTCTCTAATATATATTGCTTCAGTCAGGACCCTCTGGGTTCTATGGATTGAAAGAACGTGACAACCTCCATCAAATTCAAAGACGTCCGAAATTGAAACACAGCGTGGCGAGTTATGCCGTGATCACGAAGCTTCCGTAGTGAATTAAATAATACAAAATGCCAGCAGGCTTCGTCCTAACTTACACTGTTAACATTGACCAATTCAGTACGAAACAAAAAGTCTGACAAGATCGAGCTTCATACGTTCCATCATATAATTCTATATTGCCCTCTCAATTTGTCGTAAAAGACCTTCGATTCTCGATGATGAGAGCATAGCGCGGAGCTTGGCGTGCTTTTCGCTCAAGAATCACGTGGCCTTACATTGTGGTTCTCATTGTTCTTATATCATTTTCAAAGACTTTAACCTAAGTGTTGATTCTCATCTCGTTTTCAAAGATTTCAATTAATAATAGGAACCTCTTTGGGATAAATCACAGTTTTATGATTTGGTCAACTTTGGTTTATTCTGAGGATGTTGTAAAGATGATCTCTTTTTGTTTACCAATGCTTGGTAATAATTAGGATTTATTTTCTCTTCTATTAAGTTGAATATGCTTGTCAAGCTTATCAGGTTTAAGAACAAGGATCAACTTTGGCTTATTCTGAGGATGTTGTAAAGATGATCTTTTTTGTTTACCAATGCCTGGTAATCATTAGGATTTATTTTCTCTTCTATTAAGTTGAATATGCTTCTCAAGCTTATCAGGTTTAAGAACAAGGATAAGTGGCTGATATGTCAGATGTTATCGGTATATTTGATTTATTAGTAATTTGAAATTTGTAATTTAAGTAAATAGATATTTTTTTTAGAAATTCTTTTCTTTTTATTCAATAATATTTCTACTCATTAGAATTTGTTATCTTAAATATATATTTGACCAAACAATTCTGAAAAAATCAATACTCCTTAGATTATAAATTATTGATATATCTAACTTGCTAATACGCTAACACTTTTATATAAAACTTGTATTAGGAAAATTTTCTCTAAATCTCATTAAAATTGTTCTAACCTATTACAAATTCATCATAAATTTGAAAATATACAACTTTTGTTTTAAAAAATTAATATACATCTTATTTTACGAACAGAACTGGCATTTACATGTTTAACCATCACTCTATTTACATGTTTAACCATCACTCTATATCATATGGCTAAAACACAACCATATAGAAATTTACTCTACCATCAATATTATTGTGCTGGACCTCTACAATCAAATTACTCACATTGCATGGGCCAGAATGAAGCGATGGATGAACGTAAATGATGAATGGACCGAAACCTATGTTGTTGTAAAGCACTAGAATAAAGTTACTCACGATGAAGAAGTAACATTCGGACCTGAATTAATGAAAAGAACGTTTCAACCGAATGAGCTTAGCCACAATAAAAATAGATTTAAGTCCATTTATATAGTGTAGTGTATCAAATTAACATAGTTATTTAATTGCAATGCATGAATCTATCTTTTAAAAAAAAAAATATAAAGAGCTTCCATTGATAAAATTCAAGATGAGAACAATGGACTGAATCCTTGAAACTAAACTTATTATTTAATGGCAGGTAAACAATGAAATGGGCACGGAATCAGTGATTATTTAATTATTTATATTTATTATTTAAGAGCAAAAGGTAAATGACACAACCAAGCTGAGGTAGACGATGCTTTTTATTCAACTATGTTCATAGCTATTAAAAAATGAATAGGGTAAACCAATTGGAATAAACTAATTATATATATATATATATATATGAATTTGATGATTTAAAAAAAATATTTTTATTAAAATTATTAAATTAGAAAACATATTGAAAAACCAATCTAAATTAATGAATTAATGTAATAAACATTTGAAATTACATTATAATGTATAGTATAATGTGGATTAACTATTAGGATATATTTGGTTGAACAATGGATAAAGTATGAAACTCATACAAATATTTACAAGGATAAGAACAATATTAAATAAGATTTAATTTTTGCGTAAGCTAAGTGATAAAATTGAAGAAGAGTGTAATTTATATTCTATCAAGAGAAATAAAAGTCCAATAACCAATTAGAAATGCATTGCAAAATATGTTTGTTTTTTTACTAAAAATAATATTAGAACTATTTCAATATTGGGTATAATATATTTATTTAGGATTATAAAAAATTTTAAAATAATTAGTGGAAATGTTTTTGATATTTCATTATATACATTGACTATTTAAAGCAAAAAAAGTTATACAGTTTGAGTGGGCTTAATGCTTAAGAACATGTGTTTCCTCTTAAAAAGTCACACATTCAAAACTAAATGGGGTGGAGTATTTATGCCTTAGTATATTTAGCATTCAAATGCATTCAAATCAATGTAATGAGGTGGGTCCCTTGTACCACAAACAAGGGAGTCCCATACACCAATTTGGTGTGATTTTATTTTTAATTCATCCATATTATCATTTTCTAAATGATTTTAATGTAATAAATATACAAGATGTACATAAAATTTGATATACAATTTTAGTTGATTGAATTAATAAAAAATTGTGAGGATATAATTAAGGTGTAGAAATATAGTGCTAAGGATAGGTTGGTACATTCTTTGTACACATTTTCATATATATTTTTAAAGAATTTTGGAAGGAATGAAAACGTGGAGGATTATTTTTTCGTTAGGTATAAAGAAACTATGATGACACAATATGTAACATTTGAATAATCTTCTTTTAATTTTTTTTAATACAATCGTGTTTTGTAAGTTTTATTCAAAATGTAATGTTATGAAGTATGAAATAAATCTTTTGACTTTCAACAAAACTATATTAGGAATGTTATAGGAGAAAAATCAAAGAAAAGAAAAAGAGAGATAAAGTGTAGATACAACTTAAGAAGAATAGCATGAATATAAAAATTATGAAGGACTCTTAAGCTAAGTTACCAACTTTAACATCCAAGGGAAAATGGGAAATTAAGAATATTCATACATAATATGTAGGTTATGGTTGGGCCATGGTAAACTTATGGCTGCGAAAGCTAACTTCTCAATGGGAGAATATGGAAATGCAAGACCTATCAAGCCTCAACTTAGATAATAAATAACATGCTGAGAAAGAGCATCATCCTCCTCAACCAGAACCATAACTATAGTAGATTTTGTTGTAGCTAGATACAAAAGGAAGTCTCTGCTATAATTAGGTGGACTCAATAAAGGAGCAGAGGTCAATGAATTTTTCAAACCATTGAACGAGTGTTGAGCGAAGTCATCCCACGGGTATGGAATTCATTTCTTCAACAATCGTATAAACCCTTTTGTAACTTCAACATAGTTAACGATGAATCTCCTCAAGAAATTGGTCTTTCCTTGAAGACTTTGAAGTTGACGAACAGAAGATGGGGAGGGAGCTGAAGTATTCCCTCAACCTTGAAGTGATCTGCCCGAATCCATTCAGTAGACAAAATGAATCCCAACAGCTGATCAGATGTGATGATGAAAACATACTTATTCATATTCAACCAGATTTTATAATGCCGACATTTTTTTAAAATGTGTCAAAGACGAGAAGGATGATCAATTATATTTCAAGAATGAGCAGCTAGATCATCAAAATAAGCTTCAATGACATTCTTGATATCGTGGAAAGCATAAGACAAGACCCGCTAGAAAGTACCTCTATAATTTTTAAGATGAAAAGGAATATTCTTGTATGCAAACGTATCCCAAGGGAAAATAAAAGTAGTCTTGTGTTGATCTTCAAGAAAAATGGTAATCTCATTATATCTCAAGAAGCCATCCATGAAGGATAACATCTCATTCCCCTCACACTCATCAATAATCTGATCAGTAAATGGTGTGGGGTATTTATCTTTCAGACATGCCTTATTTAAATCTCTGAAGTTAATGTAGAAGCAGATCATTCCTTGTTTCTTGTCCACATTCAGTGGATTCGAAACCTATTCAGTTAAAGGAATGAGGTATATTAAACCTGCCTTAAGCAACTTCCCAACCTCGACACTGATAGTTACAGCCTTCCTAGGATGGACCGGTCAAAACTTATGCTGTATAGCCTTATAATTCTCGTAAGTATTGATCTCATGTTGGAAAATAGATGGATCAATTCTAGGCATTTCCTCATAATACCAAGTGAACACATCACAAATTTTTTTTAAAGAGATTGGTGTAGATCTGAATCTCTTCAGGGGAACATTCATATCTAATGAAAAAATATTCTATAACATTGGGATTCCTAGAAATGTTCACCGGGATCGTTTCCAAAATGACAACCATATTACCTTCAACAAAAATCTGTGTTGGAGACAAAGGGTTTAGGACCAGGTGAACAGGAATAGTAGAGACATGGATAGACAATATTGAGTCAACCTCTTGCAAATCAGGTAGAAAATATGACCGATGATGCAAATCATCCCACAGTCTTTCCACAATAGTCATTGCCTCTAGGATTTCCTCCTCAGATGGTAGAACAGTATCGAGGCATTCTCGAGTAGAATATGAGTTAAGTGTCCAAGCTGGAGCCACAACTCCATCCAAATCCTCAGGTGCAGGAGAAATTGGATTAGAATATGTAGAGTCACCAATAGACTCATAAGAAATTTCTGTTTCAGTTATCGGGTATGTCATTCCACCCACTTGACCTTTTTCTAATGTGGTGGTAGGAGAAGGTAAGGTCTAAGGGTCCGAATAGTAATGAGTTCGGAAGAAATATATTCGAGTAGGAGTCATGGAGGATGAAATAGCATTGATACAAACAGAAGGAGGTGGAAGATCAAAGGTACCCATCAACGAGTTATACATATCAACTCCTATATTCTCCATAGGTAACTTGGCATAATTCACCAAGGGAACAAGAGAGTCAAAAGATGCATTAGGATCTATCAGAGAATAGTCCATCTCATCAAAAGTAACAATCACCCCTTCATGGGGAAAACACAGGATACGACATAATGATGAAGCAATGGAATCCGTCTCATAAATCAAAATTTTCCCCAATAAAAGGTTGTATTCCAAATTGGCGTCAACTATCTGTACTTCGATATTGACAACTTTACCCCAAAAATAGATTGGCAAAGCCAGAACAATGCCATGTGGCATGTGAGAATCACCATCAAATGCAATGAGGATAGTAGGTGAAGGAATGGCTTGAGGATTTCCAATAGCTTTCCAACATGAGATAGACATGACACGTATGGAAATTTATTCATCGATTACCGTTCAAAAAATTTTGATTTTCTGATACGTAGATTCGATCTGGAAATCAATATTATGAGGAAGCCTCTTCTTAATATTTTACATATTGAATGTGATCATAAGAGAGTTCTTCGTATCTATCACCCTGTTCGCAATGAGAAGCACACTCCTTTGTGTTGGGAATGATTGGAGTACCTCCAATGCATACACAGCACAAGAAATCTGAGTGAGATATTCTACAATTGAGTAGTTCTAGGTTGCCTTCGCATTAGGGTTGATTGTCGAAAGTTTACCAGAACCTTTCGGCATGCGAGGTATAGGATCAACTGTGGGCCTCTCAATATTGAGTGTCTCGGAAGTATCAGGAGCAGCCTTAGCCTTCAAAGATTTGGATTCACCATAATCATGTGATCTAGTGGCGACATTGACGTGACCACTCACCATATATACATTTGAATAATGTTCCCCTTCTTGGTTGCGCCATGTGGGAGCTCTAGTATTTTAATCCGCACCAGCAAGCATTTGCTTCCCTTGGGGAAAGCGGTTAGTCACGACAACCTAGGAACTGGAGGAACATTGCTGAGCTAACAAGCGCTGGGCATCCTGAATCTTAGAGCATATATGAGTGAGATGGTCTCCAGTGCATAACTTTATATGAAACTTGACTTTCTTCTTTGACTCTCTCTTCTGCTCTCCAACATTATCGTTGGATTTATTCGCATTACCCTTCCCATCCTTGTCTTTCTTCTTGTTATTTTATCCCTTCTTCTTCCCATCAGATTATTTATTTCATTTAGGGTAATAATATTGAACAACATTAATCGTTAAGGGTTGTGAAGGAGTAGACACCGGTGGCGTAGCCTGAATAGAAGGAGAATTTTGTAGAGAAAAATTTTGTAATTGATTCAAAAGGTTATCCGTGCTGCTATCGATCGAACTAACAAGCCCGTCAACATGGGGACCTAACTTTGGTTTGGCTAAATCTATTTTTCAATGAGGAGCATCAAGCAAGATCTTATTAAGAATTTGAGACTGAGAATAGATCAGTTCCAACTACTGGGCTTTAAAGATATCTTGCTCCTCATTGAATACCCCTGAAAGAGATACATCCTTTGAGATTTCTAGCTGTAAGGATTTGAGGAGCCATTAAAGACAAAATTTATTGGGAATATACACTTTGATGAGCCTCTTCCTTCTCCTCCATTCCTAAATATGATCATAAATGTGCACTTCCTTGTCTTGATGTAAATTGTCTAGAAGCTCAGTCTCATCATCATAACTAACGAGCAATTGAAAATTGTTCAAAAACATGATAGCAAACTCACCAAATGAAGCAAAAGCTCCCCAAGTAAGCTCAATGTAAAATTTTGTAGAATTTCTAGTTAGCGTGCGCTGAAATAACCTCAACCTAATCAAATCATCAATAAGGTATTTCAATGCACCATAAATGGAACGTGGTAACATGGTCGGTTGGATCCTCACAAGTCTTGTCTTCAAATTTTGAAATATCTGACTGAATTTTAGTAGGGATCGGAGGCCAATCTGGTTTGTATCATATAGGATCATTAGTCAAATTTGATAAATCTAGAAAATTTAGGGTTTCTAGGAATGGTAAGTGTGGAGGACCCTGAGAGATCCATCCACCAGGGGAAGGATTCCCAACATTATGAAAATAACAACTTAGATTTTTTGAGGCACCAGGTTGCCACAGATTGTTCGTAGAAGAAGCTGGATCATAAGAAAAAACTTATGGCCCAGAGAAACTCGGATTATGACCTCCTCCCACCATAGGGTTAACATAAATGGGAATGCCCCCCCCAATTGAAGTATTAAACAAGAATGAAAACCCTTGTTATGCATTTCATGCATTGGAGAAAGGAGAGAATCCCTAAGAAGCACCTATGGAAGAGAAAGTAACATTCCCCTGTTGACCATACATGAATTGATTCCCATTTCCCAACCCACTGAAAGTAGGGTTTCATTGTTGAAAATCATTAGAGCTTTGAGCTCCTAGAAAAGGATTAAAACCTTCAACTTGCATTAAGAAAGGTAAATAACCTAAGGAATGGTTCGAACGAGGGATATGACCACTTTAGAAGGGAAAACCCTGAAAAGAAGCTAACCCACTAGCCATAGAAGACATGGGAGTGGAGACAACAAATGCAGCAATGAAAGAAACTGAAGGAATTGTACTGGAATGCATCCCAAATGAAAAGGGACCAGTATGTGAAGGAAAAGCTTGGGTGCCCCCACTCGTAGAGAGAATGGAGTTAGAGCCAAAAATTGTAGTGCTAGGAGTGTTGGTTGAAATATAAATGTTACCTCTTCCCTCTATCGAAAGAGTATGCACACTCGAAGTACTCTTAGCCAAAGTTGTGTTCCCAGTTGTGGGCATCAAAATAAAAGAGGGATAAATACGAGGGCTAGCCGATATGTGATACGGAGGACTAATGTATAGCAAAACGTCTTGAAAACTAGCAGGAATAGGAGAGGAAGGAGTAACTAGAGGTTTAGGAATTTAGTCAACCTCAACTTCTTCCACTGGAAAAATGACCTGAGAAAGGAGTGCAATACTCCTCTCTAAATCATGACTAGCTCTATGACTACCATAAAAAATAATAGCACCAAACGGAGGATCACTCTCTGAAGTGTTTTTTTATACTGATTGGATATCACCAGTAGAATTTCTATTGCACCTTCTAGAAGAAGGCTTCGCACTCTTAAGAGAAAGCCCACGAAACAATCTTAATTGACGAACCAATTGGCCAACCACTTTTAATTATTATGAGAATTTATATAGACTCAAAACATTACAAAGCTATGACAATCTAGGAGCAAATATCACTCTCTAAGAAATTGTCCCTAAGATTCAACAGTCAAGAAACTCAGGTATTTCCGCTCTGATTTATTAGGACTGAACACCAAAATAGAGCAAAGAAAAAGTAAGGACATTTTGAGAATATTCTGGGGTAATTACGCCCCATGCCTATTAGTAAAGTTAACATAAAAAGTTATGTTGACCTCCAAACAAAATCCTTTTCCGGTGCAAGTACCCAAGCTTTGTAATGGCACGCTCTAGAAGAACTACTAAGAGTGATGCAATGTGTGCCTCAGGTACTGCAGGTATTCCCCCCACAGTAACCTATGTGATACCTAGGAATAGCAACTATGGACACCAGTTCGTATCGACAGCCAGATGGAACGGTCTTTGGTCAGGATCCATCAAATAGGAGAGGGGGTAACTCTCTTCTCTGCTTTCACTCGCCCTGGTGCTTGACTCTCAAGAGGAGAGATATCCCAATCCACTTAACGAGGTTAGATTTCACTCATTAAACAACTTATATGTTTGAAATTTTGAATGGGCTTAGAGATTTAACCCTCCACTCACATATTCCAAGCCCCTAATGACCTAGACTAGTTGGTGTGTATTAATGACAACTCAAAATTTCTAGTTCATTTTAAATTATGCTCTTGATTTTAAGGGTTTCTCTTTTTAATTTAGGGGTAAACGGAGAATGAAAATTGTGATGTTTTGATGCAAAATAGAAATCAATAGAAACCTACTACATGCTTATAAAACTTTTTCTTCGATGAAATATATTTCTACTTAGGTTCTATGAACAACTAATAAAAGCAAGATTTTTTTTTTCTTTTCAAGATCATGATCACACACTCAAAAAATATCAAAAGACTAAATATGATTAACATTGCAACTATACTAATGAAAAAATACGAATGCCAAATGCACGATTATAGGAATACTTGTAAGCAAGGAAGAAAATGAGTTTCTGAACAAATAGGTTTGACCACTTTGAGACAGAAGCAAAGATAAGTCCAAAACAAAAAACTTTGTTTTAAAAAAATGCCAAAAAACAAATTGATACAAGAAGAGACAAATTCACTCTAGAAATTCCCTCAAAACAAAGGAAAACAGACCAAAATGACAAACTACAAAATTGCTCCAAAATTGATGAAAAACCATAAAACAAAAACCAAAAGAAAAAGAAAAGGGGAAAAAATATTTTTTTAGCCTTTTTATTTTTAAGGACGCAGCAAAATATCTTTGAGAAATCACAAACTACCAGAGACTTCAAATCAGAAAATTGAGCATACAAGAGGCCTCAAACTTCTTAAGCCAACAACGTCACTTTTATGACAAGTGTTAACAAACAAAATGAAGCAACTAACTCAAGAAAATGATTTGAACATTAGTATAACACTCCAGAAATCAAAGAAACTTCAAGAAACTAAGAATACACTTCAAAATTTTCCAGAAAAGATCATCTCAAGGAACCAAGAGAACCAAGAAAACCAAGAATGCTAACAAGCCAAAAGCCAAAAAGTGAATCAATGACAAGGCTAAGCATGAGAGAACTGATACAAAATCACTTCCTTCAAATATCATAACAACCAAGAATCTCAAAAATAAGTCTTGATGGAAAAGCCAAAACTAAAACTTCACCAAGCAAGGTAAACCCTAGGTTGACTAGGTTTTCAAGAAATAAAGGGAGAAATTAATACAAAATAGGTATAAACACTATCTATACACATCAAAGGTTCTAAAATAGTGGAAAATAATAGGAAAAATGACCTTATGGGAGTCAAAAAATCAAATTTTCAGTTGAAACTGACCATACGCAGATTGGTATTGAACAACCAGCATGCAAACGTGAGTGTGTCTAAGGAAACCCACGTATACACATATTTATTTCAACCAAAATGCGTATATACAAACTGTATGAACTATAGAATGCATATAGAATAGGCATCAAAGAAAAAATAGAAAAATCCAAGCCTGCTTCAAAATATCAAGACTTTTGCCTAGATGGATAAAGAGCTAATAGACTGGGAAGGTCGTGATCAGGCCAAGCAGGGAACCCAAATCCAGAGAGAAACAACCTGAACTAGGAATTACACAGATGTAATGCCCAGTGGAGATGCCAATTATGGTATGAGATAAACTACCCTAGGGCCTGGGTTGAGGAACCAAATAGAGCGGAAGGGATACAACAACAAGAGGCAGTCAAACTAATGGTCCTAATGCTTAAATTACAAAACTTGGGAGAGATGACCTTACTCGTATGTCCTACATTTGAGGACATTACCATAGGGTTCAAACCCTATGCTTCTCCATGTGCTTCAAAACCTGCAACTCATTCAAGAAAAATCACATAGACTAGTTGTAACAACATATATATCGTAGATGTCAGTGGTTGAGCAACATAGGTGGGAATGAAAACTTCAGGGATCTCCCTGCACAGTTGATCGATCAGATGTTCCAACTCAGCTCACTGTGAAGCCGTTGCTTTTTGTACTGCCTGTGCTTGGGAAAATTATACTGCCTTTGTCAAGATCGTCTCCTCTACCTCGCTCGGTTCTTGTTGCGCACACGCTTTTCTACTTTGTAGCTCAAGATAGATGAACAAGTGGAGAACTTGTAGCTGCCGACAGAGGTGTAATGGTCAACCTTTGCACATGCTTGGACCTTTGCGCACTAGGATGATGGCTCTACGGTCATGGTTGTGCCCTGGAAGGGGAAATCTTGCTTTCTATTGTGGCGATCATGGCTATTGCTGGTAGGATCGCTTGAATCGGCCTTGACTGGTTTACGCTCACTTGAAAAGAATCTACTTTTAGCTGTAATACCTATAAACCATACTACAAGGCCTCCACTGTGGCCTTGTGTTGATCTTTGAGGATGCTCCATCTATCTTCTGAGGTTGTGGCGACTGTGTCTATTATCTTTTCCAAGTCCTCACTAGTTATGTTAACCTCCACATCCCAGTCGGACTTATCACCCTTTCACTTCTTGTGCTGGCCCTTCGTAGCCTCTCCAGTGCGCTTTGTACCTCATGGGGGATCCGCACCCTTCCCACCAACTCCTTATGTCTCGATATCATGCTCTGGCTTCTGCTCAGTACCCTTGGTGGTGTCTTTGGGGGTCTCCTTGGTGGACGCTTTCCTCCTGAAGCGCATCTCTATTTCCTTTGTTGTCCTTGGAGGAGCAGAATATTTTGGTGCTGCATCTTTGCTAGAGGTGACTACTGTGACTGGAGTGGTGGATCTGATTCATATCTTCCACGTAGGCATCCAGGTTGCTATGAATTGGTCTACTTATGCCCCAGTGACCATGTATAACAGATTATACCATGTTGGGTCTTTGTGCGTCCGAATTTTTACATTATGCATGGTGACGTGGAAGTTGGAAATGCACTTATATTTATCATATACCACAGGTGATAGTCATAGCCTAGAGCGTATCATTGTTACCAACGCACCTTCAAAAAACACCCAGAATACTCTTTTTTCCTTGATGCGATGTGGATCCTTGGAATCCCACAGGTTAGTCTAACATGCTCCTTCGCATATGCCGAGCTCGAGCTCAGGGAGCACCGTATCCTCAGGCATCTCGCATGCAACTAGGGCGATGAACAGTAATAACCAAGAGTATCAAAAGGGTTTTCCCTAGTCCTGTGCCTTGCACACGTTATCTACGAACTCTTCACAAAGGTGTTGGGACCAATTGTAATAGACCCCCTTGTCACATTTCCCTGCCAGCTAGATGACATACACAAGGATAACTGATGGCTGACACTTTAGCATCAGCTTACTACCTAGCAAAAGAGTGCCCATGTGCACCTCGGGGTAAGCAATGCTCTCAACCAAGAACCCTCTTTTATCGCACTTAACCTTGTACTTTTCCAGAAAAACATCAGCCACCTTATGCTCATTTTTATTTCCAAACCCTTTCAGTGGATGGGGAGCCTTCATGGGTAGGTTGGTGATCCTATGGATCTGCACAGTGTCAAGAGAGATGTAGCGATGCATCCATAAGAATCCATCATGGATTAAGGCGATAAATATGTCGCATGACCAGAATAGTGATGGATTATCTCCCAAAGTAGGGGATGTGCAATAGGTTAAATATCCTTGGGACCTACAGCCCACGTGCCTAAGGCATCGACTCCACCATTGGCACACCATCATATAGAACTTGCTCTAGATATAGCTCTTGGGCCAGATCTGGAAAGGTTTCCTCATTAGACAGATCGTGATCATCAAATTTGATGGTGGGGATGTTACCAATCATCTCTCTAGTTAGGGGGACCTCCTACGGGACTAATGGCATCTGGAGATATTCTCAGACGACATCTACATTTTTAGGAGTGCGCACTATTGGCTTGCGTGGCTTAACATAAGTCGGTAGCCATGAGAGCGGGGCTACCAGTAGGGCCTCCTCTTGAGAAGTAAAGGGGCGCTTTGACGTATTAAGCATAGGTGAGTGCACTTGGGGCACTTGTTGGGGAGAGTGCACGATCCTGGGGGAGGTGCGTAGCTTAGCCGAAGCCCAATTTGTGGCTTTTCCTTTCCTTTTTCCTTGCCTTCTTCTTTTCCTTTTTGCTTCCCCTTTCCTTTTCCTTTAGTCAGCGTGGACACGATCTCTTCGACTTTCATGATAACTTCAAAGACCTCTTCGGACCCCGGCTCAATGGAGGTTGTAATGGGTGGCAACTTTGTGGGGTTAGTGATAGTCATCCTTTTCTAAAATACTAACTGAGGATTGCTGCTGTCGGAAGGGTTACCTCACCCAGACATATAGATTTCACGGTCACAAGAAACACAAAAATTGTAATAAGTCACAAAGCATGAAACATTCAGAGAGCAAAGGAAATGATTATGACTCATGCCCTTCCTTTAATAGGCCACCATGGGTAAAAGTGGTCGGATTATCATTAAATGTGACTTACCATTGAAGAAACAGTAAAAACCTTCCAAGATTGCCTCATTAAATTCCAAACACCCGCTCCATGTAAAAGTAAAATCGCTTTTTCACCTAGTTTTACTGTTCCAAGAACAATTTTTTCTAGCTGCGCACTTCCCCTACACCTCAGTCACACATTCCTACACCTCCCTACAGGCGCACTACCATTGCGCTTCCATTGCACTTCCATTGCTCCTGCCCATGCCTTCCTGTCATAGTGCATTCAGATCCTTCAATGTTGATGCTCTGACCATATAGTCATTTGGTAGGCACCAGATTGTCCCTGTAGGGTTTCAGAAGACTTCCATCAATGTACCTAAGAAGCTAGTCTTCACGCAGTGTGGCCAAGTGCACCGCACCACCACTAGTAATCTCTTTTACTAGATACGGTCCCACCCATTTCTTACAGAACTTCCCGGGGTGGCTTGGAAATTGACTGTCATAGGGAAACACCAATTCTTCTTCCTTAAACACTTTCTGTCAGATTTGCAGGGCATGCCAAGCTTTTTTTTGTGCCTTCTATACTTGCCGATGAAAGTTAGCAGTAAACCGATCTTCTTCCAAGGCAACCAGCTATACCATGTGCTCCTCCATGATGTCAGGTTCTACCATATTTTTGAAAGCCTCAATACATAAGTTGGGGAAAATATATTCCATGCGCATGATGGCCTCCTATCCATAGACCATCCTGAAAGGAGTCTTCCTAGTAAGCTTCTTGCATTTATTCCTATAGGCCCATAGAAAAAAAGGGACGTGCACATCCCAATCACTTTGATTGGTATTACAGACCTTGGTAAGTGAGCTCTCCAATTTTTTTTTGAAAGCTTCTACTACGCCATTAGATTGTGGATGATACGTGGTGATTTTGGCATGATGGATCTGAAATTATTCCGTCAAAGCTTCAATATTTTAATTAACAAAATGTGTACCTATATCACTCATTAAGATCTTTGGCCAGCCAAACCTGGTCAGCATATACTCAAAGATGAAATGTGCAATAGTATTTGTAGTACAATCCTTAAAAACCTTCGCCTCCACCCATCTGGTTACATAATCAGTGGCAGTAACGATGTAACATGCGCCGGTCTTCTTTCTCGGGGGATTGATTGGTCTGAAAAATTATATAGCCCATTTATCGAATGTCTACAAGGCCATATGCAGTTACAGGGGAATTTTATCTTTGCGTGAGGGCTTCCCATTTCACTGACATGCATCATAAGCTTGAGAGTATGCTTGTGCATCGTTATGCAATGTGGGCCACCATAACCCCGCATGCAACACCTTTTTTGTAGTGTCTTTCCCTACATAATGGCCTCCTACCACTCCTCCATGGGCCTCACCTAAGCTAGATTGCCTCTCATGTTCTAATACATACCTCCGCAATACCTCATATGCACCCAACTTATATAATTGACCTGCAATTATAGTGTAATCAGTTGTGCAGACGACCAATTATTTTTTCTATTGAACTGAATATTTTATAGGTGTTGTCCCAGTTGTCAAGAAGTGAATAATGTCTAAAAATTTCTCATCAACCACCTTGATAGAGAAATTTTTTGCACCGGGTAATCCTTCTTCCATACTAGTTGGCTCTTTTCCATTCTCAATTCGATACAAGTGATCAGGTCCTGCATTTATTCTCGTAGGATTTACAATAATCTCAAAGTCATACTCCTGAAATAATAGAAACCATCTACAAATATCCCCCCCCCCAACATAGTATTATTGACTAGGGATTTTAAATTTGAATGGTCAGTGAACATATCAAAGTTTCCTCCCAATAGATAATGCCTATATTTATGTAGGGCATACACCATTTCCAGTCCTTCTCATTTAGTAGTAGAATAGTTTTACTCTACACTAGAGAGTTTCCTCATAGAAAAAGCAACCAGATGATCAATGTATCATTCTCCTGGTTTCGCTAAGACAATCCCAAGAGCTATTCCTGATGGCTCCACATGCACATGAAATACCTTAGCCCAATTTGGAAATATTAAAATAGGTGTAATGACCATATTTTTCTTTAGCGGCTAAAAACATTTATGACATTCCTCATCCCAAAAAAAGGAAACATCCTTCTTTAGTAGCTTTTCCATTGGTGCAATGATCAAGGTGTACCCTTGAATAAAATCTATGTTCTAACATTTGCACCCTAAGATGGAGCGAAAATGCTTCTCATTGGTGAGGACCTCTAAATTTATGATAACCGCAATCTTGGTTGGGTCAACCATCAATCCCTGTTGACATACAATGTGGCCTAACAGGATTCGAAAAGGTACGCAGAATATACACTTCTTCAAGATCACTGAAATCTGGTGTTTCCTGTAGGTATCCAACATCATGCACAGTTTTGACATATGTTTATTTACGAATTCGAATACTATCCAAGCATCTAAACAGACCTCTAGAAACTTGTGGATGAATTCCTTGAATACTGCTACAACTACACACTAGAATATGGTAGGGTCATTCTTCAATTCGAATGGAATGATGGTATACTGGAAGGAGACCAATTCGGTTTCTAAGGTTATGTTGCTGTGGTCTTCAGGTGCAACTCTGATTTGATGATACCCTGAATATCCATTAGTGAATGAGTACGCTTCTTGAACTCCCAAATTGTCCAAGATTTCATCAAAGAATGGCGTAGGGAAGGGGTCATGTACATAGGCATCATTCAGCTTGCGGAGGTCTATGTAGATCCTTATCTCTCCTTTGGTTTTCTTTTCTTGGACTACCATTGGGCTTACCCAATCAGAACTTTCTAAGTGCTCAATGATTCGTTTGGCCACCATATTATCTAACTCCTCCTTGAATTTATAATTATATTTAGGATTCATTAAATAGGGTCGCTACTTGACAAGGTGACGTCCGGCCTCAAGGTGATCCTCATAGCACTCAGATCTCCTACAATTCTCTTAAGCTCAGAAAACTTTGTCAGAAATAGATCATGATATTCTGTCAGCAGCTCCGTGATCTTCCTAATGGTACCATCATCCCAGTAATCCACAATTATGTCCAACATGGGTTCTTCCTCTATCCCAATGTTGAATTTGTTCAACTTAAATGGTTTTGTAACATCCACTATCTAGAAGGAGGGTCCTGCGACTGTGCGTTCTCCATCAGATTCTGGGATTGTAATATTCCTAGGATCTTCTTCACTGTCCTCTACTGAAAAATTTCTATATTTGACAATATCCTTCATCTGCACATCCCAAGATCGTGTATCACATTTTTTTTTAGGGAAAGATTGATCAAAGACAACAGAATCTATATCCTACGGGGCTTTGTCCAATTTCTCATTAAACATCGCCATGAACTCCTCTGTCATTGTATCCCAATGGAAAGTGCATTGGTGAAGCTCTACATATAAATACTAGGTGGTGGGCAATGGTCCTAATGCATGAATAAACACATGGACCCACCCATTCCAGGTCCTTTCATTCTATACCTCCATCCACATAGCCAAGTTCTTGTGTGGATCCCCATGGCCAGAGAAAAGCTCCATGGGTGGGTTGACTGGAGGTTAAAAGTGCATGATCATCATCTTTTGACATTCTCCTTAGGCCTAGAAATCCTCCTTGAGTGTTTCCCACCAGCACGTAGGGGTTGCGCGCATGGCCAAGTCAAGTGCCCAAAATCTCCATTCCCGAGGGAGATATTTTTCTAGTGGTTTAAGAAATTCCTTAACACTGCCACAACCATCAAAGTAAGGCAATTCTCTTACCTTTGCAGAGATGCACCGGAATTTCTTTGTGATATTTAGGCAGCACAGCGAAGATATGTCTTGCAACTGGTTCTACCAATTTTCCATCTCTCTATCTAAATCTGAGAAGCATGAGCTATATTTTTCCCAATTTAACATGACATTAGCGGTAGGGTTGACCCAATCATCATCCCATGCAGTTAGTTCGTAAATATGGTCAACCTCCTCCTCATCGCGCACCGGCTCTATATATCTTTCACGTTCTATTGGATCTAGAGGGACTATTATCTGTGTACCATCATTTTCAAATACCATGCTCCTTCTTTTCAGATTGATGCTACCTCCCATGTCAATAGCCTAATATATCCCTAATATTGCATGGTAAGGATCCTCATCATCCACAATCTGGATTACCTCAAATTTTGCATATACTTTAACTCCCGCGATGTCTACCACAACCTTAGGCAACCTTCCTAGTGGAATGATATTTTTCTAGTTAGCCATACATAATTGAATGGTGGACCATTCCAATTTGGGTTCTCCCATCCTCTACCAGAATTTTTTGGGCATAACATTGGCATCAAATCCCAAATCTAGGATGACATGATCCATTTCATACTCTCGAATCTGCGCAATCATAAGCAACTCCTTACCAATTCTTTTCTTGTTCTTATACATTTTGTTTATGGCCTTAATCTCCATTCGAGGGAATTATTTTTCTATGTAGCTATCTATCAATGCTTGGAGATTCTCTACTGCCTTCTCGTTACGCAGTAACTTCATGTAGGCTTGGAGGAATGGCTTGACTACTTCATCGGCTTTTGGATCCATGGCATATTTTTATGTCGATGCTCCTGCCATATCAAAATCCCTTCTAGCTTCCATAAAATTTTCCCTCTCTTTTTTCAAGTCTAGGCCTTTTGTAATATTCCCAAATGGGGAAGCAACAATATATGAATAGAATAATGGTAAGAAAAGTGAATAAATCAACACACCACGATATGAGGAAAATGTACAGCCATCTTATTAAACATATCAACAAATAATAGGCACAAGATCTTGAAGATCAAGTCACTTAAGAAATACAAAACAAGCCTTCTCAAGAAAGTATGTCAATACATGGAAAAATAGTTTCCATACAAATGCCCTCAGCTATGAAAATGCATTTTTAGGGCATAAAATACTGCATAAATATGGATCAATGTATATCTATTATTATATAGCTCAAATAATGCTAGGAGTGAAGATCTAACCTCTTAGACACCTTTCCAAGAGAACTCGAGAAGGGTTTCTGGAAATACACCCAAAATACAAATGGTGATCTATAGCCCTAAGACTAAAGAGTCACTACAAATTGAAGCTCATGAAATACAAGGCTGAAATAATATGGATATCATGTATATATCCTCAAGGGTCACCTCCAATGAAAGGATGAACCCTTTACTTACAGGAAAACACTCTAAAAGAGCCAATAGATCCTCCTCTGAAACTTCCCTACAAAATAACACAATTCCCAGCTAAAAATGCACTCTGAATGATGGGGATAGGTTTTCCTAGTGCCAAATATTTAAAATGTGCTCAAAATCCCTCCCTGTTGATCTCCCAAGAGAAGGAATCCTTCCTCCTCTGAAAAACTAGCTCAGAAAGTGGGTTTCTCAACCCTCCACTGTAACACCCTACAACATAACACAAATCTGAACAGAAACTGCACTGTAGCTTAACATTGAAGCTTGGCTAGAAGGTAGGATGTGTGGAAATTATAGATCAATGCTCTTCTAGGAGGCCTCTTAAGGAAAGAGGTAGGATTCCCAACCAGAAACACCCTAGGATAGACAACACCAGCAATATTAGCTAAACAGTGGAAGAAAGCAACAGTCTAAACAGACATATCAAAATAATATTCATAACATGACCCCATATGGCTACCATCCTCTTCCTTATAAAAAATGTGAGACTTCTCACCTTGGGTACCATTCATTAGGGTTTCCATCATCATGAAATAAATCTCCCTCCAAAACTACGTTGTCTCACCATTAATGCCAATCCTCCATAGCAACATTGTTTGATTGGGTCAAAGTTGACCTAATCAACATTCTCCATCCCCTTTTCACACCTAAGGGTCTTCAATCTAGATTTTATATGATCTCCATTCACACTAGGAGTGTCTTTTATTCCTTCTAAGGAGATTTATGGGTCTCCATACCCTCTCATTCCCCTATCTAAGAGAAAAATCCAAATTTAATATTCCAATTAGTTCTCTGCTAATTTAGGAATATTACACTTTTCTTCTTGTCAGATTCCTTTCTGATCCATGTCTCTATAGCAGCTTACTCCATAGGTCCTCTAGTGGCCATAACACTATGTGTTATTTGATTTACACTAGGGCCATCATCGCGTGTCTCAGCCTTGGCCATCTGTACGTTTTGTGTAGTTGTCTGTTGCTTTTCCTACATCTTAGCTATCAGAATGGGGCATTCCTCAATTACGTGATCAAATTTCCTATAGTATCTGCAAGACTTACATGCAGGGTTAGGGAAATCTTGTGCGTAATGTCTTGGGTCTCCATAGTTATAGCAAATTAGTTTCCCTCTTCCTTTTTCTATGTCTCCTCCTCTCCCCCATCCCCTTCCTCTTACCGGGGATCCTCCCCGTCCAGAGGGGGATGTTGGTGAAGATTTTTTAGCTTGCACCCTGTATAGGTTCGCATTTTATATCATTAGCTCATACGTTTGGCAGTGGCACTCATCATGACCAACCGAGGAGCAGAATCTGCAATTTTTTTGCTTAAATTCTAGCACATAGGCCCCCAGCCGTGAGCAGTGGTCAGTATAATGTTGGCCAGCTACTCGAGAGTCAGCACACCACAATTTGGGGTTTCTAGGACCAGTAACCTCCCTAAGGTTTAGTGTATTTGGTCCTCCATCTCGTAGGTAATTCATAAACACGAGGCACTGATATTTGGTGTGGCCCGCTCCTTTGTAATGAATGCACCAGAAATCTGTGCCAACCTATTTACCCTTGTCTCTTCATAGGTTTTGTATCTCGAAGTGCATAGCTTCCAATTGACTTTGAATTTTCAGAGTCCCAAGGGGAATATCTTCTCTAGGCATAGCTTCCAACTTCATAGCGATCTCCAGGGCTTCAGCTTGAGTAGAAATATTCTGTTTTCCCAGAAGTCCGAATAGGTGGGATAACAACATGGAAATGAACCATTCCCTATGTTGTTCATCATCGTAAATAAATCCTCTATCATTGATAGGTTTCTTCAGTTGCTGATTGGATTGCCAGACTGATTCTTTTGCCCCTTTCTTGAAATACTTTAACTCCACCACTACCTTCACGTAGGACTTTGGATTTTTGAACTGCTGCTTCACTTCCTTCTTGATATCGTCAATAGTAGGAGCGATGTGTTGTTTCATATATCCCATAAACCAATCTAGCATGTGAAATTCAAAATCCATGACCATGTGTGCTCTTTTCACAACATTAGTATTAACATTCTGCGCAGTCTATATTGCATCAGCTACGAGCTAGAACCGATCCATGTACTCATCCCCTACACCCTTAAAGGTGAGTAACTTCATGTGCACAACCATATTTTCTACAGGTTGGGGTGGCGGTGGGGTAGGATATGTCTGAGTCCTATGTGAATTCGAGTATGGCATAGAAGAAGGGCTACCTACTGCGTGCATAGCCTCAGTTTCCTCTAGATTTTGTGGATCCCTTAGAGGTTTGTACACAGATATTTCCCCTCTATATTTGATCTGATAATACTTCCCATTGTTCTTGGTGCTTTCAATCTAGTCGTAGCTCATTCACTCAGTGTGGCTGCACAGAACACATTTTTCGATCAATAGTATCTTAATCAGTAAAGGCAATATTCGCAAGAATTTACCTCTCAAAACCTTGAAAAATATTCCCTCATCTTCAGACTATGATACAAACTTATCTACCACAAACTTTGTCACAAATCCACCCAAGTTACTATCAACCCAGTGATCTACAGTCCAGGTGATTTTTTTATCAGTCTTTTCCAACTGTTGGATCAACTCAGGGGTCCACTGCATAACCCTATTTTTCTTCCAAAAAGTATGGAACTTTGCCAACCTCAACAAACACTCTTGCAACTCATGTGCGAAGGTCATGAAGAATATGTCGTGCATCTCTGTGAAGATATACTTATTCCTCCACTTTTCAGTAAGAAAATTCTTACTCCTATTTTCTTTTAGGCCAAACTCTTGGATCTTATTTTTGAACCACTCGTAAATTTTAGATTTTTCTGGATTCCACAAAACCTGACTCAGTACCCGGTCTCTCTCTCAAAATTCTCTTCGTCCCGACAATAGGAACCATTTTTTGGTTTGAGGGGTCTTGACCTAGGTTCATATTTGAGGTTAACCAACAAACCCTTATACTACTAGCCCTTTCGGCAATGACCCGCTTGCATAGTTCAATGTCTCACCTGAAGTAGTATGGGAGAGTGCTAGAACCAGGTTTCCATAGCCTAAGAGAGAGAGATTTAATGAAGTGGGTGCCTCTAGATTTAGACAGGCCTGTGTGGAGAAATTCCTAACCAGAAACCCTTAACAATATACGTAACAGAATAACTTATGTGCAACCCATAACTTACCATATAATTAAATAACAGGAGTAGAACAACTAAACATCACTAGATCTATACATTCTTTACTCTTTAAAGCATCAAATCCATGTGTCCCATAAATTAACTAGCAATATTCAATATTACAAAAAAAATAGGGGAAAAAACTATAGCACAATTTATATCATATCATAGAAACAATAAATATCTGGAAAACATCCTTCTATTCATTAATACTTCAGATCCTTCTTACAGACTCCTTCACTTGCCCGCGCACACAACTAGCGGGGCCTACACACAATAGGACTTAGTGTCTTTGTGCACACATCTAGCAGAAGCCCTTACCTAGACAAATCGCACAAAAATCCTCAGAGAAAATCTATCCTTAGCAACATATCAGATATTATATCCCAAAAACTGACTCTTCGACTCATCCTAGACTCTTATTTATATATTTAGCATGTGCTATACTAAGGTCCACAAACCATGGTTTGCGACCCCTAGATCTACCCTTTTTGCCCATTATAATGCATGAGGGACTTTGAACAACCCTAAATTTTCTTAACTTGTGCTACGCATGACTAAAATACTCAAAATATTGCAAAATGATATCAAAATTGTGTCCAGGGGACCCATCTCCAACAATGACTAATAAAATAATGATTAGTATAGAAGAGGCATATCTCTAAGGACATGACCATTCAAGAAGGGGAGCTACCTAGGTATATAAGTGGGCCCTCATTTGTAACAATCTCATATAAATTATTTTATACATTATTCAATATATACATTCTTATCCCCAATGGATGACTTTGTTTCCAAGTGTTCTGAATATTATTGCGAAGTATGAACTTTGTTCGTTACATCTTGAGTAGTCTCTTGCATGTTGCAAGGAGGATGAGAGAATAAATAAATAAAAATTATTGAACAATAAATTTGAGATATGATTGCGACCATAGCACATGTTTAGGGGGAGCATGCTAGTCATTATTGGCATAGTTTAAATTGATGTGACATAGTTTGTAGATGTTCAAGAGTGAGAAACACAATATTTCCTTGATTTTCTAATGTATATTTGCAGGTTCTTTGTACTTGATCATATCTATCAAGAAAACCTATTGTTAGCATGGTGTTACAAGCGGGGTTATTCTACCCTTTTCCATTGATGTAAAAGGGGGATAATGAAACCAACCAAATAATGTTTACTGAAAGGAAATAACGAATATTTGTTGGTGATGTGGCTGTGGTGTTGCCATCGATACTAATGGGGGAGATTTTTGGTAGCATACTGTTGGAATTTATTTCAATAGTGAATTCACCTGTGCGATGGGAATTGATGTCAACCATGGATCTGCGGCAGTGTATTGATAATTATTCAGCGGGAATTTAATCCTCATATGGATATGAATGTTTGGAAAACTCCTCATATTGAGAAGGTACAATTTAATTGTGATGGCATCTTCTATGGAATTTCTCTTGAAGACTATAGAAATAACATAATATACTCTATATTACTTCATTTATTCTACAAAAAATTATTTTGGGTCCAATTTATATGCCAAGGCATATGGCTCTAGGATGAAAAAAAAAACATCAGGCCTTTACCATGGAATTTTCCAAGGGTTTTAGCATCGATCAAGTTGAGTGAATTGGAATATGCAACATTTTATTTAATGATGTTTTATTGTTGTTTGATTTGGTCTCAAAAAGGTAATAAACACATTGTTTATGTGTTTTTGGTGATAATGGTTTGATTCCTTCTAATTTGGTGATTGGATAAATGAGTTTTAAATTTTCATGCCTTCAACTATCTAGAGGTTAGAAATAGAGGCTTTACACATATACTGAGTGTAATAAAATATATACACCTCGAAAATTTACTAGTTCAAATGGTTATTTGAGTATGGTAAGAAAGTGAAAATGCATTTTTTCCTATACGTAATTAGTCTGGTATAATAAGTCGATGGGGAGATAGTGTGATTTGGTGGCCTAAGAATCTACAACTAAGTGTTGTATCATTCAATAGTAAAGAAGGTAATCATAGACTAATTGATGTTATGGATCATAACAACTAGATATTTATGGTAGATTTAATTTTTTTGAAATTTTATTGCAGAGATTAGATGCCATGAAGCCTATGACACCTAAATTTGAGTGTGGTTTCGTTGTTTGGATTATAATATAGTATGTTTTTTTATGATGTGAATTGGAGCTGCATGATGAGGTGTGAATTGAGTATGCTTGAGTGGCTATAGAGTGAGATCTAGTACGAGGTTAATTGATCATAGCTATGGTTTGCAACATTTACAAAAAAGCGATTGATCTATGAATTTGACAAAATATGTGTTGACTTTGATGTTAGGAAGTGAGTCATATGACATTTGTGTTATTTTTGTTGAAAATGAAAGGAAACAATATGTCGTTTTGTTGTGAGAATAATTCATTTTTATGCTGATATGAGCAGAGTGTAGCATGTTTCTTATGTGTATTTGTAATTGCTAATAGTGTTTTTGTAGCCTATGTTGTTGATGCCAAGTCTAGATGGTTGATGAGTCAGTTTCTATATTGTTTTTATCACAATGTTGAGGTTTTCTATTAGGTTTTTTCAATGTTATATATTTGTTTGCAATGAGTCTGAGTAATCTCTCCTAGATATGGATATATGAGCATTGTATAGGCTGATTTTGTAAGTTGGAGAGAGTTAAATGATTTCATTTATTTTGTATGGTTGTGTGAGTGTTTATTTGATGACTTCTTAGAGGTTAGAATATGCTTATACTTATATAGTTAACAATGATGTATGGCAGAGCTAGAGCGAGTTTGATATGTTGCTTCTATGTAGTGTATAGTGAGACTATTACTACCATGATTGAGGGTGTGGTTGTATGAGCCTTGTTTTAGGTGAGAGTATTTGACATGTTGCTTCTTCAGTTGGATTGTTAATGTATTAACCATATTTGGTTGGTTGAGAAGAGTTTGTATTGCAGAGAGGTGTGTGTGGATTGATGTTTTTAGGGTGATAGTAAACAAAGGTGGATCTAGTATGAAAATGCATGAAACATGATCAACAAAGGATTGAAGGTTGGGGCCTTCGGGGAAAGTGGTTACTTGTTGATCAGGTATTAGTTGCTTCCTCCAAGTGGTGACTTGAGAAAATATTTCGGGGTCAATGCTTCCAATTAAAGGGTGTTTGCATATAGTTTTGGAAGTTGGTGCTTCCATCAGATAGTCATGTGTTGCAAGTAGGTTCTCTCATATCTTGTAATTCGTTGTTTGTATACTTGTATATGATGTAAAATAATATTGAATATGCATAAGAAGAAGAAATTTTTGTTTTTGTTTTTATGTCGAATGGTTTCCACCTAATATTTGGTGTTCGTATGTGATTTGATGCTTTATGTTTCTTGTGTGATCCAAATTTCTTCACCTACCATAACCATCCAAGATCTTTTAATTTTGTGATGTTGGAAAATTTTCATTTAGAAGAGCATAAAACAACCACATGTGCATGCTTAAAGCAGAGGAAACATAATGATGGTTAGGAAATCAAGAACACAACACATTGATAATAGATTTCAACCAGTTTGGGTTATGTCTCTAAGCCCGGTGTCAAGAGAGTGGACACTATTCCATTAATTTCTACAAATGATGATGATGTACCTGGCATGTTCTTTGTCATTACAAGGATTAATACCATCAAATAGAGTGGTGTGTCTCTACACGGGACGTTATCCCTATAGGGAAACTCAATCAAATAGGCTTTCCTTCATCATGGAAAGCTAATAAACTTTCACAATAATTTGGAAACAAGTATCCCTCAACATGATGTTAATGAGGGACCTCAACAATAAAAATACCATCTCAGCAAATTAGAAGAAACACATAACTTAACTCCATCATATACATCCGCCTTCAAGGATGGCCAAAAAATTAAAATCTCAACTACTGAAATAGGTTGCACCAATAAATTATTGGTGATGAGTGGTGTAAAATCAACTTTCAACATGTCTAATTTTGACACTATCAATTTTTGGACACTTGGGAAACTTGAAGATTCCCCCAAATATTCCTTCCTAAAGATGGCCAAAAAATATGTTGTGTGGATGAATATTTTGAGCACACCACTGTGCTCCTTGCAAAATTTTGAGAAAAATGAGTATAAAATCGGCTTGGTTCTGGGACTTTCAAAAACCAACCCTTAGGGAATATTTTGGATTCCTCATGATTCTAAAAATATTCCTCTCCACCAGTTGACTAGAGATCTACTACTGAGATGAAAAATATAATCTCGCCATCATGCTCTTTGAGAAATTTTGAGATGAATTAGTATAAAGCTAGCAACATTCCGACAGTGGAAAAATTCAACCTCCAAGGGAATATTTTAGATTCCTCAAGATTCTCCAAAGATTCTGAGTTGTTGGACACTTGCATTCCCACTTCTCAGACGGATATTATTCCTATACATTTGGACTCCTAACAAGAAAACATGAAAAAATGGCTATCCACATGCCAAATTATATCATTGGCATCTCTGGCCCTCAAGGGAATCTTTCTAGCATGTTAATTTTCTCTTGGTTCAATGTTCCACACCCTTTGCAAATCATGGTTACCCCATGGTTCGAGTTTCCCCCTTATTGGTTCCATCCCCTGTCAAGTGGTTAGAAAACACATATATATAATATTTGCGGCAAAGTTAACAATGTATTTCATTGGCCCAATGATGAAGAGCTTAGAATAAAGGCAGAACGTTGAGTTTTCCAACACCGTCGACCCCCACCTTGGTGCCTTTTTGCTGGACCATGAATTTTTTTAATGTTTTTCATTTGGTTATTGTGGAGGTACCCAGGAGTTGGGTTGTCCGATCTGACTGGGTGGGTGCAAGCCTCGTCTCCTCTATTTCATGTGACGTGTGGCACTGCTTAAAAGGGTGAGGGCCAGGTCTGCCAGTGGGAGGCCAACCTAACACCGTTTTATATACTATATCACTTTGTACTTTCAGTGGGGGTGACGAGACACCGACCCATTTTTGGGGTTTTTTTTTAACAAAATTTAAAATTTTAACCAGGGGTGGTAGCCCACCCCACCCCCCTCCTCTCCCTTGCCACCAATTTAAGGATTTTTTTTTTAAACAATTTAGTTATTTTTAATTTTATCGAAAATAAGAGTCATTTAGAAAATTAGGGTGAATTTGTTGCCTCATTAAGCTTGCCACTTGATCAAGTTAGAAACAAAATTTAACCATTAATAACTTGACGATACGAACTCAGATTTGAGTGTCATTCATAATGTTGAGAGTAGGGCAATGAGCACTTTTATTTGGTTTCGGTTTTCCTTCCATTTGACCACATTTTTTTAACCTATTATGACTCGCCCTCTATTAATTTTGAGCATCTCTGGAGCCACCTAGATCATTCCTTCCCATGGAGTAGCTTTTGTTCATCCAAAATCATGAACATAATCTGAAAATTTTGAGTACACTTTGTGCACCACAAGTTTCCTCACGGGTCACCCTTCCTTCTCCTTCACATTTGTCCTTTGGAGCCATAAGGGATATGCCGAAACCTGCATCCTCTTCAAGCCTGTAGTACAATATTTTCAAACCACATGCTAAATTACATGACCAATAATGACCTAATCATCCATCCATACTTTCCATGAGTTTATAACAAATATTTTGTGGTCAATTTTACATCAAAATGGAAACATTTCACAGCTATCAATACAAGGCCAAAACTTCATTGTTTCTTTAACGAGTGATGGAAAACACATCATCACTTTTGTATTTTAAGTCACAACACATGAGTTACAAAATATGGTCATGAAACACTACCACATATAGATAAACCATCTCTCACTTATCAAACTGAATAGGTCATCTTCCTGTGGTGAATTCGCTTGTCGAACAACTTCTTAAATTGGTTCATGCACAGATGGTTTTTCCCTAAGACACTGCTCTAGATGGAGCCTCCAATATATGGATCTCTGATGACCACCTCTATCACAATCACCGCAAAAATTTTCCTTCCATGATGTGGAGAAGGCATTTCTCGCCTCATTCGCTTTCTTGCTAACATTCTCTTCCAACACTCAACAACCACGTGTCTATGTAAGCCACAAAAACAACATAGTTTTTTATGCCATGATTTAACCTCATTATTAAGAACATGCTTGTAATCAAAATTAACTCTAGAATACTGAGACTTATTATACCTCTCTTGGATGTCTCTAGTTCATTTATGGTGATGAGAGCTTGCCTCAGCTCTTCCTCTATAATGTGCAGCACCATGGGAGGATTGGGATCATGTTCCCATCATTCTATACCCTGGATAGTTTCAAAAATGTCTTAGATTCTTATGACACCTTTGAGAAATCTCCTTCACTGTATTCCAAACCTGTGAATCGAGGTCTTTTCATGATATCAAATATCTAATTCATGCCTTGGCCATTGACACCAATTCCTTCTCCTTTGTAGCTCATATTGGTAAGGAGTCTTATATTGGTTCCTGTAATGGGCACCATCATGTTTCCAAAAGAAATAGTGTCATGTGAACATAAAACTAAAGAATGATCAACATTTTTTACCTCTGTTGTTGATTCTTTAACAGGTGATGATGGATTTGCTAAACCTTTGCCACACTTGAATTCTTCCAAGGCCCTCTTCCGTGGCTCATAGCTGAAGCTACAATATCTTCTTCTCCTCTCTCTCTTTTGGTAGAAACCTGCTTAATTTTGCATTCTCTTCTTGAAGGCTCTAGTTGATCTCCTAATTTCAATGACGAGAAGAAAATGAAGAAGATTCATGTTCACTCGAGGGGGTAGATGGAGCATCTTCCTATGTTCCTTATTTCTCTCGTTCCTCTATTTTTCTCTCATAATATTCATACATTATGTCCACCATTTTTGACATCCTGAGGAATGCCTCATACATCTCTTTGTCATCATCCATTTTCTTTCTTGTTGCATGCTCAATTTTTCACACTTGCAATTCACATCAGTGAGAATATCGATCTGATACCAAACTTGATCTGAATTTTTCAGCTATGAGAATTATCTTGTGCATAAAAAAACCACCTATGCATTCTTAAAGAAGAGGAAACATAATGATGATCAGAAAATCAAGAACACAAGACATTCATAACAGAGTTCACCTAGTGTATCTTACGTCTCTGGGTCTGGTTTCAAGAGAGTGGAGGTCGCTTAATTAATTTTTTAAAATGATGATGATGTACATGGCATGTTCTTTGTCATTAAAAGGATTAATACCTACAACTAGAGTGTCGTGTCTCTCCATGAGATGTTCTCCCTATAGGAACTCTCACTCAAATGGGTTTTCCTTTAGTGTGAAAAGCTCATAAATTCTCACAATAATGTGGCAACAACTATCCCTCAACATAATGTTAATCAGGGATATCAAAAAGAAAAACATCATCTCAAAAAATTAGAAGAAAAGAACAACATAACTGCATCATATACGTCCACTTTTGAATATGGCTAAAAACTGAAAAGCTCATCTACTGAAATGGACTGCACCACTAAATTCACGGTGATGAGTTATGTAAAATCGACTGTCAACTTTTCTAATTTTGACACCGTCAAGGTTTGGACCCTTGGGAATCTTTAAGATTCCCCCAAAGATTCATTTCTGAATACGGCCAAAACATTCACTTCTTGGATGAGGATTCTGAGCACGCCATTGTGTTCCTTTCGAAATTCTGAGAAAAATGAGTATAAAATTGACCTTGTTCTGAGACTATAAAAAATAAACCCTTAGGGAATATTTTAGATTCCTCATAATTCCGCAAATATTTCTCTCCATTGGTTGACTATAGATCTACTAATAAGATGAAAAATATTATTTCGCCATCACACTGCTTGCGAAATTCTGAGAAGAATGAGTATAAATTCAACAACATTCTGGCACTAGAAAAATTCACCCTCCAAGTGAATATTTTAGACTCCTCAAGATTCTTAGTTGTTGGACACCTACATTTACATTTCTTAGATGGAGATTCTTCTTGCACGGTTGCACTCCTGATGAGAGGACATGCATAAATGAATATCCACATGTCAAATTCTTCCACTTACATCTCTGGCCCTCAAGGGAATCTCTCCAGCATCTCAATATTCTCCTGGTTCAAGGTTTCCACACCCTCTATAGATCATGGTTTTGCCCTGGTTCGAGGTTCTTCCTTCTCGGTTCCAACCCCCGTCGACTGGTTAGCAAAGGCATACATATAATTTCCGTAGTGGAGTTAACAATGTGGGTCGTTCACCCAACAGTGAAGAGCTTGGATTAGAGGCAGGATGTTGGAAGTTCCAACCCTGCTGACCTCCACCTTGGTACTTTTTTAATGGACAATGATTTTTCTTTGAATTGTTCATTTCATTGTTGTGGAGGGGCCCGGGAGGGGGTCGGTTGATCTGGTCAGGTGGGTTCAAGCCCTTCCGCCTCCATTTCACGTGACGTGTGGCAGCGTTTGAGGGGGTGAGGGTTGGGTCTGCCAGTGGTTGGACTGCCCAACACCATATTATGTAATATAACATTGTCCAGGTTCAGTGAGGGTGACAACCCTCCGACCCATTTTTGTTTTTTTGTTAAATAAAATTAAAAATGTTGACATGGGGTGGCAACGCCCCCAGCTGCCTCGAAATAAATATTTTTTTTGTTTTTAAAGTTAAAAATCCTATAATTAATTTTACCAAAAATAAGGATTATTGGGAAAATTAAGTAAGCAACAACTTTTCCCATCCTGGTGGATGAATTTTGTGCACTAGGTCTTGGCCAATTTGTTGCCTCATTAATCATGCCACTTGGTCAAATTTAACTCGAACTTTGACCCCAAATAACTCAATCATATGAACTTCGACTTGACTGTCGTTCATACCATTGGAATCACGGTGACGACCACTTCGATCCAGTTCTAGTTTTTCTTTCATCTAACCACTTTTATTTTTGAGCTATTCTGAGCACTCTTTGACATCTGAGCATCTCAGGAGTCACCTATAACATTGTGTTCTATGTATTTTGTTTCTCACATGATCTTGTTCTTTGTATGTATAGGTGTTTATTTGATATTACGATCATAATCATTGTATGATTTAGTTACTTGTAAAGAAAGGTAAATAGGTCATAATGTGATCCATTTGGTACAATATTGATTCACCCCTCTCTCTCATTATTTTTAATATCCCAATAGTTGATATTAGTGTGAGTAGATTTGAGTGCAACTTGACCACTTGAAGGAATTTATGGTAAAAACATTATGATGGATCATCAAAGAGTGCCTTTGCTCAATGCTGCAAACTACTAGGTATGGAGAGAAAAGGTGTTGTCCAAGTTGTTAGCCTATGATTTTAATGTCTAAAAGCTACTATGTGAATGTTATGGTAAATATCCCCTTTCAAAGAAAGTGCAATAGTATATTTCTCAAGAAAAATGTGTGACCTTCAATAATTTACGTAATGAAAACCTTGAGAAGGTAATGGATCTGAAATCTACAAAGGATATATGTGACATGTTGTAGATCTTGTATGGAGGATACATCAATAAAAATAATGGGGAGAGAGAGAATAAGAAAAAAAAATAAGAATAAGAAAATTTACTGCTAGAAGGAACAACCTTAGCCTGATCAGACCCATCCCCTTATTGTGAGTTCAATAGATCATCTAGAGAAGAAATCAAAAGATGAAGGCACATATGTGATGAAACAAGGGGAATCTAAAGGTAATGATAATTTTGATTTACTTCTTAACTCTGTATTATATGGATTTGATGTTAGCCATGTAGATTCAAATAGTCAATATGACAATGAGTTTGATATATTGGTCCTTAAATATAAAATAGATTCAACAATGGCAGTAATAGATAAAGTAACTATTGAAATAGGAAGTATAAAAATTGTGAACATAGATCAAGGAAAATTATTTCATATTTTTTACGAGTGGGAGAATGAGCTCAAGGAGGAAGTCACCAACTTGAAGACCGAAATAGAGGAAGAAAAAATAATTGAAGATGTGATGGGAAACTAGGTGAAAGAAATAAAAGGCTAATGTGAAAAACGATATGTTTTAACCCTGTACAAAAATAATCTGCAAACAAATTCTTAAAACATAAAATAAACAAAAGCAAGAGCATAAAACATAAAACATATGTACATGAATATTTTCTCCATGATCCTAAAACTGAGACTACCAGATTTATTTTTCACTATACTTCGTTCAATATTACAACCCATATATATACATGCCAAAGCATTCATAAACCCTAATCCATTAACCCAAGATTAGAACATAGCCATAGTTCCCTTAACTCGATCTACAAAATACCATGGACAGAAAACCATCATGCCCAAAACAATTTACAAACTCATGCACAAAACCCTATGTAGGTCCGCCCACCTAATACAGGGTCCAAAAAAAAAAATTCCTGGGGAGTGAGGATAGTTGTGGAAAGTATATAACACACACCCAACTTTCTCCCACTCATTGTTTTCTTTCCACAAGGGGCCATGGGAGAGCTTATTTATTGGTCTATCTATACAATGCCCATTCTTTCTCTACACCAAGAGAACTTATTGGTGCTCACAGAATTGATCATTGCATCTTCAACATTCTTCAAAGTGTCCACCTTTACCAGCAACACCTCTTTGTCCTCAACCATATCTCTGAGAAAGTGATACTAAACATCAATGTGCTTTATCTTTGAATGATAACCAGGGTTCTTTGCCAATATTTCACTTTGTCTATCACAGTCTATCCTTATAGTTCATTGCACCAACCCCATAGCTAAACACAATATCTCCAACCAAACTGTGTTCTTGCTTGCATGAGTGGTTACCATGTATTCTGCCTCTACAGTTGAAAGAGACACTATAGACTATATTTTTCTCATCCAATTGATTGCATATCAAAATATGATAAATATACACCCACTTGTAGATCTTCTTTGATCCATATCTCCAACCCGGTCGACATCAATAAAGCCATGAATTTCCAAAACTTTGTCAAATCTTAGTCTTCCTTAGTAGCATAGACCATAATCACTGGTGCTACGCAAATACCTAAAAAAATTCTTCATCATTTTCCAATGCTCCTTTCCTGGTTTCGACAAGAACTGATCAGAATTGGATCAGCACCTAAGGGACAGCTCAATTTTCAAAGTGTTCAAAAGTGTGTCAAAGCTTAGCGACCAAATATATCTCATCTTCCTGATTCTGGTGTCGTGAACAGTTCAAAAAATTGACACTGTATGAAGAAGTTATCACATTTTGAAAAGTCCAATAAACTACAAATTTCAACTATTGACTAGGGTTGACTGGGCATTTGAATAGTCAACAAAAAATAATATTCTAGGGAATATTCTTGGAATATTCCTCGAAATATACCCTATAATATTCCTTCCAAGCCAATTGGACCTTGACAAGTGTCATAATCTTATTCGTTACATAGATTGGAGGGCTAATGAGAAGGCACCACGTAGCCATCCCAAAGGCCGCCACATGGCCCTCAAAGGGCAGTGTAAAATTTTGTTGGTTGGGTCCACATGTATTGAACCCCCGACCTTCTTCTGGCTAGTGTGCCTGCATGCCAACATGCCACACAGTGTTTCTTAACACTATGCAGTTGCAAGTTGTATTTAAATTTTGATTGTAATTGCGTTTGGGAGCAACCTGCCAGGAGTCCCCATGCCATGTCACATGGAAAAATTTATCAAACCATTCTACACATGGTCTATTTCTCACCACCATGTCAACTCACCAATTAACTGTCACTCAACAATATCAACCCCAGTTAATCCAGAGTTCTCGCTGACGGTTACAGTGAAGACCGCGGGGTTTGGGGTGGCATGTGCCCAATCACCACAACCATTAACATTTAATTACATGGTTAAATTAGGAGGAAAGTTAGCAAGCAATCCTAAAGTGGTGGAAGTGCTAAATTAACTCCAGATAAGTGGAGTCCTCCACTTTTAGTGGCATTTTTCTAGGTGTAACTGGGAAAATGAGTAGGAGACTCAATTTTCGACCATTTTGAGAAAATGAATAGTAAATTTTGACTATCTTGGAAATTTTGGAGCCATTGGTGAGGTGTGTAGAGCCAAATGAGGACTTTTAAGCATGTTTTCTCTTCATATAAGTTCCAAGGACCATGAGGGCCACCAGGGTCTAGCAGGAGAATGAGGCCTAGCTAGGGTAGCTAGAGGCCATTCTCAGCAAACCAATAGTCTATTCTGACTGTCCTGAAACTTATTAATCCAATCATGGGGTTTATAGAATAATTTTGAGACTTATGAAGGCCAATATTCTTGAGAGAATTTTTGAGTGAGCCTAGAGCCACAGGGTGGCACGAGGTGTTGGAGGCATAACCAGAGTAGCCAGAGGCCAATTTTAGCAAGTGAATAGTCTATTCTGACTACTTTGGACATTATGTATCCATTTGAGGGAATTTTAGAGCAATTCGAATACTTATAGAGCCAAAGAAGCCACATGGAGCTTTCATGGAGCCTAAGGCCACTAGGTGATGGAGGCCTAGATTAGGGAGCCAGAGCTCATTTCGAGAAAATAAACATCCTATTTTTGATGATTGATATGTGATGGAGACATTAGAAAAGGTTTCAAGTACATAAAAGGACTTCTAATATTTTTTTTTCCACATGGAATCTCAAGGAAGCTTAAGGACACCGATAGAAGAGTTCAAGCCCAAGGGAGCCTAGGTCCATTTCCAAAGAGTTAGCAGTCAATTGAGGGGTATGATGGTATTCTAAACCCATTGGTATAAATCAAACAACCATTGGACTTAATTAGTAACTTGTAAAATAAATTTTCCATCTTAATGCCAAAGAGCCAAGTCAATTGACAAAGATTCAAGGAGACATAGCCCAAGATATACGGGTGAACTCCTTTATTAAATTTGTTGTTATGTGTTGCTGGTAATTTTTTTGCAATTTATGATTTTTGTACATCCTTTTAATCAGAAAAAAACAAATTTTTATTTCCTCACACATAAGGCCTTAAAACAGTTAAAACACATACACCTAAATCAAGAATTAAATTCTGCACATGCAAGTAGAAGCAAGATCTTAATTTGTTTTAATTGAGTGGGAGGTGTTTTCATAGCATAACAAGTCAGCCACCCATTTCATATTAGGTGGTATCAGAGCACAAGGTAGCTTGCTTGCTTGTTTGACTTGAAAGGTTTTTAACAGTGCAAAGAATTTATCTATTTTCATGTTGACTAATGCTTACAAGTTTGAGTTTTCTAGAGGTGAAGGGAAGCTACTGCTAGCTAAGTCCAAAAGAGGAAAAGAGGGAAGAAGGCTAAAATCATCCTCCTTACCAAAAGGATCTCAGGGAAACCCTTGAAGAGAAAGAGGGATTGTTTGCAAAATAGGCTGCTTCAAGAAGAGATACAAGCTGCAGAGAAGAGATTGAATCTACAACGATATTGTTAAGAAGCTTTGTAAATTTATTTTGAAGCTTTGTGAATTTTTTTTGAAGTTCTTTAATTCATTTACATAGTGATGAAAACTTCATCAAGTGAGGCTTCAAAATTCTCCACCTTTTCAAGACTCTTTGATAAAGAGATGATGCACGACTTCCACATCCTGAAGGATGTGGTGCAAAGTCTATATGAAGATGTAAGGGAAAGCACTAGACTTCATGAGAAATTTGTTGCTATGAAGCAAGATAAAGAAGGAATTTTTCAAATAATGCATGAGATGGAGATGAAGCTCCATCATTCCCAAGAGGCCTTAACCAAGCACATGCTTGAATTAGAGGTAAATCACTCAAATTTTTCTTCCATTTCATCTTTATATAGATGTGTAGGCTCATTTGAAAAACACACTAGAGGTATAGCATCCAAATTGATATTAAAATGGGTTATGAAGGAAAGGGTCTAGGAAAACGTGCACAAGGAATGATTGAGCCTATTATGGTTGAGGAAAGGCCTAAGACGTTTGGTCTAGGCTATGTTCAATCTTATGGCGAAAACTCCAAAACCATGAAGGCACTTGAGACAATTCCAAGAAGAACTTTTTTTTCAGGTTCAAACCCACAAACATGTCAAGTTTGTATTCAAAATGAATGCCATTGTTTGAAACCCATGTTGTATCAATATGTTTGTATATATGTAGCTTATGGTGAGCAAGAGTGTTCTGACAGCTATCAAGACATGAACACTGATGTTGGTCTTCAAAAGAGAGCTATAACGTCTTCAAGTTCATCTCCTCAAGAAGGTAAAAAATATGGACATGTAAGGCAACATTCGAGGTATAATTCTTCCCATTGTCAAGTTTATTATGATTATGTTAATTATGAAAAATCTGCATGCATGAATGGAAGAAAGATTTGTTGTTCCTATTGTGGTTTGTGAAACCATAATGTTTCAAAATGCTGGAAGAGAATGAAGGCATACAAAAAACAGTCAAAGAGAAGGAAACTTGAAGAAAATATGAAAAATACTTGCACACATTTCCAGAAGAAGGGACATCATTACGTAATGTTTGACACTGCATCCAACTAATCATCCCAAGAAATTGAAGCAAGAGGATACAAATATTGGTGAGAATGGAACCAAATATTCCATCATCGATGTGAGTCCAAATGATTCACAAGAAGAAGATATTTAGCAGGAAAAATAGCCATGGAAGTGCCTTGGTAAAAAATGGTTTGATTTCTTGACCCAGTAAGATATACATTCCTTTGTACATATGCAAATTTATTTAGTTATTAATGTAAAAAACATACTTTTTTATGATCCAACTTCAATCAATGATCAAGTAAGTCATGTTCAGCTACCTTTTATTGAAGATTTCTCTCCAAAATTTCTGGATGAGCTCAAAGGAGATACAATTATTGACAAGAGGACAAGAGCATCTAAGAGGGGAAGTGTTGACTACCTTCAAGTTGGGATCAAAGGAACTAATCCAAGCAAGGAAAAGTGGATGGAGATTGGAAATGTGAGGGATTTTTACCCTCATCTACTGAACAGGTAATCAAGTCTTTTAGGGTCCAAAAGGTTCCCAATGGGGAGGAGTGATCAGAATTGTATCAAGACCTAAGGGATATCTCAATTTTCAAAGTGTTTAAAAGTGTGTCAAACCTGAGTGACCGGATAGATCTTGTCTTCCTGATTCTGGTTCAGTGAACGGTTTGAAAATCTGACACCGTATGAATAAGTTATTGTTTTTTGAAAAGTCCAGTAAACTGCAAATTTCGACAGTTGACTAGGGTTGACTGGGCATTTGAAGATGTTAGGTCTCCATAGTTTTCAATATTGGCAAGAAAAAATGCTGCAGAGCCTACATCAAAACCACTTTGGAATCCTAGGATCTATCCCTCCTGGATTCAGAGAGGGATCTCTCTATATAAGTGTTTTCAAATATATTTGTTTAAGGCTTATGATATGATATTAGGCTAGTTATGAAGTACAAGGGTTTTGTTTTTTTTGGTTGGGATGAACATCATCAAAATGAAGGAATTATTTTTGAAGGGTGAAGGTGTCAACAGGTTGGCAGAATGTTTCAACTGATAGGATAAGTAGGAAATGGTATCAATCCATTGGGCTATGGAGTCACAAGAGGATTTAATTGCACAACAAGTTTCAAGAGTGGTCCATGGGGCAAGTCATCTATACCAAAGGATCAATTTAAGTTGATTCATGGCATGGAACACTAAGAAGTGTGGTGAAAGAAGCAAACATATAAGAAAACAAAGGGCAGCTTAAGATCAAGTAACGACCTTTAACCTAGCCTACTTTCAGCATACTCTCAAAGGAAAACATACAAGATTAACAAAGAACAGCTTAAGATCAAGTAAGGACTTTTAACCTAGCCTTCTTTTAGCATATTCTGAAGGAAAAAATTCAAGATGAACATAAAAAGTAGCCTAAGATCAGGTAAGGACTTTGAACCTATCCTGCTTTTGGTATACTCTTAAGGGATCTTTTCAAAGCAACTGTTGCAGGAGAAACTAGAGGACAGGGCTAACCATAGACTTCCCTAGTTCAACTTTAATTAGCAGAATTTCAAGAACATTTAAGAACAGAATCTTAAGTTTTACTCAGCAAGACATGGGCTCACCAACATTCCTTGACTGGTTACACTCTATTGAATTATCCTCAAATACATAATTAGAAGAAAACATAAAGATAAAGCTTATCAGTGAGATTTAGAGTACTTTATAGTAAATCCTAATCTATATTTGTTTTTATATATTAGAGAAAGTGGAAAGTATGGAAAACATGAGAAAAATAACAATTAAAGTAAGAAAAACATCACCATTGACATAGACCAGGATCCCATAAATCAACTTATGTATTTGATGTTCAAACCAGTTACAATCTTCAAGTCTAGTGGGTCTTTTACAGCTTCAAACTTCTCTTCTCAGCCTATCTTTCTTCAAATACTAACAGAGCTTTAGCAGCCTCAACAGCTATTTACATTCAATGAGTATTCAACCATCAATAATGCTAGACTCCTCATATGATATATATAGGTAAATTTGAGGAGGTGGAGTGAAAGGAAGGTCTAATTGTTCAATTAATATAGAGTATATGATTCTCGGCATTTGGGAGGCCTTATGGAGAAGATTTCATATATTTAACTCTATTTTAATTAAATTTACATTAAATTTCATCCACTTCAGTCACTTTTGTTGACTTTGGAGGCTTTTGGTAGGCTTGTAATTACTTTCTGAGCTATCTTTGGCAAATATCTCTGACTGTGCATTCAATTTGTATTCTTTTGAGGAAAATGAACTTGTAGGTGGCATTTTGATCTCTGGACGAATAACTGCTTCAGTGATTTTGCATTTGAAGCATCCTTTTGGTTGATTTGTCTATCTTTGTTGCTTTAAACACTGATTTAGGCGTTGATCTTGCTTTAAGGCCTTCTTTTCATCTTCAGGGCTTTTTGACTTTTTCTGCTGACTGTATTAATATTTTAATCATATTTCCTTTGGTCTGCATCCTTTATTTATTTCTTTAATCACTGCACTTTATCCATACTTTGCTTTGTTTTAGCCTTTAACCTTTTGACTCTTAACATTCACTGTCTTTTCCTTTTTTTCTGTGGACAGGTGTCTTCAACACGCTGAGGGTTTGATTGGATAACCAGTGCTCATGAGTCACCGGTCAAACCATGAACTCGAACCCTGAAAACTCCTTTTTTTGTGATTTTGCTATTGTTTGGGCCATGAAGGTCATCACCTCTGGCCCTCTTTATTTATGAAACATGAGAAGGATTTTTGGCCTTAAAACTACTATTGAATCCTGCATAAAAAAAACAAAAACATTAATAAAACCTATAAGGGAGGGGTTGACTACTATCAGAGATCAGGCAGAGGCAGAAGGAGTAGTGAAGCGTAAGGAAAATTGCATGGAGGGAGGAAGAAATACAAAGAAAATGGGTTGAAAATCGAATTATGGAATGGAAATATAATAGTGGTTTTGCAAAAATCGTCGGCGGTTTTCGGGCACCATCCAAACGGTAAGTGGTTTTGCGTGTTTTGAACGCAATATCACACAGGGTGCAACACCTGTCCACCCTAAAACCGCCTGTTTTGCGTAGATTCGGGTTGTTAAACCCTGACAGCAAAAACTATGCAAAATTGAATGTGGGCCATTGGATCTGAGGGTGTAGATCCAATGGCCACAGGGAGTGTGACAAATGGAAGGTGCTCGAGCGAGGAGGAAATGGAAGCCAGGTGGCAAACGTGGATTGGACGAGCGACAGAGTAGTGGGAGGTGGGCCATAATGCTGGTGTTAGCTCTTTTGTTTGGTAGCAGGATGTTATGTGCGATGGGTTGCTTGATTGAGTTAAACTAGAACCATTGGATGAGATGAATCAATGGTGGAGATGTGTTTGTGTAGATGCATGAGAAGGGATGGGAGGGCGATCGGAGGATGGGAGGGAAGGTGTGATTACTGTCAGATCGATGAGATTGATGGTCAAGATTGCCCAAAGGAAAAATATAGTGCGAAGGAAAAAGAATGAAGGAATGCGGCTTAAGGGAAAAAAGGGAAGGTTTTATGGGAGAAAAGGATCGTGAGCAGAGTATGAAAAGAAATGGGAAAGGGCTAGGAGGAGGGGTGAAGGAGGTGACGACGGAGCGTTGACAACCGTTGATCTTGGTAGATCAACGGTACAGATGAAATCATCTGTTGAATCATCAGCATAAAAAGGTGAAGGAAAATGAAGAAAAAAAATTCGATGTGAGATGACGTTGGGGCTTAGGCCTTGGTCACAGGCGCAGAGTTATATGGCAGAAACCAAGAAGGGGCTTTAAGCCAAGGGGTCTTAAAGCCTTATGTATAAAAAGGTCAAAAAGAGGCTAAAAAGAAAGGTTTTGAGGCTTCCGATAGGTATAAAAAGGTAGCTTAAACCATTATAGAGGGGTTTTGAAAGGGGTAAATGAAAAGAATAAAGGTAATTTTTAGAAAAAAATGGTTGATTTGGATACGTGAAAATGATTGGGAAAAATGAATGAAACAGGCTTAGGAAATGATGCAAAATGGCCTAAAAATAGTCTCTTTTGGTATCAACAGGGTTACTTGGTGGATTTTTTGAATGAAACAACAGTGAAGATTACTCTTTAGTTAGAAAGCACCAGAAGGCTTCAAGAATGAGAAATTTTCTATGAAAATAATCTCTTGAAGGCTCAAGACCCGTTTTAGCCATCATTTGCTATGACAAAAAATCACTAATGGCTAACAATGGCTCCACTTGGGGATGGCAGCACCTTGGAGGTGTCAAGAACTTTAGAAATTGATTTCTGGAATGTAGACCTGTGCGTTATCCTTTGAAAAAAAATTCTTCCTTGATCATGCTGCTCAAGAAGATGATCAGTACTTTGTATCATCAACCAAATTTCTCCCAAACATTCTACCTACACAACTTACTTTCCTATAATTTTTTCTTCATAAGGTGCACTTGGACCTGCAAACCTTTTGACATCAACATTTTATTCTTTTATTTAAAACAAAAAATTGATCTAAATCTACTCTTATTTCTTCCATGAGTTCAGATTAAACAGTTGAACTCATTAATTCTCTACCTAAGCTACTATCTGCCAGGATTAAACTATCTAACATATTTCATTCTCTATATCCTAAAAGAGAAATTTAAATACAAACAAACCAGGATTAAGCTGTTTGATTTGTTGTTAGACTATGACATAAAAAAAAGCTGCACATAGACTGAAATTTACAGAAATTTAGAACAAAATTGTGAAGGCTTAAGATCTAAAAATTGAAAACATCCTTCTTCCTTTCTTCAGCTTTGATTTTGATCTTTTTAGATTTGTTCTTCTTCTTTACCTGGTTCAAGTTTTCAGCATTTTAGAACCAATTATTTTTCTACTCTTTGGCTCAGATTTTGATATGATTAGAGCCATTTCTTTGTATCCTACTCTAGTCTACTAATAAGCCAAGATTAAACAATTTGGAAAATCCGATTCACTAACCTATAAATAGTAAATTGAAATCTATCTATTCATGATTAGGTTGTATGACTAAATAGTAGTGCTCTCTCAAGTAGTGTCATTTGAGCTTGCACACTTTTATATTTTTATTTTCTTTCTTGGTATGGGGTTCTACCTTTCTTCTTTTATTTCTGCCCTCTTTTCTCTTTTTCTATTATTTTGGTATTTTTTTTTTCTTTTTCAAATTCAAAAGCAATAAAAAAAAAACTAACTAAATGCACACAGGCTGAGCTTTATTGACATTCCTACCTACCCTAATCTAACTCCGAGATATTTACATATTTAGCTGGTAAATTATCTTTTCCAATACATCCAGTCAATCATATGGTTCCATGACTGGTCATTGCTCATCTCTTTGAGGATGTTAGAGAGACAAGGCCACTCCCATCTCACTTGTTCTTTAGCAGCAATGCTAGAAAATTTTATTTCCACTTGCAACAAACTGCTCTTAACAATATTTATCCCTTCTTCCAATGTCTTCAAGAAATAAACATAGGGATCTTGAAACAATACCTGGTTGTGAGTATTTGAAAGATAGTTTTCAACCAGGAATACTTTTTTCTCCAATGTATCAAGATCAATATTCTTTAGAGAAAGGAAATCTTCCTCATCTCCATTAATAGCTGAATTGGAGGACTCATCATATTTGACAGTGTTGTCCTCTTGTAGTCCTGGTATATTCTGATATAGTGGACTCAACTCTGTGAAGGGGTCATTATATTCTTAAGTAGGGGTCTCTTTGATTACCTCAACCCTTTCAGGAGGAGTTTCCTTATATTCATCATGCTATAGAATTTCTTCATTGTTTTCCTCCTCGACCTTTGAGCTGAAAGATTGCTGATTCCCAATTATGTGAAAACTATTTTTGATGGATTGGATTGGCTGATTACTAATTTCAGGCTGATGATAGTGAATTTCATGACACCAATCAACTGTTGGTTTCCCTGCATGATTATTTTCTATTTGAAGCTCATCGTCATCATCAGACTGATAAAAAATTGGACAATCATTAGTATAAACAATCTCACCAATCAAGCATATTGGGTTATCAGTTTGTTTTTATTTAAGCTAATCTACAAGTTTATTTTTTGGTTCAAGAAAACAAGGTTAAATAGGTGGATGATCAGAATTTTTTTGTTCAGATGAAGTTTTGAGGGCTGGTTGTTTGTTTAATATTTGAACAATTTCTTCTTCTATCAAAAGAGGAGGGATTTTTCTTTGGCTTTGGAAAAAAGTATAACAGTCCTCTTTCTCTTGTGTTAACTGGTTTTGAGGCTGGATGTATTCTTGAGCCTCTTCTAGTGAATCTTCAATTGTGCTAGCAGGGAAACCTTGAGGATTTTCTACTGTTTCCTGATCTTCTTCTATTTCAAACAACTCCTCATGATTATTATGATACTCAGTTTGAATACAAGGTTCATGAGTTTTTTCTTCTTCATTTTCAGGATGCCACTTTCCTCTTAAAATCTAAAATGAGTTATAACATAGAGGGAGAGTCCCTATATATGTTGATTTTTCTTCTACTTCAGGTTCTATGTTTCCTAGGAGGCTTATTGTTTCCTCAAAGCGCCATTCACTTTTTGCATTTTCATTTTGGTCGTAAAATTCTTTTAACCGTAAAACACAAGCTATAGGTAGGCAATCAGGAATTTATTGACAACCTCCCTCATGGGCTCACCAAAATTCCTTGATTGGTTACACTCTATTGAATTATCCTCAAATACACAATTAGAAGAAAATATAAAGATAACACTTATTAGTGAGATTTAGGGTACTTTACTGTAAATCCTAATCTACATTTGTTGTTCTTTATCAGAGAAAGTGGACAGTATGGAAAACATGAGAAAAATAATGATTACAGTAAGAAAAACATCACCATTGACGTAGACTAGGATCCCATAAATCAGCTTATGTATTTCATGTTCAAACCAATTACAATATTCAAGTCCAGTGGGTATTTTACAGCTTCAAACTTCTCTTCTCAGCCTATCTTTCTTCAAATACTAATAGAGCTTCAGCAACCTGAACAGCTATTTACATTCAATGAGTATTCAACCAACAATAATACTAGACTCCTCATATGATATATATAGGTAAATTTGAGGAGGTGGAGTTAAAGGAAGGTATAATTGTTCAATTAATACAGAGTAAATTCTTATCGGCCTTTGGGAGGCCTTATGGAGAATATTTCAGATATTTAACTCTGTTTTAATTAAATTTACATTAAATTTCATCGCTTCAGTCACTTTTGTTGACTTTGGAGGCTTTTGGTAGGCTTGTAATTACTTTCTAAGCTGTCTTTGGCAAATATCTCTGACTGTGCATTCAATTTGTATTCTTTTGAAGAAAATGAACTTGTAGGTGGCATTTTGATCTCTTGAGGAATAACTGCTTCAGTGATTTGGCATTTGAAGCATTCGTTTAGTTGATCTATCTATCTTTGTTGCTTTAAACACTGATTTAGGCCTTGATCTTGCTTTAAGGCCTTCTTTTCATCTCTAGGGCATTTTGTATTTTTCTTCTAACTGTATTAATCTTTTAATCATCTTTCCTTTGGTCTTCAGCCTTTATTTCTTTCTTTAATCACTGCATTTTATCCATACTTTGCTTGGTTTTAGCCTTTAACCTTTTGTCTCTTAGCATTCACTATCTCTTCCTTTTTTTCTGTGGACAGGTGTCTTTGGCATGCTAAGGGTTTGATTGTATAACCAATGCTCATGAGGCACCGGTCAAACCCTAAAAACTCCTTTTTTCATGATTTTTATGTTGTTTGGGCCACGAAGGTTGTCACCTCTAACCCTGTTTCTTTATGAACCATGAGAAGGCTTTTTGGCCTTAAAACTATTATCGAATCCTGCATAAAACAAACAAAAACATTAATAAAACCTGCAAGGGAGGGGCTGAATGATATCAGAGATCAGAAGGAGGTAGAAGGAGTAGTGAAGTGGAAGGAAAATGCATGGAGGGAACAGAAATACGAAGAAAATGTGTTAAAAATTGAATTATGGAATGGAAATATAATAGTGGTTTTGAAAAAACCTTCGGCGGTTTTCGTGCAACATCCAAGTGGTAAGTGGTTTTGCGCGTTTTGAACGTGATACCACACAGGGTATGAAAATTTTCAACCCTAAAACTGCCTGATTCGCATAGATTCGGGTTGTTAAACCCTAACAGCAAAAACTATGTGAAATTGAATGTGGTTCTTTGGATTTGGGGGTGTAGATCCAACGGCCACAGGGGAGCGTGACAGATGGAAGGTGCTCAAGGGAGGAGGCAATGGAAGCCAGGTGGCAAATGTAGATCAGACGAGAGGTAGAGTAGTGGGAGGTGGGCCATAATGCTAGCGTCAACTCTTTTGTTTGGTAGCGGTATGTTATGTGCAATGGGTTGTTTGATCGAGTTAAACGAGAACCGTTGGATGAGATGAATCAATGGTGGAGATGCATTTGTGTAGATGCATGAGAAGGGATGGTCGAGCGATCAGAGGATGGGAGGGAAGGTGTGATGACCTTCAGATTGATGAGATCGATGGTCAAGATCGCCTAAGGGAAAAATATAGTGCGGAGGAAAAAGAATGAAGAAGTGCGGCTTAAGGGAAAAAAGGGAAGGTTTTATGGGAGAAGAGGACTATGAGTGGAGTATGAAAAGAAAGGGGAAAGGGCTAGGAGGAGGGGTGAAGGAGGTGGCAACGGAGCGTTGACAACCATTGATCTTGGTAGATTAACGGTGCAGATGAAATTGGGGGTTGAATCATCAGGATAAAAAGGTGAAGGAAAATGAAGAAAAACAATGCGATGTGCGATGGCGATGGGGCTTAGGCCTTGGTCGCAAGTGCAGGGTTATATGCCGGAAACCAGGAAGGGGGCTTAAAGCCTTATGTATAAAAAGGTAAAAAATAGGCTAAAAAGGAGGGTTTTGAGGCTTCTGATAGGTGTAAAAAGGGAGCTTAAACCATTATAGAGGGATTTTAATGGTTTAAAAGGGGTAAATGAAAAGAATAAAGGGATCTTTTAGGGGAAAATGGCTGATTTGGATAAGTGAAAATGAGTGTGAAGAATGAATGAAACAGGTTTAGGAAATGACGGAAAATGGCCTAAAAGACAGTCTCTTTTGGTATCAACAGGGTTACTTGGTGGATTTTTTGAATGAAACAGTAGTGAAGATTACTCTTTAGTTAGAAAGCACCAGAAGGCTTCAAGAATAAGAAATTTTCTATGAAAATAATCTCTTGAAGGCTCAAGACCTATTTTACCCATCTTTTGCTATGACAAAAATTTACTGATGGCTAACAGAACAGTCAGCAAATAAAAATATTCCAAGGAATATTCTTGGAATATTCCTCAAAATATTCCCTAAAACATTCCTTCTGAGCCAATTGGACCTTGAAAATTGTCGCAATCTTATTCGTTACATGGATTGAAAGGCCAATGAGAAGACATCACATGGCGAGCCTTGAGGCCGCCACGTGGCCTTGAAAGGGAAGTGTAAAATTTTGTTGGTTGGGTCCATAGGAATAGAACCCCCAACCTTCTCCTAGCTATCACGCTGACGTGCCAACACACCACAAAGTGTTTCTTAACACTATACTGTTGCAAGTTGTCTTTAAAGTTTTATGGAATTCCGTTTGGGGGTTGGGGACCGTCGGCGATCCTAATCCGCTAACGATCCCCTTGCCATGTCACATGGAAACGTTTATGAAACCATTCTCTGCATGGTCTATTTCTAACCACCACATAAACTCACAACTTCATCATCGTTCAATAGTATCAACTGCAGTTAATCTGGAGTTCTCGCTGACGGTTATGGTGAAGACCACGTGGTTTGGGGTGGCATGTGCCCAACCGCCCCAACCACTAAAATTTAATTACATGGTTAAATTCAGTGGAAAGTTATCAAGAATTCCTAAAGTGGAAAAAGTGCTAAATTGACTACAGATAAGTGGAGTCCTCCACTTTTAGTGGAGTTTTTCTTGGTGTAACTGGGAAAATGAGTAGGAGTCTCAATTTTCGACCATTTTGAGAAAATGAATAGTAAATTTTGACAATCTTGGACATTCTAGAGCCATTGGCGATGTTTTTAGATCCATATGAGGAATTATGAGCATGATATTACTTTATAGAAGTTCCAAGAGCCATTAGGGCCACCAGGGGCCACCAGGAGAATGAGGCCTAGCCAGGGCAGCCTGAGGTCATTCTCAGCGAAAAAATAGTCTTTTATGACTATCTTGAACCTTATGAATCCAAATATGGGGTTTTAAGAAGCATTGGGATACTTCTAAAGTAAAATATGCTTCAGAGAAGTTTTGAGTGAGCCTAGAGCCACAGGGTGCCACCAGGTGTTGGAGGCATAACCAAAGTAGTTGGAGGCCAATTTCAGCGAATGAATAGTCTATTCTAACTATATTGGTCATTATGAATCCATTGGATGTATTTTGAGAGCCATTTGGAGACTTACATATCCTATCAAGCCATGGGGATGTTTCGGGGAGCCTAGGGCCGCGAGTTGATGGAGGGCTAGATTGGGGAGCCAGAGCTCATTTGGAGAAAATGAACAACCTATTTTGGATGAATGATATGTGACAGAGATAGTAGAAAAGGTTTCAGGGATAGAAAAGGACTTCTAAGAGATTTTGTGTCATAGAGAAGCTCAGGGAAACTTAATGACATAGACAGAAGAGGTCAAGCCCAAGGGAGCCTAGGTCCATTTCCAGAGAGTTAGTAGTCAATCCAAAGGCATGATGGTTTTCTAAACCCATTGGTACAGTTCAAAAAACCACTGGAGTTGAGTAGTAAGTTTTAAAATAATTTTTCCATCTCAATCCCAAAGATCCAAGTCAATTGACAAAGGTTCAAGGAGCCGTAGCCCAAGACATACGGGTGAACTCCTTTATTAAATTTGTTGTTATATGTTGTTGGTAAATTTGCTGAAATTTATGCTTGTTGGACATGATTTTAATCAATTTTTTTTTTTTAATTCCCCACACATTAAGCCTTAAAATAGTTAAAACACATACACCCGAATCAAGAATTCAATTCTACACATGCAAGTAGTAGCAAGATATTTAATTTGTTTTAATTGAGTGGGAGGTGCTTGCATAGCGTAACCAGTCAGCCACCCATTTTAGATCATGAACCTACTAAATACCCCCACTGCATGTGCAATATATGGTGTAGTACATCTCATTACATACATCGTGCTATTGACTTCAATTTCATATGGAACACGAGACATGTCCTCTTCCTCTTCTTCTGTCTTGGGACATTGTTCAACAAATAATTTTACACCTACAAGAATAGGAACCTTCACCAGTTTACTATCCTGCATATTAAACATTTTCAATACTATCTCGACACAATTCCTCTGGTTTAAAAAAATCTTCGTATTTTATCGATCTCGTTTAATTTCCATACCCAAAATATAGTTTTGCAGTACCAAGATCCTCCATTTTGAATTTGGAGGACAACTAGGTATTCAAATCCCAGATAATTTCTTTGTTGTTTCCAATTAAAAAAATATCATCCACATACAAGAATAAATAAATGACATGGTCACCAATTAATTTAAAATACGCACACTGATCCTCGTTTCTTTTGGTGAAACCAAGTTCCCATATATATGTATAAAATTTCTTATGCCACATCTTTGGTGATTGTTTTAAACCATACAAATAATTTTTTGACCTATATACCTATTCTTTCTTACCATCCATTGCAAACCCTTCAGGTTTCTTCATGTAGATCTCATCTTCTAGATCCCAATGAAGGAATTTTGTCTTCACATCCATCTATTCTACCTCAAAATCAAAATCAGCAATAAAAGACAAAGATAATCTAATATAAGTTAACTTGGAAATAAGAGAAAAAATATCACCAAAATCAATTCCCGCCACTTGGGAATAACATTTTTTGACCAGTTGAGCTTTGTATTTCTCCACCCTTCCTTCTGCATTAATATTCTTCATAAACACCCATTTGTTTCCAATTGGTTTCCTTCTAGCTGACAACTCTACCAGATCCCAAGCCTCATTTTTGTACAAAGGTTCCAATTCATTAACCATGGCCTCTTTTAAGAGTTTCCATCCTCTGAATCCACTGCCTCCCTAAGAGTTCTGGGATCATCATCAATAATCGATAAATAAAAATTTGAACATAACTCATATGGGATATACCTTTTTGGCTGCCTTCTCTCTCGAACTGATCTTCCAAAAACTGAATTTTGTGGCTCTTCATCTCCTGATTCCTTTTCTACATTAGAGTTTGATTATTCCTCCTTTATCTCAAACTTTATCTTCTTACTTTCCTTTTGTATGACTTCATGTCTAATAAGATCTTTCACCTCTCTAAACACCATATCTTGGTTGTAGATAACCTTCCTTATTTGTGGGTTCCAAAGCTTATAACATTTTAAACCATTTTTATACCCAATAAAGACGTACCTTTCAAATTTATTATACAAATTAGTTCTTTTATCCTTTGGAACATGTACATATGCATCACATCCAAATACCCTCATATGTGAAAGAGAGGGTTTCTTACTAGTCCATACCTCATGTGGAGTCTTATCCTCCAATGCTAATGAAGATGATTTGTTAACCATGTAACATGTAGTCTCCACTACCTTTGCCTATATCTATTGTGCTAACCTGAAACCACTGAGAATTATTAATTCTGTTTCCATGAAGGTCATGTTCGTTCTTTCTGCAACTCCATTTCGCTGAGGTGTGTAGGGATTAGTATTATGTTATGCTATACCACATTCCTTATAGAAATATTAAAATTCCTTCTTGCAGAACTCTCCACTCTTATCTATCCTTAACACCTTGATATTCTTCTCTTTCTGGTTTTCCAACAGAGCCTTAAATTCTTTAAACCTGTAAAAAAATTTAGATTTATTCTTGATGAAATATATCCATGTATTTCTCAAGAATTCATCTATAAATGAAATATAGTACAAAAACTTACTTAGTGATGGAACCAACGCAGGTCCAAAAACATCACTATGAACGAGCTTTAATATGTTGTTCACCCTCTTAGCACTAGAAGGAAAACACACCCGATTCAGATTCCCATATACACAATGTTAAAAAAATTATAAATCCATAGAGAAATTAGACATACCTTCTACCATACAATTTCCAATCCTTTGATGCCATGACATGATATTTGCTCTAGATAGCACTAGGATTTTTGTTCCACTTTCAAGAACCACATAATTATTTCCCCCATCAATATTAGTTCTACCCAGAATCTTGTACATAGTTCAAATTAGAACTCCATACATCAATACCAGTGCTCCCCAAACCATATTGAAGGCATATTTCCTAAACATTGTTTTTAAACCTGCATTGTCCATCTTGCTTATAGAAATGATATTTCTTGCCAACACATGAATATGTAGAACACCTGGAAGTGTTATAATGCCTCCACCTTGCAAATTCAAATTTACATTTAAGTGTCCAACATTTTTCTCCTTCTTGTCATCCCCTAGGAAGACATCACCACCATCATATTTCTCGTATGTGCAGAACCACTCCCTATGGGAAGTGAAGTGAAAGGATGCACCTGAGTCAATAAACCATGCCTCATGATCTACACGTGTACTTGAAGAACATGCCATGTACATATCCTCACCTTCATCTGAGGTGGTTTTCACCTCTATAGAAGGAGAATCATTAGGTCCCTTTGCTTTTTTAGGAGCTTTAGATCTACAGTCATTTTTTAATTTCCCTTCCTTTCCGAATTTCTAGTGCACCTTTACTGGTTTTCCTAGAGATTTAGATCTCCCTCTAGATTTATATCTACCACTTGAGGACATGTTTTTGTTTCTATTATGGGACCGTCCTCGTACACACAATGCATCTCAATTCTGGCCCTCCATATTTTTTTATCTCATCTCCTCCGACAACAATGATGAGACTATTTCATGAAACATCCAAGTAGTTGGATTTGTACATCTTACAAAAACTATACTATCCCACCAATCTGCTAGAGAAAAAAAAAACCTAATGCACTTTTTTTCATATGAGATTTTAATATCAATAGATAACAAATGACTTACCACATTATTGAAGGAATTCACATGCTATATCACTGAGTCTCCATCCTTCATCTTCAAGTTATACACATTTTTATGTAGGAACAGTTTGTTCACTGGAGACTTTGATTGGTACAAATTCCCTAACTTGTTCCACAAAGCCTTCATCGTAGCTTCTCCTAATACATTCAACAATACTTAATCTGATATACACAACTGTATTGTGCTATTTTATTTCTGATCCAAATTTTCCCAATCATCATCTAAAATTTTCATTGGGTTAGTTCCTGTATCTACTATGATCCACTGATGTTTATACACCTGTATATCCTCCATCTTGAGCTTCCAAAACTCAAAAATTTGACAATTAAATTTATCGATCTCTATCTTTCCACTGCTTGCCATATTCTTTCACAATAATTATCGATCTCACAGATCGCCCACTGAATAGGGTCTACCACATGCCCAAGAAAAATCCCTTAATAGAAAAGGCATCCTTATGAAGCCAAAAAATCTCTGATACCAAATGTAAGTTTTAATCTTGTAAAAAAAATATATGCAAACGAATTCTTAAAACAAAAAATAAACAATGGCGAGAGAATAAAACATAAAACATATATACATAGATATTTTCCCCCAGATCCCAAAATTGAGACTAATAGATTTATTTTTCATTATTTTCCTTTCAATGTTACAACACATATATAGACATGTCGAAGAATTCAAAAACCCTATTCCATTAAGCCTGGATTAGAAGATAATTATATGTCACTTGACCAGATCCACAAAATACTATGGACAAAAAACCATGATGTCGAAAACCATGTTCAAACCCATGCACAAAGCCATAGGTAAGTCTGCCCACCTAATATAGGGTCCAAAAAAGAATTCCCAGTATGCTGCCCCAGACCCCGTGCCCTTTCAAACCACCGGAAAGGTGGGGATGCGTCCAACGCATGAGGCTAGTCATGGAAAGAATACAAGACACATCAAACAAAAACTAGAGTATGAAATGGTCTTAATGAGGAAGGAGGTAGAAAATAAATACCATTAGTTGAAGTTGGAGAAGGGAACAAAGCTTTTAGAAAACATGCTTAGAAACAAAATATCTCCCTTAATAAAATATGGTATTGGATTTCCTAAGGGATAATCTAGTATAAAAGTAGGGGGAAATAAAAATTCAAAGCCTAAAAGGGTTGTAGAATAAAACAACAGCAACATGAGCAACACAAGAGGAAGCAAGTAGAAAAACCAACACCTAAGGAATCAAGAATGGAGACTACCTAAATCAATAAGATCATTCACTCATAAAGAGGAGTATGAAATATTTTAAATGAGATGTAATAATTGGTGAGCCCTGGTATTGCACTAAGAGTGCTGCAACTTCCAGAGGCCACTCTACTTTACTTTATCAACTCAAGGTTAGTACAAACTTGGAGATGACAGTGTTGTAGGCACAGTCGATGAGCTCTACTCATGTCATCCTCATATTAGTTCTACAATGAGGTGTTAATTTTAGGGTTAATTCTAGGAAGGGAAGTCTTTCACACATCTAAATGAAAAATAATACTCGAAATATATCATAACGATTACTCTATCAATAAGGAAAGAAACCACTCTAGATCACACTGATTCATATAACTATTTGTAAGAGAGAAAGATTCACACTCATGCTAATTCAAGAAAAGGAAATTACACTAAGTTCCATTCATAGTCTAGATTACTGAAACTAATATGGAGCACACATGTTGAATCAATGACTAACTAAGTAATATATAAGTTATTCTCAACTACTCTGTTTAATAATGCATCCTGAAATTGACAATCACACATTAAAATGAATTTGTTTTACATCAAAATAAGGAAGCACTTGGGTGGTATAATAGGGTCTCTGGACCAAATTTTCATAGTTGAAGGTTTATTGGTGGTTTTTTTGGGCTTATATGAGGTGGAAAAATGATTTTGGGTTGAAGGAGAGGGTGTTTAGCACTGCTACAGGAAGCTGCTATAGGATTTCCTATAGTGCTACCGGATGTCCTAAAAAGCTATAGGAAACTGGCTGAGTGGAGTGTGAGGCTAAAAATGATGAGAAAAAGGTTTGAAAAGGTGAGGGAAATGTGGGTCTTGGTAGATGAAGGGTTTTCAACCCCTTTTCCAAGCTCATAATGCTTCAAAAATCATGTTTTCTACATTCATGGTTTCTCTTGGTGATGTAATGGTGACCTAAAAAACAGGGTTGTAGGTTACTTGGATGGAAGGTGGTTGACGAAAGGTGAAGACAGAAGATGATGGTGTTGAAGGGGTCCTTCTTTGTTGCTCTATGCAAACTTGTAATCAAGATACATGTTCATGCATTCATCACTGGAAAAATTATCATAAAAATGGTGGAAAATATGAGTTGAATTTAAATAAACCTACCTATGAAATTGAAACAAAAATCTACCTCTAAACCTACAACATGTTCATGATAAGAAAATTACAACCATCTAACTTTTGCAAGAAATCATAAAATAAAATATATTTGGTGTGTGGTGGAAGACCTTCCTCCTTAATGTCCAATGGAAGATGTGAGAGAGGATGGCTTCGCACACATTTTAATGTTTTACATCCTACCAAAAATGGAATGAAAGAGATCAACTACTGCAACAAAAAATAAAAATACACGTACACAAGAGATACAAAGGCCAATGGATTGGTCCCTAACCCAAAATCTTAGCTCCCTAAAATTAAGTCAGTGGAGAAGAAACCAAATGCTCATCTTATTTTAATAACCAGTATTTTACATGGAAAATGAAAGTCCTAAATGTCTAATAAAAAAGTTAAGAGTGATCTAGCTACATCAAAATTTCGAATCCTAGGGAGCTCTTGCTCTGACCTATTTATGTTAGAGGGTAGCTACCAAGAACTCCCTAAAAAGTAGGTCTTTTTCCCTTGGAACGTGAGAGAAGTGGAGCTTGGCTCCCTCTGATCATTCACTTTCTTGGCTGCCTCTGATTTTGAGCGATTGGAGGATAATATTGAAGATATAATAGGTTCCTTTAGTTGTTAAGAAGGTGTTAAAACCTCCTACAATCACTCCTTGTTGTCTACTATGATCCCTGATTCTGAAATATTTCTAAAAAATGGCATTATTCCTTTGATTTTCTTGCATTTAAACTACATTAGGCCTCGAATCATGACAACCCTTAATACACCATTATTACTAAGAAAAATATGACAAAATGAAATTAAATGTGAGAGAGAGACAATAATTAAGCTAAAAAGGTGACAATTAACCCCTTAGAAGATACCTAATGATGGTGCTCATCATCACCCCCCTACCAAATGGTTGCTCATACTCTAAGCAACTGAGTCTTATTTCTTGATTTCTTTTAGATCCCTTGTGGCTTCTCTGACATCCCAAGGTATAATGGAAGTATTCCCTTAAGGTGGGTAAAACCCTGCATTCTTTTTTGATTCCTCCCATTCCTTGTCCCCCTCAGTTTGATATTTTCCTTCATTTATTCCCATCATAAAAGGTGATTGTGTTTTAATCCAAGCCACTTTATCTTCATTGTATGCATGGCCCTTCTTTACAAGTGTTCTCTTTATAGGGAAGCTATCAATTGGTATGGAGTATGATACTCAGGGTTTCTTAGACTAAATAGGAGGCCAATTAATCTGCTATGACCTGTCATGAAACACTCCTCTCCCAATAGTCTATATGTGTCATCATAATGTGAAATTTCTTGTGCCTGGGTGTTTAGATATATTTTTGCAAGGCTCACATCATTGGCTATCATTTGGTGGTTGTTCATGACCCGTCTGGGGCTGATTAGCTCTGCCCTGATTTGGAGAGGCTATTTTCCTTCTCTCTTAATCATCTTTTTACCTCCTTTACATTGGTTGCTTCATTGGTAATCCAAGATTATAGGGCCATCATATGCATATCCACCAACCTAGATTTAGGTCCCAAATTTTCAAATCAGTTAGGAGAAGATTATGCATGTATAAATCTACCAATTTCGCCCTATCTTGTATATTGGACCATTTATAGAAATCAATAATTTTCCTATAATTATGGAAAGGAAATGACCCATGCTATACTAATTTTTTGATTTGTAACTATAGCCACTACATTTTCATATAAATGAAATAATAATTTGAGGGATGTCTGTGTGGTATTTTCTCCATACATAGGTCTGCCATGGTGGAAATCTGTTTGTATTTTTGCTGCAATTTTCCATTCAATATTACATTCTCTACTTGTGCCTCTTGAATCTACTCTTTCAACACTACCTTCTTAATTCTAAAATCATCCAAATTTCTCCCCATCCCAGTGATTTTTTCTTCCATGAGCCCCACATCTTCCACATTCCTAGCTTTGGTAATTTTCCTCCATTGGTGGGTGCACCCTCTCTCCTTTTCCTCATAGAACAGGGGAATGGAGAGCTTTTGAGGGATCAACCTCCATCCTTCAATGAATGTGTAATAGGATCTCACGTTTGGCTATGGGATAGGATGTTGAATTGTTTTAATGTATTTTGCGACATTTTTTGTAGAGGTTGGTTCTTCCTTTGGATCCTCCTCTTTTGTCTCTTGTTTCTAAACTGTGGCATCCTTCCCCTAAACTTCAGCCTCTTCTTCATCACCTTGGGAATCCATCCCTTATAATGGTGCCATGTTCTCTTCTCCCTTAATGTAGCAAATTATCATTTTATTGTAGCATTGTTTGGGTTTCCTCTAGAAAACCCTATGTTTCTTGTAGCATACCCTATTTTTTTATGTTGCACCTTTCCTTCTTCCTCTTGGAGGTTTGTGGGTGATTTTTCTTATCTTAGGGATGCTAGCCTTGAGGATTTCCTTATTGTGTAGGCCATAGCTATATTTTTGGGTGAAGTGACCTCTACAATATTTTCCTCCTCTACTGCTATTTCTGTTAAGTCCCTATATTAATAGTGTAGTCCCTTATTATGTTAGTGTAGCCCCACTTATTGTTATTATTATACCCTTGTAACCCCCATTTTTTTATTATTGTGCCCTTAAATTATTATTGTTAGGTCGGCTAGGATTACATTGTGGCCCACTAGGATTACATTATGGCCCCATGGACTCCTATATATAGAAAGGAGGTTTTGTAAATTGTATCATCCAAGAATTGTTCATTTATGTAATGTATTGGAGGTTGCCCTCTCGAAGTGGCTTATTTCTAAGGCGTTGATATCTCTTTTTCTTCTATTTTTTGGAGCTGGTTACACAACATTTGGTATCGTAGCTTTGGATTCTAGGGTTTTGCTACTCCAAACAGGTCATCGTGGCATTTTCTCTATAACTTTTTTTTCTACGAAGTTTCAAAAGCTGAATTTTTTAGGGTGTGAAGCTGAAATCCTGAGGAAGATTGTCTAAAACTTTTAGAGCTTGGTTCGCAATATTTTCGGAGATATCATCTATGAAAGTTAGGTATTTTTTTCAAGCTTCTAAAAAGGTCATCGTGGAATTTTCGCTATAAATTTTTTTTCTACGAAGGTTTAGAATCTGAAATTTGTATAGTACTGAAGCTGAAATCCTGAGGAAATTTGTCAAAAAAATTTCAGAGCTTGGTTGGAAATATTTTTGGAGATATGATCTGCGGAAGGTAGTTCTTTTTTCGGGCTCTCGAATTTCATCTCAAAGAGGTGATCGTGGGAAAATTTCAATAACTCTCTCTCCGGGCATTGGATTTGAGTGCCGTAAAAAGTGGTTGAAAGTAAATGGACTTTAGTTTCTTGGCTATCAATTTTAGAGACAAAGGACAGAAACAGTGACACGTGGCAAGTCCTACACGTTCGCTCTACTCGAACCGATCCAGAATTAGGTAATTGTGGGAGATGGGACACAACTTTGTCTTGGAGAATCAAAATCAGAGTCGGACTCGTGGCATTTGAAAGAAGATTTAGAGGGGCTACTACAGACGCTGAATTTCATATATCGAAAATTTTCAATTACGAGAGATAGTTCAATTTCAATATCGAGCTCCTTAAAGCAAGTAAAAGGTGTGTATTTTTTTTTCCGAATTGCATAAGTCTTGTTTGAAGAATCAAGTTGAAGTGATTCCAAGGGCCTATTGAGCATATATTTCAGTATTTCATTTTGAAATGCCTCCTAAAAAAGAATTAAACACCCATTAATCCCTCGAGAAATCTATACTATGATGCATGAAGTGGAATAATTGCGGTATGAGATATCAAAATTACGGTACCAAGTGCAACAAATTTTGATCTTACGAAGAGCAACCGAAGCTGATATAGATGGTTTAAAAGAAGAAATGGAGGCTAAGTTGGATGGTTTGAAGGATAAAATAATAGCTAATATGGATGATAAATTAGTGGAAGATGACATCGAGCATCAACAACAAGTTCTCCAACTCTCAAAGGATAACCTAACTTTGGTGCGGAATCTAATGAAACAACGAGGAATATCAACATCACATCGAAAGAAGTTCGACAGTCACAAAAATAAGAACTAAACAAGTACGATCAATTTTAGAGTATCTCAAGCAAGTGGAAGAACTTTCTTGTAGAATATTCCACATGGGAGGATGAGAATTTTATACGAAGCATCAAGAAATAATCCGGCGTTGAGGACAACACTTGTTTGAAGGAGAGGGGCATGTTAAGTCCATATATTAATAGTGTAGTCCCTTATTATGTTAGTGTAGCCCCACTTATTGTTATTATTGTACCCTTGTAACCCCCCATTTTTTTTATTATTGTGCCCTTAAATTATCATTGTTAGGTCGGTTAGGATTACATTGTGGCCCACTAGGATTACATTATGGCCCCATGGACTCCTATATATAGAAAGGAGGTTTTGTAAATTGTATCATCCAAGAATTGTTCATTTATGTAATGTATTGGAGGTTGCCCCCTCGAAGTGGCTTATTTCTAAGTCGTTGATATCTCTTTTTCTTCTATTTTTGGAGCTGGTTACTGGAACAATTTCTCCTATCTTATTAGGTGATTCCTAAATTATGATGGGGCTTTTGGTTGGAGTTTTAGGCCTCCCATGTCTAACCTTGCCTGCTTTTCCCGGGTATTGAAATACATGTGGGTATTCCTATTTATTTTTTCTTTCACAAGGGCACTTAAAGTGGCTAAAGTGGCTACCACTTCCTTTTGAGTGGTCCCCTCGGTGAGAAGCTTGTTTTCTCGGGGAGATATCGGTGGTGATCTTGGGGTCTAGTACCTCCTCTTCTCCTATCTTTCCATATTCCTCTTTTATTCTTTCTCCTCTCCTTCTTTATCTTATTTCTCTTATTCTTTTTCATATTTCTCTTCTTCTTCTTCACTTTCCTTCTCTACTCCTACACCTTCTTTCGTTTCTACCTCTGTTTACATTTCCCTATCTTCCCCTTCTTCCTTTATCCTCCCAGTCACTTTTTATTCTACTTTAATGCCCCCTTTCGCCAAGGCTAGAGGTAGGGGTCTCTCAAGGAGTGATGGTTTTTGTCCCAATGAATGATTCTTTGTCTATTTCAATGAAAGTCTACCAAGGTACATGGAAGTCGAGTCCGTTTAGAGCATATCCCACTATGAGTCTAATGAGACCGTGATGAGCTAGGAGTTGATATTTCCTCTCCCTTTCCCTTTGGCTCATATATATGATTGAATGAAGGAGGAAATATAGTAAATTCAGTCTCTCATCTAAAGGTATATCCCCTTTGAACCTAAGTTCAGGCAACAACCGAAAGTGATATCCATATAGCACACTTAGTCTTCCCTCACAAGAGATTTACTTCATGATATGGTAATATACACTAGTACAAAATGGCTAATTTTTTACTAAAAAAACGACTAAAATTTGCATATAAATGACTATTTTTCGGTCGGTGACCAATAGTAGCTAATTTACAGTATCTTATAACGCGACCAACTTTTGGTCGTTTTTAGCTTAGTCATTAATTGGTTATCTCAATTTTGTTATCTAGTTGTATATTTGGTCATTGATTTGGTCATTGATTTAGTCACCGATTTGGTCACTAATTTAGTCATTCATTTGGTCTTTCATTTTGTCATCGATTTAGTCATTCATTTAGTCATTCATTTGGTCACTGATTTAGTCATTATTTTAGTCATTGATTTGGTCTTTTATTTGGTCATTAAATGTCGCAATTAATGACCAAATATATTACTATATGATCACCCAAGAAAACCAATTAATGACCAAAGAAATATGACCAACATGTTGGTCATGTTATAAGATACTGTAAATTAGCTACTAATAGTCATATATATGCAAATTTTAGTCATTGTTTGAAACCAATTAATGACCGAAGAAATGTGACTAAATTTTAGTAGTGTTATAAGATACCTGTAAATTAGCTACTAATAGTTGTATATATGCAAAATTTAGTCATCATTTATAGTCACAAATTTATCATTTGCGAGTAGCCATTTATTCATTATATAAACGACTAATTTAGTAGTTTATATTCATTTCATTAATAATCATTATAAATGACTAATTTAGTCGCATATTCATTTTATTTGTGTTCATTATTAATCAACATAAATTAATTTGTATGATTTAAAAAATGTCATACAATGTGCATGTTCATCTAATATGAAAACACAAAGTCGCATATTTTATTTACAAAACTAAACAACATCAAGTGCAACTATAAATAATTTCAACCACATAAATTATATTATATGAAATGTTAAAATATTACAATATGAGTTTCCAACTTTATATTAGTTGGACTACAATTTACACATGAAATGATGTTTCATCACTTCAAAACATTATCATTGTGTTGTCAAGGCATTACAGGTGAATTCACCAACTCTCGAAGACTTGATCATCGGTCTTTATATGTGTGTCTTATCCGAGATATTGGTTCAAAGGGTATCACCAAACTAGTTCTCCTCTCTTTTTTGCATTTGTCGCTCCAATGTTATTGCTCTTCTCTTTTTTCAATTCATGCTTCTTACCATCAATACCAATTTCATTTTTCCGAACACAAAAGAAAATACAATGCACTATAAGAAATGAAAGACAATGAACACTAGAATATAACATAAATTAGACTATAAATAGTTTATACAACATATACCTTAACATCAACAATGTCAAAGCAATTTTCTTTCAGCATCAATTTCTGCAAAATAAATGTCACGTTATTCTTTCCCATTTCTCAACATGCTACATATGATAAATTGAAAATCACATAAAACCAAGAGCAAACCCTTTTCTAACCAAAATAAAGAAACAAACAATGTCTCTAATAAAACTTCATTATAATATTAGCAAATGAAAAGAGAGCTAGTGGACCATTTGTGTTGTTTGACTTTGCCTATTTTTTTTATAAAGTGCTCGAGCTTCAGGAACCAAAAAATGTGAGAACAAGCTAAAAACTAACCAACCATTCACTTGTCAACATGAGAGATCACAAATAAACTACAAAATTGATCAGGCATTAAAATTGTGAAGCGAGACTACCTTGAAATTTTCTTCTTGAGAAATACCTCAAAAATCCCCTCGTTTCTAATAAGCTTCCTAGCTATGTACCTCCATCCTTGATTTCCCTTTGTTGTATCTTGAATAAATAATATCCCTTCAACAACCAATTTTGCGAGAATCCTACCAAGTAACTCAAGAGCCTTGTGCGCATCAATAGTAGCATCCTCCAATGAAAATAGTACAATCTCCAACCCTAGAAACATCAAAATTATATATAGTTATAATGTTGAAGAGTGTAACTAGGTAGGTCTTCCTTATAATGACTATGTAATTATGTACTTATGTAAAGATGAAGTCAATAATAATAAAATGAATTTTTGGTTTACTTGCTTCATGGGTTTCATGAGCAAGATTCTTAGTATAGGTCTATAGACTTCTTCTTGATGTCTATTAGGTACATAAGTGTAATTAAGAGTCATGTAAAAGGCGTGAAGAATAACCTCGAAGACGTTGCGGAAGAATGGCTTACAAACGTTGAAGATATGCCTATGAAGTTGGCCTACAAACAAATGTTAAAGTCAACCTACTTAATGGCTATAAGGTCGGCTTAATTACTTGGCTAGAACTACTATATATACCCTACATATGCTACGGTTAAGAGAACATATCTCACGGATGATATCGAGGTTATACAACGTGCAAAAGAAGAAAATTTTGTGGATTCTACTCGAGGCAATACAACATAAAGAAGGGAGGAAAGATTAAGTTAACGTACTGGGGTAGAACACATTAAAAGAAAGAAGCAGATTTGCAGATATCGTCTGCTGAGGTCTTGCAAATATTTAAGTAACAATTACGATCATGTTTGAAGTTAACAAAAGGTGGAAGAAAGAACGAGGGAATTACGTATTAGTTTGAAGGTATAACAAATCAGATCTAAGGGACGAGATTGTCTACGTATAACTCGAAGGTGACAACGTTTGAAAGATAGCAAATACAAGAATAGTTTTGATTGCGAGACTTATCTAAAGGAAGAACCTGAATGATACACCTTCCAAGGCAAGCCGAAGGACGTATTCTACGAAGCGAGATAAAGGTTAGTAATTGCTGAAGTAAGCTGGAAGATTGAGATATTGACTAAAGGATATGATTAAGTTATCTACGAGGAAATAATTGTAAAAGTCGAAACCTCAAGTAAGGAAGGTAAATCGAGAGATTTACCTTCCTAAATTATTGCAAAATACTCGGTTACAAGAAAGATCAATTTTGTCTCTACATTTGTATAAGCACTTTGATAATTGACTTGATGAAAGATTAACTCGGCAAGCTCACAAGTAGTTATCAAGAAGAGAATTTGTATTAATCTATAGCCCTTAAATTCTTAACATGGTATCGAGCTAGGTTATGATCAAAGGTAGTTTGAAAGGACTCGAAACATTCTAAAAGGACCTATGTCAAAAGGGCTCAAATCATGAGTAAGGCAGGTCCAATAATTAAACTAAGTGCAAGTTCACAAGAAAGGTCAATCTCAATGACATCACAGAGTGTTGAAATTACCTCTTGCCTCCATTCAATACTACTCTTATAAGATTATTTCGATACCACAACGAGTGAGGAGAATGAGTTATAAAGGTGTATTTACTGATTAAGGCTCGGTGTGACAAAAAAGATATCGGTATAATCCGTATTACGGTGAAGATATTCGGTGTTATAATCACGTAGTCAACTACGGTCTCGGTATAACCAATCACATGATGAGTATGACACTACAATTTGGAACTACCACGATAAAAAAATCTATCAACGTTTTCGTGCTACCACATGAGAAAGGTCTCAACTGATTCGATGTGCCATCACGACTTGATGAGAAGTATGCCATTTCGGTTTGATGGTATCATGACATAGGGTCTCTGCGAAATGGTCAACGAAGTTAGAGACATGTACGGTGAAGTATTTACAATCGAAGCACAAAATAAGGTCAAAACGAGTAATACGTATACACGATGAAATAGAACATTCGAGGATCTCGGAATAGTCGCTTACATTGAGTTTGAAAGAATCCGAATTCTTTCCTATGAAGTTGACGAGTGCAAGAACCAACTAAAAAGAAAGAACTAGTTTGAAGGTATAACAAATAATATCTAAGGACAAGATTGTCTACGTATAAGTCCGAAGGTGACATCGTTTGAAAGATAGTAAATACAAGAACAGTTTTGATTGCGGACCTATCTAAAGGAAGAAGCTGAATGATACAACTTCCAAGGTAACTAAAGGACGTATTCTACGTAAGCGGCTAAAGGTTAGTAATTGCTGAAGTAACTTGAAAGATTGATATATTGAATAAAGGATATGATTAAGTTATCTCTGAAGAAAAAAATTGTAAAAGTCGAAACCTCAAGTAAGGAAGGTAAATCAAAGATTTACCTTCCTAACTATATTGCAAAATACTCTTTTACAAGAAAGATCAATTTTGTCTCTACATTTGTATAAGCACTTTGATAATTGACTTGATGAAGGATTAACTCGGCAAGCTCACAAGTAGTTATCAAGAAGAGAATTTGTATTAATCTATAGCCCTTAAATTCTCAACATATAATTCATAATCGCACATGACCATAGGTCGTATGCTGATCTTGAAATAAACTTCGAACTTGAATAAGAACAAACACAAAATTTCAATTTTGTGGTTTATATGATAGCCATTTGATAATAGCTCACTCGAGCATCCATGTTTCAGAAAGTATTTGGTGTCTTTTTATGTGGAAAATTTTCCAATGGGGCTAGATGTTTCGACCTTTTACTGTTTGGATCTAAGCTTAATATGAATATGTATTGGATTTTTTGTTTTAAATGAAAACATAGGTTCTTCTTTTTCCTTTTCTCGTTTTTCTCCCTTTACATAATACATATATATGTTGTGAATTTGCGTAATCTTAAACAAAATAAACGAGTCATGTTAATATGTTTTAACATATTGCGATTTTAAAATTTATAGCTAGAGTTTTGGAGGAAGCATGAGAACAGTCTTATTCACATTGTTAGGATCCGGACAGAGAAAATAAACAATATATAGTCAAATAGAGCTATCAAATACCCCTACTTAGACAGAGAGACCTAGAGGTAAGAAAAAGGTTATGGGATAACATTTGACAATCCAAATCATTGCCTTTACATGGCACACGCCATGATAAGATTCTAACCCGTAATAATCTTGAGAAGAGAGGCTTTCATGGGCTGAAGAGACGTTGTGAAGATGCTCAACCATCTGTTGATACAAGCAAGACTAATAGATACATGAGCTTATAGTTACATAAAGGAGAATATATGAATGGAGATTGCAGAACAGTGTATCATAAATTTTGCAAAGGCATTGTTGCGTATTTGTTGAAAAAATCAGCTTTTTGGAAGTTTACTTTTATCATTGTTTGGACTTGTGAGGATATAGTCAGTAGAGAAGGAACCATATGGAGGTGTCACCATTTCAGTCAGGGAAACCCTGAAAACCAAGATGAGGCTGCCTACTTGAGGGGAAAATAATATAATCAATGTTGGAACTTGAAGGAGGTAATGGACAGAGTCTACACAAAAGGGACGCAGAAATGTTATAATATGGAATAAATTACTGGTAAACCAAAGTCTTCGCTTTTATGTTTGTACACAATCCTTGAAGTGTGGATATGTCTAAAATTTGACAGAGCAGCCAATAATAAGCTACCTAGGTAAGGATAGAGGAGTTCTTGAGGATGAGAGGGGAAGTTAGACTCACCTATGCTTTAGGAATAGGTCAAGCTACTACATAATATCTCACAAAATTGTACAGTGGATAAGGTTTAGCCAGGTGATTTAAATTATAGCAAATATTTTTTGGGTCATGGCAGTTTCATATTTTAGGTATGGACCAGTTTTGGGATGGCGGTTTCTGAAGTATAGTTTACATATATTCCTGAAATTGCAGGTTTGTAGACCCACTAATATAATAACCAGTTTTATATAAAAATAAAACTTCTTTCTATTTTTTCCCTTAAAGAACATCATAGGATTTCCGATTTCTAGAGTTTGGATATGTTTGGGAGTGTGGCTAGCTAGGAATCAAATGATTTTAGAGGATACAGAAATTTTATACTTTCAGGTGGTCCATCAAATAAGAGCTTTATCCTTGGAATACAATAGGCCAATTGGGGATGGACTGATGGATGAAGGGGGCGAACTGATGGACCAAGAATTTTTGGGATTTTCAGATGAATCATCTGAGGGTCTTCCAATCTGGTCCTGCCCTAGTGTGCTAGGTCTACCTAAACAACTCACCAGTATTCAAGACAGTTTTGTACCCTGGGGCAGTGGGTTTGCAGCAGGTGATGTCAGAAGAGGATACCTTTTCATCCATACAATGCTTGGGTGGTTGTATCTAAGGCAGATCTCAATCTAGTGCCTTTACTCATGCGTGTGTGGAGCTCAGAGACACAACTATCCAGAAGTCCAAGTGTATTGAAGGCTCGTGTTCACAGGTTACTCATCCCTTAGGTTTTAGAAAGGTATCCAGCAATCTCTCTTTGGATTGTGGTAGGGTTTCGGAATTATACAAGTGGATTCATGTCTGGATTTCATGATAAGTAGTAATTACCATGGGTTTACCAGTGATCAACCGACGGCGGCAAATTTGGATCCTAGTCTCCACTTGGAGAGGGGTAGTTAAGTTATGAATCCTGTATCAGATGGTCAGGTGAATGGGTTTTGGCAGAGCCGAAAGTGTGTCGAGAGGAGAAAGGATCCAGTAAACTTGGGTGTTGGCAAAAGTTGTAAAGATGGATGGAATTTTAGATATGGTGGGATCAGCAATCGTTGGGAAGTTTCAGTGAAGGAGAAAGGCGGAGAAGATTCTAAAGTAGTGGTTGGTGGGAAAATTGGTGTTGTTCTTGGACTATCTACCAAATTGTTTTGCGCTAACTCAAGAATGATTGGCTTTTGTACTTTGATCTCACCAAGTTGCAAAGAAGGTTCTAAATAGTCAGTCGAAATGGGGCTTCCAACCATTACTCTTCAAACATTAGTCACCTGTGTTTGATGCAAAGATGAAAAGAATGGACTGTGTTCCAATCTGGGTAAATTAACCAAGTATTCCTATAACCTTTTGGCCCAATGATGTCTTCAGGGAAATCAGAAACTCCCTTGGCATTTTTATAAGCATATCTATCCTTCAGGAGTACAGTAGTTATGAATATGGCTTACATATTAGTGGGTGTGGATTTAAGGGAGGGCTTGGCAGAGGCAATTTCTCTAAAAAGGTAACCTATAGTTTGAATAAATTATGGAATATGAAGGCATTCATTTTCAGCGCATGAGATGCCATTCCTATTGCCAACTTGCAGTGGAATGAAGCATGCCTAACTAGAAACAGAATTGGCCCTGAAAAGAGTCTCAAGCTGAGGATTCTAGAGAAAAGTTGGAAAAGGTAGACACCAAGTAAAAAGGGGTAGACTCAGACTTCTTTAATGGACACAGGCTCTGATGGTGTTGTGGAGGGTGTATAGGAAAAACTTCAGTTGCCATTGACTCCCTTGGAGTGTCCACAAAAAGTAGTCAAGTTGGAGATTAAGCATACTCCACAGAAATATCCACAGTTTAAGCTCATAGAAGCAGGATATCCAATTAAAGAACTTACTAATTTAGTATGTCCCCAACCCAAAGGCCTCCTTGAATTTAATTTTTGATGAATCTTCTTTTCAGTTTTTAATATCAAAATTATTTGATTGGCCTGATAAGGAACCCACTTCTTCCATTAATATTGTGAACTTAAGTGATGATAAGGAGTTCATGTCCATATATGAGGATAAAATGTTGATGCCTGAAAATATAATCTCCATCCTATAAATAAGGAGGGTTTTATTTTCGTTAATGATGTTGAAGGTGGCTTAGCATTTGTGGATGAAAAAAGCTCACTAAATTAGTATTAAGGGAAAAAAATCCTGTATGTCATTAGCACAAAAACACACTTGTAATGAGATATTGTTTGGTAGTAAATAACTGTTGCTGGAAGGAGTTCCAAGAGGAACAAATGCCCTGTTAGTCAGTTTTAAATTATTGCCCTAACCCTAAACAAGGATTTAGTCAATCCCTCAAAAAAATTGTTCTTAAGGGGCTAGTTAATGTGCACACACTAGATGTTATGCGCTACATTGAACTATTAATGTATGGGGTAGAATCGTAAGTGACTTGGAATGGCTTTTTTTGGGATGGCAATTTACGTTTATTGATGCTAGGGAGGTGGGAGGACTAATATTTGGGTGGAGAAAACAGTCCTTCACCTACTCTAATTGTTGGTCATTCTCTTCAGATTTGGGTGCTAACTATACTGCCAAGACCTGCCAAGAGAACTTTCTCTCCTGAACATATATGGCCCATATACTGACAAAGTTGAGTGTTGGGACAGAGTCTTCTACCGGGGATGGCTCAACCAAGGTTTGACAATTTTGGGTGGGAATCTCAATTTCTCCTTGGGTGCTTCAGAGATATAGGGACCTGCTCATGTGGATTATCTATCAAAGTATAGTTTTGAAAAACAGATGAAGTAGAGCTGATAGATATTGAGGTAATAAAGTTCTCCCCTACATAGAGAAATAAGAGGGCTGGAGTAGATAGAATTGTGAAAAGGCTGGACCATTTTCTTATATCAGACCTCTTTTTAGATGAAGCTATCAGATCAAATAGTCAGTCTTGTGTGTAGGGGACTCTGGCCACTCCCCTGTAATACTAGAATTGGCTCCTACTAAGAAAAAAGCCCTCGTCCCTTCAACCTAGATCCTGAATGGTTAAGGAGGAGAAATATGTCAAGAAACTAAAGGATGTCTGGATTTCATTTGATGGTTCTTCTCAGGGATCAACTGCTCTACAATTTGAGTAGAACCTCAAAAGGGCTAAACAGGTCCATTGAGTTGGCAACTTAAAAAATACACAAGGAGAGGTTGCTCTAGGAAGTGGAGGCAAAACTAGATTCCCTGTACACAAGTGATGGTTTTGGTTTCTTAATTGAGTCACAAAATTAGAGGTGAATGAGCTGGAAGCAAAGAAGCAATGTTGCGAACTTCAACATCGGGAGACAATCGGCAAGGGTCTAGAAAACCAAAAAATCATAAAAATCAGGAAAATATCAGTAAAAATAGGCAAAAATTGGCCAGGCCAAAAAATCGTGATTTTGAGATAAAATCGGGATGTTATCGAGATGTTTGCAACACTGCAAAGAAGAGGGCACTGCTTTTGGATAAAGAAAATTCCTGGAGTCTAAAAAGTAGGGCATCGTGGCTACAAGCTTGGGTTGAAAAGTCGTCAGTTTTTTCATCATTTGCAACCTAAATGAAAAAAATACACTGTGGAGGGTAGAAAAATCAGACGGATTACTGGCAACTAGCTTCAAAGATATAGTGCAAGAGGGTGTGAGTTATTTAGGATCTATTTATAAGGGTGAGCGAAGAGAAACAATAGCTTAGGTTTTAAGAATGTCTACATTCTTCCCTAGTTTTGCAAATCCTGAAGACAACCAAAATGTAATGGATTCTTCAAAGTTTTCAAAATATAAGAGCCACAGACCTGATGGGCTGCCTGTGGAATTCTTATGAGGATGTTTTCATTTCATAGAAGAAGACTGGTGGAAAGTTAATGAGAAGTCCAGATTCTCTGTAAAAATCCTGGCATCCTATAATGCTACCTTTACTGCACAGTGCACTGATTCCAAAGACTGATAACCCCAGTTCATTTCTAAAATTCAGGCCGACTTCATTCTGTAATTTCATTTATAAAATCATCTCCAAGATAACTTCCTGCATGTAAAAGGAGATTTTGCCAAATCAGATTTCTGGTGAGCAATTTAGTTTCCTGGAAGTGAGGTCGATCCATGAGAATGTGGGGGTGGCACAAGAAGAATTACATTCTATTAAAGTGGAGAAGCTCAAGGCTATGGTGGTGAAGATGGAAATTTCAAAGGCATATGACAGTCAGCTGGCTCTAACTGTGATTAATGATAATACATTTGGAATGCTCTGCACAGATTGTTACATTTGTGATGAATTGTGTCACTTGTGTATCTTTCTCCACTTATTATAAATGGAGCTGCAGCTCAGTTTTTTAGACCTGAAAGTGAGACAGGGATGCCCCCTTTCTCCATTATTGTTTCTTATTGTAGCAGAATGCCTTACTGGTGCTTTGAAGGAAACTCTTAGGGTTCAAAATTCTTAGGGAATCAAAGTTATAAATACTTGTACTTTGTCAAATCTTTTTGTTGGTGACATACTTGTCACTAATTTTCTGCGATGACTCTAGGAGGGATGCAGCTAGACTCAAACATATTATAGATCTTTTATGCTTGGCAATAGGTATGCAGATCGATTTGGACCAACACCATTTCCTTTTGTGGTATCACTGACGAGGATTAAGTCTTTCTGTCTCCTCTGTTTCCTCATTTCTCCACTATTGTTTCCTATTGTAGCAGATGGCCTTAGTGGGGCTTGAAGGAAGCTCTTAGGGCTGGATATTTTAAAGAAATCAAAGTTGCAAATACTTGTACTTTGCCATATCTTCTTTTTGTTACTAAATTTCTGTGATAGCTCTAAGAGAAGTGCAGATAGACTGAAAGATATTATAGATCTTTTCTGCTTGGCAACAGGGATGTGGAACAATGACAATAAGTACCCGTTCCTTGTGGCATCACTGATAAGGAGCAAGTCTTTTATGTCTGCTCTGTTTCCTTATCAAATGTTTGATATGGAGAGTGATATGGAGTACCTGGACTTTATAGTTTACCCAAATAAATATCAGGAAACATGTCAGCAATGTCTTATCACAAAAGTGGAGAAAAAAATTAAACTTATGGTGCAATCATTGGTTGTCTAGAGGGGGTCATTTGGTCCTGGTCAAAGCAGTGTTAGAGAGCTGGATGTCTTTATCCTGGATACAAAAGGGAATTTTGGAGGTAATTAGAAGGTTATACTACAGATTTATTCGGTCTAAGTGCAAAGATAGAGAGTGTATACCACTAGTTAATTGGAAGAGGATATCAGTTCCAGAAGCCCAGGGTAGATAGGGACTTTAGAACATTTTCTTATTTTCCAAAGATTTATAAGCAAAAAGTGCATGGAGACTTGGAGTGATGGCTCACATGCCCAAGTGATAAAAGAAAAGTATATTTCCTATGAAGCAATGGATGGCTAATAAGAAATCCTGTAAAGAGCCTAACTAATGGATGGTTGTCTTCACTTTTCGATTAGTAGGTAAGAGACTTGTTTGGAGTGATGAGGCGAACAAGGGTAAAATTTGGGGTGGATTCCTGGGTAGGTTGTGGTAATGATTATAGGATTCCAGACCATATCACTATGTATTTGCTATCCAGGGGCTTCTTTGATCTATCACAAATTGCCAATGTGAACAGAACCACTATTTGGCATCAAGTACTGGGAGGGATCTGGATCTTGGGGAAGAAGATGCAGATATATATTATATGGGATTTGTATATTGACAAACTTAGATCCAATTTTGTGAGGTTAAAGAATGAGGAAGATCAATTGGCATGGTCAATAAATCTTGTTGCACTCAAATTGTCAAAGTTCCAAGGAAGCGGAAGTACCAATATTTTCAGCTAGATTGGATCACTTATCAGCAATCATTCTATCTCTTTATCCCACATCTACACAAAAAGGAATCATATGGCTGATGGATTGTCAAAGGAGCATCTCAGTCTAGCTAGAAGTGGCTGGGTCATCATGGAAGATCAGGCTGAACTGTGCTCACAGTTTACTCATGCTTCTTTCTACTACGGTTTTCATTTTCTGTTGACAAGGCTCTAAATAGCATGTTTTTAATGACTGAATTTGTATAAGAGAACTGTGCAGAAATATTTTTTGATGGAAAAATGGCAACAGTTATATTCTGTATTATTTTGATTACCGTTGATCTCCATTTTTGTAGAAATATGTAGGATGATATAAAGTGTTTACTATAAGGACAGTATATGATGGACATATCTATATCTTACCGTTGACCCGTGTTAATGTTATTATGAATGCTTTTATCATCTGCTGTATGTAATTTCACTCTATATGAAATAAAATTACCTTTTTTTTGGTCGAGAAGAAAGGATTTCTAGAGATAACATATTTCTAAAAAGATTTTTAAGATGCAGGAATATCAAGCACACTACACAACCAGCATCAGAAATTATTGCAATAGGAACAAACCTTGATGCCTGAGTGCCAGCTTCCAGGGACCAACCGTTGTTTTTGCTGTTGTTTCAGCTGTTGCACTTGTGTCTGTTGGGATATGACTGGTTTTGTGCTACCTTCTTTACTGAATGTGGTGAAGTTCGGAGCAGATGCTGTAGACAAGGTCTGTTTTAACTCTTGGATCTCTTGCCTTTGAGAACGACAGATAGCTGTCAATTTTTCATACTTTGATGTGATTTCTGCCTTTTCTAAGCGCACCTGCTCCAGCTCTTCTTTCAATCTATCCACTTCTACTTGTAAGCTTTCTTTGCCAAACACACTAGTTCCAATGGTGGGCTTATGGTTATCGAAGTCTGCAACAAATGCATTAAATGAATCGTCATGAAATGGCCCACCAAATTCTGAAGCTGAAGCCTTCACTGGAGATACACCAGAGTCGATTGTGTTTTCATCCCCTTGGTCAGTATCTTCAGAGCTAAGCCTTATCTGGCTTATATCTGAATTCATTTCATCATATCCCTGCCGAGTTGTAGGTTGTGGTGAGGCATGCACCTTCTTCTTAAAGTTTTACATACCACTTTTCAAAATGTGTCCAGCTCTGGGCTGGTTTTCCTTTTGTGAACTTAAAATGCCTTGTTTTGGATGAGTTTCAGGGCTTTGTGACCTCTTCTTGAATACACTTTCACTCCCAGGATCCTTATCAAACACAGGGCCTTTGTCATCCACAGGCACAGATTCCTGTGCATACTGACTTGACCAAAATGCTCCTAAAGAGCTCCCACTACCAACACCACCTTGCATTGCCTTTGAATCTGGTTGTACCATAGGCGGTGACTGACGATCTTGGTATTTCAATGTAGGTGGAGGTGGTGGTGTTCTGGATGGGAGTGGAGAAGTTCGCCTTGTTGCCACAGGATTACCTACAAAGTGATGTTCCAATTTGTCTGCATCAGGATAAAATACATAGCTACATGCCCACTCATACTTCTTCATTTGTCAACAATGAGTATAGACTCTACAGAAATGCAAAACTATTCCACAGTCATCTTACCATGATCTTGGGCGTCCATAGAGGACAGTCTTATTCACTTCTGTCTGGATCCTAACAATGTGAATAAGACTGTCCTCTATATCTAGACTTCATCCTCTGTTGCCGCCTTGACTTGCTCTACAAACTCTGCTCTCTTCTCCTTAATCTTGCACACTTGTGAATTACTACTGCTTAGGACACAAACTCTGCACACAATCAATCTCTTATTCCCTAGCACTTTTGTTCCTCCTATTTCTTAGGACACAATTCTTGCACTCTCGACAATCAAGGCTCCTCTCACAAACTCGTGAGTTGTCTTGTCACACAAATCTTTGTGCATAAAACAATTGTCCTTTCCTTGTGTATTTTTCCTCTCTTTATAAATTTGATCCATGCTAAATAGTAAATTAGGCTATTTCAGATTTAGAACTCGAGTTTTTGATTAACGAGTTAACTGAGAGTGTCACTCTTTCTCCCTCCAATCAACACTGGAGTTCTTAACTCGTTCGTCCTTCAATCAAGACTGAAGCTCGAGCATGTTCTAACTGAACTCATAACTGCCACCCAATCATGTAGTTAAACTGACGAAAACTCCTCTTATAACTGAAGATCGAACTCCACGCATGCTAAATTGATGATTATTCCAGTAAAATAGAAATAACTCATCCTAACTGAAGTCTAACTCATGAGGACAATTCAAGGTCTTCATTGGCTAAGGCACACGCCAAAATACCTTGCTCGCTACATTTTCGACAGTAAATCATTTATTCAAGTTGTTTAATTGAAAAAATCCTCGGTGCAGCTTACCTATAGCACTCTCTTCTTGAGTTCCTGTGTTTGGATGGTGATCTTTTCTCTTATGTTGGATTTCTTTCTCAAGCTGATGCTATGGGCTCATTTGTAGTGTGATCATTTTTTTTTCCTGAATAATACTAATTTCTATTATATAGTACAAAAAAGTACAGTCATGTTGCCCCATGGGGGGAAACCAGCTCGCAGAGATAGTTCAAAAAATCAGAAATGGAGCTGCCCCAGGGGGAAAACCAACTCATAGAGAGTACCATAAAACATAAGAGAAGCTGCCCCAGATGGGGAAACCAGCTGTTGACAGAGTAGTCATAAAACTAAGATTATTGTGCATAAGAAAAGTAAGCAAAGAAACTGTAGCAAGGCCTGAAAATACTGGAGACAAAGGAGCGATGGCACTACTGAAGTTGGTCCTTTGCATCCTGTTGTTGCATATGCGGAGGTTCTTCCACAATGTAGCACCCATCATCAGGGAGAGCTTCCTCCTTCTTGGAGAGCTGAGGAGCCAGCTCCGACATGGAGGTGGAGCGAGCGCCTATGTCTTCCGCATTGTCAGGTTGCCTGACACCTTCAACAGAGCTGTTGCCCATGCTGTAAGAGGTTTCCTCCAGGGTTTTGACAGGTAGGGCCACCATTTTTTTTGGCAATGGGGAAGAAGAGAGAGAGAATGTGGATTTTCTCGGCCTCTTCCTCGAACTAGAGCTGGAATTGTCTTGTTGAATTTCTGGAATTCGAATTGAGAAATGGGCTTAAAGAATCTTGGGGTCAGAAACCTTCGGTGCATCCAAGGCCACCGAGAAAGCCACAATGCCCTCCGCCAAGAGTGGAATTGGAGGGCGAGAGGGACCACCACAACCACCACCACTGTGGAAACACATATGATGGTGGCGAGGCATGATTTCTGTGGAGTGCTAGGGATGAAAGGGAGGGACACAATGAGCGGAAAGAGACTGATGAGCAGGGGACGGATGTGCAACAACGTGAAACGGATGAGCGGAGGGCTAATGGATGGAAGCATGAGCAGCAGATGCACAGCGGGGACAAGCATAACAAAGAACAAGAACTTGCAAAGCAAGCTTGAGAGAGAACCGGATGGAGGTGCGTGAAGAATGCAGGGGGGAGATGGCACCATTGCCCATAAAAGGCCAGTGAATGCAGCGAAGCGGTCGAGGTAGAATTGAATTCTTAGTACACCAGAGTGAATGCCCAGAAATGAATGAGGTCATCAACTAGCTGAGGTTATTTAAGGCACTCACGCCTGAAGCAGGTGTCGCCTCGTGGTGAGGCCAGCTACATGATAGCAGAGAGGCCATGTGGCCTTCCAGCAAGGCCTGTCTATTCACCTGCATCCAAGGATCTGTAGTGTGATCATTATTAAAGTGTTAATTTTTTTTTGTTTGGCTGCATTAGGCTTTGTTGAAGTGTTTACTGTAAATCTTAAAAATCCTTATGATCTTCTTAAGCACTTGTAATTGTACAGTGAACTTTTCAATCTTGTGTTGAATTTCTTTTTAAGTTTTTAAAGCTCATGGGATAGGGTCATCTCCAGTGTGATCATTATCAAATTGTTGTTAAGCTTTTTGTTTGGCTAGATTAGGGTTTGTTGAAGTGTTCACCATAAATCTAAAAACTCTTTGAAATATCAACAGTCAGTTATTAAATTGGCCCTATCTCCACATAGAAAATGATAAAGAAGCCTTTATGCCAAAACATCCAAAAACTGGGAAAAAGATTGTTAAATTTTTTTTAAAAATTTGCATAATCTTAAAAGAAGAAAAGAACATAATAAAAATGAAAAAATATAAAAAGACATATGTCCTACCAATACAAAGATAGATTTTCCAACAATGTAATTAAATTTCAATGGGTGCTACGCCATTTCTATGGTAGCAAACCAGCGTAAATGTAAAATAATCCAAAAATAAACCATCGAAGGGAACATCAACATGCATCCACAAATCAATTTATGAAATGAAATTTTCAACAACCGACCAAAATTCATAACCCTACATAAACAATAAAGGAGACTAACAAGAGAGTGGATTACCTGTGTCTAGTATGTAAAGGTATATCTCTTCAGATTCATCTTGAGCTTTTCGAAAACTTCCAATATAGATATACGGTGATCAATGATTGCAGCATTGTGCCCCTCACGAGCTGCTAGTCCTTCGCCACTTACGTTAGGTTGCAACCATGTATTTGCAGTGGTGCCCAGGGATGAGTACTTCGCTTCCTTCTGCTGTAAATTTTCCTTTTCCTCCCGCGTGATCTAACATCTTGCTCGGGGTTTTCATCACTGTTTGCCCTAGATGATTGAAGAGGTCGAATGGGGCGGACAACACTGTTTTTCTGAAATCATTGTCCCCTCACGAGCTGCTAGTCCTTCGCCACTTAGGTTAGGTTGCAACCATGTATTTGCAGTGGTGCCGAGGGATGAGTACTCTGCTTCCTTTTGCTGTAAATTTTGCTGTAAATTTTCCTTTTCCTCCGGCGTGATCTAACATCTTGCTCGGGTTTTTAATCATTGTTTGCCCTAGATGATTGAAGAGGTCGAATGCCCTAGATGATTGAAGAGGTCGAATGGGGCGCACAACACTGTTTTTCTGAAATGATATTCACTATGGCGCCCTTTTTATTTTCATATAGTTACACAATTGATAGGATATTTATTATGGCGCCATAGTTACACATTTGAATATTTATTATTATTTAAAAATATTTTAAATTAATGTTACACATAGGATATTCATTATGGCGTCATAGTTACACATTTGAATATTTATTATTATTTAAAAATATTTTAAATTAATAACATTAATTAATAAGAAAAATAGAATCTTATATAGATTTGAACGTTAATTTTATTTTTAGTGAATTACCAAATTAAATATTTATGATTATTTACATATATTTTATTTTAAATTAATAATACTTAATTGGAAAATAGAATTCTTTATAGATTAAATTGAAAATAGAATTCTATTTAGATTAAATTGAAAATACTTAATTGGAAAATATAATTTTATATTGATTGGAAGGTTACTATTTTTAGATAGTTAGGAAATTGAATATTTATAATTATTTTCATATATTTTAAATTAATAATACTCAATAGTAAAATATATTTTATATAGATATGTTTACAGTTCTATATAGATTTGTTTTGGAAATTTAAAAAAAAAAAAAATGAGAAGTGAAGTGGACAAATTATTTACTTGATGGGTAGTAACCACTAATAAAACTATACATTTATAGTCGTACTTTTACACAAGTGTTAAGGACCACATAAATAATTATGGAAGTAATCCTAGTTAAGTATTCATATCCATTTTTTATGCAAAGATTTACTCAAATTATACTGGAAATTAAACTATGGTAAATATGTTATTAACTAGAGTATAAGCTATCTTCAAAGATTTTATTTTTAAATAATTTTTTTACAAATCTTAAGAATAAAAGATCAGTGAAAATATATTTTGAAATCATGAATGAATATTGCAACCATATCCACGAATTATATATATATATATAGAGAGAGAGAGATAATATTAATAATAAAAAGTTTCTTATAGTTAAAATATGTGGGTTTGTGAACATGACTAAGTGAACATGGCTTATGAAAATGACTAGGAGTTAGGGTTGGTCCATGCTCCTTTCCTCAGTCCGCCTCCGTGACAGGTCCCGTGGGTGTGATACGACTAGCTGGGGTCAGGGCTCACCGCTCGACCCTTCCTCCCAACGCGCCCATACATGTCGTTCAAATATAAGTGGCAGACATTATGGTTGAGAACCACCTATAGGTGAGATGGTAAGGCTTTGGAGTTTGTTATGGCAGGTCAGGTTTGAATCCTGCCAAGGCCTTTCAACCTTTAACAATTTTTTAGCCAATGTGGAAGAGCCACGTGGTGGCCTCTAGTTGGGCCACGTGGAAGCTTCCCATTGGGCCACCAAAATACACTGCAACCAATAAAATTCGACCAAATCACACTTCAATATCAAAATTGCAATATTTCATTTCTAGAGTGACACAATTAACAATTACTAACATAAATGACTAATTCATACACTTGTTGTACTTATTATTTGGTCATATATTTTAGTCCTAGATTAAATTAGTCATTTTAGTTAGTCGTTTTTAGTTTGGTCACTTATTATCTAGTCATATATTTTAGTCCTGGACTAAATTAGTCATTTTAGTTAGTCGCTTTTAGTTTGGTCACTTATTATATAGTCATATATTTTATCCCTAAACTAAATTAGTCGTTTAAGTTAGTCATTTTTAGTTCTGTCACTTAAAAGTTCTCAAATTTAGTAGTAATTCACTTGAAATAATTGTGGTGACTAACTTTTTTAGTCACCTAGTCACTAATTTCATCATTTTCTACTAGTGATATCTCATCCCATGGGTAAGGAATACTTTCCCTTATTACCTCATTCTTATATTCAATATATTCCTCATTGGGAAAGAAGAAACTCTTCTTAGAGGTAGTACTAGAGACTTTGTCCTCTCTATTCCATTTGAGTCCTAGATGTAAGGTGGTGAATCTGCTGATGATCTCAGGGGTTATGGTAATGCCAGGTCCTCTTACTACTGTGGTGGCACGATAATATACTTGAGATTGCAAGGCCACTGCAAACTCTCAAGCCACTTCATAATTATACACATTTAGGAGCTTGAAGAACCCCAACCACTAATGGTTTCTTATTATGTCTATGACAGGAGGATATAGCTTAATTCTCTTTATGTATGTCGGCTCCCTTCTATTGAATAACCCCCCCACCCCCCCGGCCCAGTCTTGTGACTGAGTTATTTAGGTGGTTGTCTGGGCTTATTTTTAAAGGAACTGTTATATGGGACCTCAAAGAATTTAAATTTACACAAAATATGTTTTCCCTATCCCCTATTCCTTTAGACAACTCTTTAGTTTACTGAATTATGACTTGACTATATGAAAATTACCATAAACATTCTTGCAACTTGATGGTGGTGAGGGCCAATTACCTCCACGATTATGATTTTTCTGATTTGAAGTATGATGTTGGGGTGCTAAGACACCCTAATAGTGGCTTTCACTTCACCTCTCAACCCTCTATGGCTTCCCTAGAAACTTACTATTGTAGTAGCAGAGTTTCCTGTAGCATGGTCTGCGTGAAAATATTGATCATGGATCAAAGCTCCTTTGTGTCTCATGTCCTTGTCCCACTCTAACTAATCTTGGAATGCATAATAGAATGAGGGTAAGTGAGGGAAAATATGGTTTTTACTCTAAATTGAGTGGGCTTGGAACATATTGGTGATGTGGATTTGACACGAGGTTTCCATATTTGGACCATTTGTCCCACTCAAGCCTATCATTCCCTCTTGCCTTTTAATAAGCTCCCACTTCTTGTTATTATTTTGAATACAATCCTCTATGTGGATAGGTGAAATCTATATATCCCTAGAGTGGTTCTAATAACTCATCAGACTATCTACTAGACACTTTCTTAGCTAATATTCAAAGTAGGACGAGAAAAGGGAAAATTCCTACCTCTTCCTGATTATATACTCAATCCTTTGATGAAGGCCTGGTCAGAGGCTCAGTATTTAGCTGAAAATGAAAGTGCTTAGAATGATTGGAAACTAAACGATAGAGACTGGCATGTCACCAGGAATCCAGTGCAACATGTTTCGCCGAAAGCCAACTTTGGATGAAGAAGTTATAGCCTGGTTACCGTCATCCAGAACATGCAAATTTTTAAAAAAATGAAAAACTGTGACAGGTTGATGACATGGTGGCCTAGTTAGCACTCCAGGTATATTTAGGGAATATTCTTCTCTTTATTTCCAGTGGCACTATAACAAGTGTCACAACTGGATTCGCCAGTTTGGTTTGAAAGTGAATTTTACCTTAAGGATCTGATCCTAAGGTTGAATTCGTTTTTTTTTTATGTGGCAGGACAACCCAGCAAGGGCCCACCACGTGTCCCCTCTAGTGGGCCCCCTCTCCAAGGTCAGGTTCTAATTTCATTGGTGAGTTCGAACTTCATATGAGATTTCATATCCTAAGGTCAAACTACATTGGTGGAGGTTTGATTAATTATATATGGTGGCATGATAATTTGGGTCATATAACATTATGGTGGCATTGATTTAATATAACACAGATCTCAACGTCTGCATATATGGTTAACATATACATAATCCAAAGTCTAGTTGGAATATTAATTAAACAACGGTGGAGTGCATATTTTGAATAAACATTAAGATTTTGGAATTTCGCATTATTACAAATTTCAACGGATGACAAAACATATATGAGAAGGAGCAGAGGTCGGGGCTGAACCCATGACCACCCTCCACATAACCATGCGCCTTACCAATGGGCCACGGGTAGGACTTGTTATATGATAGCCAACAAAATTATATTTCAGTGTACATGTGAACTTCGATGGTGGAAGGGAGGGGGCTACCCCTCCTCCCCATGCTACCAACCACCAAACCAGGTGGGAGAAGAGTTTTTTTGCGCGGAGTTTAACTCCGAATGACAGATTTTTCCACTAATACTATCTTAACATTAATTAAACTATGGTTTATGAAAACACGTTTAAAGTGCAGTTCATGCGAGCTTATCAATAGTTAAGTGTCATTTTATACTAATTAATCTAGTCCCTAATTAGCAGTGGATTTAGTGGGCACCACCAAATTCGGCTGAATTTCCAAATTTTTTGGGCTTATCTGGAGTCTTCTCTTGATTTGGAGGTGGAATATAGGGAAAAATTAAATGAACCATATCTTGAGAAATTTTCAACCAATTTTTTCTCAGGAAGAGTCTTTCCTAGCATATCGGCATGCTATGAACACATTGGAATGGGTTTCAAAGGCAAAGGAGCAATTCTACATGTTTTTTTGTCACTTTGAATAATTTTGAAGCGGAGGGCTACTAGGAAGAAAGGCCATGTCTAGATCAACTAAAGGCCAAATGGAGTGAATGAATAGTCATTTATGATATATTTCGACATTCTCAACTCATTGGAGTATGTGTCAGGAGAATTTTATGCATGTAAACAACATTTTTTTCACTATTGAGCTAATACAGAGGCCCAATCCATGGAAGCTGGACCAATGAGATGTAGCCCAAGAGGGGTGAACTCCTTCATAAAAAATTTGTGTTGATGGATCAAGCATGATGGTTTTCTTTGTATTATGTTGCTTTTGTTCAACATTTTAAATTCATACTTTATTCTCTTTAATTCACTCATAAAAACTCAGTTAAATTACATGTTTGACACACATAGGAAACAAGGAAACATGTGCATCGAGCATAATATTAGAAATAAGTTTTATGTCTGAAAATAAAATTAGCAAAGAAAAACTAACCTTCATAATCAGATCAAGTTGGTATCAGAGCTAGGTTGAAGAGTTTGGTTGAAAAGCAAGGTTATTTTCTTGATAGTTTCTTGAGTTTTGTGTAAGTTTAATGGTTGCTAATTTGTGATGATGACAAGGTTAAAGTTGCAAAAATATGAAGGGAAATTGTTGGTAGCAAGTCCTGAGATTAGGACCAGAAGAAGTAGAGCTACAAGACCACCATCTTCACCCAAATTTCCACTGACATCTGCACTTGAAGCACCTCAAGTTTTGTCTCAAGAAGTTGTGATTGAAGAGGTACAAATTGCACAATAAATTGAGTTGATTGAATAGGTACAAGCATTAGAAGCTAAGCTTGAATCAATAGCCATCATGTCAAGTGTTGGATAGACTCAAGGTCATTCACAAGAGGATGATGTCAAGATAGACTTCTATGACATAAAGAGGATGTTTAAAATTATGTTTTATGCATTTATTGTTTGGATGGTAGGAGAAGGTTCTAAGCCTCCACATGGAGAAGGAACTTCAGATGATAAAAAGGATGAAGAGAAGAGTTCAAAGGGTAGTGGAGGAAAGTCACCTCCATAGCCACCATCCATTAGCATCATCTTCCACTTCCACCACCAAAACCACATATAATCACTCAAAAGCCACAAAAGGAAAGACACCCTTACTCAAACTAGATGTCAAATTCGAGCTTCCAACGTACAATGGAGAGGTAAATGTAGAAATATTGGATAATTGGATACATTAGTTGGAGGTGTATTGTAGGATTCAGATCCTTCATGAAGATGACATAAAGTTTCAATTGGATTCTTTGAGTATGGAAGGATCTTCACTTGTATGGTGGGAAGCAAGGACTCAAGAAGAGATTTAAAAATATGGTAAGATATCTATGTCTTGGTCAAGTTTTATTGCTGCCATTAAAAGGAAATTCTATCCATTATCTTCCATACAAAAGGCTATTATGAATTGGAAAATTTTTAGACAGTTGAAAGGGAAAAGTGTGCAAGATTATAGTCATGAGTTTAGGAGAAGAGCTCTTATTTTGGCTATTAATTTATATTCTCAAGAAACTTTATTGAGTACATTGGGGGTTTGCACAGTTACCTTATGCACACTATTCTCATGTTTAATCCCAAAAACATAGATGAGGTTTTTGTTCAATCCACATACTTAGAGGCAAGAGGGAAACAAAAAATAGATGATAAAAGTGAAAGTGAGGGTAAAGGAAAGGGAAAGTCTTATGGCAGAGGAAAAATAAATAGCTTTGTAAAAAGAGAGAAGGAAAAGATCACATGAAAAAAATGTTCAAAGACTAGCCATGGTGGAGACCATTGTTGGAAACTTCATCCAGAATTGAAGCCAAAGAAATTGAAAGCCAAAGAAAAGGGTGAAACTGTTGCTATAGTTGAACATGACTGACAGTTAGATTCAAGAGATGAGACAAATATTACAACCATGGGTTTGAAAGGTAAACATATTGCAAGCACTATTTCTTCAAATTTTTCAAATTTCACTCATGATGAAGATACAAGAATATAACTTTTCCATATTAGACTTGTCTCTAAACATACAAATATTTATATACTTTTTGATAGTGGGTCACCATATAACTTGATTTCCGAAGAATTGGTTTAGCATCTAGGCCTTGAAACTATTAGACATCCAAGACCATGTCCTTTGGGTTGGATATGAAATAATGCAAACTTGAATGTTTCAAGGAAGTGCATACTAAGATTTGCCATCAATTCAAACTTTCTTGATGAAGTTTAAATTGATGTGGTTTCTCTTGAGATATCAGGGATTGTATTGGGAAGTATTTATATGTATGATAGGAAAGAAATATTTCATCACCATGAGAATAAGTATCACTTGTTTAAATATGGTATTGAGTACAATTTAGAGGGCATAATAAGAAGAGAAGTTCATCTCCAATACATGTAGGAGAAATGAAGAGGATAGTGAATGCAAGTCAGAATTTGACATTGTTGATGATCAAACAAAGATATGTTTTGAATCAAAATTTCAAAAATATGGTTATGCTTGTAATGATATGTTTCAAGATTCTAATAGGTTTCATTTTAAAGGAGGTGAAAAATATGTAAAACATTTGCAACAGTCAACATCAGTGTTAAGCAGAGTTGGAAACAAGATGTATGTGCAAGAGAGTGAAAAGATCAAAGAGAAAGCGACAAATCAGCTTGGAAAACAAGGCATAGGTTCCCAAAATGTTTTTTATTGTTTCCAAAAGTTACATGGCAATGTCAAAGATACTTCGTCAAGATTTGAATCAAGTACAAAGAAAGAGAAGCTAAGAATCACCATGGTGACAGTGTGTAAGGTGAGACAATTTTTAAGTATCCTTTGATTAATGCCCAAGGTAGGAACAAGATGGTTGCTTCAAGAATATATTGTTGCTCTGCAAATTTAGAAAAATTACAACATGATGGTGTCAATGATAGCAAGAGAAGGTCGCAAGAATCAAGGAAAAATTTGACTTTTGTGAAAAACTCAATTTGGTGAAATTGGGAAAAAATTAGTGGATAGATACTAGAAGGGTGACAGAACAATACCCTCATCCACGTGATTAGTAATACAAGATATTTTGGGGTCTGGAAGGCTTCTGGTGGGGAGGAATGAACAAAGGCTCAGTTTTTAGATCAAAAATGAAATTTCTCATAGTTTATTGGAGACTGAACAACAACGACCATCCCGTCGCCAAGAATCCAGCGCAACTCGTTTCATTGAAAATTAACTTCGGATGAAGAAGTTATAGCCTATTGGCCACCGTTAAGAACATGAAAATTAAAAAAAAAATGCAAAAAAATGACAAGTTGATGACAGGGTGGCCTAATCAGCACTCCAAGTATAGTTATGAAATATTCTCCAGTTTATTCCTAGTGGTACTATGACAAGTGTCACAACTAGAATCACCATTTTCGATTGAGAGTGATTATTTTTTTAAGCATCTGCTCCTAAGGTTGAATTCAATTTTTTTTTTTATGTGGGACGACAACCCAACTAGGGAGTTTTTGTCCCAAAATTTCGTATTTTTAACCCTTTTCCCATCATAAAACCCCAACCTTCTACCTATGTTTTATCTCCTTAAACCACTTCTATTCTGCACTAGTGCAAGGAAAGCTACCTATTTCTACAAATGCTTCATTATTCATGTTTAAGATTTATTAGGTGTTTAATTAATTATTTTTAATAGATTTCGTGCCTTCAGTAACTTCTTGTAAATTATGTTTACTTCCTATAAGTATTCGTTAAGGTTAAGGTATTAATTCTTATGTAGCTTGATCTAGTGTAGAAACCTTCCTGCACCTCCATCGGGAAACACCTGTCCCGAGATCTCCATGGCTGTTCGTTCACACCAAAAGGGAGCCTTGGCACGTCACTCAGATTAGTTTCATATAATTGGAGATCTAATTGAAGTGGAGGATTGTCAAATATTATGTTGAAGATATGGTCCATGGACAAAATTTTGTTCGCACCTTGATATAGCCGAAAGGCTTAATTTTGTAAAGTCGTTTGGTAGGCAGTTCAGCCAAAAGGCCTGATTTGAAAAATGACTGTGTAGATTTGTTATGGCCATGAGCCAAGGACTATATATAGTGTAATCTATAGGTAGGACTAGGTTAGCAATAGCAGTTGATAGAAATTATGTTGATAAGCTTGTAATTTTGTTTTCGCCCAAGTTCTGGGATAGACTTGGATCTATTATGTTATTTGTTGAATTGAATTAATAGAAGGAGGTTGTGACATGTTTTATTCATCCCATGTTTAAATATATATTTTATGTGTTTATTTAGTTGTTGAAGAGTCTCGTTTCTTAACAGGGAAACTAGATGGTTGGCTAGGGCCCAACCAACCCAGCTCATTTACCACTTTCACTTTTGTTTCTTGAAAGGTGTGTTAAATTATTTAATTGCAGAAGTGTGGCTTGAGTTAAGTTATTTTTCATACACATGAATTTCAGCTTCTGTTAAGGTGTGAACTAATCCGTTTGTGTGAAAGTTAATTTCAGTTCATTTATTTTGAAACTTCCTTTTCAATATTGCTTTCACTTGGATCGAGCAGGAAGTCTGATCCTGCACCAGTACATGTTGGTTTTTGTACTACATTTTTACATAGTTCATTTTACAGCAAGCATTTCATTCTTTTCCTTTATGCAATTCTATTTATTTTTGCAAATAGTGTTGACATCAAAAGGAAGTGTCTCGAATATTGAAATTTAAATTCCTAAAACTATTAGAGATGACTTCATAAAATGCATTAAAACGTTGTTGCATAACCGTGATTTATTTATGCACTTTAAGGTTTCTAGGAAAATGATTAAAATTTATTTAAGTTATCATAATTAACTTTACTTTCTAAAGTAGGTTATGATTTAATGCAAAGTACCTTTGACAGAATATTGATTTTCTTTAAGTTTTCAAAGCCTGTTTTTATTTCAGTTGTTTATTTACATTTTCAAGGTTCAGTTAATTAAAATCATTCCCTTTCGTGTGCAAGTGATTTCCAAAGTCTGCTTACATTTGTAATTTATTTTATAGTTAACACACTTCTTTATTTTCTCGAAATGGAAAACTTTGTGTAGGAAGCTCCATTCTGGTACAAGAACCAATGTCTTGTTATAGGAACAAAGTGCTCTAAGACATTTGGCTTTGATCCCCTAAACGAAGACATAAGTCTTCAGTAAAAGTACGAAGTATACTTTTCACACAGCGTTTTTTGCTTGCACTAGTGCAAGAAGATTGCAGTATCATAGGAACAACCCATTTGAGATGGAAAATTATTAGAAGGAAGGTTGTCTTAAGGGCCCACTCATTGAAACTACCAAGTACCTCTACTAGAGATAAACATAGGATTTCATTGAGCAGTTAAGTTTGAACAAGAGTAGTGTGAATTTTCCTTTATTTAATTATTTCGCGAATGCATTATTTTACATTCTAGCACTATAACTACTTTGGTGTTAATTGCGTTTGGACTTTTTATTTGATTCTACAATATTTCCATTAAGAAGTGGGAATATAAAATAGGAAAATTTCATACCACTTCTGGCATTGCATGTTCTTCGTCTCTAAGTTTACGAACCCTCGGGTTCACAGTTAAGTGTTGAGGATTTTCTTAAGTGAAATTCTAGCACCCAACAATTTGGTGTTGTTGTTGGGGAGGTGATTTGAATTGGTAATAATTTTCTGCTTTTTTCTGGAATAGGGGTAAGTTTGCTATTATTTTTTCTGCATTGTGCTTCTATTGTTCAGTATTATTTTTTTTATTAACGGAATTTATAGGTGTTGGGTTATTATTTTGATTTTGAAGCATTTTATTGAATTTTTTGTTTTGTCATTTTTTGAAATGAATTCTTAAGAGAGGTAAGGATTCGAAGCCCACTAAGGGCTGAGGAAATACTGGTAAATATGAAATTGATTTTCACATTGGGCCTTCTCTTGCAGGTAGGAATTCTAAACAAACCCAGACCCATCACGCAAGAACAGTCTACTTGGACTCTGGCAATAGCAGTCCAAATGTGACTTAGCCCATTAAGGGAAAGAAGGAGACTATTAGAACCCATAATCAGCCTTCTCAACTTGTTGAGAGTGGTTTTCATGAAGGAAAAACAATGGCAGATCATGAAGAGCATGCAGAAGGGACTAGCAAAAACCAGGTAAATGAGGAACAATCCACTTTTGTATTTCTAATTGTGGATCCTGATACAGTTGTACAAATGAAGAATATTCCACCATCAGTTCTTCCTCATTTTATGGTAAAGTGCATGAAGACCCAGAATATTTTCTATTTTAATTTGATATTTTTTGTAGGAGTTATGATTATTAAACTGAAGCCCAAAAGTTAAAGTTGTTTCTAGACACTCTAAAGGACACAGCATTACGGTGGTTCATGGGATTAGGAGGAAACATTGTTGCTTCCCGAGAGTAGATAAAGAGAGTTTTCTTTCGAAATATCAGGAATATTGTAAAAATAGAAACATTAAAGATGGAATCTCTACTATTGTGAAAAATTATGATGAAACTCTAGACCACATAGAAAGATTCATGTATATATTACAAAGGTCAAAGCAAAAATTTGATTTAAGTAGCGTTAGAACCATATTATTACGTGGAATTACTGATGATGTTAGGAATAATTTTAATTTTTTAATTCAAGGGGATATTTCTCAAAAACCTTTTGATCAAATATGTGACTTTTGCACGAAATTCTTAAGGAATCAATATAGATCCGGTAAAGGAATTCAAAATAGAAATAAGAAAACTGAATCTACTGATGCTATGATTATTGGAATGGAAAATAAAATGGATAACATGAAAATTTAGATAATTAATAATGTTAGCAAGAAGATAAACTCTTTAGAATTTTAGCAGGAACTTGTAGAAGAACAAGATTCATTGTCCATTTTCTGTCCTAAATGTAGAAACAAGAATCCTTTGAGAGAGTGTCCTCTTGATATAAAAGAAACTAATAAATGTGTTATTTGTGTATGGAACCATGCCACAGATAATTTTCCCTCCATACCCGAGCTAAAAGGTGTAATTGAAGGAGGGAAACCTAAAGCCGAACTATTGTATACTATGGGAGCGCGAAGAAACTGGCCTCTAGTATTTGCAGGTATGGTTCCTAAACTTGCACTGCATTTTTCTGGTTATAATGCACATTCATATTCCTATCCTAACACTAGTCACTCTTAACATTGGCAGCATGGGAACCAATATCAATATGGAAAACCCTCTCAATCTTGGCAACAAGGATGGAGAGGGCCAAACCGTTCAAATCATTCCTATCCATCGCCTATGTATTCATACCCACCTACATATGCACCTTACCCAATGCCTCAACCATCATTACCTCACTTGAGTCAGCCTACACCACCATTGCCTTTACCTCCATCGTTTCGACCTCCTCGGCTACCTGCTCAACCTCTACCCAATTTTTATAACAAAGTGGTACAAATGATCCATTCCATGAACCCTCTTTCGTCATTAGGATACAAGTCCATGCCAATTGGAGTCAATGATCTCCAAATGAGATCAAGGAAGAAGGTAACCTCAGAAAAGCAGAAGCAACCCATGGTGATTATCGAGGACAAAGGGGAGGAGGAAACTCCTAACCATTCTACAAGAGGTGTCACCATTCATCCTATTCCCGTACCTTCTGATTCTTTGCCATCCCCTTGCAACCAGCCTCCCTTTCTAGAGAGGCTAGTTGTGAAGAGGAATGACCCTATTCCTGAGTCTAGCTTGGCTTCTGAGCTTAGGAACCTTTTCATGACGGTACATTTTCTCCAAGCTATCAAAGAGATCCCCATCTGTACCAAGATAATTAGGGAACTCTACCTCAAGAAGCTAGGAGGAGAAGATTAGAGCCTCAAACTATTAAAATTTTTGGTAGAGCAGCAGAGTTGTTGATGGGATGTGTGTCCATGGAGAAATATATTGATCTCGGAAAACCTGTTTTTTTTGTTCATATAGGTGATTTCCTTGTCTCTAATGTACTTATAGAACTTAGGGCAGCCATTAATGTGATGACCCAGCAAACCATGGATCAACTTGGATTGTCTCATCTTCCTCCTACTCCCACTGTGCTTGAATTGGAAGACATATATAAAATCAATCCAGAAGTGGTGTTGGATGATGTGATGATTTCATTATATTCTTGGGAATATCCCATGGATTTCATTGGGATTCAACTAAAGAATCCAATGGGAGGGTATCCCTTGATCTTAGGACGACCATGGCCTACTACAACTGATGTCTATATTGGATTCCGTTATGGTTACATGTATATTTCCCACGGAGAATATAGGAAAAATGTCACCTTGTATCTACCCACTAGATCCATTCAGGACCTTCGAGACACTTTGTGTTTAGATTGCAAAAGTGATGAGGAGACTCAGTCTATTTCCCTGATACATCATTATGTTGATTCCTTGCAAGAAAGTGAGATTGAAGATTTCCTGAACAATCTAGACACTATGCCTAATTTTGAGCCATTGAGCCAAATCCTTAGTTTAGAATTTCAGGAGAGTCACGACTCTCATCCTTCCTCACCATTGTCTCTAACCACACCTATGAGTTCTCTTAAGCCTGATACCATTATTGTTAATATTAGTCCGAGAAAATCCTTGCATATGAGTTCAGATCTAGACTCATCACAGCAAGAGAAGATTATGAACTTGTTACAGAACCATATTGATGCCTTTGCATGGGGTTATGAAGATATGAAAGGCATCCCTCCTAAAACCTGTATAAATCATATCTATATCCAGGATGGAGCCTGACCTGTCCGAAAACCCAAAAGTCATATTATTCCGGCTCTAAGAGATGTTGTAAAAGAATAATTGCAGAAACCTTTGGATGCTGATTTTATCTATCCCATTTCTGATAGCTTGTGGGTCTCACCATTCATGTTAGTCCCCAAGAAATATGGGAGATGTCATATTCGAATTGGCTATAGAAAATTAAACAAAGCCACTCTCAAATACTACTTCCCCCTTCCTTTCATCGATCAGGTGCTCGATACCCTTGCAGGTAAGAAGTGTTAGGGTCATATAAATATAGGATTCATAATTTTGAATTGACTTATGATATTCTTGTAAAAATATGTACAAACCTTTCTTTCTGGAAGTTGTTTTCCCATATTTTGTAAAAAAAAAAAAAAAAAAAAAAAATTAAAAAGAGGGTAAAAGTCCTAAAAGAAAGATCAAAGGACTTAGAAAGAAAAAAAATATATACCCCAAAGAAAAAGAAATAAAGCATGAAAGTGAGCAAGTCCAAATGCCACTACTTTTTAATGACGATTATGGCAGAGTGTCAATAAATGCCATAATCCATGATGAGTTGAACTGCTTAATATTGACTTGTCATGTTTCAATTTTATTATTGTAGAATAGTGAATAAAAATTAGTCAGACAGTTTAATCCTGACTAATTAGTAGATATGTAGAGAATAAAGAGGTGCTCATCATTTTAATCTGAGCCCTCAGATGATATAAGGTAGATTTATATAAATTTTATTGCTTTCAAAAGAATAAAATGTTCAAGGTTGCTAGCTCAAATGCACCTTCAAAATGGGAGAAAAAAATGTTAGATTAAAAGTTGGGTAGGTAGAAAGAAGTGGGAAAATCATTGTATATGTCTTTCACTGGGAAGCTATTAATGATTTCCTTTCCCTTATAGTTATTTTGCATTCTAAACTTTCAGTCAAAGAGGCTCAGAGAATTTCTCTGACTTCTGTTGGGACCAGACCCAAGGCTCAATGACTATTAAGTGAAAAAATGTTGAATTTCTATATTAAATCCCTGATTGTCATCAACTAACCCTACATTCATACATTTTACACTTCAAAATTCATAAGTAAAGACCTTTTACTTAATGAAAAGAAAATCCCCTTTGATTAATTCCCTGCATTCATAAAAAAATAAAAACCCTCCTAAAGTATTATATTCTAAGTTAAAGTGGTTAAATTATAAATGATTTAAGCTTTTTGCTTGTTATATTATCACTTTTCTTAAGTTATGTAATTACATTTTGGTGTTTTCATTGTCCCTTTTTTCATATTAATTTCTAATTTATCTATTAAATCCCTATAAAAAGTCCTTGTCCTATTATTATAAATCCTTTTATTTTATTATCCCTAAAATCCACTACTATAAGCTTTTTATGCCAAAGTAATTACCCACATGTTAAAAAAAATCCCAAAAATATCCCTTTGGCATAAAACTATCAATATTCAAATATCCCACGGTCCCCCTATAGTTTTAGACCTTCCAAAAAGTCTAATAACTATATAATAAAATAAAAAACTTCCACGCTAATTATAAAGTTTAAATCAAACAAATATTTATTCCCCCAAAGCCTTCGTAAAATACATCATTATTTTCCCCGCATAAGGCTTAAACCCAGGTTAAAGTCCCATTTTACCTATGGTTAACTCCATATCCCACCTCATGCGCATTCCAAACCATATTTATAAAATCTCTTTGTATATAAACATTTCTGATAAAACCTTTTGCATTATACCCCGCATATATATAAATCATTTTATATATTAAAACATTGGTTATAAAGTTTTATTTTCAAATGTTTTGTTATATTTATAATGTGTCATTGCATAAATCCGCCTAGGCCCCACCACAACTTAATCGCGCCACTATATATAAAACCTTCATTAAATATTACATGTATAAAGGTTTAAACCCGCTATATCCACCGCTCGTCCACATAGTATTTCCCCAGTCCCACCTCTGATTTTCAGTAGCTTTCAAATCAAATCTCAACCGTTCGCTTTCACATTTAAGATCCAATGGCTTAAAACCTTTTTCACCTTCCAAAACTGATCGATCACTGTTGATTCAAAATCACGAGAAATGGGTTGTATTGTAAAACCACTCGATGCAACGTGGCAACATATGATTCGATCACGTTCGAATTGTAATAATCTACTTACCACTTTTATCCAACGCGAAAAAAACCCATGGTTTTTCGCATTCGAAAAACAAATCTGCCTCCCGCCTTGGAATAGACATGCATTAAATCACATTTATAATTATTTATATTGAAAGATAAAACTTTGATATATCATTGATATATGTATTTTTGGCACTTCGACTGGTTAAAACTTTCGCCCCGACTATTTTAAGATCTTTAAAACCATATTGATCGATTTCTTCTCCCAAAGCTAAAATTAACCACTATTTTTATATATCTGAAGCCGATTGAAGCCACCCTCTACATCAAAGGATCCAATTTAAAGCTTAAGCCACGAGAAACCCTCTCGTCCGTTAAAAACCTGTAGAAAAGGTATTTTTTAGTATTTTGATATGAAAATTTTAAAATTATACCATCTGTAAGTTGAAAAAGAATGAATTAAAAGAATTAACAGTGTAAATTCCCCAAAAACAGGCCAAACCCTGGCCAGTTTTTTCCAGGAAGCCTGAATTCCTCTATCAGTTGTTCAAAGTAAAAAATACTCAATTTACATCATTTTTTAACCCTTGAAGACCAATTCTAAACACATAAGAAGTGTAAAGGCCTACATATTGATTAAAAGAATTCTTTTCCACATTTGTTCCATTCATAAAACCCTGTTTCCTATCTTAATCCAGTTTTATCTCCGATAAGCCCAAATTGAGCAATAAGTAACTTTTTGAAGATAATCCTTTGCCAACAATTGCTCACTTTCCCTTTATTTTTGAAAATTAACCATAGAAAACTGTATAAACTTTCTTTATTTATTACAAGATGACTAAGAAATAGACCACCCCCTTCCTTCTATTCCCACAATTATACCTACTATTGGTACTGATATCCCATCTACATTGGTAGAACACTTAGCACCAAAAGTGCCACTAGCAACTGTAGTGTCTGTGCAATCTATCAATACTTCAACCACAAGATCATCCACTACACAGGTACATCAAATAGGTAAAGTAGCAGATATAGTAAAAGCCATGGAGGAGATGTCCCTAAAAAATAATAAGATAAACAATTCGAAAAAAACCATTCAAACTCTTGAATCATCTAACAGGAATGCATTCATTACATCAAAGGGACATGAACAAAGGGAAAAAAGACTTAAAGAACTGGTACATACTTTGCAAAAGGAAGTGAAATTTTATGAACAGGTGTTCTTTATAAAAAACTACCTTTGGACCAAAATAATTGAAGGCATACATCTCCAATGGCCTTCAATTCAAATTATATATGAGAAAAGAGATTAAATTTTGGTAGCACAGGTATAGATTCAAAAGACAAATGAAGAACTTTCAAATAAACCATCTCAAGCTTTAAATCATATTACATTCTTAAACAATAAAAACAGAATGGAACATGAGGAGCTGAAAATACAGGATAGGACAAAAACAATACTTCAGATCAAGAAAGTCCTAACAAAAAGGAACATAATGAAATATTTGGAGGAAAAGTGTGAGGCCATGAACTTATCAATAACAAAGATTTTGAAAAAATATACAATGTTGAGGATATTTGGCCTCCCAAACATACAAGGCTTTAATGACAAACTGTTGGTCCAAATAGACTATGATAAGAAGATAAGGGACGATGCTAAAGAAGAAGTGAACAAGCCTCTACCACAAGGTTCCCCCACTAGAAAAGTTATTATACAATAGTTTGAAGACTTTTTTTTTTCTGCAGAAACACATTTTCATTGTCAAACCAAATTTTGCAAAGTACACTGATGCAGATGAAAGCTACAGAAAGTTTAAAAACATGAAGATACCTGGTGCAAAATAGTGGCAAGAGTTTACAGATCTGTTATAGCAGCATAGAAGTAGAATAGTGAAGAAAAGTACAAATAAAGTAGTCAAACTGAGAAGAAAAGAATAAAAAAACTTAATTGATTTGATTTTTACTTTTGATGAGTCTCTTTATAGCAGTAAAAAGGTAAAAAGGGAAATATAGTATGGCAGAAAGATGATATGACAGTGAATTGATTTTTCTACCACAGTAAAAATTCCTTTTACAGCTGTTAAAAGGTTAATATATTAGTTGAAAGTGTATCAAGATAAAGAACAGTGTCAAAGAGTCTTAGAGAAGAAACAACCAACTCATTTTTTACTATTGTAATTTCTCTATTTTACAAGCAGTAAAATCACAGATGAACAGAGTGAAAGAGTATCAGGAAGAAAGACAACGTTAAAGGGTGTAAAGTGAAAAGAGTATCAATCAAGCAATCTTCTAAGAGATATTTTCCAAATATTCCAGCAAGCATGTACACCTAGTCAACAAACTGTTTTGATTAGATAATGTTATTTCTATTTTTTCTAAGTAAGAGGAAAACTTGCTAAGTTGTTAAGCAGTTGTCCCTCCTAAAGTGTAAAGATATTTTTATTTCCTAGAGTTATTCCTAGATTTCTCTAGGATATTTTGTAATAAACATTTGTATAAATACTTTAGTTTATGAAGTGTTTAGGGTGGAATAAAATTTCCAAGAACATTATATACATTTTGTTGGTACGTTGGAGGCTCACATGTGTTGATTTCAAAGTAGCAGTCTAGACAATAGCCAATTGGACTTCATAATTCAGGATTCATTCGATAACTTGAAGAGTAAAGTGCATCTATCTTGTCATTGACTTTTTTCTGAGTTACATACATTTCATATATGCTGTTCAATCTTAATGATTAAATAGGAGTATTACTTCAAGTCTAGTCTTAGAATTCCTTGTCTTAACTACTTAATCATTTAAATGTTTTCTGCTGATTTCCGGATTTAGGAATTATTAATTGTTCCTGGTCCCGTTTGACCCCTGCATCCTTCCCCTTTCCCGGATCAAATGATTCTTCATTGCCCTTTATACTGAAACAAGACATGTCATCAAAACGATTTATCCAAATCTCTGAGGGTTATCCACCTTGCCCTGCATACATTAGCATCCTCCTGGCCTTGCCTTCTAGTTCTTCTTGCTAGATTTTGACTCCATAACACAATGGACTAGTAGATCCCTCTTTCATTTGTCTTCAAGAAATATTATTTTCCACCAAAAATTTCAAAACCAAAATGGAATTGAACTATCATAACTATCCTAAAATATTAAACAAAAACAAAGTTACATCATAAAGGGAGAGACCTCTCTGAAATTTAGGAAGGCTAGATCCTAAATTTGCAAAGTAGGTTTGTGGTTACCTCGGACTATTTCTCTTGAACCTGGAGAAATTACTCAGTGATAACATAATGGCGACCATACTGGGGAAGACTAACATTTTCTTCAGAAATATTTTACAGGTTCAGATCTGATCTATGATCGTGGACAATGATCAGACATATAAAGGCTAAAATCATCCACCTAGCGACTCCATTGTCCAAGATCTAGAACTTCAAAGTTTACAAGAAACACCAAATCCATATTCAAAATCATTAATTGTGATACAATATGACAGGATCTGTGGGAAACCTTTCATCTCATGAGATTTTCAATGAACTGAAGGATGTGTTATTAGAATTTCAACTTGATGAGGATTTTATAAGAGCTTTCTTTCTTCTTTTGAAATCAAGAAAATATTCTCCTAAACTTAAATTATGTGTTCTTCAGTTAGTTTCTGAAAAATATGAAATTGACATTAAACTTTTTCATTCTCAAATTCAATCCTATAATTTCCAAGATCCTAAAGAATTCTTGGAAAATCTTCCTTCTCCTAAGCAAGAGGAAATTGTACTACCTTTTGACTTGCAGATTGAGGATGATTATTATTTCGAGCACAAGACTAAAGAAATAGTTTCAGGATTTAATATTAAGAATACAACTAATCAATTGATCATTGAAAGACTTGAAGCACAAATCATAAATTATGCTTTTGATGATCCTATAGAAAATTATATGGAGACTATTTTTAGCTCAAGTCTACAAACATGTTTTATCTATGAGGATCAAATAGATCAGAAATTTCCATTACACATCATATCATTGATTACTAAGACACATGATCAAGTTATACTTCCAAGTTTGATGACAAGCAGTCAAGTTATCCATTCATTTCTACAGCTACTTGAATGGCTTCATTGGCATTTTTGTATTACTTGATTCAAAAAAATTAAGAGTAGATTAGAGTAGGTAGATGAATGCAAATAAGCTCGAAGCTCTGAGAATTTTTTTCAGTATTTATTTATCAGCTAGTTTTGAAATAATTCATTAAGATTTAAAGCCAAGGAAAAGGTCCTAAAGATATTTAAGATCTATCAGTTTGATTTGATGATTTTAGTATGCTCTTTTAGTCTCAGATCAGATTTCAGTTTGCAGAAAAATGACTAAATTCAGCTCAAGAGTTTCAGTCACAGAGATTTTATAACAAAGCAAATGCATGTTTGGGATTGGCTCAAAGGATCAGGCTACTAGTCGATGGTGTTCTTGACATCTCACAAGGAGATGCCATGCCCATGTGAAGTCGTTGTTAGGGTCCTATAAATAAAGGATTTTTAATTTTGAATTGAATTATGATATTCTTGTAAAAACATGTACATACCTTGCTTTCTACAAGTTGTTTTCCCATATTTTGTAAAAAATAAAAAAATAGAAAATAAAAAAGAGGGTAAAAGTCCTAAAAGAAAGATAAAAGGACTTAGAATATATATATATATACCCCAAAGAAAAATAAATAAAACATGAAAGTGAGAAATTTCAAATGCCACTACTTTTTACTGATGATTATGGAAGTGTGTCAATAAATTACATAATCCATGATGAGTTGAACTGATTAATCTTGACTTGTCATGTTTCAATTTTATTGTTACAGAATAGTGAATAAAAATTAGTCAGACAGTTTAATCCTAACTAATTAGTAGATAGGTAGAGAATAAAGAGGTGCTCATCAGTTTAATCTGAGCCCTTGGATGATATAAGGTAGATTTAGATAGTTTTTATTGCTTTCAAAAGAATAAAATGTTCAAGGTTTCTAGCTCAAATGCACCTGCAAAATGGTAGAAAAAAATGTTAGATTAAAAGTTGGGTAGGTAGAAAGAAGTGGGAAAATCATTTTATATATCTTTCACCGGGAAACTATTAATGATTTCCTTTCTCCTATAGTTATTTTGCATTCTAAACTTTCAGTCAAATAGGCTCAGAGCATTTTCTGACTTCTTTTGGGACCAGATCCAAGGCTCAATGACTGTTAAGTTAAAAAATGTTTAATTTCTATATTAAATCAATAATTGTCATCAATTAACCATACATTCATACATTTTACACTTCAAAATTCATAAGTAAAGACCTTTTACCTAATGAAAATAAAATCCCCTTTGATTAATTCCCTGCGTTCATAAAAAAAAATAAAAACCCTCCAAAAGTATTATATTCTAAGTTAAAGTGGTTAAATTGTAAATGATTTAAGCTTTTTTCTTGTTATATTATCAGTTTACTTGAGTTATGTAATTACATTTTGATGTTTTCATTGTTCCTTTTTTCATATTAACTTCTAATTTCTCTATTAAATCCCTATAAAAAGTCCTTCTCCTATTATTATAAATCCTTTTATTTTATTATCCCTAAAAACCCACTACTATAAGCTTTTTTATGCTAAAGTAATTACCCACATGTTAAAAAAAAACTTCCAAAAATATTCCTTTGGCATAAAACTATCAATATTCAAATATCTTGCCCCCCTATAGTTTTAGACCTTCCAAAAATTCTAATAACTGTATAATAAAATAAAAAACTTCCACGCTAATTATAAAGTTTAAATCAAACTAAAATTTATTCCCCCAAAGCCTTTGTAAAATACATCAATTTTCCCCGCATAAGACTTAAACCTAGATTAAAGTCCCATTTTACGTATGATTAACTCCATATCCCACCTCACGTGCACTTGAAACCATATATGTAAAATCTCTTTGTATATAAACATTGCCGAGAAAACCTTTTGCATTATACCCCGCATATATATAAATCATTTATATATTAAAACCTAGGTTATAAAGTTTATTTTTCAAAGGTTTTGTTATATTTATAATGCGCCATTGCATAAAGCCGCCCGAGCCCCACCACAACTTAACCCCTCCACTATATATAAAACATTCATTAAATATTACATCTATAAAGTTTTAAACCAGCTATATCGATCGCTCATCCACATAGTATTTACTCGGTCCCACCTCTGATTTGCTGCAACTTTCAAATCAAATCTCAACCGTTCATTTTTTGAGCTCTGAAACTAATCGATCATTGTTGATTCAAAATCACGCGAAATGGGTTGTATCGTAAAACCACCCGATGAAACATCGCCACATATGATTCTATCACTTTCGAATTGAAATAATCCACTTACTACTTGATGAAGAGCGAAACCCACTATAAGGAGTTTCACTCTTCATTTTACAAAATGAACCTACAACCTCTAAACTATATCAAATTTCAGATTCATACCCTGATACTTCGAACTTCATACCTGTGTGTTAGGCCCACTCCGCTTCAGCTGCACCTCTTCCAATATATCGAAAGCCCCAAACACCTTAAGGCCCAATGTTCGATCTTCGGCAATGTGGTATTGACAGCATCTTAATCCAATGTTTTAAGCTCTTCGAGTCTCCTCATATCTTTGTGTTATTATTTGCGGCCCACCTTTAGACTTAAAACCCCAAATCCAAACTTACAACCATTAACATTCAATTGAGGTGGTTAAACAAAACAATACACCCATTGCCTTTAACCACGAAGCTTGGTCCCACCTGCATGCACTTTCAACCAGAACTCAAAACCCATTCAGCCACAATTTTGTGACATATCAATTCCATATATGTCTTAACCTCTGAGCACCTCTCGTTCATGAGAACCCTTGGATCCTTCGCCCTTCTAATCAAACGCGAGTCGTATTTATTTGGGAACAGAACTTTAAACTCTCAGAAAAATGAAAAATAGGTGGTTTCATAGGCATGACGTGTGGGAAACTCATTGGATCACATTTTTATTTTATGAAACCACTTCTGGGTCGAAGGCGGTGCGAAACAAATGGTATGGTTTTCCAAAACCATCCTCGGTCTCGTTTAACTCGTAGTTCTACCTGTCTACTTGCTATGATCACCCAATTGCAAATTAAACTCTGACTGTAAAAAATATAGTTTCAATAAACATTCAATAACCAGAGATTTAAAACCAGTGCACCCTTCATAAATCATTGATTCTACGTTTGTACCATTAACGCGATTTATATCAAACCCTTCACACATCTTTAAAATGCATTCACTATTCAATTCTCAACGAATTCTGTATTATGGGTTTCATATGAAATTCGATGTCGATTATCCCAATCAATTCCATCATATATGACATTAGATTTCCATCGATCACTGTAAGTGATCAATGGTCAATAGATCACTGAAATTCACGACATACCCTCATAAATGAAACTGCAGATAACCCATATTTTACTTGCATGCACCAAATTAACTACATAATCTAATTATAAATAACTCAACGCAGATATACAAACACACAGAAATCCACAATTCAATCCTTCTACTATATACAAAATATCTTTTAAACATCTAAGGCATTTCAGCCTTAACAATAAATCCTCACCCTATCACATTGTGTTCGCTCCCCCTTAGACATTACAGGCTCGTTGTTTATATATAAATTACAAAATGTCATGAATCGATAGAGATGCACAATCTCTCTGAATCACTCAACCAACCCTTCTTCTTCTCAAATGCACACATGGCAGAACATTTTACTCATTCAGTTACAAAATTCAGTATTGGTTCAAAAAAAATTTGCCCCAAATTTGCATGACTGTTTGTATACCTGTCTCTTCAGCTTCATATTCGAATTTAAATTCAAATTAGCTCAGATGCTCCTGCATCACCACTTCTATCCAACGCGAAAACAACCCATGGTTTTTCGCATTCGAAAAAAAAAATCTGCCTCCCACCTTGGAATAGACCTGCATTAAATCACATTTATAATGATTTATATTGAAAGATAAAACTTTGATATATCATTGATTTATGTATTCTTTGCACTCTGACTGGTTAAAACTTCCACCCCGAATTTTTTAAGAGCTTTAAACCCGTATTGATCAATTTCTTCTCTTGAAGCTAAAATTAACCATTGTTTTTACAATATATGAAGTTGATTGAAGCCACCCTCTGCGTCAAAGGATCCAGTTTAAAGCCAAAGCCACTACAAACCCTCTCGTCCATAACTAAAACCTGCAGAAAAGGTATTTTTTAGTATTTTGACCTGCAAATTTCAAAATTATACCATATGTAAGCTAAAAAAGACTGAATTAAAAGAATTAATGGTGTAAATTGCACAAAAATAGGCCAAACCCTAGCCAGTTTTTTCCAGGAAGCCTGAATTTCTCTATCAGTCGTTCAAAGTAAAAAATCCTCAGTTTACACTATCTTTTAACCCTTGAAGACCAATTCTGAACACAGAAGAAGTGTAAAGGACTATAGATTGATTAAAAGACTTATTTTCCACATTTGTACCATTCAGGAAACCCTGTTTCTTGTCTTAATCCATTTTTATCCCTGATAAGCCCAAATTGAGCAATAAGCAAGTTTTTGAAGATAATCCTTTCCCAAAAATTCCTCAATTTCCTTTTATTTTTTAAAATTAACCATAGAAAACTCTATAAAATTGCTTTAGTTATTACAAGATGACTAAGAAATAGACCACCCCTTTCCTTCTATTCCCACAGTTATACCTACTGTTGGTACTGCTATCCCATCTACATTGGCAGAACACTTACCACCAAAAGTGCCACTGGCAACTGTAGTGTCAGTGCAATCTATTGATACTTCAGCCACAAGATCATCCACTACACAGGTACATCAAACAGGTAAAACAAAAGATATAGTAAAATCCATGGAGGAGATGTCCCTAAAAAATTATGAGATAAACAATTTGAAAAAAACCATTCAAACTCTTGAATCATATAAGAGGAATGCATTGATTACATCAAAGAGACATGAACAAAGGGAAAAAAGACTTGAATAACAGGTACAAACTTTGCAAAAGGAAGTGAACCTTTGTGAAGATATGTCCTTTATAAAAAACTACCTTTGGACCAAAATAATTGAAGGCATACATCTCCAATGGCCTTCAATTCAAATTATATATGAGCAAAGAGATTTACTTTTGGCATCACAGGTAGAGATTCAAAAGAAAAAGGAAGAAATTGCAAATAAACAATCTCAAGCTTTAAAACTTATTACATTCTTAAACAGTAAAAACAGAGTGGAACTTGAGGAGCTAAAAATATGGGATAGGATAGAAACAATACTTCAGGTCAAGAAAGTGCTAACAAAAAGGAGCCTAATAAAATATTTGGAGGAAAAGTGTCAGACCATGAACTTATCAATAACAAAGTTTTTGACAAAATATACAATGTTGAGGAAAGCTGGCCTCCCAGACATATAAGGATTTAATGAGAAATTGTTGGTCCAAACAGACTATGACAAGAAGATAAGGGACCATGCTAAAGAACAAGTGAACAAGCCTCTACCACAAGGTTCCCACAGTGGCAAAGTTATTCTACAATATTTTGAAGACTTATTTTTACTGCAAAAACATATTTTCATTGTCAAACCAAATTTTGCAAAGTACACTAATGCAGATGAAAGCTACAGAAAGTTGAAAAACATGAAGATACCTGATGCAAAACAGTGGCCAGAGTTTACAAATTTGTCATAGCAGCATAGAAGCAGAACAATGAAGAAAAGTACAAATAAAGCAGTCAAACTGAGAAGAAAAGAATAAAAAAGCTTATTTGATTTGATTTTTACTTTTGATGAGTATCTTTATTGCAGTAAAAAGGTAAAAAGTGAAATCTAGTATGACAGAAAGATGATATGACAGTGAACTGACTTTTCTACCACAGTAAAAATTCCTTTTAAAACTGTTAAAATGTTAATATATCAATTGAAAGTGTATCAGGATAAAGAATAGGGTCAAAGAGTATCATAGAAGAAACAACCAACTCATTTTTTACTATTGTAATTTAACTATTTTACAAGTAGTAAAATGACAGATGAACAAAGTGAAAGAGTATCAGGAAGAAAGACAGCGTTAAAGGGTGTAAAGTGAAAAGAGTATCAATCAAGAAATATTCTAAGAGATATTTTCCAAATACGCCAGCAAGAATGTACACCTAGTCAAAAAATTGTTTTGATTAGATAATGTTAGTTCTATTTTTTCTAAGTAAGAGGACAGCTTGCTAAGTTGTTAAGAAGTTGTCCTTGCTAATGTGTAAAGATATTTTTATTTGCTAGAGTTGTTCCTAGATTTCTCTAGGATATTTTATAATAAAAATTTGTATAAATACTTCAATTTATGAAGTGTTTAGGGTGGAATAAAATTGCTAAGAACATTATAGACATTTTTCTGGTACGTTGGAGGCTCACATGTGTTGATTTCGAAGTAGCAGTCTAGAAAATAGCCAATTGGACTTCATAACTCAGGATTCATGTGATAATTTGAAGAGTAAAGTGCATCTATATTGTCATTGTTTACTTTCTGAGTTACATACATTTCATGTATGTTGTTCAATATTAATGATTAAATAGGAGTATTACTTCAAGAATAGTATTAGAACTCCTTGTCTTAACTACTTAATCATTTAAATGTTCTCTGCTGATTTCTGGAATTAGGAATTCTTAATTTCTTCTGGTCCCGTTTGACCCCTGCCTCCTTCCTCCTTTTTCGGATCAAAGGATTCTTCATTTCCCTTTATCCCGAAATAGGCCATCTCATCAAAAAAATCTATGCAAATCTCTGAGGGTTATCTTCCTTTCCCTGAATACATTAGCATCCTTTCGGCCTTGCCTTCTAGTTCTTCTTGCTAGATTTTGACTCCATAGCCCAATGGACTAGTAGATCCCTCTTTAATTTGTCTTCAACTAATCTTATTTTCCACCAAACATTTCAAAACCAAAGCCAAATTGAGCTATCATAGCTAGCCTAAAATATTAAACAAAAAAAAAGTTAAATCATAAAGAGAGAGCCCTCTCTGAAATTTAGGAAGGCTAGATCCTAAATTTCCAAAGTAGGTTTGTGGTTACCTCAGAATTTTTCTCTTGAACTTGGAGAAATTACTGAGTGATAACATAATGGCAACCATACTTGGGAAGACTAACATTTTCTTCAGAAATATTTTACAGGTTCAGATCTGATCTATTATGGTGGAAAATGATTAGACATATAAAGGTTAAAATCATCCACCTGTCGAATCCATTGTCCAAGATCTAGAACTTAAAATTTAAGAAGAATCAACATAACCAAAAATCCATATTCCAAATCATTAATGGTGATACAAGATGACAGGGTCTATGGAAAGCCTTTTATCTCATGAAATTTTCAATGAACTCAATGATGTCTTATTAGAATTTTAGCTTGATGAGGATTTTCTAAGAGCTTTATTTCTTCTTTTGAAATCAAGAAAATATTATCCTAAACTTAGATTATGTGTTCTTGAGTTAGTTTAAAAAAAAAAATGAAAATGACATTATACTTTTGCATTCTCAAATTCAATCCTATAATTTCCAAGATCCTAAAGAATTCTTGGAAATCTTCCTTCTCCTACGCAAGAGGAAATTGTACTACCTTTTGACTTGCAGATTGAGGATGATTATTCTTTCAAGCACAAGACTGAAGAAATAGTTTTAGTATTTAATATTAAGAATACAACTAATCAATTGATCATTGAAAGCCTTGAAGCACAAATCATACATTATGCTTTTGATGATCCTATAGAAAATTATATGGAGACTATTTTTAGCTCAAGTCTGCAAACATGTTTTATCTATGAGGATGAAATAGATCAGAAATTTCCATCACACATCATATCATTGATTATGAAGGCACATGATCAAGTTATACTTCCAAGTTTGATGACAAGCAGTCAAGTTATCCATTCATTTCTACAGCTACTTGATTGGCTTCATTGGCATTTTTGTGTTACCCGATTCAACAAAATTAACAGTAGATTAGAGTCTATAGATGAATGCAAATAAGCTCAAAGATCTGAGAATTTTTTTTAGTATTTAGTTATCAGCTAGTTTTGAAATAATTCATTAAGATTTAAAGCCAAGGAAAAGGTCCTAAAGATATTTAAGATCTATCAGTTTGATTTGACGATTTCAGTATGTTCTTTTAGTTTCAGATCAGATTTCAGTTTACAGAAAAAGGACTAAATTTAGTTCAAGAGTTTCAGTCACAGAGATTTTATAACGAAGCAAATGCATGTTTGGGATTGGCTCAGAGGATCAGGCTACTAGTCGATGGTGTTCTTCACATCTCACAAGGAGATGCCATCCCCATGTGAAGCCGCTGTTAGGGTCCTATAAATATAGGAATCATAATTTTGAATTGACTTAAGATATTCTTGTAAAAATATGTACTTAGCTTGCTTTCTGCAAGTTGTTTTCCCATATTTTGTAAAAAATAAAAAAATAGAAAATAAAAAAGAGGGTAAAAATCCTAAAATAAATATCAAAGGACTTAGAAAAAAAAAATATACTGCAAAGAAAAAGAAATAAAACATGAAAGTGAGCAAGTGCAAATGCCACTACTTTTTACTGATGATTATGGAAGTGTGTCAATAAATGCCATAATCCATGATTAGTTGAACTGCTTAATCTTGAATTTTCATGTTTCAATTTTATCGTTGTAGAATAGTGAATAAAAATTAGTCAGACAGTTTAATCCTGACTAATTAGTAGATATGTAGAGAATAAATAGGTGCTCATCAGTTTAATCTGAGCCCTCAAATGATATAAGGTAGATTTAGTAGCTTTTATTGCTTTGAAAAGAATAAAATGTTCAAGGTTGCTAGCTCAAATGCACTTGCAAAATGGGAGAAAAAAGATGTTAGATTAAAAGTTGGGTAGGTAGAAAGAAGTGGGAAAATCATTGTATATATCTTTCACTCGGAAAATATTAATGATTTCGTTTCCCCTATAGTTATTCTGCATTCTAAACTTTCAGTCAAAGAGGCTCATAGCATTTCTCTGACTTCTGTTGGGATCGGACCCAAGGCTCAATGACTGTTAAGTTAAAAAATGTTGAATTTCTATATTAAATCCCTAATTGTCATCAATTAAACCTACATTCATACATTTTACACTTCAAAATTCATAAGTAAAGACCTTTTACTTAATGAAAAGAAAATCCCCTTTGATTAATTCCATGCATTCATAAAAACATAAAAACCCTCCAAAAGTATTATATTCTAAGTTAAAGTGGTTAAATTATAAATGATTTAAGCTTTTTGCTTGTTATATTATCACTTTTCTTAGTTTATGTAATTACATTTTGGTGTTTTCATTGTCCCTTTTTTCATATTAACTTCTGATTTATCTATTAAATCCCTATAAAAAGTCCTTGTCTTATTATTATAAATCCTTTTATTTTATTATCTCTAAAAACCCACTACTGTAAGCTTTTTATGCCAAAGTAATTACCCACATTTAAAAAAAAAAAAACCCAAAAATATCCCTTTGGCATAAAACTATCAATATTCAAATATCCCGCCCCCTATAGTTTTAGACTTTCCAAAAACTCTAATACCTATATAATAAAATAAAAAACTTCCATGCTAATTATAAAGTTTAAATCAAACTAAACTTTATTCCCCCAAAGCCTTTGTAAAATACATCAATTTTTCCCGCATAAGACATAAACCCAGGTTAAAGTCCCATTTTACCTATGGTTAACTCCATATCCCGCCTCACGTGCATTCCAAACCATATATATAAAATCTCTTTGTATATAAACATTGTCGAGAAATCCTTTTGCATTATACCCCGCATATATAAAAATCATTTTATATATTGAAACGTTGGTTATAAAGTTTATTTTTGAAATGTTTTGTTATATTTATAATGTGCCATTGCATAAAGCCGCCCAGGCCCCACCACAACTTAACCCCGCCACTATATATAAAACCTTCATTAAATATTACATATATAAAGATTGAAACCCGCTATATCGACAGCTCGTCCACATAGTATTTCCCCAGTCCCACCTCTGATTTTCCACAGCTTTCAAATCAAATCTCAACCGTTCACTTTCACGTTTGAGATCCGACAGCTTAAAACCCTTTTCGCGCTCTGAAACTGATCGATCACTGTTGATTCAAAATCACACGAAATGGGTTGTATCATAAAGCCACCCGATGCAAGGTAGCCACATATGATTCCATCGCGTTCGAATTGCAATAATCTACTTACCACTTCTATCCAATGCGAAAACAACCCATGTTTTTTCGCATTTGAAAAACAAATCTACCTCCTACCTTGCAATAACCCTGCATTAAATCACATTTATAATTATTTATATTGAAAGATAAAAATTTTATATATCATTGATATATGTATTCTTTGCACTCCGACTGGTTAAAACTTTCACCTCGACTGTTTTAAGAGCTTTAAACCCCTGTTGATCGATTTCTTCTCTCGAAGCGAAAATTAACCACTGTTTTTATATATCTGAAGCTGATTGAAGCCACCTTCTGCATCAAAGGATCTAGTTTAAAGCCGAAGCCACCAGAAACCCTCTTGTCCGTTAAAAACCTGTAGAAAAGGTATTTTTTAGTATTTTGACCTACAACTTTCAAAATTATACCATCTGTAAGCTGAAAAATATTGAATTAAAAGAATTAACAGTATAAATTTCCCAAAAATAGGCCAAACCTTGGCTAGTTTTTTCGAGGAAGCCTGAATTCCTCTATCAGCTGTTCAAAGTAAAAAAATCCTCTTTTTACATCATCTTTTAGCCCTTGAAGACCAATTCCAAACATAGAAGAAGTGTAAAGGCCTAAATGTTGATTAAAATACTTCTTTTCCACATTTGTACCATTCAGGAAACCCTGTTTCCTGTCTTAATCCAGTTTTATCTTTGATAAGCCAAAATTGAGCAATAAGAAACTTTTTGAAGATAATCCTTTCCCAAAAATTGCTCAATTTCCCTTTATTTTTTAAAAATTAACCATAGAAAATTGTATAAACTTGCTTTAGTTATTACAAGATGACTAAGAAATAGACCACTCCCTTCCTTCTATTCCCACAGTTATACCTATTGTTGGTACTGGTGTCCCATCTACATTGGTAGAACACTTAGCACCAAAAGTGCCACTGACAACTGCAGTGTCAATGCAATCTATTGATACTTCATCTGTTGGATCATCCACTACACAGGTACATCAAACAGGCAAAGAAAAATATATAGTAAAATCCATGGAGGAAATGTCCCTAAAAAATAATGAGATAAACAATTTGAAAAAAACCATTCAAACTCTTGAATCATCTAATAGGAATGCATTGATTACATCAAAGGGAAATGAACACAGGGCAAAACAACTTGAAGAATAGGTACAGACTTTGCAAAAGGAAGTGAACTTTAGTGAACATGTGTCCTTTATAAAAAAATACCTTTGGACCAAAATAATTGAAGGCATACATCTCCAATGGCCTTCAATTCAAATTATATATGAGCAAAGAGATTTACTTTTGGCAGCACAGGTAGAGATTCAAAAGACAAAGGAAGAACTTGCAAATAAACCATCTCAACCTTTAAAGCTTACTACATTCTTAAATAGTAAAAACAGAGTGGAACTTGAGGAGCTGAAAATACCGGATAGGACAGAAACAATACTTGAAATCAATAAAGTCATAACAAAAAGGAACATAATGAAATATTTGGAGGAAAGTTGTGAGGCCATGAATTTATCAATAAAAAAGCTTTTGACAAAATATACAATGTTGAGGAAAGCTGGCCTCCCAGACATACAGGGCTTTAATGAGAAACTGCTGGTCCAAACAGACTATGATAAGAAGATAAGGGACCATGCTAAAGAACAAGTGAACAAGCCTCTACCACAAGGTTCCCCCACTGGAAAAGTTATTCTACAATAATTTGAAGACTTATTTTTTCTTCAAAAACATGTTTTCATTGTCAAACCAAATTTTGCAAAGTACACTAATGCAGATGAAAGCTACAGAAAGTTGAAAAGCATGAAGATACCTGATGCAAAATAGTGGCAAGAGTTTATAGATCTGTCATAGCAGCATAGAAGCAGAACAGTGAAGAAAAGTACAAATAAAGAAGTCAAACTGAGAAGAAAAGAATAAAAAACTTAATTGATTTGATTTTTACTTTTGATGAGTCTCTTTATTGCAGTAAAAAGGTAAAAAGGGAAATCTAGTATGACAGAAAGATGATATGACAGTGAACTGACTTTTCTACCACAGTAAAAATTCCTTTTACAGTTTTTAAAAGGTTAATATATCAGTTGAAAGTGTATCAAGATAAAGAATAGGGCTGAAGAGTATCAGAGAAGAAACAACCAACTCATTTTTTACTATTGTAATTTATCTATTTTACAAGCAGTAAAATCACAGATGAACAGAGTGAAAGAGTATCAGGAAGAAAGACAACGTTAAATGGTGTAAAGTGAAAAGAGTATCAATCAAGAAATCTTCTAAGAGATATTTTCCAAATATGCCAGCAAACATGTACACCTAGTCAATAAACTATTTTGATTAGATAATGTTAGTTCTATTTTTTCTAAGTAAGAGGACAACTTGCTAAGTTGTTAAGCAGTCATCCCTCCTAATGTGTAAAGATATTTTTGTTTCCTATAGTTATTCTTAGATTTCTCTACGATATTTTGTAATAAAAATTTGTATAAATACTTCAGTTTAGGAAGTGTTTAGGGTGGAATAAAAATTGCTACGAACATTATAGACATTTTGCTGGTACGTTGGAGGCTCACATGTGTTTATTTCAAAGCAAAAATCTAGACAATAGCGAATTGGACTTCATAATTCAGGATTCATACGATAATTTGATGATTAAAGTGCATCTATCCTGTCATTGTTTACTTTTTGAGTTACATACATTTCATTTATGTTGCTCAATCTTAATGATTAAATAGGAGCATTACTTCAGGACTAGTGTTAGAACTCCTTGTCTTAACTACTTAACCATTTAAATGTTTTCTGTTGATTTCCAGATTTAGGAATTCGTAATTGCTTCTGGTCCCGTTTGACCCCTGCCTCCTTCCTCTTTTTCTGGATCAAAGGATTATTCATTTCCCTTTATCCCGAAACAAGCCATCTCATCAAAACAATCTATCCAAATCTCTGATGGTTATCTACCTTTCCCTGAATACATTAGCATCCTCTTGGCCTCGCCTTCTAGTTCTGCTTGCTAGATTTTGACCCCATAGCCCAATGGACTAGTAGATCCCTCTTTAATTTGTCTTCAATTAATATTATTTTCCACCAAACATTTCAAAACGAAAACCAAATTGAACTATCATAAGTAGCCTAAAATATTAAAAAAAAAAAACGTTAAATCATAAAGAGAGAGTCTTCTCTTGAATTTAGGAAGGCTAGATCCTAAATTTCCAATGTAGGTTTGTGGTTACCTCGGACTATTTTTCTTGAACCTAGAGAAATTACTGAGTGATAACAATATGTACTTCTCTTTTTTGTATGGCTTTAGTGGCTATAATGAAATACAGATTGCACCCGAGGATCAGGACAAAACCACTTTTACATGTCCATGGGGTACATCCGCTTAACGAGTGCTTCCCTTTGGGCTATGTAATGGCCCGACTACCTTTCAAAGGACAGTCTTGGCTATTTTTGTTGACCTTGAGTGTATAGAAATTTATATGGATGACTTTTCTGTGTTTGGTGATTTATTTCAGAAAGCCCTCAAAAATCTAGAAAAAGTTCTTTTTTGTTTCCAAGAAGCCCATATTCCCTTGATTGATAAGAAATGCAGATTAATATGTAAGGCAGGGGTGGTGCTTGGCCATCTTGTTTCTAAGAAAGGTATCTAGGTTAACCCCACTAAGATAGAGACTATTTTGATTCTTCCTGAACCCAAAACTCAAAGGGAAGTGAGAGTTTTTCTAGGACATGTGGGCTACTATAGGATGTTCATTGAGAACTTTTCCAGGATAGCTACCCCCTTTTTTCAACTTTTAACCAAGGATAGTGATTTTTTCTGGTCCACATCTTGCCAATAGTCCTTTGAGACATTGAAGGAAAAATTAGTACATGCACCAACTTTGAGAGGACCAAACTAGTCCCTGCTATTTCATATTTCCTCTGATGCCTCAAATACTACTATTGGCACAGCTTTAGGACAAGAGGAAGACAAAAAATCCTATGCCATCTATTTTATCAAAAAAATCTTCTCACCTGTCGAATTCAATTACATAGTTATTGAGAAAGAGTTTTTAGCTGTAATTTTTGTAATTAATAAATTCAGGCACTACATTACCGGATATGAATTATTTGTGCATACTGATAATTCAAAAATAATATATTTCATGAATAAACCATTAAATAGTGGTAGAGTGACTAGGTGGTTGTTATTATTACAGGAATTCAATATTACTATTGTTGATAGACCAGGGAAATCCAATGTAGTATCAAACTATCTTTTGAGATTAAATAATCCTGGTGAAGTAATTCCTGTTGATGATGATTTTCCTAACGAACATATTTTTGATGTGTCAATAGATACCCCATGGTTCGCTGACATAGCTAACTATTTAGTCACTGGAAAAACACCACCTCACTTATCCGCACGATAAATGTGGAATAGTATTCATAAAAGTGTTACATATTCTTGGGTTCAAGGAGACCTATTCTAGACTGGACCAAATCTCATTATCCATAGATGTGTAAGAGAGGAACAAGTGTTTGATATTCTAAAATCTTCCCATGATGAACCTTTTGGAGGTCACTTCGCTGATAAGCAAATTAAATATAAAATATTACGAGCTGGCTATTTTTGGCGATCCTTGTTCAAGGATTCGAAACAATATGTCAAGCGGTGTAATAGCCGTCAGTGAGTAGGCCAGCTTAATCGAACCAATGAAATGCCTTTATGTTCTTAATTTATGATTGATTCCTTTGAAAAATGGGCCATTGATTTCGTAGGACCAATAAATCCAACATCGTTAAATAAAAAACATATTTTGGTTTGCACAAATTTTGTTACAAAATGGGTAGAAGCTAAATCTTTTTCTTTTGCCACAGAAAAAGTTGTGGTTGATTTTATTTTTACTGAAATATTTACTAGATTTGGTGTGCCTAGAGAAATTTTTTCTCAAAATGGTCCACAATTTATTTCTAATCCGGTATAGGGTGTGACAGAGCAGTACAAGATCCGACACATGAAATGTACACCATATCACCCGCAAGAAAATGGTCAGGTGGAGTCCACAAATAAGGTGATCGAGTCCATCCTCACAAAGAAAATAAATATGCATTGAAAGGATTGGGCTAACAGATTGCCAGAAGCCTTGTGGGCATACCGAACCACTTAGAGGAACAACATAGGACATACACCATATGGGTTGGTATACGGAAAAAAGGTCTTGTTGCCAATATAATTCTCGATTTAGACCTTCAGGATTGCAGTCCAATTGGGACTTGATCTCTTTGAATCACAATAGCAGCATCTCCTACAGTTGAACAAGTTAGATGAATTCTGAAGGGATATTGTTCAACATAACATATTAATCTAATAGGAGTGCAAGAGGTGGCATGACAAGTCCATTCATAAGAATCAGTTCCAACCAACCTATGAGGGTCTCCCTTTATAACACGACCATATGGGGAGCACAAGTCAATACTAGTGTTGTCTAAAGCTAGGTGGTGAATGACAGCTACTAGGTTTAACGACGCTGGAACACGTCACTAGCCTAAACCTCTAAAAGTGTATGTGTTAGGTTCCAATGCTTCCTTAGATTGATTGAATTGATTTTAAGGTTGATCTTGAATTAATGTTTGAGTTTCAAGGCCCTACTGAATTTGATATTGAATTTATTAAATGCACACTATATGCAAAAGAACACCATTTTCCGTTCGATGAATGCTAACTAAGAGAAGGATAGAGATCTTTAACAAAGTAGCAAATAATGAAATCATACAAATAATTTCACTAATGCATCTAATACAATAAAAAAAAAAAACCAAAAAACTCTTCCTAGTTCATTGAGCGCTAGTTATGCAAAAGAACTTTTCATTTCCGATGCAAACGAAAGAATGCAATTTTTTTGTTTTTTAAATGGATGAAACACACGATGCAATATTACATTAAAAAGCAATGAAAAAACTAGTTTTGAGCACTGCGAATGTAGAGATCTAAAATGAATAATTCAAAAGAAATACAGGCATAAAAACGCACTCGAATCAATGATGCGCTCTTTCAAAAAAACAGAAAGCTTTCAAAATGACCAAAACGAGCAATGTGATCTATGCTCGATGTGACGAGATGGAGATTCAAATGGAAACCGAAGTGATCATTCAACAAACTGAAGACACAAAGGATCAAGAAAGACTAACACAATCAATCAGGGAATCTAACTTACAAAAACAAAAAAGACTCCAGCTTCAATCAAAAGGCTCAGTGAGCCAAAGACACCTAGAAACCCTAGGGCTATGAATCTCACTGATGAGAGAATGGACAAACATCTGGGAAGAGTAAGCCTATAGCAGTCAAAGAAATTCCAAAATACCAATTGCAAATCAAAGAAACAACCTAGAGCCAAGAACAACTGACAAAAAACTCAGAAATAAGGTCAAACAAAATAATACACAATTCAGCATGACTGTCAGGTGATAATCCGCACCAAACATGGGTTGGCGTTACTGCAACAAAAGGAACAAGCGCTAATTGGCGCGACTGTTCAAAGAAAAAACGCACAAAACTCAAAAACTATGGGAGAAGGAAAAATCAGTGAGAAAAGGTCAATCTTGACACTCTGGAGCTGAACAGGAGGATTCCAAATAGTCAAGCAAGCCAAACAATAATGAAAAATTATCAAACGACCGAAGTCGACTCGACAAGGAAAATTCCCAATGAGGAACAAGATGACAAACTCACACTGTGTCCCAAGTGGAGTCGCCAACTTGTTGTGTAGGTAAATCCTCTCTACGGACAGAGAAGATCCCTCTAGCCCTAGAGTGGGTCTAGCAAAAAGGGAACAATCTAATGTGTAGGTTCCTAGTTAACGAATGAAATAGGTTGGGATAGATTGTCCTACCTGTAGTCCAACGCGATTGTCACAGTTGTAGTAGTAGCGGCCTCTTGAACCTCATCCTAACAGGTCGTCATCCTTCAGCAATGGTACTCAGATGCTTGAACAAAGATCAAAGGACAAAAGCAGCATATAATAAAATTATTGCATTCATAAATAGCTAATCAGTTAAGGAATATTGAACATATTGCGTAAAATAAACCATATCAACACAAGATGGGAACCAGACATTAATGATGTATATATAAATAGAAAGAAAGATATTACAACTAGAGATTTGACGTTGCAACCTCCTTTAATGGGTTCAGTTGAAGCGCATCTTAAAGCTTTTTCGAGGAATGGGATGAGGCAAGGACACAAGTCTAAGCTCTCTCTCAACAAAGGTCTCTTTCTCTGCTCTACCTCACCAACAAAATGTTTAACAATTCCTCTTCAGTTATTTAGTTGTTCAGCCGTTCAGCTAGTGTATCAATGAGAGATAGGTTTATTTATAGAGGGAGAGGAGGAGGCTGGGATCCATACAATGGTAGAAGGGAGGCCTTATCCTTTGGGAGGTTTCCCCAAAAGTTTGAAACAAGAGGCCAAAGGAGGGTGTTCGTGGTTATTCAGCTGAACCACCCAAACTCACTCGCTCACGAGGTTGTTAGCATGGAAATTTTGCCTCTATATTTAAAAAAAATTCCAAAAATATCTTAGCATGAGAAGCCCACTGGGATAGAGCACAAATAGGCATGAGGCCTAGTGTTAATTTTCCTCATTGGCGCGAGGCCATAACGGTCTACCAGCACCAATCAAAAACATGTGTTTTTGTTGATCTGCTCTAGAAATTGTCAACAGATAAAGTGTTGTCCTCAAGGCAAGGGATGCAATGATACTTGTTGCAAGGCATGCCACTTCATATAAGTAAGAAAAATGGTCCTCCAATGTGCGGGACAAGGATTGCATGGATGGTGACAAAATGTTGTGTAACAAGAAGACCTATTTTTTCCTCCTTGGTGCTGCGCACAGGACAAATTTTTCCTATTTGGTCAATTTTCTCAGTTTTCAGAATTAACTTTCACTTTTCTAAATTTCACTTTTTACTTATGTAATAAGTGGTTGATGATGTAATTATGGTGTTCTAGTTGTTACCTATGGTATATACATTAGGTAAATGGCCTCAATGACATGTAATGAATCAATTTGGTTAAATTATGGATGAGTCACATTGACCACCTTATTCTCTAGTTGTCATTTCAGTCTTTCTTGGAAACTAATCCTCGATTCATGGATTCAACTCCCTGAGGCTATGGTGAGTTGTTTTGAGGTATATACCTTCTTCTTCTTTCTCATTAGTAAGGGTTGGACTCATTTGGATGCTTGGCCTTTTAAGAGATATACTTTGTATCAGTTTTGAGTAGGATTATTAATCAAATTTGCAGTTATTTTTATGGGATCCCTGTGGTATGGTGTTTAGTTCAATTTATCGTTTTTTTTTCATTTTTTGAAATGTATTGTTAAGTTCCTTCATCATTTCATACCTTCTAAGTGAATGTATGCAAGTTAGATAAGCAGAATCCATTCTCATATGCTTTGGTTTGGGCAGATATTCACAGTCTATATTTTTTCCAGTTTAGATAGAACCCATGTTTTCACCATGCTCTTTCTAGCTCCTCACCAATCTTGATCATCCCACCCATTGAAATCCTAAAGTTCTAAATTACTATGCCTACCTTGCCCCATGGAACACCCTAAAAATTTTGACCTAAATTTCCTTGCCCTGACAGTTTTTCTCCTTCTGATCCAACACAACCCTATACAATCAAATCAAAACACTGAGCTACTATACCTAGCCTAATATATTCTTTACTCATTCATCTTGGATGTGATGCTTACAGAGAGAGCCCTCTCCTTTCCTAGTAGGGCTAGTTACTTGGCTAAGTGTGGTTTGTGGTTACCTCAGAATTTCCTTCTTCAGCCTTAGGTTCAATCCAAGTGGTAACACCACCCTTGTGGACTATTACTATTCAGGATATTAAATAAATATTTCTCAAATTGTTGTGTGTAATGACTATCGCATCATTTTGGACTATTTTCTTTGATTTTGTATGGAATACTTCAGTTGAAATGTGTCTCTTCCTAGTTCATACTATTACCTCTCTCTTAGAGTCTCACTTGTCTTTCTCCCCCTACAGTAGAATAAAATTAACACACTTGCAATTGGATATTCACAAATCACACCCCCATTTCTTTTAGAAAGTACATTTGCATCACTCTCTCATGCTGACAACAATAGTCACAACATTATTTAAAAATAAGTCAATCACACCTTTGCTATGGATGGTACTCCTTTACCAAACAGTGTGAAGTCTACTTGGGACTTCATATTGGGGATATACCCTGAATTTTGGTGGGTCCAACACCATGAAAAACTAGATATGTTAAATAAAATGGAATAGGAAATTGCTAGCATATGGAAAATATTGAAGGTCACACAAGGCTAAGATAGAGTTATATACACCAAAACAAAGCACATAAGGAGTTTTGAATAGGATATCATGTGTATATCCAAATCAGGGAATTTTTTTTTTCTTTAAGAGTGGGATTATGTGCCATGTTAATACCAAGATATTGTAAACCATTTTGTATTTTGAAGAGAGTGAGGCCAGTAGCATACAAACTCACCATTCCTCCCACAATGAAGGAACATGATGTGTTTTATATATCTTTATTTAAAATATATATGCATGATGTTAACCTTATTATTGATTGGAATTTGATACACATGGAATCTAAGGGATATTTCCATCCAAAACCACAATGGGTACTCAACAAAGAGGAAGACCACGCTCCATGTAATTCAAGATGTAATGGAAGTACTTTGGGCCAGCTAAAGCAACATGGAAGCTAGAGTATGTCATGTAGAATTCATACCCATTTTGGTTTTACGTATAAGTTTAGTTCTACAGATAGTAGAACACTGAGGGTGATTTTTCTTTAAGGAAGATGGGAATGTAACATCCTTTTTTCTAATTCAAATTTTTTGTAATGTAATTAAAATATGAAAATGTGAGAGAGCCATCATGGATGGCATGCTAAACTATTTGATGTAAATATTTTTCTAATATAATTATAAATTGTTAAAGTTGAAGATGAGGAAAATAATAAATTGATTAGAAATCTTATATATGGGATTGGAATGTTTCCTAAATTCCTTGATATTAATGTTCATGACCCCTGAGGTTCTAGTTTAACTACCAACTAATAATAAATTATGAGAGGAATTGGGAGAGGAGGTACTAAACTGCCCAAAATGGGCTGTGCACCTTAAAATGAATTCCTTTTTAACTCTTTAGCTCAATAAAGGGACCCTAAACTTCTCATGCATGAAGTATTTCTCGTGAGGAGAATGAAGTTATTTTTTGATTCTAAGTTGTTGAGTTTGAAGTATTATAGTGACTATAGACATTAGACAAAGAAAAGAGACTTGAATTATTGTAAATCCAAAATGATTGTAAGAGAGAAATTTGTAAACCACAAACTCCAATCTTGAAATGTGTTCGATGAGGATACCAAACAGATATTTCTCTTCTTGAATCAAGTAAATTGAAAATAACTAAACTATTTGATTGTGTTTATGCACATGAAGCAGTAGAAGAAGGATAATATAAAGGATTATAGAAAATGGGAAGGGATTTCCTTCTATGTTGTGAAGGCCCTTAGTGGCTATATTAGTTGTTTGATTAACCCAATCTTATTTATTGCATGGTGGCATCTCTATTTCCTAGCGAGTGAAGGAATATTTCCTTCATACCCTACACATTGAATTAAACCATTATTTTTTATTCACTAAGTGAGGCATCCATTAGACATTGGATATGGTTGGGGCGTTGCCAGTTGTAATAAATTTTTTGTCTATTTTTTGATGAGATTTTGTGGAGAGTGGTCATCCCTTATTCAGTTTCCAAAAAAATTAAGAGGAATAGATAAGTGTATGGATTGCAATTTTTTCTCAATACTTCATATTTAAATATTATTTTCAATCCACCGTGTATTTGTGCCATGGTAGGTTGACATTTGTATGGTTTTAATGTATATGAAAGATGCGTGATCAATGTATTGAAAATTTAGCATAATTAGACTGAATGTTGAAATACATTTCTTTATGAATGTTGTGTGAAATCAAACCCTTTCATATATGTTGAATGATATGGTTATGTATTTTATGTTCATAAATTCATAGGTTATCCTTCAATGTGTTTGATTTTGTTATGTTTTCATGTCTGTTTGTAATAATTTATGACTTTTTGTGATGTATGGTGTGTTTCCAAAGGGGAAGGATTGATAGGTTTGTCGTCCTAGTTATTATTAATATTTTTGTTAAATCATTGTTCCTTGTGATTTATAATAAATAACCTTAGGATGCAATGGATAGGATAAAGGAGCCTTATGCTTGATCTAAGGATTGGAAGGTTTTGTTAGTGATGGCACCTAAAAGAAAGAGTAGAATCCCTAATGAGGAAGGAGAGATTCGAAAGGAAAGAACATCTAATATTTAGTTTGGAAGTGTTCACCGAAGAAATATTAACGTAAAGTAAATCCTATGAAAGAACTTAAGTGGCTAAGGAATCATGAGTTTAAGCCTTGGGTCTGAAAAAATAAAATAAAATTGTGGTTTGACCCCTATAACTCAAGTTATTAAGAGAATTTTGGGTCCGTGCCCCTTAGAATGAAACTCTTTGAAAAATTCAAGATGGTATTCCCCATTGATATGGTGGATTATTTGAAATTTGGGGTCTGGCTAGCCCCAACCTTAGCGCAAGTTAGATGGATTGATGATAGTGATGAGAAAGAGATGGTCATAAGTAGATAGTCAGTATCAACATATCAAGCCATCAAGGAAACACAAGTGAATCATTATGAAAAATACATTTTTAACATAGCCCCAAGAAACAATTGTCAGTGGGAATCATTTGATCTATTAACAAGGAGCATGAAGTGGAACTAAAAATTTGGAAATTTGAAAAGGTAGACTAACAAAAGAATCAAGTACTATGGGAACTAAGGGGTGATGTCATGATTTGATGACATGGGTATGCAATGTGTTTGACATGTGTCACCTTGATCTAGTCTTTTTGATATGCCAACCTTGTAATTATGACTGACATGTGGCACATATAAAGATTCCCACATGGAAGAGGAAATTTACTCCTATCCAATGTGTTAGGTGGTGACTGGTCATCCATGATTAATGTGGCATGCCAAGCTATCATATATACATATCAACATACAAAAATTTCAGGAGGACAACATCTTGGAAATCATCCTTACCTTGATAACATGATATACATGTGCCAAAAATTTCATCTTTTCCATGTGGAAAGTCACGATTGGGTGACAAAGTTTTGAGGTGGTGTGTCGAGATGATCTCATGCCTATAGACTTATCAATTTTTTGTGAGTATTTCGAGTTATAAAGTTTTTTTTGAATCTTCGATAAGCCATTTTGGAGTATTTTTATATTAGCATTCGATGGATTTAACATTGTATTAGCACATGAACATATAAAAATGCTCAGGTTTTGGGGAATGCACAACTTGTGAAATCCCCAACATGGAAAGGCTCTAGAATAGAAAGAATCAAAAAAACTTGGATGGATGCGAGTTAGATACATGGTTAATAGTTTCACGTGGCTATAAAAACGACAAAATGGGCCCTTAAAAGGGTGAAAGTTTACAGAATTTATGTTAGGATCTTAATTTTAAATGAAATTTGTATCATGCGAAAGCTCTCGATGAGCTAAAGATGGTAGTGGTATCAGAAATGTGTTTTAAGGTTATGACATAAATAAGACTTTGACCCCACCTTTTTAATAAACCTTGAAGGAGAAGTGTAATTACACTCCACAACCCTAATATGAAATTAGCTCATTAGGTGTGTTACAAGAATATTTTTCATCGCTATAGATGTCATTGAAACTTTTGAGGTGTTTGACCTTAGTCTTCTTTTCCATCCATTGTTTTTATGTGGCATCTTATTTAAAACTATTTAAAATGGATGGAGAATAGTTTCTTATTTACCTTAATGTAGGAGATGGAGTTTAAACCCTAATTTGTTGTGATTATTTCTCTTTATCATAATAGCCTTTTTACTCTTGATATAACTATAAAGTTGGGAAAATATCTCACTTTCTAACACTCATTTTCATAACTTTATATGGACAAATAAGTTGTAGTATAAATTTTCTGTTTTGTTTTATGCCGAAACGTTTGCCTTATCGGATCAATATTGGTGGTTAAATATATATATATATATATATAGATAGATAGATAGATAGATAATCCAGAAATGCCAAAATAAAATTATTCCTCGAAAATGCCTCAACTCCCAAACTATATCAAAATATCTATATCTATATATATATATATAAGACTTTGACCCCACCTTTGTAGTAAACCTTGAAGAAGTTTAATTACACTTCACAACCCTAATATGACATTAGCTAGTGAGGTGTGTTACAAGAATATTATGCATCGCTATAGATGTCGTTGAAACTTTTGAGGTCTTCCACCTTGGTATTCTTTTCCATCCAATGTTTTGATGTGGCATCTTATTTAAATCTTTTTTAAATGGATGGATAATAGTTTCCTATTTCTCTTTCATGTAGGAGATGCACTTTAAACCCTAATATGTTGTGATTATTTCTCTTTTTCATATTAACCATTTTCCTCTTGAGAAAACTATAATTTGGGGAAAGATCTCACTTTTTAAGGCACATTTTCATAATTGTATATGGACAAATAAGTTGTAGTGTAAATTTTCTCTTTTTGTCTTATGCCTAAAGGTTTGGCTTATAAGTTACACATCATTTATATATGCCAAAAAAAAAAATTTCCTAGGAAAATTCCTCAACTCTCAAACTATAGAAAATTTAATTTAAATATAATATTGATTATATCTTATATAGTTTCAAAATTGAGGCTTTTTGCAAGGAGGAATTTTGTTTTGGTATTTCTAAATATTTATGGTTGATGTTTAGAGTGTGGCTCATGGCTCATTTCATATATATTGCAAAAATAAGTTACACTTAGCGAATCAACCATATACATTTTATATATTTTAAATTAAAAAATATCTTTATTTCATTACTTATTTAATTGTAATTTTATTCCATTACAATTTTATAAAATTATTATTCATACATAATAAAAATATTTTATTTTATTTTCAAATGTTTAATGTTAAAGTTATGTATTTTAATACTAACTTTTAAATAAAATAATATATAATAATTATTATATAAATTTGTCTTCAAATCGATTTTCAAATGATTTTTTAAATATTTATGATATACCTTTTAAAGATTGATATAATTATACTTGAAATTTGAGTTAAAAAGTATTATTTATTTTTTAATTTTATTATATGTTATTATCATTATGTTTTAATAAAATGTTTTTTATAAATATATTAATATATTATTAATATTTTTCAGTGAATATAATCTACAATAATGAGTTAATGAGTTGTATATATTTATATTTTTATTAGGTATATATTTTATAAAATTATTAAAATTATATTAATATATTTATAATTGTAAAACATGTAACAAAACAGTTAAGTAGGAAAATAATATAATTAATTTAGATTTCATCTTAACATAAGATCTGCTAAGCCTTGAGGCTAATCAAATCTCTTGAAATGGAATTCTTTTTTAGAGTGAAACTACTAATTAAATCTCTTTAAATGGATGCTTTGTAGTTACCTAGTTAAACAGATCTATTTGTAGTTACGGAGTTCAATGGATCTAGGCTAGTTAATTTCACCTTTTAAATAGACTATATTAGATATGAATTAGTTCTCAATACCATATTTTTATTGTTATTTTAACTTTATTTCAACTCTGTTGAAATGTTTGCATTACAATATATTAATCTTTTTATTTTACTTTACTTTTATTTATTTATTTAAACATTATGTGAAAACCTCTCTATTGTACTATGTTGGTTATATATATAACCAAACAACCTAGATTTCATCTTAACAGGCTTTAGATGGATCAAATCTCTTGAGATAGAAAATGATTTGTAGTTCTAGAATTAAAATGGATTTAGGATGCTTTAGTTTCACTCTTGAAATAGGAAATATTCCACATGAATTGGTTGGTTATATATATAACCAACCTAGATTTCATCTTAAGAGGCTTTAGATGGATCAAATGGCTTTAGATGGATCAAATGGCTTTAGATGGATCAAATCTCTTGAGATGGAAAATACTTTGTAGTTCTAGAATTAAAATGAATTTAGGATGCTTTAGTTTCACTCTTGAAATAGGTAATATTCTGCATGAATTGGTTCTCAATACCATAGTTTTATTATTATTTTATTTTTTGGGTTTATTTATATTTTTTTATTTTTACTTTCAATTTTTTTTGAACTTTGTTAAAATGTTTATATTATATTGTACTTTTTATTTTATTTATTTATTCTGAAATTATGTTACACTGTTTAAATGAACCTAAACTCATTTAATTTTACTCTTCAAATAAGCTATATTCCACATGAATTGCTTCCAATACCATATTTTTGTTTTTATTTTTATTTTATTTTTGAATTTTTTTATTTTTATTTTTTATTTTATTGTTACTAGGTTAAAATGTTTACAATACATTATATTAATATTTTCATTTATTAATATAATGAAAATAATACATTACACTACATCATCTCTACTCTAATTTTTTATTTTAATTTTTATAGTATTTTATATATTTTAAATTTTATTAAAAATCACGATAAAAATTTTCATTTTATTTTATTTTTATGATTTAATAATAAAATGTAAATGAAAACTAAAATAACATATATTTCTTTTAAATATTTTTTTATATAAAATATGATAATAATTAACACTTATATTGGTTTATTTTTATAATTAATATATTTCAAAAATTATTGTAAAATCAACTAATATAGATATACATAATTATTTTATTTTTAATTTACATAATTATTTTATTTTTAATGTAAATTTTAATAAAAATCATGGCAATATATTTTATTTTATTTTATTATTATGATTTAATAATTAAATGTGAATAAAAATAAAATTACGTATAATATTTTTTTTAAATAATTTTAGGTATAATAATTAATAATTATATTGGTTAATTTTTATAGTTAATATATTTGAAAAAATGTTATTTATTATTATTATTTAATAATTAAATGTGAATCTCCCGGATGCGGGTGGATAACAAGGCGATCTGTACATTGGCGATTTGGTGGGTCGACACGTGGCTTATCACCACTGCAATCTAGCCGTGCATGATATTTGTCTTAAAGTCTTCTGCTCACATCTTCAATGCTGCATTAATGCAGCTCGCCCCTCCTCACCAGCCTGCAATTTCATTAGTCATGGCACCCCTCCAAGAACTCATTCATGCTCCTCCCCTATGCTCATGTTGTTCCCTTACTGCCGTAGAGCCTCGCTCTCGCACCAGCACTGGGAAACGTTGCGCATTGGAATGTTGTGTTGATTTGTTTCCAGGATTTCATGCTTCCCAAAGCCCTTTCTGCACGCTCACCCTTAGTGTTTTCCAGGGATCCTCTGCGAGCTAAAGCTAGGCCCCTTTCAATTCCCCCCTGCCTTCACAAAACTGCAGACTGTTCCACACTTCCTACTCTTTACACCATGCCAAAATTGCGCTAGATAATGCACTGTAGAAGGGGAAGTTCTCGTGGGCGAGTTAATCACCAGCCCTCCTCCTCCACTTCTGAATCCTCGTCTCATTCTTCTGACTTCTGCCCTAACCGCTATCCTGTTACCAGGAGGGGTCGTGGATGAGGTCGAGGGTAGCCTAATTTAGCAGCGCATTTTCATCTATCCTCCAGGACTCAATCTCACATCGCTCGTTTTCAGTACCCCTGTACTCTCAGTAATTTCTCCTTCATAGCTTCAGTCACCATTGAGCTTCGAGAGGTTTCCTCTGGTCTTGTTACTGCGACTATAGGGGTTGCTCTGGAGACAAAGGAGGAAGACACGCATGGCACTTTTCGAAATGACAACAGGCAGAGTATGGAAACTGGTGGCATTGCAACCAAGGATGTGAGCTTTCAAGCTGGTCCGAGCGACCCAACTGGTGGCGGCTCTACAAGAAAGGAGGGCCATCCTTTTGAGGAAGAATATCCCTACAAGTATGCATGCCGCATCGTCGAAGAGTCGCCATCCACCTCTCATGAAGCTTAATCAAGTCTGCGCTCCTTGGTTTTTGATTCCTGGTTGCTCGAAGGTGTTCAATTCCCTCCTGTTTTACAATCATTATATGCTCTACAGTACTCATGCACAAACCTTTTCGCTAATGTCAAATTGTCGGTTTCCCCTGTGTGGGCAGCATTCTTCTGCTTGTGTCTTTGATTTTTGGCTATGGTTACAGTAGTTCAATGTGTCATATTTTAGTTTTGAAATGGGCAGCGCTTACCTGTTCATCTGTATTAGCCCAGTCAATCTGTTATGGTCTATAAATTACCTCTGGTCATTTTACAGTTTCGTTATGGGAGTAAGTTGTATCTCTGAGTTAGACATGATCATGATTTTTGAAGCTCTCCTGGTCAGTATCTAGCTAGTCTTTTTGGTCAATGTTCAGCAATGTAATGTGCGTATGCCGCATCTATGGGCCAGACTTCTTGAGACCACTGCCTCTTTGTAAAATTATTTTTGTATCAATATAAGAGTAGACCAAGTCAAAAAAAAAAAAAAATTAAATGTGAATAAAAAATAAAATAACATATTTTTTTATATAAAACATGATAATAATTAATAATTATATTGGTTTTATTTTTATAATTAATGTATTTGAAAAATGTTGTAAAATTAACTATATAAATATTTATTTTACTTTAAATTATATAATTATATATATATATATATATATAGATATTTATTTGTGTTATAATTTTATTAAGTTGATATATTTATATGTTTTTAAGATAATAATATTATTAAAATATTATTAAGAAATATTTTAATATATTGAAGTTAATGGTATGGGACTAATCCATTACCAAAGAGGCATAATCACTAGCATGCATGCACACAATAAACATTAAGGTGCACACAAGCATTACATATTAACTCACCACGTGACATGTTCACACACCACTTACTAATTAACATTATTTTTTTTTGTATGTGATTAAGATTTGAGTATAAATATTATCATGTTATCAATTATATTTATTTTATAATTTAATTGGTATGATATTAAATTTAGTAAGTATTTATTTGATTTATTATATTTAAAACAATGATGATGGTTAACAAAACTTTAGATTAATATTTTTTTGAAAAAAATTATAAGTTTTTAAAATTAATTAGAAAATTTTAAATAAATTTTAATTAAATATATGTAATTATTTTATTTTAAATTTTAATTTTAATAAAAATCATGACATTATATTTTATTTTATTTTATTATTATGATTTAATAACTAAATTTGAATAAAAATAAAATAACCTATATTTTTTCTAAATATTTTTACGTATAAAAATTAATAATTATATTGATTAATTTTTATAGTTAATATATTTGAAAAAATGTTATTTATTATTATTATTTAATAATTATATGTGAATAAAAATAAATTAACATATATTTTTTCTAAATATTTTTCTATATACAACATGATAATAATTAACAATTATATTGGTTTTACTTTTAATATATTTCAAAAATGTTGTAAAATCATATATATATATATATATATATATATATATATATATATAAAGTTGATATATTTATATGTTTTTAAGGTAATAATTTATTATTAAAATATTATTAAGAAATATTTTAATATATTGAAGTTAATGGTATGGGACTAATCCATTACTAATGAGACATAATCACTAGCATACATGCACACAACAAACATAGGGTGCACACAAACATACTCACAAGGTGATATGTTCACACACTACACTTACTAATTAACATTATTTTTTTTGTATGTGATTAAGATTTGAGTATAAATGTTATCATGTTGACAATTATATTTATTTTACAATTTAATTGGTATGATATTAAAATTAGTAAGTATTTATTTTATTTATTATATTTAAAACAATGATTATGGTTAACAAAATTTTAGATTAATATTTATTAGAGAAAAATTATAAATTATGAAAATTAATTAGAAATTTATAATTAAATTATAATTAAATTTATTTACTGTATGGATTTTAGTATCAAATAATTAATTAATATGTGTTAGTACAAATTGATGCTATTATGAATATTATTGATGCTATTATAAATATTATGTTAGTCTCTTCTTTTTAAGGGATTTGAGCCTTGAGTTTAATGGTCTGCTTAAATACTTTATAACGTGATAATGGTTAACTCACTTGTAACTTGTAGATTAACATTATGTACTTTTAATATTATTGTAATATGTATATTATTTTTCATTTTAAATTGATAAATTAATATTATGAATATATAATTATAAATATTATGTTAGTCTCTTCTTTTTAAGGGATTTGAGCCTTGAGTTTAATGGTTTTCTTAAATACTTTACAACATGATAATGGTTAACTCACTTGTAACTTGTAGATTAATATTATGTACTTTTAATATTATTGTAATATGTATATTATTTTTCATTTTAAATTGATAAATTAATATTATGAATATATAAAAAAGATTTAGAAAGAAAAATAAAAAATAAAAAATGAAATAAAAAAAACTTAAATAAAAAAAAATAAAAAAATAAAAGAATTAAAAGAAAATAATAATAATAATAATATTTTTTTACAAATATTTAAAGCAATGGATTTACAACTTAATATTTAAACTAATATATTTTTAGGTTAATATTCTAATATTTATATATAGAAATAATGATATTGGTAAGTTAATACTCTAATATTTATATATAGAAATAATGATAGTATATTTATAATCATATAAATAAATATTTATAAAAATATATTCACACAAATTACACTCCTATATCTACAAATAAATAATACATATGAAAGAATCAAGCACATACAAATATAGCAAAGAGTAGATTCATACATAAATAATACATTCATACACACATAAAGAATACATTCATACACATTCAAATAATACAATTAAATAAGACACATACAAATGTAGCAAATAATTGATTCATATAGACATAAAAAAAATACTTTCATAAACATACAAGGAATGAAAGTAGACACATACAAATGTAGCAAATAATAGATTCACACAAACCTAAGGAATACATTCATAAACATACAAAGAATACAAATGAACAAAACACATACAAATAGACAAAAAAATAGGTTCATACACACATAAGAAATACATTCATAGGCATACAAAAAATACAATTAAACAAGACACATAGAAATGTAGCAAATAATAGATTCATACACACCTAAAGAATACATTCATACACATACAAAGAATGCAAGTAAGCTAGACACATACAAATGTAGCAAAGAATATATTCATACAAACCTAGAGATTACAGTCATACACATAGAAAGAATACAAGTAAAAACATGAAAATAAATTCAATAAAAGCATCAATAAATAAATTCTAACTATTGAAACGCAACTAATAAAAACACTATTCTAATTTTCAAAATGATGCATTCATATACATAGAAAACACATAACCCAAAACATACATTATAGCCTAAATACATTCATTCATAAATATATAAAATAAAACCAAAATTATAGTTATCATATACAAATAATAAATAGCATTAAAAATTATACTTATTATATAAATAATAATAAATATCATTTAAAATTATATTTATTATATAATTAATAATGAAAAATACATATGCATTTAGATCTAATAAATTTATTAAAATAAATAATAAAAACATTTAAATATTTACAAACACTATAAATAATATCTTGCTATTTAATTTAGATTTATAAAAATATGAATATAAATATCAAATATAAATCAAATAAAAAATAACAAAGAATATTAATTAAACCAAAAAAAAAAAGAAATTAAAAATTATATATAGGCTATAGATGATATATAATTTATGTGAATTAGAGTGGATTTGGCAGTTGAGTGTATGGGAAAGATGTTTACAACATTGATAAATTGTTAAATAATTTATATGAATAAGACTGATTTTCCATTTGATTATATGAGGGGAAGAAGTTTAAAACATTGAAACAAGATGTTACATAATTTATTGGAATACATGTTAAATGTTATATAATTTTTTACAATAAAAAATTATATATATTTGTCTTTGAGCATATTCAAGTTACTATTCATTAAAACTATGAGCACAGGGAACACAACTCAAAGGAAGGTTACATTTAACCTTTCTAAGACTTTTTGGAGGGGTTGAATTCCCCTCCACAAAAAATAAAGTCTACTCCTTTTATTAATGATAGTTTGTGTTCGTGTACATTCTTTGATGAGCCCATCTAAACAAAAAAAATATAGATTGTTCTAATTACAACTTTACAAAACATAAAAATAGATAAGGTCTTCGAGTGAGGAGCAACTTGGTATTAATAAATTTTCTGCAACATACAACATTAAAATGATATTGTTAGTATAGAAACCCTTCCTAACAGCTTATAACATAATTAAATGCACAATTCATAAAGAGAATCCATATATGTTATCATAAACACTTAATAAAACATTAAGGAAAAAACATTAATACAATATTATTGTGCAAAACAATATAAGTATGATATAATTTATAAATTTAACACAATAACAATGAAATTAAGGAAGAAGAAAGATAGCTTGTTCAGCCATTTGAAAGTGATTTAACTAAAATGGTGTCTGAAATAATAATTAAATAATTTTGTTAGAGAAAACCTAGAAGGTAAGAGTGCCATGCTCAAAATTAAGATGAAGGAACATCTACAAATTGAAGAGAACCTAGAAATGCAAGTTTAGTGTAGAGTGTGAAGAGAAAGTGAGTTGGAAGAGGTGCACTACAAGGAATATATGCATAAGAAGAAGTTAGTGATTTAAAATGAAGTGTGAGAAGGGTTTGCAATGATGTGTGAAAATGGTTTAAAGCAAAAACATTTTAAACTGAAGGAAGTGTGAATCTAGTGAATAGAAAAAAAAATATAGTTTACAATAAAATAAGATAGAGAATGGTAAAATTTTCTAGTAATTCACCTAAACAATAATTAAATTCATAATTTTAAATAAAAGGAAAAAGAAAATGTTGAAAATTTCCCATAAACCAAACTCAATCACTTAATTCCTTGAACTTAACACCTCAACTAATTCCATTAGGTAGAAAGAAAAGACATTTAATGGAATAAAGTGGATCCTAATACTTTCCCATCACGTAGTAATGATCAAGATCAACTAGGTTGTAGTTTTTACTATTTAAACAAGGTAAAGGGCACGATAGGGACTAGTGTTGTTTCTTTATCATATGAAAATGCCACTGCAATGCTGAATCATTGAATTTGACTATTGTGATCCATTGGTATTACTTTATTGCTTGGAGTGTGATTAAAATATGAGGAGATTTTGGTTAAAACATATTATAAATATTATAAAATCTACAAACCTAATATGTGACAGCTACATTTGCTGCTAACTAGTTGGTTAACTAGTTCAGTGATTTGTATATATTTGTTAAGGAATAATTGAGACAATTTATGTTATTTATTTTAAATAATAGCATTTTTATGGAAAAATAAAGAGGATGAAAGTAAATAAAAAGCTGATGGTAAAATGTTTTCCAAGAATTGAAAGTGGTTGGGGATAGTTGGAAACAATTACAAGTTCCTCTGAGGATAAAAGGTTTATCCCAGTGAGGAATGGGGGTTTTATTCTAGTTTTGAGGAAAGAGTGTGGATTTTCCAGAGCTGGTAGAGACCAGTGGAAAAACACTCAGAAAATCTTGAAACTAATTTTCTGGTGCTCGTTGGACTGACTGTCCTGAGGTCATAGCAGAAAAGAATCCATTTTTAACCTGTAGTTTTCCAGAAATTGGAGCACGGGGGTAGGAGAAGGATGTAATCGCCTCTCCTACTAAAGGTTGGGATGACCAAAGCTATAATCTGCTAATTAGATAAGTAAAAATTTTAATTATAAATCTTCCGGGAAATCACATAAGGAATTTTTGGAACCAGATGGAGATTTTGAAATTCTGAAATTCTGTTTGATTTCTTTAGTTGTAGATGGAGATTCTAAATATATATTTATGTCATGAATTCTGTAAATAAATAGTAACAGGATTCCTGTGTAGTTAATGTTAAAATTTTAAGGTATGCTCGCAGCAGAAAGACTATAACATTTCTAGATAATTCCGGAACTATGTGAATAATAGATACACAATATTTATTAGAATTCTGTAAACTGTGCTAGGGACAGGAGGACTGCATGTATATACATATATATAAACATCTTAAACACAGTAAAAAAGGTTGTTCTAATATAAAAAGATTGTAACTGTTATTTTTATTCATTCTTATCTTTCTAACTTACTATGAATGAATCTTAGAAAGAGATAAATCAGAAAATATGTATGAGCAAGGAAACTAAAAAAAAAAAACTTCAGGTTAAGTTTTAAGTTAATTCGATGAGATAGTATCTGGACTTTTGATCTTGGGTTTATGCAAAACCCTACCCATAAAACCTCATCCTTATAAATACAACCATACACGAACACTATGAAGGGTGGTTCGGTCACGAGATTTGACTATAAGGGAAACAAACCCTTTCTAATTAATTTCATATTACAGAATGACTTATATGTAAAAGAAAAAAAAAAGGAAGAAACTGTATATAATCAAATTCTATATGATTTATCCAATTTCAACAATATAAACAAATATCAAAAACTCTGAGCATATCATAATAAAAACTCAGACCTATAAGGGACTAGAGAATATTCAGAAATAGACCTTTCGATTATAATGAGAGAACAAATCTACAGTTAGAAACTATATTTATTAAAAAAAGAGCAAAGCGAATTTCAGCAAATTCATGAGAACCAATAAGAGCTAACCTGGTAAACAATATAACGGTGAAAGAATTCCATTTTCCAATAAGCAATGTTTCTATATATATAAATGGAGATTGATTACATGAAATAATAATATAACAGTAGATATTCTGGTTATGCGGACATCCATAAAGAGGGATATAACAGTCATCTGTATAATAAAAACCTGTTTCACAGAAAATGCACATACCAAGGAAGTATTAAAAATCCTTAAGGGTACAGAGGCACGAATGTACATGAATATTACAGAAAAAATCCATTATTCTCAATTAGCAAGAAGCTTTATATTCAAACTATTGCCAATAAGAAAACCTGAACCTAAACTCTGCCAGCAACAATCTAAGTTAATATTGGCAAGCTCTTTTCTCTCTTTTAAAGGTTCCTGAGAAGGCCGGAAGGCCGCATCAGCTAATTTAGCGAAAGCAAGGTTGCTGTTGGACATTAAATACCTGGAAGAAAGTCTACAGGCAACATTAGCTGGGTTAAGATCTTTGGAAGACAACCAAGATCGAATTTGATAACACCTACCCAAGCAATAAAATCGGCCTACGAAGAAACTAAAACAAGAAAGAGTTATCAATAACAGAGACTGTTGCATAAATCAGATAAACACATAACACCAATAATGTGTCGAAAGAAAAACTCTTTAATGGTAACAAAAGAGGTTAACTGATAGTTTCCCTGGGAGGTTTGGAAGCAGCCATTCGAGCGCATTATCCTCTGAAGCTTCTAGATTTAATAACGAAGAGAAACCTTTGTAATTTTATAAGCTCTGGAAGAATGAAAATCGGGAATAATGCTTTAATATAAGATTAAAAAAAAAAAATCCTGAAGAGAAACGACGGATGGATTTACCTCTGTTATACACAGAATCCATTTGTACCTAAAACAACTCTCCTCCATAGGTGTATCTATGACAATAACACCTTGCAGAGAAGTTCCTCAGAGTAAGGCTCAGCACCATGAAGTTATTCCTTCGTTAACTTCATAAAAGAAATGCAGAAAGGTTCACTACAGAGCCAAGTTTTCCGAATTTCACAAGCAAATAGAGGAGAAATGAACTGGGTAGAACCTTTCTTGGAGTCAAGTTTCGGGAGGCGCTAGGGTTGGTGGTGGAGCCGAGAAAAAGTCCCACCCATACTCCTCACCATTGATCTAGCTAAGATCTATGGAGAGGATTTTAACAAAAAACCTTATGAGTTGCATCGTGATCCAGAAAAGTCTGCCAAATGTACCATCCCATTAATTACAGGTACCTCGGCTTTAAATGAAATTAAATGCACCAACTGATGTGTTTGTAGAAGAATTATATATGTTGGGATTATGTTTGTTAAGAGTGTAATGGCGACTGCATGCAATGTTTTAATTTTTTTCTTTATGTTCTATGTTAAGAAAAAACCTTAACATGTGTTATTATGTGCAATGATAAACTTTGGAAAGTAATTAATAATTACATAGCATATATATATAACCCTCTTATGGGTTGAAATTTTGGTAAATTAATTAAAACAGTACCTTATGTATCCCTGTTATGGGTGAAAGAAAAACAATAAGATTAAATTTACATAAACATGTAAATTAGGGTAGGATCTAGGATTATTTCTAGTAAAGTATAGTTAAAATATAAAAAAAATCTTATTGATGAGTGTGACAAGTGTTATCAAATCCAAGTTCATACGCTGGGACCCTAAGGGTCAACTAACAGCAAAGTTGTATGTTTATTGATGCACAAAGAGTTTAGCAAGAAAAATTATGAGAAGGGGAAATACACAGCAAACTCCCCAAGAAGTCGGGGAACCCCAAGGTCAACGAGTGATGAATCCAGAAATTTGGGTCCAGCTAAGTGTTGAAAAACATCGAAAGAATAGTAGGTTGCTGGAAGAAAAACAACACCAAACCAGTTTCCTGTTGAATATGGTACAACAATTACGAGAGGAAATGGTATGTGTTCGAAAGGGTAATGAATGACTATTGCAAGATTAGGAGAAAATATTAAAAATTCTGTCAGATAAACAAAACCAAGAAGTGGAACATCCAAGTACTGATAGAGGCATGCAAGATGAAGAAGAACAACAAACAAGAAATAACACCACCGACAGAGTGGAAAGAAGCTCGTCCTAGCAAAGCAAAAATAGAAATTTCAACGAAGTAGAATCTGGCAATGTGTCAGATCAGCAAGAAGTTAAAAAGTAGAAAACAGAACTTCATGGGGTGTTTCGAAAAATAAAACCACCAATGTTTGATGGTGAAGCTAAAGAAGTGACTGAAGCTTGGTTAATAAACATGAATAATTACTTCGAGGTGTACGAGTATAGTAGCAACCTGAAGGCCAGACTAGCCATATATCAGTTACGGGAGAAGGCCACTTTGTGGTGGGAAGAAGTGAAAAATGTTCGAAGCATAGATGAACAGGATGTTACTTGGGAATCTTTTCAACAATACTTCAAGGACAAGTATTTAACAGAATGATTTTATGACAAAAAATCTAAGAAATTTCACTTATTAATGCTGGGATAGATGACTATGGATGAATATATCACTAAGTTTTCCTCCCTGTTACGATATGTTCCATATCTTTGAGAGGAAAAGGCTAAAGTGCAGAGATTTCTATGAATTTTTCCAACACACATGAAGGAGCGAATATAATTTTTAAATCCCTAAACCATGGATGAAGCCATTCGTAAAGAACGAATGTGCTATCAGCAGTCCAAGACCAAAGGGGAGGTTGGCAAAACTTGGCAGCTAAATAAGGGACAGAAAAATAACTCGAGTTTCAAGGGCACCAAAAGTGGAAACTTTAAAAATTCTGCACGAAATTTTGTCAACAAACAGTTTGGCAGAAATCACTAGAGAACTAGATGGCCAGTAGACGAAAAGCCTACAGAAGCATCCAGCAAGCCTGAGCAAGGGAAAGTGGCCAAGCCACCTTTACAATGTTGGGGGTGTGGTGAAGCACATTACTATAAAAACTGCCCACAGTAAACAAGAAATGACATTGTAGAAATCTTGTAGGAAGCTTCTACAATAGGTGATGTGCCGTGAAATATACCCTGTATCAATGCGGCGTTGGAAGACAGACAAGCAGATTATCAGCCAATGATGATTGAGCTGGAAGGTAAAATAATGACTCAATCTGTTTCTATTTTGGTAGAACTAGGTGAATGTATGAGCTATGTTAGTCCCAAAGTGGTAGAGTTATGTAAACTGAAAGAAAATAAATTTAAAAGTTCATGACTAGTACAGTTAGCCACCCGGGCAAAGCGTAAGGTAACTGCAAAAATTCCAAACTGTGTATTAGAAATTTCGAATCAGCAGTTACAAGTGGATCTGAACATTCTGCAATTAGGATCCTATGATGTTTTGTTAGGCATGGATTGGCTAGAAAAGCATTGGACACTAGTAGACTGTAAGGAAAATATTATTTATTATAGAATGCACGATGGAACACGTAAGGAAATTCAACGAATCAGAAAGCCATTACAGCTACGTCCAATTTCAGCATCCCAAATGAATAAATGTATAAGAAAAGGGTGCCAGTTATATGCGATTCAGGTGGGGTATGCAGATTCTAAGGAGAAATCGCCTACAATGGAAAATATACCTGTGGTACAAGAATTTCTGGATGTTTTTCCAGAAAATATTCTTGGATTACCACCAAGGAGAGACATTGACATTACAATAGAGTTAATGCCTAGAGATTATCCCATGTCAAGGGCTCCTTATAGAATGAGTGTGCCATAATTAACAGAACTGAAGATGCAATTACAGGAATTGTTGGATAAAGGTTATGTTCACCCAAGTGTGTCCCCTTGGGGAGCATTAGTTTTGTTCATGAAAAAGAAATACGGGACCATGTGAATGTGCATGGATTATAGGCAGCTCAACAAATTAACAGTAAAGAACAAATACCCTTTACCAAGGATTGATGATCTATTTGATCAAGTAAAAGGGGCCACAGCATTTTCCAAGATAGATTTGAGATTTGGGTATCATCGTATTCGAATCAAAGACAAAGACATTTGCAAGACAACATTCTGTACCAAGTATGGTCACTATGAATTCGTGGTGTTACCCTTTGGGTTAACAAACACACTAGCAACCTTTATGAGGCTAATGTATGGAGTCTTCCATCCTTTCCTGGATAATTTTGTACTTATATTTATAGATGACATTTTGATCTATTCCAAAAACCAGGAAGGGCATAAGGAGCATTTGAGGATTTTACTAGAGATGCTAAGAAAACACCAGCTATATAGAAAGTTCGGCAAGTGTGATTTCTTTAAAACAGAAATTCAGTATTTAGGACATGTTATTTCAGCAGAGGGAATTGTTGTTGATCTAGAAAAGATCAAAACAATCATGGAATGGCGGGTACCCCAGAACATGGTAGCTATTAGATCCTTTATGGGACTTGTTGGGTACTACCGAAGATTTATTGAAGGATTTTCCATAATTGATTTTCCCATTACTTCCTTGCAGAGGAAGGGAAAAGTTTTTAAATGGACTGCGGAATGTCAAAACAGTTTTGAAGAACTGAAACAAATTTTAACCACTGCTCCTGTATTAAGGATAGCTGATCCCAACAAGGAATTTGAAGTATATACGGATGCAAGTAAAGAAGGTGTTGGGGCAGTTCTGTCTCAGGAAGGCAAAGTGGTGGCATATGAATCCAAGAAATTGAAAGACCATGAACAAAGGTATTCCACATATGATCTGGAGTTAACAGCAGTAGTTCATGCACTCCGGTCCGGGTATGGAGACACTACTTGCTGGGAAAAAAAGTTTGTGTTAAAAACAGATCATAGTAGCTTGACGAGTTACTTCAAGCAAGAAGATTTAAATTCAAGACAAACAAAATGGAATGCTTTCCTAAGTGAGTTTGACATGGATATTCAGCATATCAAAGGAAAGGAAAACCGAGTAGTTGATGCTTTAAGTAGGAAATTACATGGTATATATGAGCTATATTATAATCAGCTGGAAAGTAGATTTTTAGAAAAAATAAAGGAAGAAGCACAAAAAGATCCTGAGTACTAGTTTTTGTGGAAACAAATGGAAGAGATCAGAAAGCAAGGAGGCACAACCGAGTATGGAATAAATGGATATCAAATGTTAACTTTCCGAGGCAAAGTATTGTGCCTAACCATGTGAATATGAAAGAGTTGATAATGAATGAACACCATCGTAACAATTATGTAGGTCATCCGGGATACCAGAAAATGTGACTGCAATTAGGAAGATATTCTTCTAGCCTGGTATACGTAAAAACATTGCTGAATATCTAAGTAAGTGTTTGGAGTGTCAGCAGGTGACGGTAGAGCATCAGCATCCTACAGGATTATTGCAGCCCATACCAATACCCGAATGGAAGTGGGAAGTCATATCCCTACAGTTCATTACAGGCTTACCGCGGAGTAGAAGATAAAATGATTCCATAATCGTGGTGGTGGACAAATTCATTAAATTTGTGCATTTTATACCAGTAAAGTCTACTTATAAGACTGTACAAATAGTCGACATATTCATGAAGGAGATTTTCAGATTACATGGAATTCCTAAGACAGTTATCTAAGACTGGGATGTCCAGTTTACCTTTTCCTTCTAGAAGACATTGTTTACAGGACTGGGAACTTGAATAAACTTTAACATAGCTTATCATCCCCAGTTTGACGGGCAAACGGAGCGAGTAAACCAGGTATTGGAAGACATGTTATGCATGTATGTAATGCAGGAGACAAATAAATGGGAAGACTATTTGCACCTGGTTGAATTTGCTTATAATAATGGCTACCAGGAATCCCTGAAGATGAGTCCTTTTGAGGCCTTGTATGGGAGGCAATATAGCATACTCATAAACTGGAGTAGCCTTGAAACAAAATTAATGTTGGGACCCAAAATTCTTGCTGAAATGGAATTAGAAGTAAAAAGGATAAGACAAAATCTGAAGGTTGCACAAGATCGGCAGAAGATCTATGTGGATAAAAAGAGGTCTTATCGGGAATTCGAGGTGGGGTAACATGTGTACGTAAGAATCAAACCCAAGAGGAGCACATTACGGTGGACCTCTTGTGCCAAATTGGCCCCCAGGTTCTGTGGACCCTTCCAAATTTTGGAAAGGATAGGACCTGTGGCCTATCAGCTGGCCTTACCCAATCACATTCGAGTGCATAATGTATTTCAGTTGTCCATGTTGAAGTGTTACGTGCATGATTCAAAGCACATAATTCATTGGCAACATATAGAGGTAGGATAAAGATACAAGTCCTAACTTGCAATATGATTTTCTTTGTGAGAAATTGACAAGAATTTTTTTTGTTGAAGGTAGAGCCGGACGGAGAGTTCCTGGTCGAGCCGCAATTCATACTTGACCGAAGGGAAATCATGCTCTGAAAGCGAGTTATCACCTAGGTTAAAATGCAATGGAAGCACTTCAGCCCAAACGAGGTTACTTGGGAGGATGAAATATTTGTGAAGGAAGCCTACCCAGAGCTCTTTTCAGAGCTAGAGTGAAAACACCGAGGACGTTGTTACTTCCAAGGGGGGAAGTTGTGACAGCTACATTTGATGCTAAGTAGTTGGTTAACTAGTTAAGTGCTTTGTATATATTTTTTAAGGAATAAATGAGACAATTTATGTTATTTATTTTAGATAATAGCATTGTTATGGAAAAATAAACTGGATAAAAGTAAATAAAAAGCTGATGGTAAATTTTTTTTCCAAGAATTGGAAGTGGTTGGAGACAGTTGGAAACAGATACCTGTTCCTCTGAGGATAAAAGGTTTAACCTAGTGAGGAATGGGGGTTCTATTCTAGTTTGGAGGAAAGAGTGTGGATTTTCCAGAGCTAGTAGAGACCAGTGGAAAAACACTCAGAAAAGCCTGAAACTAATTTTCTGGTGCTAGTTGGACTGACTGTCCTGAGGTCATAGCAGAAAAGAATCCACTGTTAACCCGTACATTTCCAGAAATTGGAGCACGGTGGCAGGAGAAGGACATAATTGCCTCTCCTGAAGGTTGGGAGGACCATAGCTATAATCTTCTAATCAGATAAGTAAACTTTATGAAATTCTGTTTGATTTCTTTAGTTGCAGATGGAGATTCTAAATATGTAGTTATGTCATGAATTTTGTAAAGAAATAGCAACAAGATTCCTGTGTATTTAATGTTAAATTCTGAAGTTATGCTCACATCAAAAAGACTGTAATATTTCTAGATAATTCTGGAACTATGCGAATAATAGATAGACAATATTTATTAGAATTTTGTAAACTGTGCAAGTGACAAGAGGACTACATTTAGATACATATATATAAATATCTTAAATGCAGTAAATAATTTTGTTCTAATATAGAAATATTATAACTGTGATTTTTATGCATTATTATCTTTCTAACTTACTGTGAATGAATCTTGAAAAGAGATAAATTAGAAAATATGTATAAGCAAGGAAACTGAAAAAAAAAGAAATTCAAGTTAAGTTTTAAGTTAATTCGATGAGATAGTATCTAGACTTTTGATTTTGTGTTTGGGCAAAACCCTACCCATAATACCTCATCCTTATAAATACAGCCATACACGGACACTATGAAGGGTGGTCCATTCACCAGGCTTGACTATAAGGGAAACAAACCCTTGCTAATTAATTTCATATTATAGAACAGCTTAGACATAAAAGAAAAAGAAGAAGGAATAAACTTTATATAATCAAATTCTATATGATTTATCCAATTTCAATGATATAAACAAATATCGAAAACTCTGAATGTATCATAATAAAAACTTAGATCTATAAGGGACTGAAGAATATTCGGAAATAGACCTTTTGATTATAACGAGAGAACAAATCCAGAGTTAGAAACTATATTTATTAAAAACAGAGCAAAGCGAATTTCAACAAATTCATTAGAACCAATAAGAGCTAACCTGGTAAACAATATAACGGTGAAAGAATTATGTTTTTCAATAAGCAAAGTTTCTATATATATAAATGGAGATTGCTTACATGAAATAATAATATAACAGTAGATATATTGGTTATGCGGACATCCATAAAGAGGGATATAACAGTCATCTGTATAATAAAAACCCGTTTCACAAAAAATGCACATACCAAGGAAGTATTAAAAACACTTAAGGGTACAGAGGCACGAGTGTACATGAATATTATAGAAAAAAGCCAGTATTATCAATTAGCGAGAAGCTTTATATTCAATCTATTGCCAATAATAAAACCTGAACCTAAACTCCACCAGCAACAATCTAAGTTAAGACTGACAAGCCCTTTTCTCTCTTTTAAAGGTTCCTGAGAAGGCCGGAAGGCCGTATCAACTGATTTAGCGGAAGCAAGGTTACTGTTGGACATTAAGTACCTAGAAGAAAGTCTGCAGGCAGCGTTATTTGGGTTAAGGTCTTTGGAAGACAACCAAGACCGAATTTGATAACACCTACCCAAGCAATAAAATTGACCTGCGAAGAAATTAAAACAAGAAAGAGTTATCAGTAACCGAGACTATCGCATAAATCAGATAAACACATAGCACCAATAATGCGTTGGAAGAGAAACTCTTTAATGATAAAAAAAGGTGTTAACTGGTAGTTTACCTGGGAGGTTTGGAAGCGGTGATTCGGGCGCATTATCCTCTGAAGCTTCTACATTCAATAACGAACAGAAACCTTTGTAAATTTATAAGCTGTGGAAGAATGAAAATCGGGAATAATGCTTTAATCTAAGATTAAAAAATAAAAATCCTGAAGAGCAATGGCGGATGGATTTACCTCTATTATACACATAATCCATTCGTACCCAAAAAAACTCTCCTCTACAGGTGTGTACGAAAATAACGCCTTGCAAAGAAGTTCCTCGGAGTAAGGCTCAACACTACGAAGTTATTCCTTCGTTAACTTCATAAAATAAATGTAGAAAGGTTCACTGCAGAGCTGAGCTTTCTGGATTTCACAAGCCAATAGAGGAGAAATTAACTGGGTAGAACCTTTCTTGGATTCAAGTGTCGGGAGGCGCTAGGGTTGGCAGTGGAACTGAGAAAAGTTCCCGCCCATACTCCTCACCGTTGATCTAGCTAAGATCTACAGAGAGGATTTTAACAACAAACCTTATGAGTTGCATCATGATCTGGAAAAGTCTGCCAAATGTACCATCCCATTAATTGCAAGTACCTTGGCTTTAAATGAAATTAAATGTGCCGGCTCATGCATTGGTAGAAGCATTATATACGTTGGGATTATGTTTGTTAAGAGTGTAATGGCGACTGCATGCAATGTTTTAATTTTTTCCTTTCTGTTCTATGTTAAAAAATAACCTTAACATTTATTACTATGTGCAATGATAAACTTTGGAGAGTAATTAATAATTACATAGCATATATATATAATTGTGTTATGGATTGAAATTTTGGTAAAGTAATTAACACAATACCTTATGTATCTATGTTATGGGTTAAAGAAAAACAATAAGATTAAATTTACATAAACATGTAAATTAGGGTAGGATCTAGGATTATTTCTAGTAAAGTATAGTTAAAGAAAAAATCTTATTGATGAGTTTGACATAATACATTGATGTGAAGGAGTTATAACAATGGATTGAATTAAATTAGAGGGAGTTGTGATACACATATTATTTTATGGCTTGGGCTGTGATCAAAATCTGAGCAGTTTATTATTATTAAAAAGTTTTATATTATTTTATGACTTCTGTGATCAAAATCTGAGCAGTTTTTTTATTGTTAAAAAAGTAGTTGAAACATTCAAATAATATCAACTTTAAAAATTATTTTAAACACTCAAATAATATAAACTTAACCTGCTTCCTCCCCATAAATATTTAAACGCCTGGTTGTTAGTCCTCGAAATATCTAAGATTCCTCTTCACGCTTTCACAAATCCCATAAATAGAATCTCTCACCATTGGTAAGGCTATTCTTGAGGGCGTGGGAGTCCTAAAATCTGATGGGATTAAAGTATGGCAATACGGTGTTGTTGCCCCGACAATGGCCAATCGCACAGGGGATACAAAAGCCATATAAAACAGATGATGCCGCAAAAGAATGGCAGAGATTGAAGAAAGAAGGTGTTGTTGCTGTGGACATCGAAGTGCAGGAAGCACAGGGGCACCAAATTGAAAATGACGATGGAGAGGATAATAGTGCAGATGACAATGCAGAGGATGCACAAGAGCCTTAACGCCATGAGGCACGATGGAGAGGATAATAGTGCAGATGACAATGCAGAGGATGCAGAAGAGCCTTATCGCCATGAGGCATTTTTAGCGGATTGGAAGCCTTCTACTTCTGGATTCATGGCCACTCCTGTACCTACTCAGCAGGTGTTAGACGGTAATGGAAACTATTATACTCAAGCTAACTTAGGGGCACACAGGGGAGCAAGTTGCAATCGATGAATCGGTGAACTGCCAGCAGACAGTGTCAGTCTATCTCTGTTACAAAGCCAATCCTTCCATCAGACTACAGGCCCCCCGGGCCCCGAGCTCTTATTTTGGAAGGATATCACAAACACCATCAAGGAAATGCAATTACTCTGTTAGGGCCAGAAAAAAACAAAAAAAAACTTTTGGTACTCCAGAATATGTCACCATTTCTTGTGATTAAGGCTATTGCTCGGATAGGATGCTATAAAGGAAATGCAAGTACTCTGTTAGGGTTCGACAAAAAACAACAAAACCGTTTAGTAGTACAGAATCTCTCACCATTTCGTGTGATTAAGGTTATTGGTCAGATTCGATGCCATAAATGAAATGCAAGTACTTTGTCAGGGTCAGAAGAAAAAAAAAATTGTTGGTTTTTTGTCAGCCTTATGATTCATCTACATCTAAATCCGTGGAATTCATTTCAACAAGATTATACACAGCCCCAGCAGCAGAATCTCTCATTATTTCATCCAATCATTGAATCTGATCAACTATTTCATCTTAAGCCAAGACTATACACACAGGTGGCTTGGATTCAAAAAAGGGGAGCCTCTGGTTTTGGTTTTCGTTAATACCATGGCCTGTTGGCTTAATGCCTGATGAGATAGCTGCCCCCTGTCTATAAATAGTGATCTCGACCGAATAAAAGGAAAAGGTATATCCTTAGCCTAGTCAGCTTCTATTCAGACGGTTATACTCAGACGGTTCTTTCCCGTATGCCGATGAACTGGGGGAGAGCTCTGGCGATAAGGGGATAGAGCTTTTAAGCCCAGATTAAACTCCCCTCCCCTCTCTGAAGAAAGTAGCCCCTCCCCTCTCTGAAGAAAGTGGGTGAAATGCCTCCTGTTGATCCGGGCGGGGTCTAAATCCAATTACCGAGCAGAAAGTAGATTCAACCCGTAGCGTTGGATCCCAAAATAAGTAAAAGGGCGGAAGATAGCTGCACTCGCCTCTTCCTATAATGAGTGTTTAACGATCGTTCCCATCTGATTGCAATATGCAATATATTTTTAATTAATCTATATATTGTTTAATGATCGTTCCTATTAAAATTTTCTCACACAAATTAATAAATCTACATCTATATGTAGTTAATATATATGATTAAATATTTAGTGGTAATTATAAACATAGATATAAAATAATTCATCAAAAGATAAATTATGAGAATTTGAATCCGAAAGAAACTAAATCCACAGACACTAATCGATTTACATCTAATCTAACTAAAGTTACTCAAACCAACTAAATCCGGGCAAACTAATTAATCTACATCTAATTTATTTAAATCCATTTAAATCTAATCTAACTAAATTTACTCAAACCAACTAATTTACATTTAATCTAATTAATATATAATCCTAAAAAAACTAAATCCGTGCAAACTAATTAATCTACATCTGATTTATTTAAATAACTCAAACCAGCTAATCTAATTAATATATGATCAGAAATACTTATTTATACAACTTTAAATCGCAAAAAAATAAACCCACACAAATCAACAAATCTAACTCTAATCTAATTATTTGTACCTCTAAACATAAACATAAAATAGTACACACATTTCGAAGTGATAAGCGAAAGGAGCTATAGCTATAGCTAATGTTGCAGGAACCTGTCTGTAGGTCACAAAAACGAAGCCACTCATTCCGCCTCTCAATGCAATTCTGGCAATGGTGTACATGCCTGCAAATTATATCTGAATTATAATCTGAGCGAGATAGGGTTTGAAATTATCAAATCCCTAGCTTACAGAGGAGGGAAGTAACTAAGGAAGTCTTCGAAACCCACTAGCTTTAACAAAACCAACCTAACTCCCAATCTAACTATCTTTATTGCTATATACGGAAAAGGGGTTAGCATTCTCAGAAACCCAACTAACCCTAACTATCCTCATAATGCAGAAAAGGTTGTTAGGAAGTTAGGGTTTTGGATAAGATGGTTTCCCAAAACCGATAATATATTTGCAAGATGCTGCACTGGTTTCACAGAACTGGTAAGTGGAACACCGACAATCCCTAACAAATGCTTCCACTGGCACGGATAACATGGACCGAAAATAGATAGATCGATAAATCAGGTGCAATAAGGTGCCTGTGAGCTTCTCGTTTGGAATAGTCAACTACATATCTCCTACATTTCAACTTATTTATATATCCACCTTCTCCGTCTCCTGCTGGAATGTTTCTACACCGTTCACGGGACCAGATTGCTAGATTGGTCAGGCCGGCTCCACCTTCAATTCCTAACAACACCTGGTCAACTTATTCCAACACCTGCTCACACCGGAATCCACGGTGTCGTTGGAGGACAACTACACATTAATGGCGCCTGCATCCTAGTCATGGAAACACGGAGTTCGTTGGCATTCTATATCCAATTGGATCGGAGCCTTGGCTTCTCTCACACAAATCTCTGGCAACCAACACCAGTGGCTCTATTATTATTAAAAAAAACAGACATGTCCATCAAAACTCCATTAAAATAAAGCTCTATCTGTTGTCCTTAACCATAGATTTTAACCACATAGGTTTTAGGATTTCAAGAACACAGAAATATATCGTTGCATGGTGACTTTATAAAATGATCACCACTTAGTTTATATGGCAACTTTATATTTAATACAAAATATTGTGTTAATGGGAAAAGCTAATATAAAAAAGAAAATAATCTAATACAAGCCACACCATTAAATTAGGGTATAAATATAAAGTGAACTTTAGGCTATCTAGGCTTCTACACCCTTGTAATAACTCAGTAAAACTGGCCTCAAAACCCTAACCCTGGTAATATTTCAGTAAAACTGGCCTGATAACTGAAAATATACAATAAATGAGAAGTTACGAAGCCCGTTAGGGGAAATGTAAGTTCACAAGAGGGAGATGCTTAGGGTTGGAGATGTGCAGAGAGGAGTACCAAGTTTTCGTTTTTCAGACATCTGCACAGAAATGATGTCCTCTCGGCGAGCTATTCCTCTGACTCCAAACTTTGTTCCCTACTTGGGCTTTTCCTCTCGCTTTGTAGGGTATGTAGGCTATTCTTCTAGTCAATGAATAGAAAGGGCATGGTCTAGATCTGGCTATGTAGGGTCTTTCAGAGTAAGGTTTTTGGCGGTGCTTCAGAGTAATGTTTATTTTTTATGGTGCCTTCCTTCTTAATCTACCCGCCTGTGAGAAGCTAGTGGTAGTGGTTGTGCTATGCAGGCTAACCTAGTGGGTGTGCTAGGAAAACTAATCTAGCTCTGAAATCTCTCCTCAATAATCTGTATTTATGTAGATTAGGAGAATTAGGGGGCATATCACTGCTCAAACACTTCTAATCTTAAGTTCTCCCACCTATGTTACCCTATTCCACAATCAGAAACCATCCAGGCAACACTATTCCACAATCCACTCATCTATTCCTAGCTACACTCCCTGGATATGAAAAATTAAATCTAATAAAGATCGTTTAAATTGTTCAGAAGCGGCAAAGCTTAAATCCCTATAAAAATAGTTGATGCACAATGTTTAAATTAATTGAAAGGAGAGTTAAACCACCATACCTGGAATTGGATTTGGGATTCCCATTAATGATTTAATTTCTTCAGCCAACCTCAACTACCTGTAAATTCAAAGTTTTCTTACCAACATTAAAGGAATATTTTAGATTGAATGAAAATACAGCTACAATGAAAAAGAGTTTCATACAAAAAATATGAATGAAAAATTTGAAAATACAGCTGCAATGACATAGAGTTTCATACACAAAATATGAATGAAAGTTGGATACCTCTCATGTATACCATACTGAGAGAATTATTCAATGATCTCTATGAGTCCAGAAATTGCAAACCCTCCTCCTCCTTCTACCCAGACAGACATGACTCACTCACTCACACAGAGACCAACCCATACCCATACTCAAACCATAGACTCTCACTCAAACCACACAACCAAGCACAAACCACAGACTTAGTGACTCAGACTCAAACTACACAGCCAAGCACAGAGATGCCAATCTGAACCTGGATAGAAAGAGGAGGACGAAAATGCTGTAAACTGACCTTCAAAAGACATATATATAGAGATTTACCAAATTTATTCAACGGCTATATATTCAAGCTTTTGCCTCTCATGTGGAAGAGTCCACCGTCCACTGGTTATATGTATTTCAGTTGTGGTTTGAATTTTTGAACAACTCACCATTCTCTGAAGCAAGTGGCATGATGGGAATGTAATATGCTGCTTACTTGTCACAAAATATAATCTCACAAACCCGCGCCCACTACTTGGCATCAACGCGCCCACTAATTGGCATCAACGTTCAAACCAGTGCAATATAATCTCACAAAACCGCCCCCACTAATTGGCATCAACGTTCAAACCCGCGCCCACTACTTGGCATCAAAGTTCAAACCAGCACCCACTGCCTGGTAATTACATGGTTACAAACTTCTATGTTAATTTATAATTACTCCAGGATAATTTAATTTGATTTACATAGGTGTATTCATGAAGGAACCAGATAAAATGTAGTGGTTGTCGCTACGTTCACTGTATATTGATGTTAAATAAAATATCTAAAGAATGATGGAAGAATACACTACTGAATAAAAGCCTAAGGAATGATGGAAGAGTATACTAGGCTTTTTTTAATGTTTTCGTAGAATGATTAGATCGTTAGTTAGAGCATAGTTTTGTTTTTTCACAACAAAGTTTGTCGTGGTTCTTTTGGAAACACTTTGGGTTTATGTAGATAGTTGAAGGAAGCTTTGGAGAGCAAAATGGTTAAAACTAGAAAAGTCCGCACACCTTAGGACGGTGCAATAGCCACTCGGTGTAATAGCCAGTGGAAGAAAGAGACCCGAACTTTCAAAAAGAAATTTTAATAATTAAATAAAAATATAATATAAAAATATTTGGTTAAACATTTCAAAATTTTAAAATTGTGATTTATTTTTTCAAATTTTTAATCTTGTGAGTGTTAATGAAGAGTATGTGTTTAAGTCTAGTACATGGTAAAGTATATAGTTTTGATTAAACAAAAAATGATTTTAATTTAATATAATTTTTTTTAAATTTTAACATTATAATAATCTTTTTTAGTTTAAGATGTAGTATTTTATTAAAATATTTGCTTGTGTAAAGGTTACGTGTTTTAAAGGGTAAAATTCTACTTATATTAAGAGCTTGTATCACATGTGTGATCTCCAAATATGATCTTATGAATATTTCTCGGTAATAACTACTCAAGCTATAAATATTCCTTGGTAATAGCTACTCTAGCTACAAATTAATTATGGAGATTATTTTGAAAGTTACACAAACTATCAAATTAAATCATTTTATTTTAATTTTTAAATAAAATAAATATAATTTTATTTTTTGAATGATTTTTAATATAAAAATAATTTAATTTAAAATATTCTTATATATATATATATATATAACTTTACCTTTTAATTTTAATTATTGGTGTTTTAAATTTTATCAATTTACTTAGATTGTAGATGGCCCTAACTATTGTTGTTACAATTTAAATTTCACTCTACCAATATTTAACTTTAAGTTTTTTTCAGATAAAATTGAAAATTTAAGCATTTTTTCAAGATAAATAGATAAATAAATAAATTTGGAATTGAAAATTTAAATTAAAAATAACATGAATATATATATATATATATATATAACTTATTTTACTTTAATATTTTAATATGATCATTTTAGCAATTTAAAAAAGAACATAAATTATGGTAAATATATCATATTACTTCTCTTTCTATGTATACAACTTTGTTATTAAATGGTAGAGAAATGGATTTGGTGAAAACATGTTTTATGAAAAATTTATAGGAGAAACAAAATTTGTAACTTAATAATTTGAGATGAAAATAAATGTTTTTAATGTGTATTTTTAAATTAAACATTAATTAAAATGGAAATTAATGCTTAAGTTATTTTTCAAAAGATTTTCTATATAAGTTTACATTATAGATGTTATATTAAAACAAAAAATGTAGCAAAGGAATAGATAAAAATATAGAATGATTAACAATAACAAGATCAAGGTAGAATGTGTTGCTAAGGGCGTTAATAGAAGAAGCCTCAAACAATTTGTCTTTTTCTAAGAGCTTCTTTCTTGGTTCATTCTCAATGATTATCAAGTTAGATTTTCTACCCCAAGAAAAGTTCCCATGACTTCCAATCTACCTTCCTATTTACCTAAACCCCACTCATAGACCTTGAAACTATGTTTGAAAATTACCTTGCATAGTACTATGAACTTGGCTTCTAGTCTTCTTACTTTATTTCACATTTCAAATAATGATTCCATTAGTTCTCTAAAGTGATAGCTACTAGGGTGTTGGTAAAATAATAAAATTCCATAGTGTATATGACTTTTGTGACTTGACACTTAGAGAACCTCAAGTCTTATACCTAATCCCAAAATTTAGTTATGATTTATTTTTTAGATGTCTATAGGTGCCTCTCTTTGATAAATTCCATTAAACATTTGCATTTTAAGTTAGATATTTTGTGGTTTCCTTTGATTGAGTAGTTTTGTAGCCTACTATGCCAATTGTTTTGCACCTACAAAGTGAGGGAAAGGCATGGTTCACTCATTTTGCAACGTCCTAGCTTTCCCCCTTCATATAAAAACTCAACAATTAGATTCTATGATTTATGGTGGAATATATGTTCTGTCGTACGTACAGTCCAAATCTAGGGACACCAAAATAGATGTATGACCGAGTCTCTGAACCTTAAACATCCCACAATTTACAAATTTATGATATCTCTAGAATAATTGAATTGGTCACAATAGAGGATGAGAAACAACTCATCAATACTTGTTTATGGAGTATAATAAATAGTGAAAAATGTTGTGTTGCTTCATGCACTTTGACAACCCCCTTTTCGCACTTCAGAGGAAGCCAAAACCTAGACATTGTTAAAATCATATAAACTTCAAACACCTTTAGATAATTTAATGTAGTGTCTGCTTGGGTAATAGAATCCCCAAAGACCACTCATCATGTCAAGCTAGAACATATGCAAGAAAAAAACTAACAAATATTAAATAAGAATGGGAAAGAAACAAAATGAACAACTCACTATAATCAACCATACTAGGTGATAGGAGGGTAAGTCTTATGAAACTAGTGTGTGTCATCAACCACTTGGAGCACCTAAAGGTAAAACCACCCACACCAATAGTATTCATCTTCATCCACTTCCATAACAAATAAAATATTATTCATCTTTTTCCACTTCCATATCACATCGAAATTATTCATATCTCTTGGGTTCCTAATGCTAAAGTCATGATAAGGGTAAATAATTAAACATATGGTACCTACTACAACAATGTTATTTATCTAGAACCAAACATCTATTAATATCCCAGAAATTGCCATACTTACAAATCTACACAGCCAAAACTAATGAATAAGAGGTACAAGGGCAAGAATTTAATATTAGGCTTCTACCCACTATAGTAAGCCTAATATGGTTCCAATTTTGTCATTTGGAGTTGGAGCTAAAACTTGGAAGCATGGAGAGGGAGAGAGCTTGAATTAGTTCTCAGGTAAGCCTTTCTTCCATATTTCAAATTTTTCTAGGGAAAGCATAGTATTTTTTGTCTTATTTGTTTCTTGATCAAGCCACTAGGTCTGGGGACATTGATTTTGTCTGAAAAAGGAATTTATCCATAAAACACTCATTCCAAAAAGTCCCATAAATATTCCCCTATCTTGAAATTCTCACACATTGTGCTCTCAACATATTTCGAAGGAGGCTTATCACCTCATAGTCGTCACGCCTTGGACCTAGTAATTGAGTAGAGAGGTAATTTATAGTTAAATATAAAAGATATGCTACCAATTTAATTAATGCTATATAAAAATATGTTAAAAGAAATAAATAATAGTATATGCCCAATTTCAGTTCATGCAAATAAAATGTTAAGTTCTTAATTTGTATATTGATGTCATGACCAAGATTCACATGATGATAAGAATAATTCCTTCCATAATAATAGCAATATGGATATGAATAAGTAATATGTGAATGTCTAGACATGTTTTTGGGTTTTATTTACCTCTTTAATTAATTTTTTTTTACTTAGTTGTGGGCCTCATTCTGAGGCCTTTTAGATCGCCTCCTCCTTGTCTTTTGTAAGGTTCAAGATGGTAACAAGCCTCGTGTGCTTTCTCGATACAAACACTCTTGGTTTCAGGAGGATGAATTTAAAAGCGTAGTTTAGGATTCCTGGGTCTATCTTAAAGATCCTAATCCACTTTCTTGTTTAGGCTAAATAGTAGAAAATATTTCTAGGCTCAAGGATGTTGTAAAATTTTGGTGTTTCCTTAATAGGGAGAAATAGCAATCACATCTAAAGTTTGTGGAATAAGCTATAAATACTATGTGTCATGCTAACTCTAGTGATGCTTTCTTTGAAAGGAAACATAACATGTCTTTGGTATATTGAACATCAAAGACAATCTCTATTGGAAAAGGAGGAAATTGAATGGGGGTTGAACAATATAACTAGCTAGGTAAAGGAGTTAGATGATAACACCAAGTTTTTCCATCATTTCTTTCCTTATAGGATGAACAAGAAAAATAATTTGTGAAATCATAAGGTATGATGGTTTAATGACACATTTTTTTAAAGAGATTACACTAAAATATGTCAAATATTTCAATTCTTTATTTCAAGATCCTGTTGGATGTCCCATTGAAGTTATTAGGTAGGTGATCTCAAAATTTTCCTCCGTTTTGACTAGGAAATGAAGCGGATTCTAGAGGAGTACATATACGAAATTGATTTAAGGTGATAGAGGTGGATCTCAATGGCTATCCAACTAGTTCGCCTATACCCCCATTCATTTTCATTAGTTTCCATATTTATAGCAGCATTTACTATTTTTAGCAGTTTTTGGGTCTAGAACTTATCGAGCAATTTTGACACCATAAACCTCATTCTTTTTAGATCTGCAATAGACCTATAGATCTAGGTAGGGGCTAGTGGAAAATCCTATAGTACGCAGAGAGATATTTACGATAGGGCATCGTAAGTGAAAAACAGAGATAATATGGCCAAGTTACGGTCCCTGGAATTTGGCTACCCAACTAATCCCAATGGAGTCCACAAACTCTTGGCATTCCATATCTTGGGGTTATGGTTTTGGTTCTTTATGTTTTCAACTTGTTGTTAAGTAATAAAAAGGTCCTTGAGCCTCATTGTAACACAACTTAGAGGCATGTAGTCACCACATCACTTCTCAGAGATAAGCTACCACCACCCTAGCTAGTTTATTTCCATTTTGTATGTAATCATATTTTAGTTCTTTGATATTAATGAAATGATTTTTTATTGCTACTGAACTTCTTTGTTTATTTTATATATGTATTTTCTTGTGTTCCTGGGTAAGTTTAGATCAGTGGTATCAAAGCATTCTTCTCTTTCTCGAGTTTTCTTTGCATGTCCCCAACGAGGCCATGGTATAAGGAGTTAGCGCTCGATTTGGATGAACCTTTGCAAGCTCAGCATAAAAACCCTTGGTGACCTCACATGGTGGAATAAAAGAAAGATGAGTAAGCATGAGATCCTTTCAAAATCTTGCTCTAGGATGCCTCAAGAAAGAAAGGAACGTGATGATTGATATTTTTTCCTAGATCCTTCGATGACTACCCATAGACAACACATCTTCATTTGGTAGCAAGTTTTGTGGTGCCACTCCTTTAAGGTATAAGTCAAATTTTACATTCCCATATTTGAATGTCAGATAGATGCAAATCTCGTATAAATATCCAAATCTGTTGGAAGGATATTTTTCAGTTCATGACTTTTCCAACTGGGAAAATATTAATTTTTCCCTCCTCAAAGTCGCCCCCCATATCAAGGACGGGTGTGAAAACTAATTTGATCAAAAGGACAAGGGGGAACCCTCACTCTCCTCAGTCTCTACGACTTGGAATTCTTTCCAACATGCCATCAATGAACAATATTACCATACCAGTAGCTATAAATACAAATACATAAAGTGGACCACGCTGCAGTAGGGAATGGACCAATATATGTCAAAGTTCACATATGGTTTTAATGCCCTTTGCATGAAGTGGGACATCAAGGATTCCGAGCGGCATTTGGTACTAAAGCACCATGGTTGATTGCATAACCACATACAGGATGAAATGAATTTTCTTGAAATCTCATCGCCTGGTGTCACCTATCGATATGTTGTAAATATCTAGCAAATTTTAAATAGAAGAAGCAGGAATTTAGATCTGTGAATCTGAGGCAAGGAAAAGGCACCCCCAAAACAAATAAAAAGGACAAATCCAAGGCAAACAAAAGAAATGTAAACAAAAACTCTGTGACCCTCTTCCAATGGGTTAAGTCCTCCTCATGCGATTGGTTATCATGTGCCCTTTTCGGTTCCATGGTAGTATCCTTCTAGCACACACTAATATCAAACCGATGCTCCAAACTTGCTACAACATATGATACAAAAGGAGTCTGCATGTCCTTAAATCATTAATTCCTTCATGCTTCTCATTCTCTACATCTCGTTCCATGATTGTTTGGATATCTTCAATATGAAGACCCACTAAATATGTGTGTTGTCCAATGGATCTGCCAAACCACCCTAGCAACAAATTCACAGGATAATGAGACAATTTTCATTTCTTCACCATTAATTCACCAACAAAATATACAATCCTTCTTCTTCCCTAAAATGATAGATCCTTTTTTTGTCCATGAACTTAGTTAATTTCATGTATATGTGCCTTGTGAGGTGATGCCTTGGTATACGTGAGGGTGTCATGTGTTGATAGCTTGCATTCCACTTCCCATCTATCTTGATTTCCATTTATGTTTACTTACATCATTCCTCCATCAGAATTAAGTTATCCATTGGCTGACATTCTCTTGTAGGATGGGAATGTGGCCTATGAACTTCCCAACAAGCTCACACATGCCTTCACCCAAATTCACTTCACAATTATATATCTTGTTGACTTTAGGTTTGGGATCTTAAGGATATGATAAAGCTCACATTTTTTATATTTTTCTAATTGGTATCCTCTTATTGCAAAGATAGATGACTTTGCATCATTTTTATGAGCATTGGAGGAGGAAAACATTTTTGTAACTAATAGGGAGTCCCCTGCCACTTTCATTTTATTTACTCTGAGTGATATTGCCAAGTCCAATCCTTTCCACAAGGCTAGCAGTTCCTATTTTTTGTTAGTTGCCACTGGTGGTCTCGTTGCATACCTTATCTCTACTTGTTCATGAGGGAAACAAAATACCCCTCCTCCTCCTGCAATGTCCTTTATCTAGAACCAAACATCATTAAACCTATGGTACTTACTCCTACAATGTTATTTCTCGAGAACCAAAAATCTATTAATATCCCAGAAATTGCCATAATCACAAATCTACACAACCAAAACTAATGAATAAGAGGTATAAGGGCAAGAATTTAATATTAGGCTCCTACCCACTATAGTAAGCCTAATATGGTTCCAATTTTTTCATTTGAAGTTGGAGCTAAAACTTGGAAGCATGGAGAAGGAGAGAGCTTGAATTGGTTCTCAAGTAATCCTTTCTTCCATATTTCAAATTTCTCTAGGGAAAGCATAGTATTTTTTGTCTTATTTGTTTCTTGATCATGCCACTAGGTTCGAGGACATTGATTCTGTCTGCAAAAGGAATTTATCCATAAAACACTCGTTCCCAAAAGTCCCATAAATATTCCCCTATCTTGAAATTCTCACACATTGTGCTCTTGACATATTCCAAAGGAGGATTATCACCTCATAGTCATCACACCTTGAACCTAGTAATTGGGTAGAGAGGTAATTTATAGTTCAATATAAAAGATATGTTATCGATTTAATTAATGCTATATAAAAATATGCTAAAAGTAATAAATAATATTATATGCCCAATTTTAGTTCATGCAAATAAAATGTTAAGTTTGTATTTATTATATTGATGTCATGACCAAGAGTCACATGATAACAATAATTCCTTCCATAATAATAGCAATATGGATATGAATAAGTAATATGTGAATGTCTAGACATGTTTTTGGGTTCTATTTACCTCTTTAATTAAAAAAAAAATTACTTAGTTGTGGGCTTCATTGTGAGGCCTTTTGGATCACCTCCTCATTGTCTTTTGTATGGTTCAAGATGGTAACAAGCCTCGTGTGCTTTCTCGATACAAACACTCTTGGTTTCAGGAGGATGAATTTAAAATCATAGTTTAGGATTCTTCGGTCTATCTTAAAGATCCTAATCTACTTTCTTATTTATCTTAAATAGTAGAAAATATTTCTAGGCTCAAGGATGTTGTAAAATTTTGGTGTTTCCTTTATAGGGAGAAATAACAATCACATTTAAAGGTTGTGCAATAAGCTATAAATACTATGTGCCGTGCTAACTCTAGTGATGCTTTCTTTGAAAGGAAACATAGCATGTCTTTGGTATATGGAACATAAAAGACAATCTCTATTAGAAAAGGAGGAAATTGAATGGGGGTTGAACAATATAACTAGCTAGGTAAAGGAGTTGGATGATAAAACCAAGTTTTTCCATCATTTCTTTCCTTATAGGATGAACAAAAAAAATAATTTGTGAAATCATAAGGTATGATGGTTCAATGACACACTCTTTTAAAGATATTACACTAAAAGAGGTCAAATATTTCAATTATTCATTTCAAGATCTCGTTGGATGTCCCATTAAAGTAATCATGTAGGTTATCTTAAAATTTTCCTCTGTTTTGACTAGGAAATGAAGTGGATTCTAGAGGAGTACATATACGAAATTGATTTAAGGAGATAGAGGTGAATCTCAGTCGCTATCCAAATATTCCACCTAGACCCCCATTCGACTTCATTCGTTTCGTTGTTTATAGCAGTATTTACTATTTTTAACATTTTTTGGGTCTTGAACTTATCGAGCAGTTTTAAACGTCATTTTTTTGAGATCCGCAACAGGCCTATAGATCTAGGCAGGGACCAATGGAAAATCCTATAGTACTCAAAGAGATATTTATGACAAGGCATCATAAGTGAAAATCAAAGGTAATACGACCAAGTTACGGCCCATGGAAGTTGGCTACCCAGCTAATCCCAATGGGACCCACAAACTCTTAGTGTTCCATCTCTTGGGGTTACAGTTTTGGTTACTTATTTTTTCACCTTGTTGTTCAGTAATAAAAACGGCCTTGAGCCTCATTGTAACACAGTTCAGAGGCATGTAGCCGCCACATCACTTCTCAGAGATAAGCTACCATCACCCAAGCTAGTTTATTTCCATTTTATATTTAATGATATTTCAGTTATTTGATATTAATGAAATGAAATTTTACTGCTACTTCACTTCTTTGTTCATTTTTATATATGTATTCTCTTGTGTTCCTGGGTAAGTTCAGATCAGTGGTATCAGATTAGTCTTATCTTCTTGGGTTTTCTATTCATGTCCCCAACGAGGTCATGGTATAATGAGTTAGCACTTGATCTGGTCGAACCTTTACAAGCTGAGCATCAAAAACCCCAGTGACCTCAAATGCTGGAATAAAAGAAAGATAAGGAAGCATGAGATCCTTTCAAAATCTTTCTCTAGGAGACCCCTGAGAAGAAAAGGAACGTGATGAGTGATAATTTTTCATAGATCCTTCGACGACTACCCAGAAACAACACATCTTCATCTAGTAGCAAGTTTGGCGGTGCCACTCTTTTTAACGTATAAGTCAAATTTGAAATTCCCTTATTTGAATGTCAGATAGATGCAAATTCTGTATAAATGTCCAAATCTATTTGAAGGATTGTTGTGAAACTAGCTCCAAAAAGAGAAGAAAAGAAATATCAATGCCTTAGAAATAAGCCACTTCGAGGGGGAAACCTCCAACACATTACATGAATGAACAATTCTTGGATGATTCAAATTAAAAAACCTCCTTTCTAGATATAGGAGTCCATGGGGCCATAATGTAATCCTAGCTGACCTAACAATAATAATTTAAGGGCACAATAATAACAATATGGGCATTACAAGGGTACAATAAAAACAATAAGGGGGTTACACTAATAATGATAAGGGATTATACTAGTAATATAGGGACCTAACATGTCCCTCTCCTTCAAAAAAGTATTTTCCTCAACGCTTGAGTAGCTCTGGGTGCTTCTGTATAAAATTCTCATCCTCCCATGTAGAACCTTTAGTGGGTAAGTTCTTCCACTTGATGAGATACTCTAAAATTAATTGATTCCGTAGCTGTCAAGTTCTGGTTTTCGTGACTCCTTTAGGTTCCAATATGATTTTTCCTTCCTCATCAAGTTCTGGAAATATTGTTTGAACTGGAATATTTTCACCTATAACCTTCTTTAACCATGAAACATGGAAAATTGGATGCACTCGTGAAGAAGCAGGAAGCTCCAATTTGTATGCCATAGTACCAATATTTTGCAACACCTTGTAAGGACCATAGTACTTTGGCGATAATTTATTATCCTTCTTAGCTTGCTTGAGGGACATTTGTTTGTATGGTTGTAGCCATAAAAATACCCAGTCTCCTAAATCAAAACTTCTCTCACTGCGATGTTGATCTACCTGTTGTTTCATTCGATTTTGTGCCAAATTTAGGTTGTCCTTTAAGAGTTGGAGAACTTCTTGTTGATGCTCGATGTGATCTTCCACTGCTTGAACCTTTGAATTTTCTCTTAAAGATGATGTGATGGATGGTGGATGATATCCATAAAGTGACATAAATGGGGTCATTTTTGCTGCAGTATGGAAGGAAGTGTTATACCACCATTCAGCGAGAGGTAACCACTTGACCCATTGTGTTTGTTTATCAGATACAAAACAACGAAGATATCCTTCCAAACATTTTTTTACTATCTCAGTTTGACCATCAGATTGAGGATGATAAGATGAGCTATGAGCTAATTGAGTACCCAAACAAGAAAATAACTCCGTCCAAAAATTTCCAGTAAAAATGGGATCTCTATTGCTCACAATAACCCTTGGGCTTCCATGTAGCTTTTGAATTGTGTCCATAAATGTAGTAGCAACTGTACTTGCTTTAAATGGATGAGATAATGCACAAAAGTGTGCATACTTGGTAAGTCTATCAACTACCACCATGATGACACTCTTTCCTTCGGACTTAGGTAAACCTGTGATAAATTCCATTGAAATCTCCTCCCAACGTTGACTTGGAATGGATAAAGGTTGTAGAAGTCCCGGGGTCTTAATTGTTTCCACTTTATTCTGCTGGCAAACCAAACATTCCGCCACAAACTTTTGAATATCAGATTTAAGGCCATCCCAAAAAAATTCTTTCTTCACCCTGTGGTAAGTTTTTAAAAATCCTGAGTGTCCTCCTAAAGGAGAAGTGTACAATTCCAAAAGAATCTTTTGTTTTAGTTGGGAATTCTTACAAAGATATAAGCGATCTTTGTACCATAAGGAATCATTTTTCCAACTAAATGTATCGGATGTACTAGGATCTTGCTGCAACTTTTGAATGAGTGTCCATACATCTTTGTCCTTCTTCCATTCATCTCTTGCTTCAGTTATCCAATCTGGTTGGATAATAGAAATGGCACAAAGCAATGCTTCCACCTCTTCATTATTTCTTGAGAGTGCATCTGCAACAACATTAAGCTTTCCTTTTTTGTAGATTATTTCAAAGTCATAACCCAACATTTTTGTGACCCATTTTTGCTGCTCTTCTGAAGATATTCTTTGTTCCAAAAAGTGTTTAAGACTATCATGATCAGTTTTTACCTTGAAGTGTCTTCCCATTAGGTAAGTTCTCCATTTCTTTAGTGCGTGCAGTATTGCTAACATTTCCTTCTCATAAATAGGTTTCTGTAAATACTTTCCTTTGATTGGACGACTTTCAAAAGCAATGGGTCTTCCTTCCTGCATTAAAACTGCACCAATTCCATTTCCTGAGGCATCACATTCCTCAATAAAGGTTTTTGTGAAGTCTGGCGTAGCTAAGACCGGTGCTAGGCACATTGCCTCTTTAAGATGTTCAAAGGCCTTAGTTGCTTCAGGAGTCCATGAAAATGCATCTTTCTTCAATAATGTTGTTAGAGGTGCTGCTATTCTCCCATAATTCTTAACAAACTTGCGATAATACCCTGTTAACTTGAGAAATCCTCGCAACTGCTTTATGGTTGTGGGGACTTTCCATTCCTTAATAGCTTTAATTTTGTTAGGGTCTACTTTAACACCCTCGTGAGATACAATATGACCCAGATATTCCACCTCTTGTACTCCAAAGAAACATTTGGATGTTTTTGCATATAATTGTTTCTCCTGCAATAGTTTGAGCACCCTGTCAACATGTTCAACATGATCCTTCCAAGATCTACTATAGATTAGTATATCATCAAAAAATACTAGCACAAATTTTCTAAGGAAGGGTTTGAAAATGGAATTCATCAACCCTTGAAATATAGAAGGTGCATTGGTAAGGCCAAAAGGCATGACCAAAAATTCATAATGACCCTCATGAGTTCGAAATGTTGTTTTCGGAATATCTTCAGTCTTCATTCTAATTTGATGATATCCTGAACGAAGATCCAACTTGGTAAAATAAATTTCTCCATGTAATTCATCCAATAATTCATCAATCAGAGGAATGGGAAATTTATCTTTAATGGTGAGCTTATTGAGCTCCCTATAATCCGAACACATGTGCCATGATCCATCCTTCTTGTGTACCAATACTACAGGAGCAGACAAAGAACTTTGACTAGGTTGAATTATACCCGCGTCTAACATTTTTGCAATCATACATTCAATTTTGCTCTTTTCGACATAAGGATATCTATAAGGCCTGATGTTTGGAGGAACACTTCCTGGAATCAAATTAATAGCATGATCATGATCACGAATAGGTGGAAGTCCTTTTGGAGTTTCAAAAACCTTGGAATGGTTTTCCAAGACCTTTTGGAGATCTGCAGAAATAGATGATTTTGATGTTGGAACTTCTAGTGAGCATAATTGTGAAATTATGCCTCGTTGTTCTATCTTTAGAAGCTTTGTCATGAAATTAGAGCTTATTATCTTCCTTGTCTTCCTTGCAATACACCGTAATTCGACTTCATTTCCTTCTGAAAAAATTTCAAGAGAAATTCTTGAAAATTAAAAGCTACCATCCCCAAAGATTGTAACCATTGTAATCCTAATACAACATCAGCAGCTCCCATAGGAATGGAAAGCATTGGACTATTCAATACATATTCCCCCATGGTTAGCTTGATATTATGGCATTTTCCATAGCAATTTATAGTTCCTCCATTTGCAACCATCACTTGAAATTCTGGTGCTAGGTATAGGAAACAATTCAATTCCTTGGCTACCCTACAATGAATAAAATTATGGGTACTACTTGAAGCAATCAACACTATTACCTTTTTCATCTTGATATGTCCTTCTATCTTGAGAGCTTGATGAGTGGTAATTCCTACCAATGCATTACACAATATGGTTGGACTCATTTCTTCCTCTTCTTGAGTTGGTTCCTAGTGTATATCCTCTTCTTGTTCATTTTATTCTTCCTCTTCAAAATATATGTAAAATAATTTCTTCTCAACACACTTATGACCTTTAGTGTATTTTCTATCACAACTGTAGCAGAGCCCTTTTGCTCTTTTTTCTTCCAATTTTTGTGGCATCAACCTTGTAGGTTGTGGAAATCTAGGAGTAGCAAAACTTCCCTCTTTATAGAAGTGATTGGTAGGTTTCCTTATCACCATAATTTTACATTCAATTTTTCTTTTTAACCTGAATGCCTTCTCCAATGAATTAGGTTCCAAAATGCAAACTTCATGTTGGATGTTATCCTTTAAAGTACCTATGAAGAGATCAATCCTGTGTTCCTTTGGAATATCAGTTACCCTTATATTCAATTTTTGGAAGTCCTCAATGTGCTCCCCCATTAAACCCTTTTGTTTGAGATTTATCAATTGGCTAAACAAGGTTTTTCTCTTTGTATCCTCATAATTTGCTATCATTTCCTCGGTAAAAATTGATCAACTGACATTTTTTTTACGGGAGCAAAGTCATCGATACCATACAAATGTATTTTCTTCTAAATGTAAAGTTACAATGTGTACCTTTTGTGTGTTTTGCACATTATGGAGATCAAAATATTCCATCTGTAGTATCCATGTTACAGGATCCTTTCCATCAAACTTCCTCATATCCATTTTTGGAATATGGTGGTTCTTCCCACCAACATTAGATTTTATGAAATCACAATTAACATTTATTTTGTTCTCATCATGAGTTTCCTCTACTATATTTTCACCATTAGGAAACATTTCTTGTATCAACTTTGTCAAACCTTCCATGTGTTCTTTTAGATCATTCTTCATGTCTTCCATTTTCTCATTGATCTTAGCTTCCATGTCATCCATCTTAGATTCCATGCCAGCTTCATGCCATCTGTCTTATATTCCATGCCATTCTTCAAATCATCTGTTCGCGCTCAAATCTACCTTAGGCTGAAATGAAGTAAAACTCGAGGCTACATCAAACCACGCTCAGCCTCGTAGCTAGCCCTACGAGGACAGGAGAGGGCTCTCTCCGTCAATCTCGATAAAATGAGCAATAGGATGCGAGATGACTTACAATAAGAACTGATTTTAGGCTAGTAAAGAGATAGGTGTGTTTGATTTTTGGTTTTTTGGGTTTTCGCTAGAGAAATGGGAAAACAAATTTTGGGTCCGGGGATAAGGTCAGACCTTTGCAGATTTCAAGTTGGGGCGAGGTAGGTGAATGTCTTGATGCTTTTGATTGGATAAATGGACATATTAGACCGACGAGGAGCTGAAGAGGGCAAAGAGGAACTTGGATCCTCTCCAAACAGCTGAAAACATATAGAACTAACTGAATTCAAAGGCCAAGCACTGTAAACAATGGATTCAACCTTATTCACTCATTCAATTTAGTTCAGAAGCATAATGAAAGGATGGCATACATTAAACATGAATAAACTTACAGTAAACAAAGGAGAAACACCATCAAGAACAGAACACCACAAGGATCCCAACAAGTGCCGCAAAACCTCTGATCTTTCCTTAGCCAAAATATGAAAATATGTACAATGATATCAAAAGTCTCCCAAGAGTCCAACTCTCCAACCCCTGAAAATGATTGAGAAATTACAATATATAGATCACTCTAACACCTTTCCCCACCTCTAGGGGTCGAATTCCCTCTTCAGGGATCAGTTTCAACCAATTCTATTCATGGAACTACAATCTAGGCAGCTAACAACTTGCCTCTAAAAGAGTGGAAACTGATCCATTACATGATTTTTACCCTTTTTGTGAGTGAATCTTCTAGAAGAGATAAAAATAAGCCAAAGTTACATGCCCAATATAAATTTACATCATAAAAACCCAAAAATTCCATCCACAAGCAAAACTGGTCCATACTAGGCGAAAATCTGAGCTGGCAGTTGAAAATTCAGCAAAAATTTAAGTGGGTCGCATTTGAGCCAAGTGGGTCGCATTACTTTCAGCCTGAATTTGAGGTACTTTCCGGCATCCAAATTGAGCTCATGATAGCTCGTTGGAAAGCCCTGGATGTTGACTATCCAACCCAAGTGGAATTTCCCAATTTGGAGCTCATTTGACCCTCCAAAACGTCTTTCTCCCAGAAGTACTTCCTGCTGGTGCAAAAGGTGGCAGCAAGGTGGTTTTCATGGTGTTTTTGAGCTCTTTGACCATCCAGATTTTGATGAAATGCTTAGGTAATGTCTGAGGATGCATAACTAACCATGAAAAATCCAAAAATGCAAAATTTTCCTCCAGCAAGTGTCCCAAAAAAAAGTGAGCATATGAGTGCGAGACCCACTTAACTGAAAAACCTGTTTTTTGACCCAAAAATTTCAAAATGACAAAATTTTCTCTGAATTTGCTCAAATTCGGAGCGGAGGTCCTCCATCATGTGTCTTTCTCAGTCAACGAAGCCTCGCCCAAAGTCCGAAGTGGATTAGGCCTTTTCCGCCGTCTTAGTGCTTCGCACAACCTCCTCTTCAAAATCTTCATTCTCGCTTTGCAGACATGCATGCGAGCCCAATAATGGCCTTTCATGTGACGAAGCATGTCTTTGTCTCGATTGGCCTTCGCCAACAATTTATCCAGATGAATGTTCACATGTGTGAGTACAGTATCTCGGTCAGCTGGTGTCATGTCACCGGGTCTCTTTCGATTCCACTGTCGGTCCTCACGGATTCAACGCAACTCATAATATGTGAGCTCATCCTCAAGCTGTTTTTTGCGCTGCTCCAAATAGTTAATCACCCAATGAGCCTTCTGCAATTGATCTTTCAGCTTGTCATTCTCGGCCCTTTGCTCCTGGATGACTTCCCTCAGTTTCGAGCTAGGAGAGCTCGCATCAACATCAATGACTGTGAAATCTGTGTCCCGGCCTCCTGATGGGCCCTCATCATGCATGGGCCTCTTGCCCCTGTCCTGTATCTGTACCTATGCTGAAGAAGAAGGCGAGACCCCTTCCACCTCACGTGGAGATAATACTCGCTCTGCTGATGAAGTCGGCAAGACCCCTTCCACCTCACGTGGAGATAATACTCGTCGTGTCGCTGCAAATAAGGCCCTGTGGCCTCGCTGATATGTCTGAACCAAAGGAGCGCTGATATGCTCAACCTCAGGCATGTCTGGCTGGTGTGAAGGCTCTCCTGCATCATGAACTGTCTCGGGAGGTGGCTGTGGCACTCTGAAAAAGTCTCTAGAAATGAAATCCTCCCAAGTGATGCCCTCCTCTGCCAACTGATGCAACACTATGATCTTGATCAAAGCGTAATGGTATATACTCCTGTACTGCTGCACTGGGCTCGTCTTCTTTTGCACAAAAATCACCATCCTCTCTATGTTGCAATATATGAAGTACGGAATATTCATCATACGTACCCTTGTGAAGTGCATCAACAAACGAATATGGTACGCAAAAAGACGAGCATATCTGCCCTCACAACTAAAATACTGAATGATGAGCTTCATCAGCTGTGCATACTCATCCCTCAAGAATCTGAATGGAAAAACTCTGCTCAAGTAACTCATATATCCAGTTTTAATGTATGGCTCATAATGGAATTTCTCTAAATGCTGACGTTTGTTCCACTCCTCGCCCATGTTTGGTATGCCAGTGGCTTGAGCAATAGTCAAGGGTGACAAAATGAAATCAACCCCGGCAAGATTTACCCGGCCATCCCGTAAATGTAGAACAAACAGACGAGCCAATTCACGATGAAGCCGGGTTTGTGCAATCATCTCACAAAATTGGAAACATGACAAATACCGAAAACAATCCATTGCTAGTGGACATGCCTGCAACCGAGCCAAAGAAGTAGGCTCCTCTCTGCGATGATTACCACCTCTGCCAACTCTATGAGACCCCCGTGGCACATTACCTTCAGTCGTAGAATCACTGCCTGACCCTTGCTCATACTCTGACTCTGTCTCTGACATGGCTTTGAACAAGATATTGGCACTATGTATACTGATATAAATGCAGTGAAAACAGAGTTATAATGTGTGTTTCAACACCCAATAAATATCCCCCACGGTCAAAGCACCATTAAGGAAACAAACAATGATACCAGCTCTGTTTTAGGTGGATTGAAATAGAAGCACAGTCTCTGTTTTAGGTGGATTGAAATAGAAGCACAGTCTCTGTTTTAATTGCAAGTGAAATTTTACAAATGGTAGCAGGCAGCCTTTAGAATATTGGGTAAACTTGTCAAAGGGAGCAATGCATCATATGACTGTGTTTGTCAATGGGCAGTAAAAAACGGAGTTATAAGTGTCAATGGGCAGTGAAAACAGAGTTATGAGAACGTGTTATCAATGGGCAATGAGATACAATATGTCAATGATCATCATGGAACAAAAGTCATGACAGTAGTAAAACGATAATGATGACCACAGTGGTATAATGGATGTGAAAACAGTGGGGCTTTGACCATACATGCAAAGGTGGATATATCAATGATATAAGGTGGAAAAAATACTCATAAAACCATCCATATATATTTTAAAACCCTGAGGAACAAATCAGCCATGTATGTAGGGTTTTACTCTTCCATTCAAATGTTTAAAGTCTTCAAGATACCACCAACACATTAAAATCTACTGAGCAATAGTTTAGAACCTGTTTGAAGGCAGCTGGAGATGATTTAAATCGAAACTGGGTGCCCAACGCAACTTTTCTGAACTCTGTTAGCAAGTGGGTCGCATGCGATCAAGTGGGTCGCTTTTGCCAAGTGGGTCGCATGCGTTATAATTTACACTGGAGAAAACGCCCAGGTGGGTCGCATTTTCCAAGTGGGTCGCATGCACCCAAGTGGGTCTCACGACCTCCAAACTCTGTCAACAATTCTCCAAAACACGATTTCGGCCTCCAAACTCTTGATTTCGACTTCTATGCCGCGGATTTTGGCAAATGAACTTGTTTTCCATTTTATACATGAGGAAAATATCTTTCACAATCAGATTTGATTTCAAATCTATTTGATAACCCACATTACAATGTTTTTGCATTTTTACATTTGGATTTTTAATACAATATCTCTCTTTTGGCTTTTCTGAGTTTTGAACTGATGATTTTGTTGTCTCTTGCAGGGATATGGCTCTTTAGCTTAGGAAAAGATCAGAGGTCTGCATTGAAACTTCTTCTTGGTGAAATGAATACAATTTATTACAAAAATAAAATTGAACAATTTCTAGTTCCAAAACAGAGTTTTGGACTAGAAATGTTTTTAAATGCTAATGATAATAAAACATGAAATCAAAATTTGCGGAACCATCCTCATCCTGCAGGCTTTATGACTGGTATGCAAATGACTCGAAAACCCTAGACACTAGGACCAAAGACACTTATTGACATTAAATGACCATAAATGAAATGACAATGATTTTGAGTGATTTTTGAGGAAATTTTTTAAAATAGCACTGCAGGTGTAAGCATGAGGAAACATAAGACAACAGACCCCTTCGTCAGTCAATAGCATGCTCCTAGCGAAATGAAACGAAGTGGAACAAGCGAGACACCTAAGAATGAATATGCAAAAACGAAATGATCACTGACGGAGGGCTGTAAGGACCGACTCTAACATTGGCTCCAATGGGGATGGTGGCTCCATGGAGATGCCAAGAACGGTAGATCTCTGGGGGAGTCAGACAGTGCCTTCATCCATTGGGCGATGGAATCATTATTTGAACGGATAACACAAAACCTTTGACACATTTATTGAATGAAAACTTGACTGAAAACTGACTGAAACTTGACTGAAACTTGACTCAAACCGACTCGATGGCAAACTGAAATAACTTGAAAAAACTGACTCAACAGACCAAACACAAATGACCATGACTGACTTAAAACAAAACTTTACCAAGCTTTTGGAAAAAAAGGCAGCAGTCCATCAAGATTTGGAATCATGATGACAACCACCTGCATACTAATGAAATATGTACAATCATGTATAATTGGCTTTCCAATGTAACCAGTCAAGCAGATGGCTTCTTGACTGATTTCCCTGATCAGATCTGCTAGTCAACAATACAAACTGATAACTGGGCATCCAAAAACATAGCTGACCATGATCTCCTTCATCACTGAACACTGCAATAATCACTTTCACTGCTGACTGTAACAAATCTGCCATTGGATCCTGAAAAACATGAAGATTTACCTCTTGCTGAAAAAACAAGGTGTCCTTTGCTTCTAATTCTGATCTTCCTTCATCATGTACTTCAGTAACAATATGTTCCTGGGCTTCGAAAAACTCTGAACAAGTAGATGAGCAGTTCTCCTTTTCAAAGAACATTTCAAAACATGAAACATATGAAGAAGAAACTAAAAGGGAATCCTGAATGGTCTGATCTTCTGTAGTCTGAAAATATGGTAGGTCATCTTCATATGATAGGACAGCCGGATTTTCATTACAGTCATCAATCATGAGAAAAGAAACTTCCAATTATTCTTGAAGCTCAAACATGACATTTCTATCATCTACCAAAAATTCATCAAAAGAAACTTTTTCACTTTCTTGAACAAAAATTCCATCTTGCTTTTCATGAACTAACTGAATTACCTCTTTATGAAGACTTTGTTCTGATGAACTGAAAACACTTGGATCAAAAACTCTGTCTATGGTCTCAACAACAAAACACTCCTTTTCAGGATTCAGCACAAGGTATGCTTGGTTATTACAATTTGAATCTGAAATGGCTGACCTGACTGCATCACATTCTGAAATTGAAACTGGACTTACTTGCATGCTGTCTTCTTCTGTGGGCAGATCTGAAACAAGCTCTTCTCTCTCATCATCTTTAGCCATATGACAAATTTCAACTTGCTGATCTATAAGGCTGCTTACCGGACTGTCATCCTTTTCAAAAAAGGAAGAAGTTTCACCATCACCTTCTTGACCATGTTCACACTGCAGATCTGCGTTAACTTGAGCTGGAACAAGATTGTTCAAGAGTTGATCTATCTCGTCTTCAGATAGAGGAGATAATACCTTCTGTTTTCTTTGGCTCAAACAATGATTGTCTTCATTGATTTCAAGTGAAGGAGTATACAAATTTTCCTCATACTGCTGATCCATTTCATGTAATTCCTGTTCACTGTCAACATGCAAAATGGTTTCATTTTCCACCGCACTAAGATCTTGATCCTGCTGCAAATTTTCATGATCTTCTTTATGGGCATCCTCTAGGTTCTCTTCATGTTGCTGAAATGGATTTTCATATAGGGCTTCCATGATCTCATCATCCATGAAATTATCATCTTCATAATATTTCTCAAGGCTATCAATAAAAGTAGAAGCATGTTTGCAACAGTCATGAACTAAATTTAATGATGGAAAAGATACTTGATATCTTTCAATGAATAGGGCATGAAAATCCTTTAAACAATAAATACAGGCTAGCGGCAAATTTTCATACCAAGATTGGGCTTCACCTTCCAGAGTGGCCAGGAATATCTTCATCAAAAAATCTTCAGGAAAATCCACCTTCAACTTGCGAATATGCATGTGAAATCTAACCAGATGTAAAGCAGCATCCTTCTTACCATCATCGTTAAACGTAGGAAGATTCCTTGACCAATCTACCTTGGGCATCCTATTCGGAAAACCTGGAATGTGATCTCGGCTCATGGGAGCATATCTTCTTGTGATTCGGTCCATCTTGAAAATCTCACAGCTACTAATCTCCCTGCAGTGAAGTCACCATGAAGCATCGATTTCTGGATTGTTCAATGAATGAAGTCACCAGGTGAATGATTTCAGCCTTGCGATGTCTGACCGTTGTTCACCATCAACGATCAGATCTGAACTTGATACATGTACTGGGGCAATTTACAAGTTAAATACTACGATTACAAGTTATACCGGAGATCGACTGAAGCAGCGTTTATCTACTTTGCTGATGCATAGCAACAACGTTTCGAAGGCTACCTGGCGTGACTTCAGACTCCGTCTATAACAAGCAAACGTTTTGAGTTTCTCCCCAGTATGGTCGCCACTATGTTAGCACTCAAATCTACCTCAGGCTGAAATGAAGTAAAACTCAAGGCTACATCAAACCACGCTCGGCCTCGTAGCTAGCCCTACGAGGACAGGAGAGGGCTCTCTCCGTCAATCTCGAGAAAATAAGCAATAGGATGCGAGATGACTTACAATAAGAACTGATTTTAGGCTAGTAAAGAGATAGGTATGTTTTATTTTTGGTTTTTGGGTTTTCGCTGGAGAAATGGGAAAACAAATTTTGGGTCCGGGGATAAGGTCAGACCTTTGCAGATTTCAAGTTGGGGCGAGGTAGGTGAATGTCTTGATGCTTTTGATTGGATATATGGACAGATTAGACCGACGAGGAGCTGAAAAGGGCAAAGAAGAACTTGGATCCTCTCCAAACAGCTGAAAACATATAGAACTAACTGAATTCAAAGGCCAAGCACTGTAAACAATGGATTTAACCTTATTCACTCATTCAATTTAGTTCAGAAGCATAATGAAAGGATGGCATACATTAAACATGAAGGAACTTACAGTAAACAAAGAAGAAACACCATCAAGAACGAGAACACCACAAGGATCCCAACAAGTCTTGTAAAACCTCTGATCTTTCCTTGGCAAAATATGAAAAATATATGCAATGATATCAAAAGTATCCCAAGAGTCCAACCTCTCCAACCTCTGAAAATGATTGAGAAATTACATCATATAGACCATCCTAACCCCTTCCCACACCTCTAGGGGTCGAATTCCTCCTTCAGGGGTCAGTTTCAACCAATTCTATTTATGGAACTACAATCTAGGCAGCTAACAACTTGCCTCTAAAAGAGTGGAAACTGATCCATTACATGATTTTTACCCTTTTTGTGAGCGAATCTTCTAGAAGAGATAAAAATAAGCCAAAGTTACATGCCCAATATACATTTACATTATAAAAACCCAAAAATTCCATCCACAAACAAAACTGGTCCATACTAGGCGAAATGCGAGTACATGGGTTGAAAATTCGTGAAATTTAAGTGGGTCGCATTTGAGCCGAGTGGGTCATACTTTTTCCGACCTGATTTTGAAGTACTTTCCGGAATCCAAATTGAGCTCATGATAGCTCGTTGGAAATCCCTGGATGTTGACTATCCAAAAAAAGTGGAATTTCTGAATTTGGAGCTTATTTGACCCTCCAAAACTTCTTTCTCCCAGAAGTACTTCCTGCTGGTGCAAAAGGTGGCAGAGTGATTTTCATGGTGTTTTTGGACTTTTTGACCATCCAGATTTTGATGAAATGCTTAGTTGATTTCTGAGGATGCATAACTAACCATGAAAAATCCAAAAATGCAAAAATTTCCTCCAGCAAGTGTCCCAAAAAAAAGTGAGCGCATGGGTGCGCGACCCGCTTAACTGAAAAACCTGGTTTTTGACCCAAAAATTTGAAAATGACAAAATTTTCTCCGAATTTTCCCAAATTCGGAGCGGAGGTCCTCCATCATGTATCTTGCCCATTCAACGAAGCCTCGGCCAAAATCCGAAGTGGATTAGGCCTTTTCCGCCGTTTTAGTGCTTCGCGCAACCTCCTCTTCAAAATCTTCATTCTCGCTTTGCAGACATGCATGCGAGCCCAAGAATGGCCTTTCATGTGACGAAGCATGTCTTTGTCTCGATTGGCCTTCGCCAACAATTTCTCCAGATGAATGTTCACATGTGTGAGTATAGTATCTCGGTCAGCTGGTGTCATGTCACAGGGTCTCTTTCGATTCCACTGTCGGTCCTCACGGATTCGACGCAACTCATAATATGTGAGCTCATCCTCAAGCTATTTTTTGCGCTGCTCCAAATAGTTTATCACCCACTGAGCCTTCTGCAATTGATCTTTCAGCTTGTCATTCTCGGCCCTTTGCTGCTGGATGACTTCCCTCAGTTTTGAGCTAGGAGAGCTCGCATCAACATCAATGACTGTGAAATCTGTATCCCGGCCTCCTGATGGGCCCTCATCATGCGTGGGCTTCTTTCCCCTGTCCTGTATCTGTACCTGCGCTGAAGAAGAAGGCGAGACCCCTTCCACATCATGTGGAGATAATACTCGCTCTGCTGATGAAGTCGGCAAGACCCCTTCCACCTCATGTGGAGATAATACTCGCCGTGTCCCGGCCCTTGCGGCCGACCACAATGGCCTCGGCGAGTATCATCGAGGAACGAAAGGAGGCGAAGTATGCTCAACCTCGGGCGTAATCAGGCTGGTGTAAAGGCTCTCCCGTATCATGAACTATCTCGGGAGGCGGCTGTGGCACTGCGAAAAAGTCACGAGAAATGAAATCCTCCCAAGTGATGCCCTGCTCTGCCAACTGATGTAACACTATGATCTTGATCAAAGTGTAATGGTATATACTCCTGTACTGCTGCGCTGGGCTCGTCTTCTTTTGCGCAAAAATCACCATCCTCTCTATGTTGCGATATATGAAGTACGGAATATTCATCATACGTACCCTTGTGAAGTGCATCAACAAACGAATATGGTACGCAAAGAGACATGCATATCTACCCTCACAACTAAAATACTGAATGATGAGTTTCATCAGCGGTGCAAACTCATCCCTCAAGAATCTGAATGGAAAAAATCTACCCAAGTACCTCATATATCCAGTTTTAATGTATGGCTCATAGTGGAATTTCTCTAAATGCTGACGTTTGTTCCATTCCTCGCCCATGTTTGGTATGCCAGTGGCTTGAGCAATAGTCAAGGGTGACAAAACAAAATCAACCCCGGCAAGATTTACCCGGCCATCCCGTAAATGTAGAACAAACAGACGAGCTAGTTCACGATGAAGCCGGGTTTGTGCAATCATCTCACAAAATCGGAAACATGAAAAATACCGAAAACAATCCATTGCTAATGGACATGCCTGCAACCGAGCCAAAGAAGTAGGCTCCTCTCTGCGATGATTAACACCTCTGCTTACTCTATGAGACCCTCGTGGCACATTACCTTCAGTCGTAGAATCACTGCCTGACCCTTGCTCATACTCTGACTCTGTCTCTGACATGGCTTTGAACATGGCTTTGAACAAGATATTGGCACTATGTATACTGATATAAATGCAGTGAAAACAGAGTTATAATGTATGTTTCAACACCCAATACATATCCCCCACTGTCAAAGCACCATTAAGGAAACAAACAATGATACCAGCTCTGTTTTAGGTGGATTGATATAGAAACACGATCTCCGTTTTTAGGTGGATTGAAATAGAAGCACAGTCTCTGTTTTAATTGCAAGTGAAACTTGACCAAAGGAAGCAAGCAGCCTTTAGAATATTGGGCAAATCTTGTCAAAAGGAGCAATGCATCATATGAATGTGTTTGTCAATGGGCAGTGAAAACAGAGTTATAAGTGTCGATGGGCAGTGAAAACGAGTTATAAAAACGTGTTATCAATGGGCGATGGGATATACAATATGTCAATGATCATCATGGAACAAAAGTCATGACAGTAGTAAAACGATAATGATGACCACAGTGGTATAATGGATGTGAAAACAGTGGGGCTTTGACCATACATGCAAAGGTGGATATATCAATGATATAAGGTGGGAGAAAAACTCATAGAACCATCCATATACATTTAAAAACCCCGAGGAACAAAACTGCCATGACTGTAGGGTTTTACTCTTCCATTCAAATGTTTGAAGTCATCAAGATACCACCAACACATTAAAAACTACTGAGCAATAGTTTAGAACCTGTTTGAAGGCAGCTGGAGACGTTTTAAATCGAAACTGGGCGCTCAACACGACTTTTCTGAACTCTGCTGGCAAGTGGGTCGCTTTTTTCCAAGTGGGTCGCTTTTGCCCAAGTGGGTCTCACGCGTTATATTTTGCACTGTGAAAAACGCCCAGGTGGGTCGCTTTTGCCCAAGTGGGTCGCTTTTGCCCAAGTGGGTCTCACGCCCTCCAAACTCTGTCAACGATGCTCCAAAACTTGATTTCGGCCTCCAAACTCCAGATTTCGATTTGTATGCTGTGGATTTTTGGAAATGAAACTTGTTTGCCCTTTTATACATGATGTAAATATATTTCACAATCAGATTTGATCCAAATCTATTTGAAAACCCATATTGCAATGTTTTTGTATTTTCACATTTGGCTTTTTAATACAATCTCTTTTTTGGCTTTTCTGAGTTTTGATTTGATGATTTTGTTATCTTCTTGCAGGGGTATGGCTCTTTAGCTGAGGAAAAGATCAGAGGTCTGCGTTGAAACTGCTTCTTGGTGAAATAAATACAATTTATTACAAAAATAATATTGAACAATTTCTAGTTCCAAAACAGAGTTTTGGACTAGAAATGTTTTTTTAAATGCTAATGATAATAAAACATGAAATCAAAATTTGTGGAACCATCCTCATCCTGCAGGCTTTATGACTGGTATGCAAATGACTCGAAAACCCTAGACACTAGGACCAAAGACACTTATTGACATTTAATGACCATAAATGAAATGACAATGATTTTGAGTGATTTTTGAGGAATTTTTTTTTTAAAATAGCCCTGCAGGTGTAAGCATGAGGAAACATAAGAAAACAGACCCCTTCGTCAGTCAATAGCATGCTCCTAGCGAAATGCAACGAAGTGGAACAAGCGAGACACCTAAGAATGAATATGCAAAAACGAAATGATCACTGACGGAGGGCTGTAAGGACCGACTCTAACATCATCCATCTTAGGTTCCATGCCTTTCTTCAAACCATCCATATTAGTTTCCATGCCTTCCTTCAAAACTTCCATGTCATTTTTTGTTTCTCTTTGTGAGAGCGAAATTTGCTGCACTTGCTCTTGTAATTTTGATATGTCATGTTGCCATTCTTTGTCTTCATGAGTCATAGTAGAGCTTTCTAAAGGCTTAGTGGGTGTTGAATTATTTTTAGGGGCCATTTTGGAATCCAATACTAATATCTATTCTACAATATTCCCTTGGAATCAATTCAACTTGATTCTTCAAACAAGGCTTATGCAATTCGGAAAAAAAATACACACATTTTTCTTGCTTTTGAGGAGCTCTATATTGAAATTGAATTATCTCTGTAATTTCAGATCCTAAATATCTAAAATTAAGCCCTGTAGTAGCCCTCTAAAGCTTCTTTCAAATACCATAGGTCCGAGGAATGAAAAAGGTAACCTTTTCCATGTACTTATGGCCACTTTTTACAGCATTCCAATCTGATGCTCAAAGAGAGAGCTATGAATGTTTTCCCACGATCACCTCTTTGAGATGAAACTCAGAAGCCTCAAAAAGCCCTAACTTCCACAGATCATATCTCCGAAAATATTTCGAACCAATATCTGAAATTGTGCGATGATGTTCCTTAGGATTGCGGCTTCGCACTCTAAAAATTTTAGCTTCTGAACCTTCGTAGAAAAAACATTATTACGAAAATACCACGATGACCTGTTTAGGTTAAACTCAAGAGCCTGCAAAATGACCTAACTTGCACAGATCATATCTCTAAAAATATTGCGAACAAAGCTCTGAAATTTTGCAATGATGTTCCTTAGGATTTTGGCTTCACACTCTAAAAATTACATATTTTGAACCTTCGTAGAAAAAACGTTATAGTGAAAATGCCACAATGACCTTCTTGGAGCAGCAAAACCCTAGAATCTCAAAGCTCCGATACCAAATGTTGTGAAACCAGCTCCAAAAAGAAAAGAAAATAGATATCAACGCCTTAGAAATAAGCAACTTCGAGGGGGCAACCTCCAATAGATTACATGAATGAACAATTCTTGGATGATTCAAATTACAAAACCTCCTTTCTATATATAGGAGTCCATGGGGCCACAATGTAATCCTAGTGGGGCCACAATGTAATCCTAGCCGACCTAACAATAATAATTTAAGGGCACAATAATAAAAATATTTGGGTTACAAGGGTACAATAATAACAATAAGGGGGTTCCACTAACAACAATAAGGGACTATATTAGTAATATAGGGACCTATCAAGGATATTTTTCAGTTCATGACTTTTCTAACTCAGAAAATATTACTTTTTTCATTCCTCAAAGTCACCCCCCATATGAAGGACTCTTTTGAAAACTAATTTGATCAAAAGGACAAGGGGGAACCCACACTCTTCTTAGCCCTGACCACTTGGAATTCTTTTTGAGATGCCATCAATGAAAAATATTACCATGTCAGTAGCTATAAAGACAAATACATAAAATGGACCACGCTATAGTAGGGAATGGACCAAGATGTTTTGAAGTTCACAAATGGTTTTCATGCCCTTTTCATAAAGTGGGACATCAAGGATTGTGAGTGGAATTTGGTACTAAAGTACCATGGTTTATTTCGTAAGCACATCCAAGACGAAATGGATTTTCTTGACATCTCATTACCTAGTGTCGCCTATTGATATGCTGTAAATATCAAGCAAATTTTAAAAGGAAGAAATATTAATTTAGATCTGTGAATCTGAAGCAAGGAAAAGGCACCCCCAAACAAAAAAAAAGGAAAAATCCAAGGAAAACAAAATAAATTTAAGCAAAAACTCTGCGACCCTCTTCCAATGGGTCAAGTCCTCCTCACGGGATTGGTTATCATGTGCCCTTTTCGATTCCATGGTAGTATCCTTCTAGCCCACACTAATATCAAACTGATGCTCCAAACTTGCTACGACATATGATACAAAAGGAGTCTAAATGTCATTAAAACATCAATTCCTTCATGCTCCTCATTCTCCTCAGCTTGTTTCATGATCGTTTGGAGATCTTCAATATGAAAACCCATTAAATATGTGTGTTGTCCAATGGATATACCAAACCACTCTAGCAACAAATTCACAAGATAATGAGACATTGTGCATTTCTTCACCATCAATTCACCAACAAAATATGCAATCCTTCTTCTTCCTTGATATGATAGGTCCCTTGTTTTATCCATGAACTTAGTTAATTTCATGTATATATGCCTTGTGAGGTGATGCCTTGGGATACGTGAGGACATCATGAGTTTATAGCTTGCATTCCACTTCCCATATATCTTCATTTCCATTTATGTTTACTTGCATCATCCCTCCATCAACAGATATGATGAGGGCATTACATTATCCATAGGCTAACATTCTCTTGTAGGATGGGCATGTGGCCTATGACCTTCCCAACAAGCTCACACATTCCTTCACCCACATTCACTCTGCAATTAGATATCTTGTCGACTGTCATGTTCATGATATTAAGGATATGGTCAAGCTCAAATTTTATAGATTTTTCTAATTGGCATCCTCTTATTGCAAAAACAACGAGAACTTTGCATCATTTTTATGAGCATTGGAGGATGAAAACATTCTTGTAACTAATAGGGAGTCACCTACCACTTTCATTTTATTTACTCTAAGTGATATTGCCAAGTCCAATCCTTTCCACAAGGATAGCAGTTCCTATTTTTTGTTAGTTGCCACAACTAGACCCCTTGCATACCTTATCTCCGCCTGTTCATCGGGGAAACAAAATACCCCTCCTCCTCCCCCCACCCCTTAGTTTGAATTTGATATCTAATTATAAATGTCATGTTAAATTTTTAACTCCTATAAATTTCATTTCTATAAAAAGGTTTTAAGTGGATTATTCAAAATGAAATAAAAAAATCCTATTTATAACTGATATAAATGGAATGTACAAGATAAAAAATATTTTAAATAAAATAAAAAATTAAAATAGTCCATGGATGTAGAGTAGATGGTGATGGGTGTTATGTCAAGGAATTTTGTGGTGTAAAATTCACTTGTTCTAAACTCTTTGGGAAAAATGCAGCCATGCTAAGGGCTCACGTGACCCAGGTTAGATGTGATCACCAAGTGATTTTCATGGTTTAGATTCCCCTAGGTCGTTGTTTCGCAAGCCACAAATTAGACATGCCAATTGTCTCAAGGCTCAAATAACCTAGAAAAAATAAATGAATTTGATTATGGAAAAAAATTTAAAGGAAAAAAAAAAATTGTAAATAAAATAGTTGAAACGCCCAAACCACATCTCCTAAAATAGTACATTAATAAACAAGTTAAAAAATTATCATATACATGTCTTCATATTTGGTTTTAATAAATTAATTAACAAGTTAGAAAATTTTCATATACATGTCTTGATATTTCATTTTATTCACAATATATCTTCAAATTTCATTTTATGCAACATTTTCAAAAAACACGCACATTTATTAAAATTTCCGATGATGAACCACAGTGGAGTGGTTTGAAACATCAACTCACAAAAAAATGGATGCAATGAATCCGAATGATAATTCTACAGACGATATAAATAACTAAAGCCTTAAATCTACAATTTTTAAAAGTAAATGGAAAAATCGAAATTTTTAATAAGAGGATAAAATGCTACATGTGTAGATGCATTTAAGCATTCAAAAACTGTGAGTTTGTAATGTGAAGAAAAGGAGCAGCACAGAAAAGCTGGAGGACAATAATTTTTAACTTAGTTCATCTAGAAAGAATATAAATAAATGTGTGGTATATAAACAAAAAAATCATATTCAGTGTTTTAAGATAAATTTGGACCTAGGCCTCTCCCAACAAGGAAAAACAATGTGTCGATATGAAAAAATATATACCATTGCTATGCAGGTAAATCCTCTCTGTAGACAGAGACAATCCCTCTAGCCCTAGGGTGGGTCTAGTAACAAGGAATCATGCTAAGGTGTAGGTTCCTAGATATTTGAATGAAAGAGGACGCGATAAGATAGCCTACTTGTGGTCCAATGCTATTGTTGGCAATCGTAGTGGTGATGAGAACTGCTCGCTCTTGATCCAACAAGTCACAATCCCTTCTCTTATCGCACTTGGACATCTACACAAAGATCAGAAAACGAAAACCATATCCCACATACTAATTTCATCCAAAACCTACTAATCAGTCAGAGAGGATTAGCATATTGCATTCAGTAGAGACAAAACACAAGATGGGAACCAGACAATAGTCACTTATATTAAAAGGTAGAAAGAAGAGATACAACCATGCTCTGACATTGCGGTCTCCTCCAGCGGGGTTCGGGTGAAGCACATATCAAAGCTCGTCGGGGAATTCGGACGGGAAAGGGACCTCTCGATGGATTTCTCCTTGTTTTACCTTCTCATAACTTAGTTATTCAACTATGGCTTAGTCTCTCAAGTTCAGCACTTCAACTGTATAATTCTCTTTGTTCAGCTTCGGCTCGTTCAACTTTGGCTCATTCAGCTTTGGCTCGTTCAACTAGTTTTCATCAAGAGAGAATGCATGTTTATATAGAGGAAAAGGAGGAGGTTGGCATCCCTACAAATTTGGAAGGGAGGCCTATCCTTTAGGAGTGTTCCAAGGGAGGTGGAAACTACTAGCTAAAGGAGGAGGCCCATGGTTGTTTCAGTTCAACCACTCCCAATGACTCATCCCCGAGGTGGTTGGAATGGAAACTCCACCTGTATTTTTTTTTTAATTTCATAAATAGCTTGGCACGGGCATCACACTGTGACAGAGTTCCAACTGGCGCGGGCTCAGTGTTAATTTTCCAGCTCGGCGTGAGGAGATAAAGGGCTACTCGCGCCAAGGCAAAAATAGGGATTTCCACAGCTCTGCTCAGGGAAATGTCAACAAGGAGAATGTTTCCTTCATCAAAAGGGATGCAAGGATGTAATTTTCAAAGCATGAAACTATGCATTGGTCACAGAAATGACACTCCAATGTGCGAGTTGCGGATTGCAGGGACAGTGAAAAAAAGATGTGTAACAGATGCCCCTAAAGCATGAGGTCCGAGGGAGAGGGAGGGGCAAAATGATTGATGAGAACACGTTCGAACCAAACACCAATGTCGGAAAACCTAAAATTACAAATACAATTGATATCTCTGATACATGAACATGTGGCATGGGCGCAGCCATCCATAATAGAGTATAAAAACTAGGATCTAGGTATGGACGCAACCATCCAGTAGTAAAGATCAACAAGTAGAATCAGGTATGGTCGCAGCCATCCAATCAAAGATTCATGCAATAAGTCATAATAGTCCACAACGAACCTGCAGCTTGGATCTTATCAGAAAAATTCCAAGGTCTTGCGCTCCATCTCGACCCGAATAAGTACAATTTCTAGCATGCGAAAGTATGAGCTAAAGTCGAACATGCAAGAAAATCGTCTGATTACCAGCTAGTGATGAAAGTTGTTAAGAGACATGAGAGAAACCACCAATAATGACAATGGATCTCAAGGTACATAAGGTACAATCCATGGAATGTGAAAAGTGATCTGGTGTCGAAAACCCATAGAGTGAGTCGATCGAAGGCCAATGATGTGGACCTTGCATCGAATGCGAAGAACCTGCCATTAAGGCATGCAAGCTCCAAGGTACCAGAAGGAGTCTCTAGATCAGATTCCTGGATAATGAGCTGAAGTTGACAGGAAGTGACATGGTCTAAGGAGGGCCATAATGTTTCCCACATCATCTACACGAGACAGAGGAATATGATGTTTGTGAATCAGGACCAACAGAGAATCAGAGGGAGCTTGAAAAACTACAGAGGCAAACTTCTCTTGAACATATCAGCAACACGACACTGGATTTGGCAGTATTTGACATCAAAGGATCTGAGGTCATGATGATGTGGCAAAGAGAAAATGAGAGGTCAAAAGAGATTACCCAAACCCATGGAGGAAAAAATAACGGAATGAGATGTCCCCAACCCGACACGAATGCAGATAAGTGCCATGTTCAAGAGCGACATACTGCCAACAGAACTAAAATCTGGTTCCATTTTCCCCCACCACTTCTCGTGAGTACCCCAATTATTTTTGAAAAAAAAACTTGAAGGAGATAGCATATGCTTGCGTGATAAGTTTTTCCTTCGAAAAAATCCATCCTAGAACATTTTACGAGCCCTAGGAAGGAGGAAACCGAATAACGTCATGGCGATGAGGTCCCATGTCATCAAGGTTTAACAATTCTAACAAAGGGAGAACTCGGCATCTTTTCATGTTTAGAGAGTTTGAAAAGAAGGAAAAAAAGAAAAATCCAATAGTCCCTTTTCATAGGTAGCCTCACAGATCTGAAAAGGTAGAAAACTATGTTTGAGAGAACCTCTTAGTCGTGATAGGCTAAGGTATTCCTTTTTTGTAAATAATCCATCCCAGCCCAAAAAAGGGGTAAACATATACTGGGTAGATATTGTTTCGTATCCATTTAACGAGTTCAAAATGACAAGCATCTCGGAAATATTTTCAATTTTAAAGAGTTAGAAAAGAGCTGAAAGATGACTCGAGTAGTGACTTTTTCATGTTTTTACCGAGTCTGAAAAAGTATAAAGTATAACTCGTTACTTCATCCTTATCGCACGAAAAAACTTGTAGCTGCACAAGAGACATGTGTAAAAAACATTTTCCAGAAATAATATCATAAAGTAATTGAAAAAAATGTCTTAAAACCTAATTAGGGTTGTAAAAAGTTATAAAATGCCAAAAATAGTAAAAGAAAACTACTTTTCACTTTTTACCTCTTGTGGAGCAATTTCTACCCATTTTAATATGCAATATTGCGGTGAAAATAGCAGCCAATCCAGTACATCAATCTCAAATCCGTCAACTCCAGGTAAGAGCTGAGATCCCTCTTGTCATTTTAAGCTATTCCTTTCTTCTTGCATTTGTCAATTTTGAATTTGGGGGGAGAAATTGTAAAATCTAGGGATGCGCAGTCGGCGCAGGCTTCAGGCACGGATTTGCACTGACCACCCTATTTTTAATATTAGGGTGCATCCATTGGCGTGACTATTTAAGAAATAGTCTCACCAATGGTGCAACGCAATTTAAAACAACAACATTCACCGAATGTCCAAATTTTTTACAATTTCAAGGATAAATATTGACTAATATCACTTGTATGTGTGTGTTTGCAGGTAGAACAAAGAAAAATGGTAATTGAATGGAAAGAATGAAAACATAGTGAGGAAGATGAATTAGCCATGAAAAATGAGGGAGTTATGGAAGCCCTCAAGAACTGTTGTTTGAAAAAATTCTTCCTCACACCATGTCTCCAAGCCCAATCAGAATTGCTACAATATCTTATCAGTATATGGGACAAATATCAACAGAAGTTCATCCTACGGGATCAAGAACTCGAGATTGAAGTTTACGATGTGTACTTCATCACAACATTATCATGGAGAGGTGCAGCACCACTCTTGACCGACACTTGACCCTGCATGGAAAACATGTCCATGGTGATAGACAGAGTATGTCGAGGAGCACAGAAAGGAACCAGTATTAGGAAAGTTGATATACAAACTATCCTATATTTGACACTATGCATGGTATTGCATACCATTACTCATGCTATGGGATCGCAAGCACCGCACTAAGCAACGAAGACACAATTTCTTTTTGCTGTGGACTGTATGGCGCCGACCCTTTTTAACTGGGCAGTGGCGGTGACCATAAACATGAAGTGCCAATTAACTAAGTGCAAGAAGGCAAAACTAAAAAGTTTTGGTTATGGATCCATCCTAGTATCATTCTTCTTGGAATGATTACCAATTTTTCAGTGACAGGAGGTTATAGTTTTGAATCCACCGGTGAGAGAACCTCAGATGGCGTGATGGGCAGCACTAATGCCAAGGGCAAGGGGTGGCCAACAGATGTCTTGGAGGCCGGAATTTTTTGATTGGCGTCGTTGAAAACTAATTGTCATGGAGGATTGGCCCTAATCTGGCACATACTTCACTAGTGATCTAGACCTCCCACTCTTGGAGGGAGAAGATTGGGACGAAGATTTGCGTAAGACTCAATTTTTGAATTTTTATGAGTATTATGATTTTTTTTTTTAATGTATGTTTTGAAATTAAATCCATGTGATGCAAATGTTGGCCCAGAGAAACCTGCTGGCATGTCACCAATAGTGAGGTGATTCCCTCGCGATTTCGACCCTCAAGGTGAGGGCAACGAGGAAGATGAAATAGTGCATAACCTGGAGGGGATCACCCGAGGAGTCCCATATTATTCACCTTTTGATGATGTTCCTCATGCCTATCATAGACACACTGTAGGAGTGTCTAGCCGAATCCACCTCTTGCTGAGGCGGCTAGTACGGGCTGTGACATGTTATCACAAGCATCATGTTGATTAGACACCTAGGTTTATTTTATCTACATATTTTGCGAGACATGATGTCTCGAGATGTAACAGAAACATACACATATTTTTTGACATTATGATGCACATAGTTGCTAACATGCGACATATATATATATATATATATATATATATATATATATATATATATATATATATATATATATATATATATATAGACATACATCTATTTCCTTACATGAATCTTTTTACATATGATGTCTATTATGCAGATGTCTTTTTAATACAATGTTATCTAATGTATCAATAATCTTCATAACAATTAATGACCTAAAAGAAAGGAAAACATTCACAAAGCACATAAAATTCAAAAGATTTCATTTTTATGCAAGCTTAAAAACAAAAGGTAAACTATGCTTGATACTGGTTTCATGTTTACACAAGCTTCAAAAAAAAGTAAACTATGCTTGAAAAAAATGGGCATGCCCCCAACATGGTGACTCAATTCAAGGTACATGCCCCCAAAGCTTCATTACATATGTAATAAACGAAAATCAGATGGAGTGAAGGTTCAAATTATGAGATCAGAGAAAGACTCGACTGGGATTTGACGAGATCTGAGTAAAGACTCGAATTGAACGGAAACATGTTTCATTGTTTTAACGAGGTTGACACATTAAAAGGACTATCCTCAAGACCTAATTTATTTTTTAAGGAGGTTGACATAGAAGACAAACTATCCTCAAAACACCTTGTTTCATTTTTTAAGGAGCTTGACACAAGAAAATGAACTCTGCTCCGACAACCTTGTTTCATTTTTTAGGGAGCTTGACACAAGAAAAGGAACTACGCTCTAAAGACCTTGTTTCATTTTTTAAGGAGCTTGACACAAGAAAAGAAACTATGCTCCAAAGACCTTGTTTCATTTTCTAAGGAGCTTGACACAAGAAAAGGAACTATGCTCCAGAGACCTTGTTTCATTTTTTAAGGAGCTTGACACAAGAAAAAGAGCTATGCGTCAACAACCTCATCATGTTGAATAAGAATTCATGGCTTCCAAGAGTTCCACACCATATGGGAGAACAACATCTTGAAAATAAGGTACCAATTCCCCCATCACACGATGCACAATGGCACTATCACTGAACGTGGACATGGGGCAGGTAGCCACATAATTAACCTATGGTGGGGAAGATACAATCGATGGATAAAAACCTAGAGGGGACGATGGTGGACCAGATGTCACGTCAGGACCCAAGAACAAAAGCTCATCAATGGTCACGATCCAACCTTTGTGTGGAAAATAGATCACACGAAAGAGGGAAGAAACAATTGCCCCCATGACATAAGTATATTCGTGCCCCAAGAGTAAATTGAAATCCAAGGAGCCTGGAAAAACCATCACATCTATATAGACGGTTTTCCTTCCCAAAGTAATAGGCAACTTCGGAAGGATCCCTAACGGTTGACTGGTTCCTCTGTTAAAAGCCAACAGATTCTACATAAAATGCATAAGCAGTGGAGAACCAAAAGCTTGCCAAGTAGTGGAAGATGGAATACTAACAGGCACACCTTCATCTATAATGGTGTTGGGTACAACCATATCAAAGTTTTGTACCGTTATCTCAAAAGGCGCATAAGACGAAAGGTGGTATCCTGCAAATCTACTCCAATTGAAGGAGGTGACCAAACTACTTGGAGGGGGTACCATTGAACTGATATGGTCATCCCCTGGTGTTATCGAAACAAGAGGAGCATCCTCCTGAACCTTAGACATGGGAGCAGGAAGTGCAACTTCTTGAGTCACAGGGACGGGAGGATCTTTCTCTAAGTCCAAGGAATCTGAAGAAATAGGAATAATATGATGGGGATGAGATCCACTCTCAATGGAAAAGAATTGATGAACCGTAGGCGGGATTAGGTCGATTGATTCCTCGACTAATGGTTGGTTGGGAATGGATTCATGAATTTTAATTTCTGAGGGAATGGGATCGACCAAGGATGAATCTTGACCGATCGTTGAATCAAATAGTGGAGGGCTCGAAGAAAGCTTCTGGTAACCATATAGAAGGCACAGTGCAGAAACAGTAGGGTTTTCTAACACTCTCTTGGCTTCATCCATGTACAGACAAAGGTGAATGGGATGACGCTCTTCACACAACTTACAGGGATTCGTGATCTTACCCTGTTTCTTATGAGTCTTATCAGCACTAGTCGAAGATGTGCTACCAATATAACTTCCAGAAGCCAAAGGCAACATCAGATGGCCATCGGACCATACTTCAAGTACCTTGGGAATGACAGGGCAGTCTCGAAGAAGGTGGTCGCCTTTGCACAATAGTTGCAACATTAGCCTCTTGCTTATTTGACTTCTTCTTCTTTGTCTTCTTCTTCTTCTTCTTAGCCACTTGGTTACTGGAATCCAAAATTTAACCAGGCGAAGTAGAGGAGGAGGCTGAATAAATAGCTGAGGAAGGGGAGAGGTCCACCATAGAATCAACATGGTGTTGTTCAGGTGGAGGTGATGGTTGAACAAATATTGGGGCATTAGGGACCACTGAGGTCGAAAACAACCACACGGGAAAACCAACAATTAAGCCTGGAAGAGACAACACCATATAAGGAGCACCAACATTCCCAAAAGCAGGAAAAGGGCCAGGATTCCCTTCGAAGGGGATTCCTTGGTTGATAAACTCCACGAACGTTTCCATCGGAAACAATGGTAAAGCAATGCTAAGGAAGCTAACTTTAACCAGGAATATTTCATGGACAGTTAGTTTTACGACACTGAAACCAAACTCTACCGTTTCACCTTTTAAGAGTCAAGAAATGGGCAAAAGGTGACTCTATCACTTTCAGGTTGAAACGAGCATGAAAGGACAAGTGCTCGATGATATTTTCAAATTTAAGGAGTCAGTAAAGATAAAAAATGGATGTTCAAGTAATCTAAGCAAGAGGGTATGCCAAGTTTCCGTGAACTACCATATACACCTTGGTGATCAAATTAAAAAGAAATTACCATGGACTTGAGGTACGTGCAGGTAGTCTCCCTGAATGCTGTGTTCAGTGTATCACGGTTACAGGGCGGCAGACTCAGCTTCCTATGGAGAAAAGGATTGCAACGTAGAAGGGGCTCCCTTTATGTACTCGATGGTATGGGGAGCACAAGTCCGTACTAGCACTTTCTGAAGCCAGATGGCGAATGAAAACTGCTAGGTTTTAAGATGTCGGAACACGTCTCTAACTTTGACCACTAGAATATTTTTTTAGGTTTCAATGTTGCCTTAGGTTAATTGAAATAAATTTTAACGTTGATCATGGATTAAGTTTCAATTTCTAGGCCTTAACATATGTCAGATCTAAAATATTCCTAAATGCAAAACTATATGCAGAAGAATACCATTTTCATTCAATGAAAGCTATCGATGAGAAGGAAAGAAAACTTTCAAGCAAAATAAAATACTCAAATCATGTGAAAACATCCACTAATGCATGTAATGCAATCTATGGAAAACAAAAAACTCTTTCCTAGCGAATGCAATGCTAGTCATGTGAAAGAAAGTTTCACTTTCAAAGCAAAAGAAATGAAATATTTTTGTTTTTTCAATGCAATAGAGAAAACAATGCATTAAATGACATAAAAAAAAAAAAAAAACATTATTTTGAGAGAGTGAATGGGAAAGTTGGAATGGAATGACTTCTCCAACATAAAAGAAACAGAACAAGACCCAAACCAATGCTACAAACTTTTCAAATCAAAGAGAAATCTCGAAAATGACCCACAAAATCAATGTAATCAGTGCTTGGAGTAAGAGGAAGAAAAATAAAACAAGCAAAGGAATGATCATTCAACCAATGAACATATGCAACAGGATCAAAGAGACTAAGAGCAATTAAACAAGGAAAAAATTTCACAACTATCAAGAAACTCAATCTCCAAACAGAAGGCTCGGTGCATCAAGGCACTCAGAAACCCTAAAACCTCAAGTCATACTGATAAGAAATGGACAAACAAATGAAGAAAATAAGCTTCTAGCAATCAAATATAATCCAAGACACGTTAATCACTCTGAAGAATAACCCAGAAACAAGTACATCAACCAAAAGCTCATGCAAAGCTCTTATCCAAAAACTCACAGTGGTCGGCGAGACTATGAGGTGGTAATCAACACCAAATAGGCGATGGCACGAGGGTTACGAAAGCAACATGCGCCAATCAACACGACTATTCAAGGGAAAACCACGCAAGCTAGTTAACCAATGAAAAGGGAAAAAACTCAACAGAGCAAAGGTCAATCTTCACACTCTGGGGCTGAACAAGGGTTTGAAGCGCAGTTAGACAACCATAAACTTAAAAAACAATACCAAAACCCAAAAAATGACCCAACAAGATCAAAGACAAACTCACAATGATCCCCAGCAAAGTTGCCAACTCGTTATGTAGGTAAATCCTCTCTATGAATAAAGATGATCCCTCTAGCCCTAGGGTGGGTCTAGTAACAAGGAATCATGCTAAGATGTAGGTTCCTAGATATTTGAATGAAAGAGGACATGATAATATAGCCTACCTGTGGTCCAATGCTGTTATTTGCAATCGTAGTGGTGATGAGAACTACTCGCTCCCGATCCAGCAAGTTACAATCCCTTCGCTTCTCTCACTTGGACACCTACACAAAGATAAAAAAACTACAACCATATCCCACATACTAATTTCATCCAAAATCTAATAATCAGTCAGAGAATATTATCATATTTCATTCAATAGAGATAAAATAGAAGACGGGAACCAGACAATAGTCACTTATATTAAAAGGTAGAAAGAATAGATACAACCATGCTTTGACGTTGTGGTCTCCTCTAGCGGGGTTCGGATGAAGCACGTCTCAAAGCTCATCAGGGAATTCGGACAAGAAATGGACCTCTAGATGGATTTCTCCTTGTTCCACCTTCTCATAACTCGGTTATTCAACTATGGCTTAGTCTCTCAAGTTTAACCCTTCAGCTGTATAATTATTTTTGTTCAGCTTCAGCTCATTCAGCTTTGGCTCGTTCAGCTTTGGCTCATTCAACTAGTTTTCATCAAGAGAGAAGGCTTGTTTATATAGAGGCAAAGGAGGAGGTTGGGATCCGTACAAATGTGGAAGGGACACCTATCCTTTATGAGTGTTCCAAGGGAGGTGGAAACTACTAGCTAAAGGAGGAGGCTTGTGTTTGTTTCATGCAACCACTCATAATGACTCATCCCTGAGGTGGTTGGAATGGAACCTTCGCCTCTATTTTTTTTTTTTAATTCATAAATAGCTTGGCACGGGCATCACACTGTGACAGAGCGCCAACTAGCATGGGCTCAGTGTTAATTTTCTAGCTCACCGCAAGGAGATAAAGGGCTACTTGCGCCAAGGAAAACATAGGGATTTCCACAGCTCTGCTTAGGAAAATGTCAACAAGGAGAATTTTTCCTTCATCAAAAGGGATCCAAGGATGTAATTTGCAAAGAATGACATTGTGAATTGGTCACAGAAGTGACCCTCCAATGTGCGAGTTGGGGATGTCAGGGACAGTGAAAAAATGTTGTGTAACAACCGTCATAACAAAGTGAGAGTCGATCAATAAGATTGAAGCCAAATTTCACTGTTTGAGGATTCTAAAACATGTATTCAGTACATGCTTTGTCTTCACTAGTACACAAAACAAAAAAATAAAATAAGTGATGGAGGGATAAAAATTTGGGAGGCCCTTAATGATATATGGCGATTGATATGATATAGAGACTAGACCCGCCTCGTCTTCAATTATATGCCATCTTCCCATATCCAATTGAAGACCTAATTTATAAAATATATTGGCTTCAAATTTATGCTCCCTATATAAATGACATATAGAAACATCAACAAAACCAGCTATTATGAAAAATATTTAATCTAAAATAGGAACCAAAATCATACTTTTACAATGGTGTTTTTTGTTTGCCCAAATTATGGCATTTAGAGAGTCTCCAAATATCTGAACAGAGTCAATGGTCAACAGTCTCAGCCAACATAAAATGAGTTTTAAATATAGTAATTTTGCATAATTATTTGATCAAGAACTGATGCCCACTAATGCTTTCAGTGATCTAGAGGTGTCGTAATATTCCCAAACAGGAAAAATAGGAATAGAGTGCATAAAAATGGAAATATGAAAAAATATAATAGATCAAAGCATGAGACTATAGTAGATCTAGTCCATTATGAATATAACAGCAAAATAGGTACAAGATATTTAGGAAAAGATCACTCAAGTTGGGCAAACAAGCCTCCCATGAAAGCATACACCTAGATCTAAAATGTTGTTAATATATGAAATACAGAAATGCAAAAAATTGCGCAGTATAAGAGAGAATAGTAGCTGAAGGATAAAAAAATATATTATTTCTGATATAATTCTCCAAAAATGCTAAGGCTAGAGATCCATGCTCCAAAACAGAATTCTAGGACAACCTAGAAAAGGATTCCGGAAATACACACGATACAAAATATACAAATTTTCCCCTTGGGCTGAATAATCTCTGCAACTGAATCACTGATGGGAGAGGGATAATATGATATACAAGGTGGCTGATCCTCTTCCAACAGATGTCCTAAATGAAGGGCTAATCCCCAAAAAGGAAACCCAAATACTCCAAATAGGGCAAGAAACCCACTGATGCAACTACTCTCCAAAATAACACAGTCCTTGCAGTAAACTATGCTGTAGATGATGAATGCTACTTGGCCTGGGTCCAAAATATGTATTTCATCCCTGAATTCTTCCTCACAAGACTCTGGATGAAAGGATTACCCCTCCAATGGAAGACTAGCCTAGAAATTAGAGATTTCTCTCCTCCACTGCTACACTTGTGCAACACAACCCAACTCTAAACAAAAATGCGTTGTACATGAGACTGAAGCTTGTCCAAATGTGTGAATGTGGAAGTATATTTCAAACTCCTCCAATAAATTCTCAATGGAAGAGGTGGGATTCCCGATCAGGAACACCCAGTGCTAAACAACACATGCAATCTTAGCTAAACACCTGAAGAAAGGCTATATGTCTGAACAGACCATATATCAAAATATCAAATATATCAAGATGAATAATATGGATGCCATCCTCTTCATTTTATAAGATATAAGCTTCCAAACCCTAAGCCCCATCCATTAGTGACACTACTTCCATGCAATGTGTCTCCATCTAAAACTGTGTTGTCCCTCCATTAATGTCCACTCCTCCATGACAACGCTGTTGATTTGGTCAAAGTTGACCCAGTCAAGGTGATCCAACCCCTGTTCACACCTTAGGGTGCTTTAATAAGCTGCAACGATGATCCACTTTAACATGAGAAGTGGTTTTATTCTGCATAGAGAGATTTATGGGTCTCCCTACCCACTTATTCACCTATCTAAGTGAGAAAACAAAACTTTAATATTCCAATTAGCTGCAAGATAATTTAGGAATATTATAGTCCTCCTCTCCAAAATGTTGCGTGTCCTTAAGAAACTGCAATGAATACAAATTTGTCTTTCATGGATAAAACAAATATATCTCATCATGAAAAAGTGGGAGATATATGGAAAGATTTATATGTTGTCCATTGGCCTCCTCAAGGAATGAGAGATGATAAATGTTGGGTGCCTCAACCCCAATGAGAAACTCCAATCTCCATGCTACCATCCAAACAAAGTGAGCCATCCTTGGTAGTTCATAGAAAAAATCACCAACTCCTTGCTTCTGCAATGTATATGGGTTGCATGGCTGAAAATGAGAGATACATTTGCTCAAGTCACGATGTCTCTCTCTCCATTTATGATATATATGGAACTTCTGATCTTGGTCTACAATAATGTGGTCATCAGGAAGCCGAAGTTCACTTGGACTCTCATGATCCTACTCATTGGTTTCAAGAATCACTCTCGCCTAATCCATCCTACATATAGTGAATAGAGTGTCATCACCATATGGGATCCAAAATAAAAATGGACTATGTGTCACATAGCATGTTGGATGGTGATAATAGTCCCTCAAGTGAGACCATCATTGTTCTTACTTTTGCTGCCTCAAAATATGATATGATAAGTGGCCATCCAACCACTTTGTTGCTGCGATAAGCTCCTCAAAAGCTTGAAAATAGCAGAAGACATTAGGTTTTGGCTGAATATGATCCAAGCAAAACATACCTTGCCCAAATTCCTCCATAAAGTGGTAATCCCCATCACTGAATGTAGTCCCATAAGGACCATGAAATCCACAAAGAGGCTTTCTCTGTTGTGGAGAAATGTGCTGCCAATGCATGGTAAAGGAGTTCACATACATTGTTATTTGATAAATAAGCATCAAAACAAAATCTTTACCATATATTGTAGACAAGTTGGTGAATAGGTCGATATATGAGCCTTCCCATCTCTCCATCAAAAGTGGAAGTGATTGGAACAACCTTGGAAGGTGGTTGCTCTCCTCCTCATACATCAAACAAGATACATATCTCCTGATATGTTGGTGCACATATTCTTTGAGATCCTCCCAATAGAATCCATCCATGATGGTGGGATAAGACTTAATGAAGTCTACATGACCTGAAGAGAGTGCCTCATATGTTGCATGTAGAATCCCCTTCTTGAGCTTGTAGTCCCTAGTCAGGTAGATCTAATCATGGAAATAAATGACTCCATCAACCACTCTATACCTACCATCTGTCACTTGCCCATAAAGAACCTTACATGTGAAGAGGTTCTTGGAATATTCTACCAATAATTTGGACTCCCAATATGGATCTAGGCTTCCCAACAATGACAGTGCTGTAAAAATCTGAAATGAAGCACCTATCACATCACCACTCTCCTCTTTGACATGCTCAATGCCAAAGCTAAATGTTGAAGTATTGTTACCCCACTTTTGTTGCCTCCCTTGTAGCTGATCTTGCCCAAGACAAGATTGAGGTACATGGAGGTCAACCTCCTCTTGGAATGTATTTCCCATCCAAAACTTCCATATTTTGGTCAATGCATACAAGAGTGTCAATAGCCTCTTCTCATATTCAGAAATCTTCCTCATGTGTGGAAGTATAATTTGTTGATCCAACGCTATGGAGTATCCCTTTGACACCATGCTCATGCCATCATATATTTCTAAATCATCATTTTCCAGCCCAAATAGCTGAGTGGGAGATGGTAATGTCTATATCAGAAAATTGCTCACCTCTCCTTTGAACCCACCAAAGATTCTCTGCATTGTGCCACCTCCTCCCAAGGATCCTGCCTTAGCCAAGTATATCGATTTTGCACCATGTTGAGAGAACTCTTTTTCCATCTTCAAATCAGGGGGTCTCCCTGGTGGAATGCCTCCATGTAATGAAACATCAAGGCCTAGAGCAAGATCTATATGTGAGTGGACTGATTTTTCCCTCTCCTCACTATGCAAATCCTCCTACCTCTTTTGTGCATCATCCCTTTGAAATAAAGAGGGGTGTGTGCTTCTAATCATATGATGTTGGTCACCCCCCTTATATTCTTCTATCTTCAAGATCTCACAACCTGTCAATGATGGCACATGCTGCACATGGATTGTGCCCTAATCTCCACATGTGATATTCTTTGGAACTCCTTGCAAAGGTGCAAGAATTTCTCTCTTTGGAGAAAATTATCCATATTCCTCTTGATGAGGTACTAGATCTACTACTTCTATGACAACACTTTTAACTCTTGTCTTCTCTTCCCCTTCATCATGAATGGAGGTTGTCTCATCATCATTAAGAGGTTCTTTGTTTAATCCTTCTTTTGAAAAATAGATCTCCATGTATTCCCCTTGAGAAGAGAGCTCTTTCTGAAGTGGGGATCTTGCCTCTAGCAAGGTATTCTGCAAGTTTTTAATCCCCTCAATAGTTTCCTAAAATTGAGTTCGATTTATATATTCTTCCAACTCATGCAAAGGTTTTGTTTGTTTAGGCCTGGCTAGCTCAACCAAGGAAGTTTCAGAATGTTTTTCATTAAATCTTCTTACTAACCTCCTAGTGAACCTTGCATAAGTAGACATATTTTCATCTTTTAATGAAGAAGATTCATGAAACCACCAAGCATAAGCCTTGCCTTCAAGGTGGAGCGCTACTACTCTAATGGCTTCATTTTCTGAAACTTGGTGTTGCTGCAAATAGGTGTTTAGCTCCTCCACCCAAGCCATAGTTGAACATTTAGGTGACCCATCAAAAGTAGATAGAAAGAATCTATCCACATCCTGTTTCTTGCACCTTGTGCTTCTGTCATAGTTTCTAGGCCTTCTATCCTCCTTGATCTTGAAAAACCCTAAGAAGTTTAGATGATCTATAAATCTCTGAGTTTGAGATTCATACCCTTGAAGATAGTCACCAAGAGTCTCCTTCTTTAGTACATCTCCTTCCTCCATATCTCTTGCTATGACCCTAGGCATAGTACCATGTTGTAGATCTGGTGGTGTAACTAAATTCTCACACCCATAATGTGAAAATCTAGAGCTTTCTTCATGCATAAGCCCTCTTAGAGAATCTCTACATCTCTCCATTCTCATCTCTTTGATGTCTCTACTAATGCACTACATAGTTTGAAGAAGAAGCTTTGAGAACTCCTTCCCTCTTGATAGTGAAGTTTTACCGTCATATCTTCAGCAAATCTTCTCCTTCCTATGAGAAACCTCTTTATATGACATAATGGCTGAAGTACACAGGTTGAGCCAAGATTATGCTTCGATAACATTGTAATATTCCCAAATGGGAAAAACAAGAATAGAGTGCATAAAACTTGAAATATGCAGAAATATAATATATCAAAGCATGAGACTACAGTAGATCCATTCCATTATGAATATAAGAGAAAAATAGGTACAAGATCTTGAGGAAAATATCACTCAGGTTGGGCAAATAAGCCTCCCATGAAAGCATACACCTAGATCTAAAATGATGTTAATACATGAAATACAGGAATGCAAAAAAATGCATTGTCTAAGAGAGAATAGTAGCTGAAAGATACAAAAATATATTGCTACTGATATAATGCTCCAAAAATTCTAAGGCTAGAGATCCATGCTCCCAAACGGAATTCCAGAACAACCCAGAAAAGGTTTCCAGAAATACACACTATACAAAATATAGTAGATCTGGCCCTAGGGATGAATAATATCTGCAACTGAATCACTGATGGGAGATGGCTAATCTAATATACAATATGTTTGATCCTCCTCCAATAGATCTCCTAAATTAAGGGCCGATCCCCACACAGGAAACCCAAACACTCCAAATAGGGAAAGAAACCCACTGCTGCAAATGCTCTCCAAAATAATGTTGTCCTTGTACGAAACTGCACTGTAGCTAATGACTGCTACTTGATGCGATGCCAAAATATGTATTGAAGCCTTGAAGTCTTCCTCACAAGCCTCTGGATGAAAGGATAACCCCTCCAATGGAAAAATAGCTCAGAAATTGGATATTTATCTCCTCCACTGCTACACCCCTGCAACACAACCCAACTCTAAACAGAACTGCGTTGTACAAGAGACTGAAACTTTTCCAAATTCCTGAATGTGGAATTATAGTGCAAACTCCTCTAAGAGCTTCTCCATGGAAGAGGTGGAATTCCCGATCAAGAACACCCAATGCTAAACAACACTTGCAATATTAGCTAAACAGTTGAAGAAAGCCTATATGTCTGAACATACCATATATCAAAATTTCAAATATATCAAGATGAATAATATGGCTGCCATACTCTTCCTTTTATAAGATATGAGCTTCCAAACCCTAAGCCCCATCCATTAATGACATTACTTCCATGCAATGTATCTCCATCTAAAACTGTGTTATCCCTCAATTAATGTCCACTCCTCCATGACAATGCTATTGATTTGGTCAAAGTTGACCCAGTCAATGTGCTCTAGCCCCTGTTCACACCTTAGGGTGCTTTATTAAGATGAAAATATGATCCACTTTCACATGAGAAGTGGTTTTATTCTTCATAAAGAGATTTATGCGTCTCCCTACCCACTTATTCACCTATCGAAGTGACAAAAAACTTTAATATTCCAATTAGCTACAAGCTAATTTATGAATATTACAGGTGTTTAGATGAATGATAATGCCAACGCTACATATATTATGGCCATCGGATCCACCATCAAAATATGCTATGAGAATGAGACAATTATAGTGTTGTACTTGAAATTTCCGTTGGTTCATCAGTGATAGCGACTTAGGGAGGAAAGATAAGATTGAGGCACATTTAATTTAAAAGTAAAATTTTTATTTTAACTAAAATAGTTAAATCCCCTAAACCCCGTCTCCTAAATTAAGAAATTAATAAACAAGTTAAAAATTTGTCATATCTTCATATTTCATTTTAGAAAATTAATAAATAAGTTATAAATTTGTCAGATGAATGTCTTCATATTTGATTTTATTTACCATATGTCTTCACATTTCATTTTATGCAACATTTTCCAAACACACACATATATTTCAGTGGGTTGGAAAAAATATCATTATTTTTCTTACTTAAGTTCAATTCCTAATTTATTATAATTGATAAATTTATAACATTGTTTTAAAGACACTTATTATTCTTTAGAATTAATGAATTCATCAAACTTTCACATTAGTAATGAATTGAGATATAATTTTTTCCTTTTTATTTTTAATAGTTGTTTTAATTTTATATATTTTAAATTTACGCTTGTTAATTGATAAATATTTTATTTATAATAGTTACTTTAATTTTAATTTTACTTTTAATTATATATATACATATATATCATTTACAGAAAATATATATTTATATGTAAAAGAAATTATCAAATTGATATCACTTCATCACTTCTCATTACAAAAAATTTTTAGGAAATACAATGCTACAATATTAGCACAAATCAAGTTAAAAAATACAAAATTGAAGATATTCCAGCTCTACGAGATTTTTTTCATTTGTTCCAAGAAACCTCTTAAGAGAAACATGCAGAGACTAGTGAATTCTGGGTGATAAAAGAAAGACCATTGGGATCCAAATTCAATGAGAAAGAAGAGCCTCGATATGTACTAGACGTTATCTTTTGAACAACAGATTACACCATGCTCTCATTTATGGCTTTGTGTTGAATAGTTGTATTTAAACAGGCTTGTCATCCTCAAATCTAAGTGGAAATAAAGGGGCATTTTTATAATTACATATCTACGTAATTAAACGAATGTATTTTATTTATTTAAAGAGTTTTATATTATTAATATATATATATATATATAACCTTGGTAGGACTACATCGTCATCATGTTAAATATATCACCTCGATCGAAGTGGAGAATTGAACCATTGAACTCATATCGAGGATTTCCTTAATAGAGCCCCCGATCACTGTCTATCGAAGATGTCATGGACTAATAATAAATTATTTAAAAAAATACATTTAAAGAGTTTTATGGATTAGTTAGAGCTCAGTACCCATATTATTCAACTTCTTACTATACCAGATTCCACCTAGTGGATCACCTCCTTCAAAGTGTAAATGGCCAACCGTAGCGGTTAGACACCATACATGAGATACGGGCGATACCAAAATATATATTTCACTACTTTCCCCGGAAAATGACATGAGAAATACACATATTTCTTTCTGTTATTGAAATAAGAACAATAGTTTCAATTTAACATTGATTATTATTTGTTCATTTTAATTTTTCTCCAAGCGCAATTTTCGTTAAATAGATTGACCTCCAACCTTTGAATTCTAATATTCCATTTGAACTTTGAAATAAATGTTTCTCTTTCTTGTCCTAACACCTATTTAATCTAATTTTCACTATTTTATAATCAGTGGCCATCATTTGGACCTTGAGGATGGATGGAGTGCCCATTTGAATGAACACAATCCTAGTACCATATACATAGTAAATGTATTTAGAAATAACATTAATATATATTATTGATATGTTAAATCTATTGTTCTCATATCTTGTCCTTCCCTTTGCATGTTGTTTTATATAATTGTCGAGTTTTGATTTTCTTATATCCTAGTGAACATGTTTAAATGATAATTCGGTCTTCCCTATCTCTTCAATTTGTACAACAATTACTTATTTTCATAATGAAAAATACAAACATATCACATGTCATCACTCAAATCTCACATGGGATGGGCTAAAAGAACTGAATTGAATGGATACAATCAATTCTCACCAAAATTCTAGATATGTATGATTGATCATTGATATGTTTTATTTTTTTAAATAGGAGCAAGTCAAGTCCTAGTCGAATACTCTGCCTTAATGGGAAAACTTATTCTATTTTTCTCTTATGGTTAAATGTCACTTTGGTTTCCTTATTTTCTAACACTTTATGGTAAATTTGTCCGCTTAATTTATACTATATCAATATCTTGCACATGAAATGTCAATCACTTTCGATGATTTATTTTATTATCTCTTGAAACGAGGAGAAAACCTAAAACCATGTGATTTAAAGAATATTACGAAAATGATCTTTTGCTATAGTATAAAGCTAGATACTTTAGTGGAATTTTAGTATAGAGAAAATAAAATTCTCATATTGGTTGTGATGGAATGACATTTATATTTTCCATGTATCGTCATTTTAATTGCAATGTAGATAATCTGATGGGGATTCAAATTAGGATCCAGTGAAAGATTTTTCCAACTGATTTGAGGAGGGATGTAATGAAAAATGGTCTCATACTCTTTTTAAAGACACCAAAGTTACCATCCTAGCTATATCCATCATAAATATAAATCAAGGGGCCTTATCTAAAGGGCATGAAACTGTAAAATCCATCATTTCAATTTTGTTAGGCTATGACTAACATAACAATTCAAAACAAAATTCCATGATCTTTCCAAACATACAAGCCTATATAACTATCACAAACAGAAATAAGGGGCTTTGTCGAAGAATTATGAAACTATAGAATCCATTGTCTTATTTTTCATAGGATATGATTGGTTCCACAATTCAAACCATTTAAAAAATAAATTTAGATTTGGAATTCAAAGAGAATTAGCAAAAGTGAAAGGGATTTTCCTATCAAATTGAAAAACCTTCAATCTATTACCAAGAGAAAGAGTGAGTAGTTGTTGCCCATTTTTTTAAAATCCCCACATTACATTCAAGGGTGAGTAGTTGTTGCCCATTTTTTTGCAATCCCCACCTTATGTTCACATTAATTTCATAACCAATTTTACTCGATTTTAATGACAAGGTCATCATTTCTCCTTAATATAACATGCATCTAGCAACACTCATACTAGCTCTAAACCAAGTTGCAAGTTTTTGAGCCTCAATCAAAATCTAACTCAAACTCTTTATTTTTCATATCCATGTTTTAATCTATCATGATGTGGCCTCAACCTATTGACATAATCCATTTTTATAAATTGAATCATACTTCTTAATTTCTCACCATTATATGTCGTGATAATGTTCACCTTGTCTTGACATATTCTTCGTAAAACAAGGTGTTTTTTTTTTTTAATCAATTTATCCTCGATTTGCAATTTCAAATTGTCTTCTTTATATGCATCTATTTACGAATGTGGTTTTTGTCTATACACCATTTATTTACCTCCTTTCCTTGCATATGAGCGATTTTCGACTAGATGCTACCAGACATTAATCTTTTCCATTATTGCTTAACCATTCATAAGATCATTTGAATACATTATTCATAAATCACATCCAATGGATTCTTTATTTGTTTCCTAGGAACCATTCAACACTCTTTTATTATTTTAAAATAATGTATCATCTAGATTCACTTTGGCATTCGTTTCCCACTGGGGTATGCCATTTTAATTTATTTTATGCTCAATTAAGATGAGGTATTTCAAAAAATATATATTAGTAAAAAAAAAATTATCCTTAGCCATAAATAAAACATTTCAATGTTTATATTAAATAACATAATTTTTTTTATATATTTTATGTAAAAAAAGATAATGTAATTTATTTTTTTCTTTTAAATTTCACTTTTAATAAGAAGATAATGTAAGTTATTTCATTCTTAATATGAGTAGGATATATATATATATATATATATATATATATATATATATATATATATATATATATATATATATATATATATATATATATGTATATGTATATATATATATGTATGTATCTATATATGTATGTGTGTATGTATGTATGTATGTATGTATGTATGTATGTACATACATACATACATACATATATATATATATATATATATAAAGAGAGAGAGAGAGAGATAAGTTTTAGTGTAAGGTATCAAGGAGATATTCCTTTCATGTTTAATATACAATCCATATGTACAGTTTTGAAAATTATTAATAACAAAAAAAATCGATATATCTCATCGATATATTTTTTTACTTCTTAATATGAGGAAGAAGTGCATTTAAAAATATACTAATAACCCAAAAAAAAATTTAACATGAATTTTTTTTTCCAAATTTCTCTCTCTATAAATATCTTGTATTTAGAAATTTTAATCCTTCCAACTATTTAATAGATATAGTGTTAACATAAATTTTAATTAATATTGTATCAAATAAAACATAAAATTAAATTAAATTATGTTTTGAATGAAAAATCATACTGAAGTTCAAAAAACCAACAAACTTCATCTTTATCACAAAAAAGGGAGTTTTTCTGATTGTATTTAGTGGAAAGGTAAAAAACCCTATTGGGGAACTTGACAAGCCATATTAAGGTAAATGAAAAACATTAATAGTACTCATGTTGGCCTTCGAATCCTTTTCTATGTTGACCTGTAAATCTAAACTAAAACGAAGAAAAAAGTGTTGTGTGTCAATCATAAGAAATTGTGGTTTGATTAGAAAACGAAAAATATATTCTCTTGTAATATATGGCTTGACAAGTCGATTGTTCATAAATATATACTAAACATTTGATTCAAAAATATCGTTTTGCAGTGGGACATCCAATTTAAAGAAACAAACTCTATTTAATTTCTCTTCTCAGTAGAATGACACAAGAAATACACATATTTTCTTATATTATTAAATATGAATAGTTGTCAGGAAGCTTCCCTAACACCGGATGCCTCCCTTCATATCCAAGAAGCTATCTACACCACAATTTCAATCAAAAACTCAACACAAAAGTTCCAACTCAAGATCCTGCAGTACGAAAGATAAAATAGTTATCTCCCTATAAATGAAAAGTCTCAAAGAAAACCTAGGATTTATTATATCATCGTTGGGAAAAAATCTTCCAGCAACTTCTAAAAACTTTGACTAGGCAGCAACTTCCGACAACATCTGACATCTAGTAGCAGTGAAACTTGGAAGACTTTGATCTCCCAATCCAAAGCCCAAAAGAGAGAGAAAGAGGCACCAATTGTTTTTCTTATTCTCCTTAGACTTCCCAAAGGTCACACTTCTTTTGGATTCCCGACAAAAAACTTTTAACTTCTTCACAACTACAAGAGATATCGAACTTCTTGAGAGAGTGTAATCCAAATGAATTCATTTTGGATGTGGTGGATCCACTTGATCTCTTCTAATCATAAGTAGGTGGTTTAAGGATGACCACAAAAATTGGAACGCTTAGTGCAATTTCTAGAACTCTTCCAAATATGGAAAGAAGTTGAAATCTTCTGTTAGAGGAAGTGTCCCTAATGATTTGTAGAGGGATACCTTAAACCTTGAAAAGGGAGGTCTGCAACCTACAAAAAAATGGAGAACCTCAACCTGAAAAGGCAGGTGTCAACCTATGGTCGTTTAAGAAAGACCACCAACTCTGGAATGCTTAATCCAATTCCTGGAAATCCTCCAAAACTGGAAAGAAGTTGATGTCTTCTTCTAGAGGCGTAGTCCAAAATTATTTAAAGAGGGAGAAGCTGAGCCCTACATAGATGGTTTAAGGCTAACCACCAACCAAAATCATGCTCAGGATACAACTCTGAATTTGGTATGGCAGGTTGTGGGTCAGCCTTTCTTGAACTTTTGTGTCTCTAGCTACGACTCTGAATTTGGTATTGTAGGTTGTGGCTCAGGCACACTTGATGTGGCTTTAAAGATTGTATATTACCAACACTTCCCCCCCAATCAGATACAAGGTGAGATGATGATGAAAACTTGATCGCACTGCCTTTTGATATTCTACAAGATATTCTAACATATGACTAAAACATCTTCTTTTTTGTTGAAGCCCATTTCCTAGAAGTGATCCATCCAAGATGAATATTTGTTCTTGAGGGGGGCTTGTTTTTTAAGCATATGTTTGAATAATGAGTGGTTTTATTACAATTATTACATGGATTAATATCAAAACAATGATATTTAATATGAAAAACTTGATCACAATGTTGGCATTTCAAAATTTGTTGTTTTGGAGAAGGAGCAGAAACTGGAACAACTAAAGGTGAACTTTCATGAATAAATATAGAACTTTGAAATTAAATGGGGTTGGAATAGTCTGGAATATGAAAGGACACCTCCTTTTCATATCCAAAACATGTTTTGTGCTTTTTATGGACAAGACCTTCCCATGGTTTGATGATGGGTTGTGGAAGTACAAACTGAAATTCTGCATTTGCATGTAAATATTTTCTTTAACTATTAACTGAATGTGAATCAACCTCAAATAATGCTGCTGATGGCATTTTGTCTCAATGTTCTGAACATAAATAGGTTTATAATGATGACTCCACTGTTGTAATTCTTCTTGCTGAAATTGAGACTCCAATTGCAAAAGTGAATCTTTTCCTATGCATTATGTAGACATATTTTAATGTCACAAATATTGGCCTTGCTGATGTTTACAATATCATATACATTGGAATGTATTAGAGTACTTAAAAACTCTAATATATCATCAAGTTTGGAAATTTTTGAAGAGCTTAATTTTGTGGATTTAAATCTACTACCAAAACCAAATAAATGGGTGCTCACTTTACCAAATGTTGCACCAAGGCCAAATGAAGAGTTGGAGTATCAGCATAACTTGCAAAATGGCTACTGTTAGCACTAAATGTAACTGTATTAACAAACATGGATAATAGTGCCTTGCTTCCCTTCATTAATAATGTATTACAACAAAGACAAAAAAACTATATAAAATTAAATTATATCTTGTTTTTCGAAGTCACAACATGTAATATCAAGACGATACAACTTTGGAAATCACTGGGCAAAGAATAAGTCCAGAGGATTCAAACCATGGTCCTCAAATTAGAAAAAATCACGTATTTGTTGGATGGTATTTTGTTTCTCTAGGTGTTTAGGCCCAACACATTTATAACTTCAATGTTGTATTCCATGATTTAAATTTCAATTCATATTATAATCCAATGCATGTATATCCAACCCACATATATAAATTCGACATACTAATCACGAGAAATGAAGAGAAAGAACTAACACACAGATTGAGCAACGATTAAACTGCTTATCAACAAGAGTTTAGGACTTCAATTAACACTCAATATAAGTCTAATTTGGAGAATAATAAACCATAAATTTAATGCACTCCAATGACCATTGTCCTTATTAGTTGGCTTGTTGGTTTGTTTGTAGATGAAGATTCGTGGTAGAAAAGTGATATTCGGAATAAGAAATTGATTAAAGTAAGTAGGGAAGAGTTATTGACTTCTTCAATGTTTATTTTATCCAGTTTCACCAACAAAGGAGGACATCATATTATTTTCTTAAAAGTTGAAGACATCAACATCATTTCTAGTAGCATCATCAAAGCCATAACATGGTATTAGATTGCCCAACATTAAAGGAGACAAAGTACATCCAATGATTGAAATAGCTTGTTCATATGCCCATCAAAAGAATGTCTACCTTCATGAATTTTGTATTCAATCCTTTCCATGCTATCTAAAACCTGAGGATTTTTCCTCCATAAAATATCTATTACGAAATAGGTGATATATTCTCATGGGTTGTATTTTTGTGTCAACATGATACATACAGCAATAGGTGAATTTTCATTTATTTTTTCCCACAATTTTTTTTTTACCTCGATAACATAAATCTTGCCAAAACACATAGAGCCAGTAGACAACACATCAAGCAGAGAAAGCACGTCATGGATCAGACTACATGTGAGGAGCACCACCACACTGATGTGTTTTATGAATAATTTTCTTCATAGGATAAACTTGTGCTTTTCTTTATTTATGACATCTTGGTGTATTTGAATAACAAAGTGGAGCACAAACAAGACTTTAATTTCATCTTATGAATGTTACAATAGGATCAATTGCAAAGAAAATTTTAGGGGCTAATATTTGTAGATGGACTAACTTTCCATAATTTTTATAAAAAAAGATGCGTCAATTTCCATATATTTTTAAAATCATTCACCAAAATTCCATATAATACTTTTTTTTTTACGTTAAAAATCATCAAAATTTTGTGCAGGATATATTAAATTTCTATAAACTTGAATATTTTTAAGAGAATATTGCCAAACATTTCATAGATTTACATATTCAAAACTAGTAATATTTTCCTAGGTTTCTAAAATTAAAAATAAATTTCCATCCTTAAAATTTTCCCTGATCCATTGTATGCTAAGCTTAACAAATGTAACGTCTTTAGATCACCATTAAAAATGGAAGATACAACTTATATTCTGAAACTAGTAGCTCACAGGTTAGAAAGCTACACCTGGAGACTACTTAAGTACAATGCTCTATTTAATTGATCAAAATAACAAATATATAATTGTACATCATTTTAGGGAGATTAGACTTGGCTCCTAAAATATATGAACCAGTCCTAATCTAGGACATGCACAACTGTGAAACAAACTCTCTCCAATAATACATATTCTCCATTATTTTCAACTCTCCCCCTTAATGGGCAAATGGTTCACTTGTACACTTAACATTTCCCTAAAAAGTTCAAATTTAATCCTCCCAAGGGGATTGGTGAAGATATATGCTACATTCTCACATATATTACATTATTCAATGAAAATTTCTTTAGACTGGACCTTTTCTCTAATAAATTGAAACTTAGTATCAATATTTTTTGTGTTTTTATGAAACACATGGTTATTTTCCATCTTGATTGAACTTTGGTTGTCATATTTAATCACTGCAAAATCTTTTTTTTTCTCCAGCATCATGAAGAAGTTTCCTCAACCAAATTTCTTCCCAAGTGGCCACACATACAACTTGATACTATACTTCTTTTGAAGAGAAGGATACAATATTATGCTTCTTACTGCCCCAAGAAATTACCCTGGACCCAATGCAGAATGCATAACATGTTATGGATATTCTATCATCCAAGTTTTTGGCCCAATATGAATATAAATAACCTGTCAGTGAAACATCAAAAGAATATGTATATTTAATGACCAACTTTATGGTTCCTTGAAGACACCTTAAGACACCTTTTTCTTCCACCCAATGATTATCAATAGGTTTTGACATAAAGTGACTCAACACACTAGTCGAAAACGATAACTTAGGTCTAGTTGTAGTCGAATAAATCAGACTTCCTTCAATTCTCCATTTAGAAAAGTGGATTTTACATCTATCTGGTGTAGACTCCACTGATGCTTTATTGCTAATGATATTAACGTTCTAATAGTATTTAACTTAGCTACATGCAAAATTTCTCCTCATAATCAATACCTTCTTTCTATGAGTACCCTTTAGACCCCAACCTAGCTTTCTATTTGTCTACACTGCCATCTACTTTGAACTTAGGTTTATATAACCATTTACAATCTATGGGTTGTTTCCCTTCTGGAAGTTCAACAAATTCCCAGGTTTTTTTTTTTAATTATTGACTCATATTCTTCTTTCATAGCTAACCTCCACTCATCATACTAATTTTCTTCATTGTAATTCATTGGATCAATAAAATTTAAAATATTGGTCATAAGATCATAATATTTATACCTTGCTAGTAAATGAGTCTTCCTACCTGATCTCCTTGGTAGCGAACTTGCCTCAAATCTATCTTGCTCATTCGTCACTGGACTTGGATTTCTCATTGTACTCACATCACTATATTATTAATTTTTTTGTTGTTTTTGTTGCACATGGATGTATTTAGCTTCATCATTGCTTTCATCAACCAGCAAAAGCATGTGCCACTCCTCATAAATTTTTTCTTTGTTCCCTTGATCAACCTGTTCATGGAAGGTAACATCTCCACTCGTAAATACATTGTGACTAGATGAATTAAAAATTTTCTATGCTTTAACTAAAAAAAAAACCCTACAAATTTTCATTTTATGGCTTTAGCATCCAATTTCTTCCTATTCGTGCAAAATATTTCAACCCAAATACTCTTAAAGTTTTTACTACAGGATTAAAACCATATGAGGCCTGAAATGGAGTCTTGTGATCAAGGCACATAATTGGACTTATATTCTTTCAATATATTGCAATATTAATAGTTTATGCCCAAAACCCATTAGATAAGTTCTTACCTTTCAAAATTTTGCAAGCACACTCCACCATAGTTTGGTTCTTTCTCTCTGCAACCCCATTCTATTTTGCAGTGTGGGTGCTATAAATAGAGGAATTATCCCATTATCCTTACAATATTTGACGTTTCCAAGCTTATATTCTCCCCCTTGATCTGAGTGAATAATTTTGATGACCTTCCCTATCTAGTTTTCAACCATACTTCTAAATTATTTAAAATATTCAAAAGTATGACTGTTACTTTTTAGAAAATACACCGAGGTATATCTTGTGGAATCATCAACAAATAAAAAATAATAATAAGCTCCTCCTAATTACCTTGTGTGCATCGGTCCACATATATCATTCTGCACAAGTTCAAGTATGTCTCTCTTTCTTCTATTTAAACTTGAGGAAAAATCCATCCCTCTGCATCTTCCGAACTGCACGTCCTTCACAATTAACATGCTCATTTTTAAAACAGGGAGTCCATTAACCATACATTATTTTGATAATAGCAACAAGTCATGAATATTGATTTGTCTGAATCCTTGATGTCAAAGGTTCTCTACTGTCAATTTTATTGAAGTTAAAGCTTGGTGTGGCGTGCTTGTAACATTCAACTTGTATAGGCCTCCAACTCGTATTTCTGATGCAATTGAATTTTGTTGGTCCAGCAAATTCTTTATGACACAATAGGTTTTGAAAAATTCTACTTCAATTTTTGATTTTAAATCATGGAAATAGAGATCAGGTTCCTTTTAATGACTGGTACATACACCACATTCTAGATATGCATTATTTTACCATCAGCCAATATCACAAGAATTTCTCCATACCCTTTAGTCTGGTATGTTATGCCATCACCAAGGTAGATATTAGCACCACTGTTGGTACCTTTAAAACTTTCAAACCGATGTTTATTTATTCTCATATAAGTGGATGCTCGAGAATCAACAAACCAAGTTTCAACATCATTAGTATCAACAGAGAAATCAGAATCAAACACAAAAAAATTGAGGTCATGACTCTAGTTTTTGTTAGTAAAGTGCCCTGCATGCTTCTTATGTATGTGTTTGGCTTCATGAGTCTTCATTTTGTAACAATTTCTAGCAATGTGACCATATTTACAATAGCAAAAACACTTCATTCATGAATCATTTATAGTCGAATACATAGCGTGGAATGGATTTTTCTGGTGTGGACCTCCACCTTTTTTTCCTCCTCCTGGTTTCCCTTTGAAAGCATTTTTCTTCACCATCAATGCTAAATCTACATTTTGAGGCTTCAGATTCATCTTCCTCTCTTCTTCCTACATCAAAATCCCTATCATATCTTTAAAGGTGGGAGCATTCCCACTCGCTGCCAACCCTATAATAAACATCTGGCTTTCATCAGTCATATCATTTAAGGTAATCACAATAAGATCAGTGTTGGAAACTTTCTCCCCTATGTCGCATAACTTGTCTTTCAGCTCTTTCATCCGTGAGATGAATGCAACAGAAGATTCATTATCCTCCATTCTAATGGGTAGAATATTACTCTTCAGGAACAATACTCGATCTATATTCTTTGTCTCATATAGATCCTTGAGAGTCACACAATATCTTGTTAAAAATGGAAGGGACAACTTATATTTTGAAACTAGCAGCTCACATGTGACCAAGTTGTACTTGGATATTACTCAAGTAGAACACTTTTTTCTCCCTATTCTCTGAATCTTGAATTTTTTCAGGTGTTCCACCTCTAGGTGTGGTTGGCGTTAGTTCATCCCCATTTTCTATTTCCCACAAACTTGAACCCTCGAGCATTTTATGTATTTTGAACATCCAATTTGTGTAGTTCAACCCATTGATCTTGTTGCTCTCATTCATAAATTCTTCTCCAATATGGTTATTCATTTGATATGATCGATCTAGGGATCCACCAAAAAATCCACAATCTCCAACAATCGATTTGGCCACACACTGATAATCTTAAAAAACAAAAAATAAAAAATGTACTGAAGGAGTCATCTCTGAACTTATTCGAGTGATCTTAGAGTTTATTGGAGTGATATTGGCCTCACATCGATGTCAATGAAACTCTATGTCTTAGAGATAGAGAAATATCATCAGAAGCACCAAAGCACCACTGTAGCACACAACACATTCTTGGTCTCTGTAGTGAAGTGGGCTCAAAAAATACCATGACAGAACCAAAGTTGTGTTGGCTTTATCAAAAACAAAATAGTGGAATGAAGGAATGTTAGCTTTAATCAAGGTTCAAAATAATGCACCTTGGGCTGCAAGCAATATCAAGTGATCTTGGCTATCGGGTCCGCACTTTTACTATAGTAAAAAAAAACTCATCAATGATCTACCAAGACACGATTTTCTACGTGGAGGTCTTCTATCGGATCACAGAACATGCACTACATTTTCTGCATGGAGGCACTGACGTGATGCCAAGAGATCTGGTTGCAATCATATCTCACAATCTCAGCAGTTTATAGGTGATATCGGCTAAGAAACATGTGATATAAACACCTACATTGGGAATCAAATCAGTGGTCTCGACATCCAGTAACAACCATGCCACACTTTCCGATCTACAGAGTATGAACAGGCACCAATGGCGAGGAAGTCTCCACAGACGGAAACCAACATGATCTTGGCACAAACATGATCTCGGTCCAACTTGGTTCTATACCATTATAGCAATGATCCACCACGATCTGCCAACTCACCATGACCAAGGCATGTTTAGGGTATCGAGTCCACAATTTGGCCCATGCTTCTTCAAATTTCTCTATGTATAGGTAGATCAGCGTGAAAATTAGCCATGAATTATGTGTTTCTCTCTTTTCTAATTAGCATGTAAATGATGGAAAAATAACGCACTACTCCAGCTCTACACGAGAGAAAAAAAATGCCTCGCTCTAGCCACTAAGTCTCCACACTTCAACCATCAAGGCTCATGATAGAACCAACCACTAGGGCTCTCGAATTAACCAACAAAACAGGCTCCACTGCAGCCACTAAGGCTCTCCAACCACTAAGGGTTTCAATTTTTCCACCAAGTCTCTCAAATCATCCACTAAGACACTCAATTCATCCACCAAGGATCACTACCTCTGATACCGTGTTCAAAATGGAAGATACAACTTATATTCTAAAACTAGCAGCTCATAGGTGAGAAAGCTACACCTGGATACTGCTAAGGGAGAACAGTCTATTTAATTAGTAATAAAATAAAAAATATATAAGTTTACATCATTTTATGTAGATTAGATCTGACTCCTAGAAAATAGGAAATAATCGTAATCTAGGAAACACGTACAACAATGAAACAAACTCTCTCCAATAATACATATTCTCCATCATTTTCAACTAAGTTTAGTAATTGGTTAATGCTATCTCAAAATGAGTAGTAGTTGGCCCTAAAAATATATAGGCCATACTAGAGTGGCCTCCGCCCAAAACTTTAATATGAGTAATATATTTTATTTGGAAGCAAGATATTATAGGATATTCATTCAAGGAATTTTAAGATTGGGTATGTGATTAAAACATTCCAAAAGAAGGGTGTGATATTTCATTTATATTAGAGTGTGTGGAGAGTTGTTAATGACTAGATAACCTTCTCACACATGCCCTTATTCTAAATATTGGTGAACTGGATAAATATTTCTTGATCGTCATCGATGCTTTCATGGAGAGACTCAATGAAGTTCTCATGCAGGATGGACATGTGATTAGTTATGAGTCTAGGAAATTAAATAAGCATGAGAAAATTTCTTTCAAGCATGATTTGAAGCTTGTAGCTGTAGTGCACACTTCAAAAATGTGGAGGCACTACCTTATTGGAAATAAAATCCTCTGAATTACATATCATAGTACGTTGGGATATTTGTTTGACCAAGAACAATTGAACTCTAGGAAAGCAAGGTTGTTGGAACTTATTAGCAAGTTTTCATTAGAGATCAAACACATCGAAAGTGAAGAGAATTGAGTGGTTGATACACTTTGTAGAATTGTGCAAGTGATTTAGATGGAAAACATAAGTATATGTGAGATAGACATTAAGGAAAGAATCAAAGAGCTGACATAGTAAGATGAGCATTTTCACCATGTAAGTAAATTTTAATAGCAAGAGCCCAAGGGTTAAACAGGATAATATTATAAGGTACCAAGAGATTCATAATTACAATATGAAGGTGGGTGATCCATAATGAATGTGGTTAAGTTGGTTGAGTTCCATAAAATACCATACACATGTCATACAGGATATCAAAAGATTATAAAAGCCACCAAAAAATATGTTGCTAGCCAAGGATGAAGAAAGATATTTTTGAAAATATTGTTAAGAATTATAGAAATTTAAAGTGGAACACAAGTATTTAATAGGATGGTTAAATCCAATACCAATTCTAGAATGGAATTGGGAAGTGATATCAATGGACTTCATCAATGGATTATCAAGAACCACCAAGAAACATGGTGTGATCATGGTTGTAGTGGATAATCTAAGTAGGACAACCCACTTGTAAAGTATTCCTATAAGGAAATTCATATTTCACATATTTTTATGAAAGAGTATTTTCATATTGCATGGCATGTCCAAGAATATCATATATAATCTGTATGCCAAGTTCACATCAAAATTTGGAAGTTTTTATTTACAGTATTTAAAAACCCTATCAGCATTAAACACAGCCTTACACCCTCATATTTATGGAAAAATTTAAAGAGTAAATAGAATATTAGAATAAATACTCAATATGTATGATATTCATCAACCTAAGATATGGTAATATTTTCTTCCTTTGGTAGAATTTTCTTATAATATTAGCTATCAAGAATTGTAAACATGAGCTCTTTCGAAGCTATATATGGTAGGAAGTGAAATATCCCAATCAACTAGGGTAATCTAGTGGATAGAGTCACACTTAGGCTAGATATGTTAAACAAAATGAAATAGGAATTCACTATCATAAGGAAAATATTGAAGGTCACAGAAGACCAACATATGATTTTCTTAGACGAAAACAGAGCACATAAGAAATTTGAATATGATTTCATGTGTATCTCCAAATCAATGAAAATAATATTTCCTTCATAGTGGGATTATGTGCCAAGTTAACAAGAATATAGTATGAATCATTTCATATCTTGAAGAGAGTTAGGCCAGTAGCATACAAACTTACCATTCCTCCCACTATGAAGGAACATGATGCATTTTATATATATTTATTTTAAAATATATGTACATGATGTTAACCATATTATTGATCAGAACCTAATACAGGTGGAACCTAAGAGATAATTATATCGAAAAGCACAATAGATTCTCAACAAAGAGGATGATCACGCTCCTTGTAAATCAAGGTGCAACGAAAGAACCTTGGACTAGGTGAAGCAACATGGGAAATAGATGATGTCATTCAGAAGGTATATCCATTTTGATTTTATGTATAATTTTGGTTCTATGGATAGTAGAACACCAAGGATGGTTTTTCTTTAAGGAGGATAGGAATGTAACAATTTTTTTTCTAATACGAAATTTTTGTAATGCAATTGAAATATGACAATGTTGGAGAGCCATCCTTAGCCATAGTTATATGGATTAAGGAGAGCAATGAAAAGGATATGGTTATAAGGAGATGGTATAAATATAAAGATATAAATCCCTCAAGGAAATAAAAGTGAATCATTATGAAAAATCCTTGTTTGGCAAGGCCCAAAGAAAAAATTTTCAGTTGCAATCAATTGATCTATTGACAAAAAGCATGAAGTGATGGCATGAAAAATTTGGAACCTCAATACATCACACTAGCCAAAATATCAAGTACTAGGATAAAAGAGGGGTGATGTCATGATTTGATGACATGGTGATGCCATGTGGATGACATGTGTCACCTATATTTGGTATTTTCCACATGCCAACCTTGAAAATATGAGTGACATGTGGATGTGGCACACAACAAGAATGCCACATGCAAGAGGACATGTAATCTTATCCAATGTGTTAGGTGGTGATTGGTCATTCATGATTGATGTCACGACCCTATACTTGTGGCCATCTTGGTTTAAGAATCGATTTGGGGAAGTTGCATATCAGTTGGAGCTTTTGAACCACATGCGTTCGAAATATCCTATGTTTGATATTAGTAAACTGAAGAAATGTAGACTTGATCTCGATCATCCTGAAAAGACAACACCACCGAGGGGACCAACTATAATATTGGATAGATTAAACTTGTTTTTGGAGAAGATCCTTGATCTTCATACTAGAGGTGTCGGGAGTGCATCATGAATGGATTTCTTCATTAAATGGAAGGATGCACTGGAGGAGAGTAGTTGGGAGATGAAGGATTCGCTATGGAGATGGAAAAAAGAGATTACAGAGTTTGATGATCAGTTCATGAGGTAAATTTGATTTCTAAGGAAGACAATGAGTCATGGTGGGGGCGGATGTCAGTACCCTAAGTTGGCATTGCCCAACATGGGTGAGTCGGGCACCCAACACTAGCGCAAATAAACAAAGTACAGGCGATCACACACCAATGTATGATGGTGGCACGACAGCTGTGCATGCTCCAAGACGTGTGACATGTAGTCATAGCAGCGGGCATGCTTAGGCGGCTCATTTAGTGGGCACCTGAGGGTCAACATGGCCGTCAGTTAAACTTGGTGAACTCGCATGGCAAGGACGCGACAGAGATGCACATCGAAGCAAAATTGACTCAGTGAGTGATGGGAAAAAATATTCCAAGTATTGAGCGGAAAGATCGTGATGATTTTATATGGATGGGCGGATAAGAAATTATGTTGGGCTGATGCTATACGTGTAGGGGTTTCGTGTAGGAATTGTTGGTTCATCCATGGGCCAGGCCCCACCAAAACAACACCTTCATGTTAGATTCATACCATATAAATAAAGGGTCGAGTAGAGCATGAGAAGGCATCCTCGAACACTTCATAAATAACAACAAATAGTTCACAATGTGAAGCGTTAGCTGTAGCATTGGGAGGCTCAGGTGAACTTGGCAAAATCTGTCTGTAGCATGGGAAGCTCATGTAAATATAATGGGTATATTGTGAACAGGAGCAAACTGCGATGAACATTCATATGGTAGATGAAGGCAGAGTGCGTGCATATGGTGAGATGTTGAGTTACTACAATGGGTTGATTGACATTGTAGAGTGACCCGAGGGTCATGCAGACTTGGGTGAGCCCTGTAATGGCCTCGTGAAGGCTTTGGCCCATGTGTAGGTTAGGTTAGCGTGGGTAGGAAATGCATGGAGCTGGGTCACGGTGTGCATGATTCTAATATTTTTGCAGAAAACAGGTTTCCTAGAAATGTACTCTAATGTAATTTAATTCTGGAAAGTATAAAATTTACATTCTTATTTATGGTTTAGTCTCGTGCATGAATGTTACAATTGTTTTTATATTTATTCCACATACATATTGTTTAATTGAAAATAAGAACAAGTAATAATATTTGGAGGCATAATATAGAAAATATGATGAAAAAAACAAAGTATGGATATTTAGTCGGTGTCGCACAACCTACCAATGAGGTGAATAGACATGGGGGCATGACAAACCCGAGTGACCCGAGTGACCCATGGGTAAGCACTTGTGTGTTGGGAATATGTGTAATATTTCCAAATAGGGAAAGCAGCAACATAGCTCATAAAATGAAAGCAGCAACAAGTATTTAACACATGAAATCATGAGACCAATATAAATCCATATTATTAATCCTATATGTAGCAAATAAGTACAAAACAACGAGGCATCAATCATAGAATGTGATCACACAGGCCTCCAATACATAAACACTCTCAAAAGTGATATGTTATTGCTATACAAAATGTCGAAGAACTGCTATAGCACAGTCATGTCAGTTATAAATACAACTGGAGATGATACAATGATATAAAAATACTGATATAGGCCCCAATAGAGTTTATACATATAGATCTAAGCACTAGATCATCTTTCCAAGACAACCCAAGAGGTTTTGCAGAAGATGCACACAATGTGTCAATGTAGGCTACAGCGCGAGGGCTGAAGATATGTTGCAACAATAGAAATGAGAGGATATGTCTGAAGCTTATGTAGAAACATAAAACTCTTCTCCAATAGATCCTTCGGATGAAAGAATGGCTCCTCCATTGAAGAAATCACATCCCAAAACAACAACTTCAACTACCCCTACAACTCCTCCCTAAAATAACTCATATATGGGTTGAAACTGTGCTATAGGGGATAAATGCTCCTTAGCATGCTACTAAATGTGTCAATAAAGCTCAAGGAGCTTCTTTACAGTCCTTCCAATGGATGGAAACCTTCCTCCACTACAAAACTAGCTCTGAAGACACCTGATCTAATTCTCCATTGTTGCACCCTGCAACATAGCATAATATCCTGCAGAAACTGCGTTGATGAAGAAAGATGTAGCTTGGCCTTAAGCTTAAATGTGGAAATGAAATTCAATTCTCTTCCAAGAGACCTCTCAAGAAAACAGGTGGGATTCCCACTGGGGAACACCCAATGCTAAACAACAAAAAAATCTCAACTAAACAGCTGAAGAATGCAAGAAGTCTAAACATACCACATACAAAATAATCAACCAAAAAATTCCCCCCATATGGCTTCCATCCTCTTTCTTATATAGGTTATGAGCTTCCTTTCTCTTGGCCCCACTCCATTAGGTCATTTTCTCCATGCAATCAATCTCCCTCCAAAACTGTGTTATTCCTCATTTAATGTCCTCTCCTCCATAACAACGCTGTTGATTTGGTCAAAGTTGACCTATTCAACACGATCCAACCCCTGTTAATACTCAAAGGTGCTTTATTTAGCTACTTAGAAGGTCTCCTTTCACACTTGAAGTGTTTTATTGCTGCTAAGGAGATTTATGGGCCTCCCCACCCATTTATTCACCTACCTAGTGATAAAATAATCTATAATATTCCATTTAGATACAAGCTAAATTTTAGGAATATTACAGTCCTCCCCTCTAAAATCTTGCTTGTCCTCAAGAAACTATAAAGGTGGAGAAAAATCCTCCCCTTTTTCTCTTGTGGCCTCCTCATCAATAGTCCCTACCACTGCTTCAGATATTCGACAATAATTTTGTCTCTCAATGGTTCCTCCCTAATGTGAAAATTGGCATTTGGTGGATAAACCAAATGGCTCTCATCATGAGAAAATGGAAGGTCTATATGGAAACCTTCTTGCTGTCCAATGGCCTCTTCAAGGTAGAAGTGATGATAAGCATAGGGGATCTCATTCCTAATGATAGACTCCCATCTCCATGCTATCATCCAAATGAAATGAATCACCTTCGAGCATGGTAATCATAGAAAAGTTCCTCCAAAATGTTCATGAGAGGCACACCCCAAGTGCTCCAAACAATCATATGGCCCACATCATAAATAAAAAAGTGATCTATTATAGTGGCCATACCATCTCCCATGCTCCCCTTGAAGCATGAAGCATAAAAAGTGTGGGAAAGATCATTCCCAATGGACACATCCAACCAATGTGCTTTCCCTCCAATCATGTTCTCAACAAAGACAACATAATTAGCATATAGAATCACAATCAAGGTCATGCTAGCTACCATATGTAGCAAAGGATAAGGACAATGGTCCCTCATGTGCAACCAGTGCATTTTTTCTCCTAACTGCCATAGAATATGATATAACAAGTGTTCCTCCCACCACTTGTTTTCTACCCCATTCCTCTTGCATGCTTGGAGAAGGTGTATGATGGTTGGTGTTAATGAAGCACACAATGAAGAATACATCATCTCCCAAAAATCTTCTAGGGAATGGTCAACATCATCATTGCTCATGGCCTTAAGTACCCATGAAGGCAATAAGAAAGAGTGCCCCCTCTTGGAGAAATTACATGCACATGAGTGTTAAGAAAGTGAAAGTATATAGTAAATATATCATGATGCTCAGAAATACAATCTTTACCATGCACTTGGTTCAAACTAGTGAGGTAGCTCATGGATGAGCTCCCTCTCACACCCAATGAGTAAGGAGGTGGTGATGATAACTCTTCACAAGAGCTATGTTTCTCCTCACCCTCCAAAAAATCTATGCACTTTCTATATGATAGTGCATCCCATTTTTGAATTCTTCCGATATGAATCCCTCCAAAATAATGGAATACTTTAATGAAACCAGTGGGATGGGAAAGCAAGATCTCATAGGCTACATGTAGTAGTTTGTCTTTGAACTTTGAGGCTCTAGCCAAGAATATCTTATCCTAATAAAATATGACCATATATCTCACTATATATCCTCCATCAGAAAATTGTTCATCAAGTATCCTGCATGTAAAGAGATCCTTGGAGTATTCCACCAATAGCTGGGATCTCCAATAAGGATCCAAACTCTCTAATGATAGCGCTTCTGATCTATACTGTGTAGCCCCTGTCATATGGTTTCCTTCTTGCTTGAAATCTCCTATGCCAAATTCAAGCACCGGTATGCTGCTAACATGTTCCTGCTGCACCTCCTGTAGCTGCTCATGCTCAAGTGAAAGTTGAAGCTTTTAGAAGTTAGTCTTCCATAGGAAGCTATCATCTCTCCAAAATATCCTAAATTTGGCCAATGCATGCATGAGTGCCCACCCTCCTCTACCAAATGGGGAAGATTCCTTCCCATATGGAAGTATCCTCTTGTTCTCCAATGCCATGGAGTGGTCTCCTTGCACCATGATGGTGCCATCCTCCATCCCATAAACATCTTCTCCCAGCGCAAAATAGCTGATGAGAGTGGGTAATGATGATATTGGGAGTATGTCTCCTTCCTCCTTGGGCTTACACAAGACTCTCTGTGTTATGCCAAATCCTCCCAATTTTCTCACCCCTCCTGAATCAATGAGTGGTGAGATGTCTCTCATCTCATGATCTGGTGGTCTCCCGGGTGGAATGCCTCCATGTAATGAGACATCAAAGTTTGAAGTAGACTGTATAGGTGAGTGGACTGATTTGTCCCTCCTTTTACTACAGAAACCAGTCTCCTTCTTCTTTATATAAACCCCTTGAAATAAACAAGGGTGCATGCTTTCCATCCTTTGATGCCGACCCACCTTTTCTTCTCCTCTTTCCATCAAGGTCTCACTACCCATTATTATTATCACATGCTTCTCCTTTGGAACCTTTTGAAAATATGCAAAAGCTCCTCTAATTGAAGAAATAGCTTCATGCCCATCCCCCATGAGGTGATGGTCCTCCACCTGAAGTGAAAACGTTGTTACTTTGTCTCTGCTCTTCCTCCTCATCAATATTTGAAAATACCTCATCAACAATGAGAGACCCTAGATCCTGGTCTTCCCTTGAAGGAGGAATCTCCATGTTACAGAACATTTTTTCACTATCCCTGCAATCCCCATATCACACATTGGAGGGTTGTTTCCATGACTAATGAGAAGTGTCATGCCTTGCAAAGACCATCATTGCATCCCTTTACATGAGAGAAATATTCCTTTTGTTGACAATTCCATGGGCAGAGCTTCAGAAACCCCTGGTTTTTCCTTGGGGCGAGTAGTCAGTTAAGCCATCATGCCAATGGGGAAGATTAACACTAGGACCCGCACTAGTTGGCACTTTGTCCCAGTTAGCCTTCCATGCTAAATTTTTTATGGAATTTAAAAAAAAAATAAAGGCGAAGATTCCACTCTAACAACTCCGAGGATGAGTCATTGGGAGTGGTTGGACTGAATAACCATGGAATCCCTCCTTAATTTTATGGTTTCCACCTCTTGTGGGAACCTCCTAAAGGATAGGCCTCCCTTCCACCTATGTAGGGATCCTAACCTACTCCTTTTCCTCTATAAAAAGAAGCTATATCTCTTTGCATTAGCTAACTGAACATGGAGAATTGAGTATACTATAGCTGAACTATTGAAGTGATAGAACAAGAAGGAACTTCGTTGAGAGATCTTGAGTCGATGCCCTCATCCCATTTGAATCCCCTGATGAGCATCTGAAACACCCTTCAGTTGAAACCGTCTAGAGGAGACTGTGACATCAAAGCTTTGGTTGTAATTCTTCGTTCTATCAATACATATATGTGACTATTGTTTGGTTCCCATTTTTTTTATGTTAGATGTTCAATGTAATATGATTATTGTTTGGTTCCCATTTTTTTTTATGTTAGATGTTCAATGTAATATGATTAGCCCTCTTTGACTAGCTAGTAGTTATGAATGAATTTATTATGTTGTATGTTGTTCTTGTTTACTGATCTATGTGCAGGTATCTAAGAATGACTGCAAAACGATTGTGACTTGCCAAGGCAGGAGCGAGAGGCCACCACTACAACCACGATGACAACATTGGATTCTAGGTAGGTTGATCTACCGTGTCCTCTTTTCATTCAATAATTAGCAATCAACACTCTAGCATGTCTCTTTATTTCTAGACCCACTCTAGGGCTAGAGGGATCGTCTCTGTCCATAGAGAGGATTTACCTGCTTAAAAAATTGGCGACTCCACTGGGCATCAATGTGAGTTTGTCATTTCATCTTGTTGGGTTAAATTTGGTCATTGAGTTGATTATATGTATTTTTCTAGTTTTATTGCTTATTTTTTATCCTCTGTTTAACTCCAGAGTGTCAAGATTGATCTCTGGTCATTGGATTTTGGTTTTTCATTTTTTCCCATAGTTGTCCGACTTGGCACACTTTTCACTTGAACAGTCGCACCAATTGGCATAGGTTTCTTTTGTTGTAGTCGCGCCAACCCCTGTTTGTCGTGGATTACCGCCTTACAGTCGCACCAAATCCTGTAGGATTTGGTTTGACCTCCTTGATGAGTCTTTTGGTCAGTATTACCTGACTTTGGGTTGTGTTTTGTATGGAATTGAGCCTTTGGGACTATTTTGACTGATGTAGGCTTGTTTTTCTCAGTCGTTTTCCTATCTTATTATCAGTGTAGTTTAAGGACTTAGGTTTTCTGAGTGTCTTGGTGCACTGAGCCTTTTGTTTTGAAATCAAGTCTTTTTTATTTTTTTAAGTCTCATTCTCGAGTTGATTGCACCAAGTTTTCTCGATCCTTTTTAGTGTTTTCTTTAATTGAATGATCATTTGTTCTTCATTTGATTCTTCTCCTTGTCCCTCCGAGCATATATTACATTGCTTTTTTGGGTTACTTTGAAAACTTTATTTTGATTTGGAAGATTGCAACATTAGTTTGAGTGCTTTCTTGTGTTTGTTTTGCGTTGATTGAGCCATTCAATTTTGATTCCTACATTCACAATACTCAGGTTAATGTCCATTTTTTTTCATGTAATTAGTGCACTATGTGCTTTAGCTTATTGGAAAATTAAAAAGAAAAATCTTTGCATTCTTTCCTTTCTATAGAAAGTGAAACATTCTTTTGCATAACTAGCATTTGATAGTTTAGGAAAGATTTTTTCATTTTCGTTTAATTTTGTTAGATGCATGAGTGGATTTCTTCCCATATTTTCATTGTTTGCGATTGTTTGAAATATCTCTATCCTTCTCATAATTAGCATTCATTGAATGGAAGATGGTGTTCCTTTTCATATAGCTTGCATTTAGGGAATTTGAAATCAAAATTCACTAGGGCCTTGAAACTACAACATAATCCAAGACCAACTTTAAAATTCATTTAATTAACCTAAGGAAGCATTCGAACCTAACACGACATCTTTAGTGGTCTAGGCTAGTGACATGTTCCGGCGTCTTAAAACCTAGTAGCTGTCATTCGCCATTTGGCTTTAGACAGTGCTAGTATGGAGTTGTGCTCCCCATACCGTTGAGTATATAAATGGAGACCCCTCTAGGTGGTAATCCTTTTATCCATAGGAAGCCAAGTCTATCGCCTTGTAACCGTGATACACAAAACACATCATTCGAGGAGACGACCTACATGTATGTTAATTCCTTGGTCATTTCTTTTTCATTTGATCACCAAGGTGTATATGGTAGTTGACGGAAACTTGGTATACCCTCTTGCTTAGAGTACTTGAGTAGCCATTTTGATCTTTTCATGACTCCTTAAAAAGAGAAGAGATCATCGAGCACTTGTCCTTTCATGCTCATTTAAAATTGAAAGTGATAGAGTCACCTTTTTCATGTTTCTTGACTCTTAAAATATGAAACGACATAGTTTTGTTTCAATGTCTTAAAAATTAGCTTCCCACGAAATATTCCTGGTTAAAGTTATCTTCCTTAGTATTTTGTTTTAAGTTTTTTTCTAATGGCAAATTTTCTGGGGTTTACGAACCAAGGAATCCCTTCTGAAGAGAATCCTGGTCCTTTTCCTTCTTTTGGGAATGTTGGCGCTCCTTAGGTGGCAACATTGTCCGTACCTGGGTTAACTGTCGGGTTGCCTGTTTGGTTGTTCTCGACCTCCGTGGTCTCAAGCATTCCGCCCACTGTACAACCATCCCCTCCACCTGAACTACATCGTGTTGATTCTAAGGTGGACCTCTCCACTTCTTCCCCTATTTCTTCATCCTCCTCTTCTACTTCACCTAGTGAAAGTCTAGATTCTAGTAACTACGTGGCTAACAAGAAGAACACGAAGAAGAAGAAGTCAAATAAGAGAGAGACCAGCTCTGCGGCTATTACGCCTCAGACACCCTCCATCGATAAACCATCCAACCTTCCACAAAAATTCAAATTCCCTTGCATTTTGTGCAAAGGTGACCACTTCCTTTGAGATTGCCCTGGCATTCCCAAGGTGCTTGAAGTATGGTCTTACGACCATCCACTATTTCCTTTGGCTTCTGGAGGTCATGTTGGTGGCACATCTTCGACTAGTCATGATAAGACTCTTAAGAAACATGGTAAGATTACCAATCCTTGTAATTTTTGTGATGGGAATCATCCCATTCACGTTTTTCCATGCATGGATGAAGCCAAGAGAGCAATGGAAAACCCTATTTTTTATGCACCCTTCCTTTCGGTTGGTTACCAGAAGCTTTCTTTGAGTCCTCCACTAGCTAATTCAATAATCGGTCAAGGGTTATCCTTGGTTGACCTCTCTCACTCAAAAATTCAAATTCACGAATCCATTCCCAACCAACCATTGGTCGAGGAATCAGTCAATCTAGTCCCGCCTATGGTTCATCAGGTATTTTATGTCGATAGTGGCTCACATACCCCTCATGTTCTTCTTGTTTTTTCAGATTCCTCAGACTCGGAGAAAGATTCTCCCATCCCTGTAGTTCAAGCAGCTGCTCCTTCTGCTCCCATGATGGATGTCCAGGAGGATGCTCCTCTTTCTCTGGTAACACTAGGGGATGACCATCTTAGTTCAATGGTACCCCCTCCAAGTATTTTGGTCATTTCCTTCAATTAGAGTTGATTTGCAGGATATTGCCTTCCTTCTTATGTTCCTTTTGAGATCATGGTATAGACCTTTGATGTGGTCATATCGAGCACCATTATAGATTAAGGCATGTATGTTAGTATTATGTATTCCACTACTTGGCAAGCTTTCGGTTCTCCACCGCTTGTGCGAGTTATGCAGAATCTGTTGGCTTTTAATAGAGGAACTAGTCAACTATTAGGGATCCTTTCGAAGTTGCCTATTACTTTGGAAGAAAAAATCATCTATATAGACGTGATGGTTGTCCAAGGTCCCTTAGATTTTAATTTACTCTTGGGACGCGACTATGTTTATGCCATGGGCGCGGTTGTCTCCTCCCCCTTTTGTGTGATATATTTTCCACACAAAGGTCAGATTGTGACCATTGATCAACTTTCATTCTTTGGTCCTGAGATGACATCTGGTCCACCATCATCCCTTCCAGGTATTTATCTGATGGTTGTATCTTCCCCACTGTAGGTTAATTATGTGGCTACCTTCCTCGTGCCTGCATTCAGTGATAGTGTCGTTGTGCATCGTGTGCTGGGGGCACTGAGCCCTGATTTCCAAGATGCTATTCTCCCATCAGATGAGAACCTATTGGAAGCCATGAGTTCTTATTCAACATGATGAGCTCGTCGGAGCATAGTTCATTTTCTTGTGTCAAGCTCCTTAAAAAATGAAACAAGCTCATGGGAGCAGAGTTCATTTTCTTGTGTCAAGCTCTTTAAAAAATGAAAAAATTTCGTATGAGCAGAGTTCCTTTTGTTATGTCAAGCTCGTTAAAAGAGGAAACAAGATGTCACAAGGATATTTCTTTTAATGTTTCAACCTCGTTAAAACAATGAAACACATTCCTGTTCAGTTTGAGTCTTTGATACGATCTCGTAAAATCCTAATCGAGTCTTTCTCTTGATCTCGTAATTTGAACCTTCACTCCATCTGCCTTTCATATGGACTGAAGCTTGGGGAGCATCTACCTCGAATTAATCCACCATGCTGGGGGCATGCCCATTTTTCCCTATTTTTGAAGTATACCTTATCTTTGTTTCAAGCTTGTGTAAAAATGAAACCAATTTTCAAGCATAGTTCGTTTTCGTTTCAATCTCGTGTAAAAATGAAACCAATCCCAAGCATAGTTTATCTTTTTTTTCAAGATTGTGTAAAAATGAAACCATTCTTATTTTATCTCTCACGATTTCCATTTTATCATCCTGTTCTGCTAGATGAACCTTGTTTTTCTCATTCCATTGTCACCATTTGCTTGGCCGATCATACGCCTTCACTTGATTGTTTTACCCATTCCTGAGGAACTACTATAATGAGTGGTCTTGTTAGCCAGCCTCTTGACCTTTAATTGTTCTGAGCAGTTCCACCATCACCGGAACCAGTTGCTACCCTTAATACCACTCGTTCCTCCAAGAGGAGTCATCTTTCAACTCTTTTCTGACTCTCGAAAACTAAAAATATTTTCAAGACTCTTGTCATTTTGAACTCATTAAATGGTTATGAAATGATATCTACCCAGTATACGTTTACCCCTTTTTCATGCTAGGATAGATTATTTACAAAAAAGGAATACCTTAGGCTATCACGAATAACAGGTTCTCTCAGATATTGTTTCTACCTTTTTGGATCTGTGAGACTACCTATGAAAAGGGACCTACTAGAGTTTTATTTTCCGCTTCTTTTCAAACTCTCTAAACATGGAAAGATGTCGATTTCTTCCTTTTTCAGACTTGTTAAACCCTTGAGGACATCAGACACCGTCACCATGAAGTTAACCTCCTTCCTCCTTCCTAGGGATCGTAAAATGTACTAGGTTGGATTTGTCCGAAGGACAAACTTACATTACAAGGATATGTTATCCCCTTCAAGCTTATTTTAAAAAATTAATTGGGGTACTCGCCAGAAATGGTGGGGGGAAATGGAACCAGCTTTAGTTATGTTGGCAGTATGTCGCTCTTGAACATGATACTCATATGCTTTAGTGTCGAGTTGGAGACATCTCATTTTGTCATTTTTTTCCTTCATGGGTTTGGGTAATCCATTCTTACCTCTAATTTTCTCTTTGCCATGTCATCATGACCTTAAATCCCTTGATGTCAAATACTGCCAAATCTAGTGTTGTGTCGCTAATATGTTCAAGAGAAGTTTTCCTCTGCATTTTTCAACCTCCCTCTGATTCTATGTAGGTCTTGATTCACTATTCTCATGTTCTTCTGTCTCATGTCGATGATGTGGGAAACAATATGGCCCTACTTTGACCAAGTCACTTCCTGTCGACTTCAGCTCATTATCTAGGAATCTGATCTAGAGACTCCCTTCCGGTACCTTGGAGCCTGCATGACTCAATGGTAGGTTCTTCGCATTCGAAGAAAGGCCCACATCATTGGCCTTCGATTGGGTGATTCTGTAGGTGTTTGATGCTATATTACTGTTTACATTCCATGGATTGTACCTATTACACCTTGAGAGCCATTTTCATTATTGGTGGTTTCTCTCGTGCATGTTAACAACTTTCATCATTGGCTGGTAATCAGGTGATTTTCTTGCATGTTCAACTTCCGCTCATATATTTTCATGCTTGAATTTTTACTTGTTTAGGTCACGATGGAGTGCAAGATTCTGGGTTTTCTCTAATAAAATCCAAGCTATGGGTTCTTGTGCATTATCATGACTTATTGCATGACTCTTTTGATTGGATGGCTATGACCATACTTGAGTCTATTTGTTGATCCTTATCGCTGGATGGTTGCATCCATACCTCGATTCTCAGTTTTTATACCCTCTATTATGGATGGCTACACCCATACCACGTGTTCATGTATCAGAGATATTAGTTGTATTTGTAATTGTAGTTTTTCCGACAACGGTGTTTGGTTTGAACGCGTTCTCATAAATAATTTCGCCCCTCCCTCTCTCTCGGACCTCACGCTTTAGGGGGCATCTGTTGCACAACATTTTTTCACTGTCCCTGCAATCCCCATCTCGCACATTAGAGGGTCGTTTTTGTGACTTATAAGAACTTTCATGCCTTGAAAATACCATCATTGCATCCCTTTACAAGAGAGCAATATTCCTTCTATTTACAAGTCCCTGAAGAGAGCTTCAAAAACCCCTGTTTTTGCCTTGGCACGAGTAGTCAGTTCTGCCCCTGTGCCAATGGGGAAGATTAACACTAGGACCCATGCCAGTTGGCGCTCTATCCCAGTTAGCCTCCCATGCCAAGATATTTATGGAATGTTTTTTAAAAATAGAGGACGAGATTCCACTCTAACAACTTCGAGGATGAGTCATTGGGAGTGGTTGGAATGAATAACCACAAAATCCCTCATCTATTTTATGGTTTCCACCTCTTTTGGGAACCTCCTAAAGGATAGGCCTCCTTTCCACATTTGTAGGGATCCTAACCTCCTCCTTTTCCTCTATAAAAAGAAGCTATCTCTCTTTGCATAAGCTAGCTGAACACGGATAATTGAGTATACTATAGATGAACTATTGAAGAGATAGAACAAGAAGGAACTTCGTTGAGAGAGCTTGAGTCCATGCCCTCATCCCATTCGAATCCTCTGATGAGCATCTAAGATGCACTTTAGTTCAACCTCACTGGAGGAGACTGCAACGTCAAAGCTTTGGTTGTAACTCTTCCTTCTATCAATACATATACGTGACTATTGTTTGGTTCCAATTTTGTGTTATGTTAGATGTTTAATGCAATATGCTTAGCTCTCTTTGACTGGATAGTAGTTATTAATGAAGTTATTATGTCGTATGATGTTCTTGTTTTCTGATCTATATGTAGGTATCCTAGCATGACTGCAAAAGGATTGTGACTTGCCGAGGCAGGAGCGAGAGGCCACCACTACAACCACGATGACAAAATTGGATTCTAGATAAGTCGATCTACCACGTCCTCTTCTCATTTAGTAATTAAGAATCAACACTCTAGCATGTCTCTTTGTTTCTATACCCACTCTAGGGCTAGAGGGATCATCTCTGTCCGCAGAGAGGATTTACCTGCTTAACACTCCATGCCTTCATTTTTAAAAGGAAGATTTTCCTGCAATGGGGACCTTGCCATTGGAAAGGTATCATAAAATTTTCTATACCCCTTCATATAAATATGAAGTGGAGTTGGTGTAATGGATCTTTCCAACTCATGCAAAATTTTTGAGTGTTTAGATTTTTCTAGCTCAATCAAAGAAGTTTTAGATTGTTTTCCATCAAATCTCTTCACTAATCTCTTAGAGAATCCTGCTTAAGTAGCTATATTTGCATGATTAAATTAATAAGACTCATAAAACCACCAAGTGTAAGCCTTAAATTTAATATACAGTGCTGCTATCCTAAGGGCTTCCCTTTCCGAGACTTGATGTAGCTGCAAGTATGAGCCTAGTTGCTCTATCCAATCCTTGGTTATGAATGTGGATGACCCATCAAAATTTGGTAGAAAGAATCTCAGTCTTGTGCTTCTGTTGTGATTTTTGGATCTTATTTACTTCTTCATTTGGTAAAAATCTTTTAAGTTCAATTTCTTTTTGAATCACCAAGGTTGAGATTCATACTCCTGAAGATAACCACTAAAAGTCTCCTCCTTTGGTGCATCTTCTTCCCCCATCTTTCTTGCAGAAAATCTAGGCATAAGATTGCACTATGAATCATTATGTGTGGCTGCATGCTCACACCCATCATGAAAAATCCTAGGGATTGCTTCATATTCAAACCCCCTTGGAGATTCCCTACACATCTCCCTTCTCATCTTCTTCATATCTCCCTTGATAGTCTACATAGTTTGAAAAATAAGCTTTGAGATCCCTTCTTCCTCCTCTCCTCCAAAACATGGAGTCTTGTATTTTTTTATTTTGTTCATCTCCTATTCTTGTGAGAATATTCTCCTTATGGTGACATATTGGCTGAATGCACAAGCTGAGCCAAGATTATGCTCTGATACCACTGTAATATTCCCAAATAGGGAAAGCAACAATATAGCTCATAAAATGAAAGTAGTAGCAAGTATTTAACACATGAAATCATGAGAAAAATATAAAGCCATATTTTTAATCATATATGTAGCAAATAAGTACAAAAAAATGATGCATCAATCATAGAATGCGATCACACAGGCCTCGAATACATAAACACTCTCAAAAGTGAGATGTTGCTGCTATACAAAATGTCGGAGAACTGCTACAACATAGTCATGTTGGGTATAAATATATCTGGAGATGATAAAATGATACAAAAATACTAATATAGGCCCCAATAGAGTCTATACATATAGATCTGGGCACTAGATCAGCTTTCTAAGGCAACCCAAGAGGTTTCCTAGAAAATGCACACAATGTGCCAATGTAGTGTAATGTTCCAAATGCGGAAGAATAAGCTCAGTAGGGAATATCTTAAGATATTCCACTATGGATTCATAGTATTATATAAATACACCATAAATTATAAACTAGAGATAGACAGAAGGGGCTTTTATTGGATGTGTCACCTCTAAGGAGAGGGTGAGATCCAGAGGCTACCTGGCCTGTTTCAGACTCTATCTATAGAAAATTGGTGAAACTCAGAAATTATGGGAATAACACACTCCAAATGGAGTTTTTTTCCCTTGGGATTATTATACCTTCAGATCTAAAGAATCATTCCAAAGAGGAGAAAAAACCAACCAAGGAAGAAACAGGAAATTCCACTTTCAGGAAAATCAGCAAGAGGCTCAATGAGAACGTTATATAAGAAAATGGGTGAAAAAATAACGTAGGTAAGGGCTTATTTCCCCTAGCTTGGGTTTTGTGGGACTTGTGTGATGAATTTTATGAAAAAAATAAATCTAAGACCCTTAAACAGATCTCCCACGAAGCTGACTAGCTAAAAATCAGCTAATGAGAAGAGCTGATGCAACAAGGAAACCCATCAACCAGAATTGCGCAGTTTTTCCCAGTAATCACTGGAGACCAGACATAGAAAATAATATCATAATTATGAAAGATTATCCCATTAACATACAACAAATCACATGAAATAATAGTGCAGAAATCCATTAAAATGACATCTCCGACATTTATAAAATTGCAGAAAGGAATGGACTACGTCCCTCCAAGTGTGCATCAGTAGATAAATAATGGAGCTCAGATCTATGGAAGATATATGGCTGTAACATCAGATCCATACCAGATCTGGAAACTAATTAGCCTCTTTTACAAGTCCCCTTTGGGGTTTTTACAAAATATTGCACAAGAAGATGTAGATCTGACTTTTAATACATGAAACTGCAGAAAACTTCCAGAAATTGCTAAAGTTGATTATTATAATAGTATATTATATTTGTAAAATATATATCAGCAAGATACAAGATGAATGTTCAAGATGAGAGGCAAGCCTCAATCATCAGAAAGCAAGTACAATGAAATATCTAAACAATAGTGAAGCAGTACATAGAAAATAATGTAGTTCCCTAAGGAGACAGGGCTGTAGCTTGAACATAATATGAAAATATGTGAAATATACAGATCTGAAATGAAAATAAAATAGAGATCCTCTTCCGGGTGGTCATAAGACACCCTCCTTGAGAGAAATCCCTCAAAACAATTATATCTTTGCAGATTTGAGTCACCAGTTGCTGCAACTTCATAACAGCTACAAAACCCTCAACAGGACGAGCGCTACTAATGGAGATGAAGCTTGGCAAAAATGCCGGATAGTGGAGAAAGGTAGCACATCCTCCTTCAAAGAGCTACTCCATGGAAGGAGAGAGGATTCCTAAACAGGAGACCCTCTTCTCTTTGGCTAACCAGCCAAGAGAACTCGAGTTGCTCAAGCAACCACAAATCTTCAACAACCTCTTCATGTGCCTTATCCTCCCTTTTATAACATTAGGGTCTCTTGGAAAACCCTAAACCACTTCATCTCTTTGGCCCCTTTCACACATGGAAACCCCTTCTATAAAAACACAGTCCATCAAGGAGGTTCAATGAACCTAGACAGCGCTGGTTGATTTGGTCAAATAGGATCTCCTTTGGTGGTCTTGACCCTTTCACACCTACAAGTTTTTATTCAAGTAGCTAAAATATCCATCTTTTCACATAAGCACTGATTTATTCTTGAGTTTTGGATTTTTTCCTCTCCTCCTTTCCATTTTATTCATCAGTACATAAAATTAAGATAAAATGAAATGTTCCAATTATCTTGGGCTAATTAGGAACATTACAGTCCTCCCCTCAAAAAATTGTTGCTTGCCCTCAAGCAACTGCAAGGTGAGTGCTAAAAAATTTCCTCCTTGGTGACACCAACATAAGATAAGCTTCCTCCATAAGCCAAGTTCTCACCAATCCATCCATGTCTTGCTCCTCTAATGTTCTCATGAGATGCAATTAGCTCATCCCATAAGGATACAATAGATCATATGAAACAAACATGGTTTGCCCCATGCTTTCTCTAGAATATGAGACATTCAATACATGGAGAGTGGTCCTCTCATGAGGCACATGCCATCCTTCATTCTTGCTACCCATGCCACATCATCATGGTTGAAAGTGTGATGCATTTTTGGTGCTTTGGGGCACAACCTTCTCTTTGCAAAAATCCCCCTTTTCCTTTCAAGGGAGTGGCTCAAATTAGAAAATTTTGGAGCCCAAAATTGGCCAAGAGGCTCACATGATATATCATTTCTCCTTGGAGTCTTTGGCCTACAAAAACATGGTGTAATAATGCATTAAATAAGAAATGAAAACATGTATAACATGATCATGTCCTTCACCAATAATTCTTCTCCAATTAAGGGAGAGGTGCATGGTTCTATTCCCTCCCTCCATAGAAGGAAGAGTGGGCTGATTCAACTCTCCCAAAGAGTCATGTTGCTGATCCACCTCTACAATTCCCATGCCTCTTTGACAATGCTGATGTAGCCCTATTTCATAGCCCTTCCACCAATAGCTTCTCAAGGTGTATATTGGAAGGCTCCCCTTCCCATGTTGCTCAAAAGTAAGTGGCCATCCCACCACATGTTTGTTGAAATAAGCTTCTTCAAAGCTTGGAAATGAGAGAGGATAATGATTGTTGGCTGAATGGAATTCAAGAAACACAGGCCATGCTCCAATTCCCCCCCATGCGAGAGAATTCCCTTCATGATACCAACTCAATACATGACCTTTTACATAAGGAAACATCATACATAATGCAATAGTCATATAAGGTTCCATCCTCTCCTTGACATACCAATGAATTTGGGAGATTTCATTCACCCTGAACACATTTACCCAATGTGTCATCCCTCCTATCATGCATGGGGCATCAATATGATATTTAAAACTCTCCTTATGCCAACCCGTGAGAAGGTTACAAGTTCTCCCAAGCCCAAGTACATACATGATTTTAAAATGCACTCTAAACAAAAATACATGCACATATATGGTGGGCAAAAGTAAATGTATGGACATGGGATTCATCTTGCGGTGTCCATACCTCTTCCCTGTCAAACCAAACACCCATGAATTCTTCTTATGCAGCCTCCTCTTGAGATAAAAGGCATGTGACAAGAAAATAAGAGATTTTGGGGAGTGTTCAAACTCACCCAGCAAAACCCAACGCAGGTTGTCCTTTTCCTATATCAAATATGAATATTGTAAGTGGTTCACAAGCCACTTACTTTCTTCTCCCTTCATCTCACCATGGCTGAAACTGAGAATTATATTTTGTGCCTTAATACAGCACCCATCATGGTGTAGAATCTCCCATAGCCCATCAAGGGAGTGGCCATGTTTGAGAACAATCTTCACCCATAGTTGGCCATGAAGCTTGTATGGTATAATACTCCTCTTGGGAGTCATGGGCTGCAACTATGAAGTAATAAAATACATGTAACCATAAAGTGAAATGTGGTTATCATAAGCATGCATCTTACCCAAAGTCACCAGCGCTGTGATAGTTTCCCCCTTGGGAAGAGATGACATTGGTGCACAAGGTTGAGAGAACACTTTTCTCTTCTACTCATCATGGGAACTCCTCGGTGGAATTTCTTCAAGTAAGGAGACATCAAGGCATAGATCATGAGAATATGTAGGGACTGATATGTCCTTGATTTTATTGCATCTATCTTCAACCTTCTTTGTGCAACATGTTTCTGAAATATAAAGGGGAAAAAGCTTCTCACCATTTGAAGCTTGCACTTCCATCTGTCTTCTGCAATCTTCAAGATCTCACCATCTGATAAGTATGGCACATGCTGCCCATGGATTGTGAAATAATATATATGTGTGATATTCTTAGAAACTCCTTGCAAAAATGCAAGAGCTTCTCTCCTTGGAGTAGTTGCTCCTTCTTCTTCTTCATGTAGTACTAGAGGTCCTCTTGCTATGTATACGCTGTCACCCCTAGCGTTTTCTTCAGAGATGGAACATGCCTCATCGTCAATATGAGACCTTAGAAATTGGTCTTCTCTTGAAGGAGGGATCCCCATGTCTTCTTATTTCTCTTGAAACCTCATAAAGGCTTCACAGCAGCTTCCCTTTTGAGAAGAGGACCCTTCACCCAAAGGAGATCTGACCCTTGGTAGTGCATATGATAAACTCACTCCTTCTCTTTCCCTCTTCATGAAGGAGTCACTAACAAAATTATGAGGCTCTGATGATATGGATGAATGAAAATATCCATAATATGAGGATTCTGGATGTTCCTCATGCACAGATACTGTAGATCTGACTGGAAGATCTTCTCTTTCTTGAAATTCCTTGGGAGCTTCACTGCTTCTTCTTTCTTCTTCTTGCACAACCTCTTTTGAGAGGTTCTTCTTAGATCTGAAAAGAGATGAGAGTATTCTCATCCTCTCCATAATTTCTACTTTTTTCTTTCTACTTCTTCTCAACACTTCTCTGATAGCTTGATCTCACAGGCTGAGCCAGAGATCATGCTCTGATACCACTGTAATGTTCCAAATGGGGAAGAATAAGCTCAGTAGGGAATATATTAAGATATTACACTATGGATTCACAGTAGTATGGAAATACACCAAAAATTCAAAACCAAAGATAGACTGAAGGGGCTTTTGCTAGATGTGTCACCTCTAAGGAGAGGGTGAGATCCAAAGGCTACCTGGCTCGTTTCAGACTCTGTCTATAGAAAGTTGGTGAAACACAACAAGCATGGGAATAACACACTCCAAATGTATTTTGTAGCCCTTGGGATTCTTAGACCTTCAGATCTAAATAATGAGTCCAAAGAGGAGCAAAAACCAACCAAGGAAGAAGTGGGAAATTCCACTTTCAGAAAAATCAACAAGAGGCTCAGTGAGAATGTTGTATAAAAAAATGGGTGAAAAAATAATGCAAGTCAGGGATTATTTCCCCTACCTCGGGTTGTGTGGGACTTGTGTGATGAATTTCAGGAAAAAAAATTAGTTTGAGACCCTTAAATAGATCTCCCACGAAGCTGACTAGCTAAAAACCAGCTAATGAGAAGAGCTGCTGCAACAAGGAAACCCAACAACCAGAATTGCGCAATTTTAACCAATAAACACTAGAGACCATCCATTAGGCTCATACTTCAGCCATAGAAAATAATATTAGCATTATGAAATATTTTCCCATTAACATATAGCAAATGACAGGAAATAATAGTGCAGAAATCCATTAAAATGACATCTCCGACATTTATAAAATTGCAGAAAGCAATGGACTGTGTCCCTCTAAGTGTGCTTCAGAAGATAAATAATGGAGCTTAGATATATGGCATATCTATGGCTGTAACATTATATCCATACCAGATCTGGAAACTACTCAGCCTCTTCTACAATTCTCCTTTTGGATTTTTACAAAATATTGCATAAGAAGATGTAGATCTAACTTTTAATACATGAAACTGCAGGAAACTTCCAAAAATTGCTGAAGATGATTATTGTAACAGTATATCAAATACGTACAATACATATCATCAAGCTACAAGATGAATCTTCAATATGAGAGGTAGGCGTCAATCATCAGAAAGCAAGTACAATGAAAGATCTAAACAATAGTGAAGCAGTACATAGAAAATAACGCAGTTCCCTAAGGAGACAACGTTGTATCTTGAAAAAAATATGAAAATATGTGAAATATATAGATATAAAATGGAAATACAATAGATATCCTCTTTCGGTTGGTCACAAGACACCTTCCCTAAGAGAAATCCCTCAAAACAATTAGATCTTTGCAGATCTGAGTCGCCACTTGCTGCAACTTCACAACAGCGACAAAACCCTCAACAAGACCAGCGCTGCTAATGGAGATGAAGCTTGGACAAAATGCAGGATAGTGGAGAAAGGCAACACATCCTCCTCCAAAGAGCTACTCCATGGAAGGAGAGAGGATTCCTAAACAGGAGAACCTCTTCTCTTTGGCTAACCAGCCAAGAGAACTCGAGTTGCTCAAGCAACCACAAATCTTCAAAAACCTCTTCATGTGCCTTCTCCTCCTTTTTATAACATTAGGGTCTCTTGGCAAACCCTAAACCACTTCATCTCTTTGGCCCCTTTAACAGTTGGAAACCCCTTCTAGAACAACGCAGTCCATCAAGGAGGTTCAATGAACCTAGACAACGCTAGTTGACTTGGTCAAATAGGATCTCCTTTGGTGGTCTTGACCCCTTCACACCTACACTTTTTTATTCAAGTAGCTCAAATATGCCTCTTTTCACATAGGCACTAATTTATTCTTGAGTTTAGGAGTTTTTCTTCTCCTCCTTTCCATTTTATTCATCAATACATAAAATTAAGACAAAATGAATGTTCCAATTAGCTTGGGCTAATTAGGAACATTACATGTAGGTTGTAGCCCTATGGATGAATATATGTTGAAAAAATATGTTGCGACAATAGAAATGAGAATATATGGCTAACTTTGATGTAGAAACCTACAAATCTTCTCCAATAGATCCTCCAGATGAAAGAATGGCTCCTCCACTGAAGAAATCACCTCCCAAAGCAACCATTGCAACCACCCCTGCAACTCCTCCCTAAAATAACGCAGATCTGGGTTGAAACTGCGTTGTAGGGGATACATGCTCCTGAGCCTACTTCTAAAGGTGTCAATAAATCTCAAGGGGCTTCTTTACAGGCCTTCCAATGAATGGAAACCTTCCTCCACTGCAAAACTAGATCTGAAGACACCCAATCTAATTCTCCACTGCTGTACCCTGCAACACAGCACAATATCCTGCAGAAATTGTGCTGATGAAGAAAATTTTAGCTTGGCCTTAAGAATGAAAGTGGAAATGAAATGCAATGCTCTTATAAGATTCCACTCAAGGAAATAGGTGGGATTCTCGCTCGGGAACACCTGGTGCTAAATAGCACAACAATCTCAACTAAACAACTGAAGAATGCAAGAATTCGAAACAGACCACATACAAAATAAGAAACAAAAAAAATCACCCCATATGGCTTCCATCCTCTTTCTTGTATATGTTATGAGTTTCCTTTCCCTTGGCCCCACTCCATTAGGTCATTTCCTCCATGCAATCAATATCCCTCCAAAACTGCGTTATTCCTCATTTAATGTCCACTCCTCCATAACAACATTGTTGATTTGGTCAAATTTGACCTATTCAAGATGATCCAACCCCTGTTCATACTCAAAGGTGCTTTATTTAGCTGCTTAGAAGGAATCATTTCACACTTGAAGTGTTTTTATTGCTGCTAAAGAGATTTATGGGCCTCCCCACACATTTATTCACGTACCTAGTGACAAAATAATCTACAATATTCCATTTAGCTAAAAGATAAGTTTTAGGTATATTACAATATGTGCGATGGAATTTTATATGGAGTTGGATGAATTTACATATGGAATTTCAACGTGTTGTGGAGTGGCTAGAACAACCATCACTTGGTCAAAGGGTCACGAAATTTGGCTGAACGGGACTGCACATGGTATATATATATATATATATATATATATATATATATATATATATATATATATATATATATTTCATGTGCATATTTCTTAAATGAATCATTAGATCATTCACAAGTTTGGAGTTCAAGTTCTAAAATGACAGTGCGAGGGTGAGTAAAGAACATGTTGAGTGAGTTTATGAGCCTGTAGGGCAGGCAGACGGAAAACTAAACAGAGCGCTAAGTAGAGGTGCATGAAGGCAATGACCTTTTTTCATGAGCACATTCAGAAAAGTGCGAAGCTAAGCTAGGAAGAGAATGTGTAGGAGATTGTGGGCGGAATTGGGAGGTTTTTAGGTAGAGCGTAGTGCACTCAGGAGTTAAGCGCAGATAGGTCAGGTTGGGCACAATGTGTGAAACAAGTGACCCGAGTGACCCTGTTGAACGACAATAGGTTGGGTCAGGCAGAATGCGTGTAGAGCATGACCCTAGTGACCGAGGCTGCATGAATTTTTTATAGAAGTTCAGTTTTGTATTTGAAAGGTAAATTTTTGGACTCTTGTATATTTACGTGTATTTGAGTGGTATTTCTACACAAATCAAGCACATTTGTTGGGAAGACATGGAAAGGGGTGTAGGTGATTACAAAGACTTTGGAAAACTTGTATAATTATTGTAAAATTGTATATTGTTGAACTGTTATATATTACCAGGAAAACTTTTGGGTAGTTTCCCCTCCCAAGTATGTATGGGCATACTTGTGTGATGGTTGTGAATGTTTAATTGTTGAAAGATTAAATATTGAAGATTAATGTTATTCCGTTGCATTATTAAATAACACTTGATTTGAAATTGGCTAAGTGTTGGAGTTAGTCATAGTCTATGCACTTGAGTATTGGTAAAAAGAAAATGTGTAATAGTGACACACCCTCTATACATGGTTGAAAGAGCACCACATTTATAGGGTCGTGATAGATGGTATCAAACCATGATTCATGGCAAGTTGAGCTATCTTTATTATTCAGAAAGAAATAATATAGCTACAGGGTTTCATGCCGTATTGAAACTTGTAGTTATATTGATTGGTCTTAGTGAGACATTGGGAAGGGAAAGAAATTAGTCAGGGTCGAAGCTGCAAAAAAAGACATGCAGAGTTGGGAAGAATTCCAAGGAAGTCTCTTTGAGACCTTACATAGGTTAAGGGGTATGAAAGAAGATAACCCATGGATTCATGCTAAACATGAAGTATTGGAGGAGAATGTCGAGGTAGAACTTCTTCGACTTGGTTGGGAAATGGAGCAAGATAGAGTTGCAGATTGTGATGAATACGAAGAAAATGAGACATGTGAAGAAGAGGATGTTGCGGGTGTATCAAATATCGAGGAGGAACTTGATGAATAGTTTGAACCAGGATCATATACATTGCAGACATTGTTGATGGAGGACACTCAATCGGGGAAACCTAATGGAGATATAGGTATTCATATGACTTGTGTTTCATTGGATATTTTCGAGGATGGACCATACGTAGTGATAAGCAAAGAGATGACCTCTTTTTTGATGCCATGGTTGATATTTCCTTGTATGAATATGATGGGACCTTGTATATTGGAGAAGGAAGGATCATTTTTTTGTTGTAGAACTTGCAAAGGAAATTTGTGACTATAATATCCCAAAATAGGGAAAATCTACAATAATGGGAATATCTTAAGATATTCCAAAATTGGAGATACAACAACACATGAACATAATAATGAAATAGCAGTGATACATAAACACATAGGATGTAAGAAGATCCAAATAGCCATCATATTAGATCATAGCAGAAAATGCATACAATATCTTGAGGAAACAATCACTCAAGCTAGGCAATACAAGCATCAAGAAACATGTACATGGAAAAATGAAGATCACTTCTACACAAAAAATGCCCAAGGCTATGATAGCGCAATTTTATTAGAGGAACTACTACTGGGAAGAGTCAATACACAAATGTACAACCCAAAAAATGTTGTGAGTTAAGATATGGACTCCCAAACTGAATTTCAAGACAATCCGGAAAGGATTTCCTGAAATATGAAAAATGGAAAAAATGCTAGAGTTTCAGTCTCAAGACAAAGTAGCGGTTACAACTGAAGAACTGGATGGATATGGTTGTAGATGATGAACAAGCTGAACAAACCTCCTCCAATGGATCTTCCAAGTGAAAGGCTGATCCTAACACTGAATATCTTACCCTCCAAACAATCAATGCAACGCTTGCTGCAGATGCTCACTGAAATAACGCAGTCATGGAGAGGGAATGTGGTGTAGATGATGGAAAAAGGTTGGCCTGATGCAAAATATGGTGAAATCAGCCCAGATTCTTCCTCACTAATCCTCCAAAGGAAATAAGGCTTCCTCCTTTGAAAAATATGCTCAGGAAGTGGTGTTGAGGAACCTCCACTGCAACACCCTACAACACAACTAAGCTCTAAACAGAAACTGTGTTGTAGCTGAAGGAGGATGCTTGGCCTAAAGCCTGAATGTGGAAAAATGAAGATAAATCTCCCTCAAGAGGCCTCTCTTGAAAGGATAAGGAATTCCAAAATAGGAATGCCTTGTGCTAAGCAGCACAGCAACTCTGCTAAATAGCAAGAGAATGCACAAAGTCTAACCAGACCATGAAATCAATAATCCATAACATGACTAACAATGGCTTCCTTGCCCTCCTTTTAAACAAAATAAATCCCTCTCACCATGGGTCCCACTCATTAGCATTTCCTCCACCAAGGATTCTTCCTGCCATTCATACTGCGTTGTCTCTAAAAGTGTTCTCTACCTCCTATCCCAGCGTTGTTGACTTGGTCAAACTTGACCTTGTCTACAGGCACATGACCCTGTTCACACATGAGGGTGTAAATCCAACTAAGAGGGATTTTATTCATATTTTATTGACTAATATGGATTTTATTAATATTTTTAATATGAATGGGCCTCCTTTGCAAAATATAGAGCATGCTTTGCAAAAGATAGAGCCTCCCCAAGTCCTCCTAGGGAGTGACCATCACCAACACTACTTATGGCCTCATGTATACCATGAGATATAGAAGGAATAATTCTCCTCCTTTGAGAAAAGTCCCGCACATATATGTTTAAGGGATGCATATATACATTATACAAGTCATTATGCAAACAAACAATACCCTTACCATATGTCTTGCTCATGCAAATGGAGTGGCTCATAGATGAGTCTCCTCTCATCCTCAAAGAGAAAAGAGGTGGTTGTGCTAACTCTTCCAAAGATTTATTTATCTCCTCCATCTCCACATGATCCATGCATCTCCTCATATGCTGATACATCTCCTCCTCAAAGCCTTCCCAAAAATACCCCTCCATGATGGTGTGGTATGCCCTCATAGAATAAGTGTGGCTGAAAATGAAATATTCATGAGCTGTTTGTAGCAAATTCTCCTTGAGCTTGGAAGCTCCATATAAGAAGATCCTACCATGGTAGTAGATGACCCCATCTCTAATTGAATATCCCTCCTCATGTAGCTAGTCATCCAATATCATACCAGTGAGAATATCCTTGGAATACTCCACCAATAGCTGGGAATTCTAATATGGATCTATCCTCCATAGTGACAGCGCTGATGATATATCATGATGAATATCTGTCTTATGGTCATCCTCCTCTTTAACATATCCCATGCCAAAGATGCAAGTTGTAAGGCTGCTATCCTTCCCATGCTGCTTCTGCCACAACGCAGAATCTGAAGTGAGAGTGGGTAATGATGATGTTGGGAGAATATCTCCCTCCTCCTTGAGTCTACCCAAGACTTTTAGCATTGTACAATGACCTCCCAAGGTCTCCACTCCTCTTAAATCAGTGAATGGTACCTAAAAATGTGAAGCATCTCTCATCATCTGATGATCTGGTGGTCGCCTTGGTGAAATATCTCCATGCAGTGAGACAACAACATCAAGAGTAGACTACATATATGAATGGAAAGACTTGTCATGGCCCTCACTGTGCAATTTAGTCTCCCTATTATGTGTATCAACCCTCTGAAATGGATATGAGTGTGTGCTCCTCATCAAATGATGTTGATCATCCTCCCTATCTCCTCCTTTTGTCTACATGGTCTCACACACTACCAACAATGGCACATGATAATCATGGGTTGTGCCTTGATCTCCACATATGAGATCCTAGGGAATTATTTGTAATGGTAAAATAAACCCTCTAGTTGGAGCAAGAGCTCCCTCTTCCTCTACATGAGGTGCTAGATAAACTCTATATATGACAACATTGTTGCCCTCCTCCTCATCAACATGTATTGGAAACCTCCCAAGAATTCGATCCTCTTTTGAAAAAGAGATCTCCATGTCCTCTTGTTCAAGAATATGAGATAGAGGTCTTCCCTCTAACAAAGTATGATGCAAGATGTCAGCCTCCTCCATGGTTTTCTGAAGTGGATCTATGTCTATAGCTTCCTCCATCACATGCAAGGGTTTGGTTTGTTTAGATTTGTTTAGCTTCACCATATGTGTTGCATAAAATTTTCCATCAAACCTTTCCACCAATGTCTTAATAAACCTTGCATAAGAAGAAGTGTTTTCATTTTTCAAAGAAAAGGACTCAAATATCCACCATGAATAGGCCTTACCTCCAAGATACAGCGATGTAACTCTGATGGCTTCATCTTTAGAAATTTGGTGCTGCTGCAAAAAGATGTCTAGCTCCTCCACCGAAGCTCTAGTTGAACATGTAGGTGAACCATCAAAAGTAAATAGAAGTAATCTTCCCCTATCATGTTACTTGATTATCTTCACCTTGATCTTTTAAAACTCTGGAAAAGTAACATGATCTCTAAACTTCTGAGTTGGAGATTCATACTCTTGCAGAAAATCACTAAGAGTTTCCCTCCTAGTCATTCCTTCTTCTTCCATCTCTCTCATGGAAAATCTAGGCATATGAATGTGTTGTGCATCATTGTGTGTGGCTGAATTATCATACTTATGATATGAAATTCTATAGTTTGATTCAGATTCAAACCCTCTTGGAGATTCTATAGACATCTCCCTCCTTATCTTCTTGAGTTCTTCTTGAATGCTTTGTATAGATTTAGGAAGAAGCTTTGAGAGCCTCTCCTCCTTCATTCCTCCAAAGAATGGAGTATTATTTCTATTCATATTCTCTTCCCTCGATATCATAATGGCTGAGATTCCATAGGCTGAGCCAAGATTATGCTCTGCTACCACAGTAATATCCCAAAATAGGGAAAATCTACAATAATGGGAATATCTTAAGATATTCCAAAATTGGAGATATGGCAACACATGAAAATAATAATGAAATAGCAGTGATAATTCAACACATAGGATGTAATAATATCCAAATATCCATCATATTAGATCATAGCAGCAAATTCATACAATAGCTTGAGGAAACAAGCACTCAAGCTAGGCAATACAAGCCTCAAGAAAGATGTACATGGAAAAATGAAGATCATTGTTACACAGAAAATGCCCAAGGCTATGACAGCACAGTTTTATTAGAGGAACTACTACTGGGAAGTGTCACTACACAAATATAAAAATATTATGCCCAAAAAAATTTGTGAGTGAAGATATAGTCTCCCAAACTGAATTTCAAGACAATCCGGAAAGGATTTCCTGAAATATGCATAATGGAAAAAATGTCGGAGTTGCAGTCTCAAGACTGAGTAGCGGCTGCAACTCAATAACTTGATGGATATGGTTGTAGATGATGCAAAATATGAACAAACCTCCTCCAACGGATCTTCCAAGTGAAAGGCTTATCATAACACTGAAGACCTCACCCTCCAAACAATCACTGCAACTCTCACTGCAGATTCTCACTGAAAATAACGAAGTCAAGGAGAGGGATTGCAATGTAGATGATGGGAAATGGTTGACCTGATGCTAAATATGGTGAAATGATCCCATATTATTCCTCACTGATCCTCCAAAGGAAGGGCTTCCTCCTTTGAAAAATAAGCTCAGGAAGTGGTGTTGAGGAAGCTCCACTACAACACCCTGCAACACAACTCAGCTCTAAATAGAAACTGTGCTATAGCTGAAGGAGGATGCTTGAACTAAAGCCTAAATGTGGAGAAATTAAGAGCAAGCTCCCTTAAGAGGACTCTCTTTAAAGGATAAGGAATTACTAAACATGAATGCCTTGTGCTAAGAAGCACAACAACTCTGCTAAATAGCAAGAGAATGCACAGAGTCTAACCAGACCATGAAATAAATAATCTATAACATGAATAATAATGGCTTCCTTGCCGTCATTTTAAAAAAATGGAAGCCCTCTCACCATGGGTCCCACTCATTAGGGTTTCCTCCACCAAGAAATCTTCCTCCCATTCATACTGTGTTGTCTCTCAAAGTGTTCTCCACCTCCTATCCCAGCACTGTTGACTTGGTCAAAATTGACCTTGTCTACATGCAGATGACCCTGTTCACACATTAGGGTGTGAAAACCAGCTCATATGATGATCCATTTTCATACTAAGAGGGATTTTATTCATATTTTTAATATGCATGGGCCTCCTTACCAATTTATTCAACTCCTAGGTGATAAAAACAAAATTCAATATTCCAATTAGCTGCAAGCTAATTTTGGAATATTACAATGACCTCATGCTAGAAGGTTTAAATTCCTGTGACAATGGTGGAACATGATGCGATTTTCGATGGATGGGTCATGACTAGTCATAAGGAGAATTTTCTAGGTGCCTAGCATGACTCATGGATTGATTGGAGGAAGGGAACTCTATTTGGGTATACTTATTCATGGCTAGAACCAAGAAGGAAATCTTGGTGGCCCTTTAGTGGGGGAGGCAACAGTGAAGGAAGTACCCATGAAGACATATGAAGGTAGAAGTGATCGAGGGAACTTACCTGAATGACTAGATTTGTGTTGAGTCTACTTTTGATAGACACCTGGACAATCAAAGTCATGTACATCAATATGGGAGAATGGAGGACATTATGCAAGTGCACTTATGGAGATGCCATTTATGAGAATCAAGGAGAAGCTTCAAATTAGGTATGTTGAGAAGGATGGATTAGCTAGTGCGACATGGAGAATTTTAATAGACGGATCAATGGGGGCATTGCTAACATTCAGGGAAAACTTTCAGGATGGAAATTTATCCTAAATTTTAGAAGCATTGGCGAATTTTACTAGTCCCTAATATGAAATTTTCAAAATATTTGGGGATATTTTTTGTAAAAATACTTTGATATATAATAATTTTATAATATTCTATATAAAATTTTGGTGATTTTTTAGGTAAAATAATTTTATACTATAACGTTTGGGTGAATAAATTTTATAAAAAACTAGAAATTGGCGAATATTATTTTTGGAAAAAGCATGGAAAATTAGCCCACTTGTAAATATTAGGCCCTAAAATTTTCCCTATTAACATTTGGACAAAAAGACCCGAGTTGGATGAGAAACATATGAGGACATTCATATAAATTGCAAGGAAGGAAAAAATTACAATGAAATTCATGGTGAAGTCAAGTATGCTTGCAAAAGTATTGGATGGAGCTAAGGGATGGGAGTTCATGATGATTTGGAGATGTTTGTAGCCATTGGAGACTTCATACTATAGTGGTCTTGGAGTATCTGTTTCGTTGATGAGTTGAGCTCAAGATTTCTTGAATTTGATGCATTATCGGATGCATACATTAGGAACATTATAGGGTGTGTTCATGAGGAGAGAATTGATGGATATGATTGAGACAAGACACTTTGGAGTTCAATGGAGTTGTAGCGATGGAGATGCCTTGGTGGGGTACATTTGGAAATCTCGTCTTAGCTACAACTTTGATGGACATGGCGGATGATTGATCTAGGATCATGGGATGCACATGAATGGATGATGAGGCAAGATTAAACTTTCCCCCTTTGACAGATTTGATAGATTTCATATTGCAGATGGGATGGAGATTGCTTCCTCGAACTAGATATGTCACATATGCATCCCTTAACCATATATGTGATGGTTAAGGGATGCATATGGGATTGGTTAAGGGATGGAGATTTCTTCTCCCAAAGAGTTATTTATCTCCTCCATCTCCACATGATCCATGCATATCCTCATATGCTGATACATCTCCTCCTCAAAGCCTTATCAAAAATACCCCTCCATGATGGCATGGTATGCGCTCATAGAATAAGTGTGGCTGAAAATGAAATATTCATGAGATGTTTGTAGCAACTTCTCCTTAAGCTTGGAAGCTCTAGATAAGAAGATCCTACCATGGTAGTAGATGACCCCATCTCTAACTGAATATCCCTCCTCATATAGCTGGTCATCCAATATCATACCAGTGAAAAGATCCTTGGAATACTCCACTAATAGATGGGAATTCCAATATGGATCTATCCTCCATAGTGACAAAACTGATGATATCTCATGAAGAACATCTGTCATATGGTCATCCTCCTCTTTGACATCTCCCATGCCAAAGATGCAAGTTGGAAGGTTGTTATCCTTCCCATGCTGCTTCTGCCACAACACAGAATCTAAAGTGAGAGTGGGTAATGATGATGTTGGGAGAACATCTCCCTCCTCCTTGAGTCTACCCAACACTCTCAACATTGTACAATGACCTCCCAAGGTCTCCAATCCTCTTAAATCAATGAATGGTACCTCAAAATGTGAAGAATCTCTCATCATCTGATGATCTGGTGGTCTCCTTGGTGAAATGTCTCCATGCAATGAGACAACAACATCAAGAGTAGACTACATAAATAAATGGAAATACTTGTCCTGGCCCTCACTACGCAATCCAGTCTCCCTCTTCTATGTATCAACCCTCTGAAAAGGATAGGAGTGTGTGCTCCTCATCAAATGATGTTGATCATCCTCCCTATCTCCTCCTTTTCTCTGCATGGTCTCGCACGCTATATAGGAGTGTGTGCTCCTCATCAAATGATGTTGATCATCCTCCCTATCTCCTCCTTTTTTCTGCATGGTCTTGCACGCTAACAAGAATGGCACATGATAATCATGGGTTCTGCCTTGATCTACACATATGAGATCCTAGGGAGTTCTTTGTAATCATACAAGAACCCCTCTAGTTGGAGCAATAGCTCCCTCTTCCTCTACATGAGGTGCGAGATAAAATCTAGATATGACAGCGTTGTTGCCCTCCTCCTCATCAACATGTATCGACAACCTCCCAAGAATTGGATCCTCTTTTGAAAAAGAGATCTCCATGCCCTCTTGTTCAAGAATATGAGAAGGAGGTCTTCCCTCTAATAGGGTATGATGCAAGATGTCAACCTCCTCCATGGTTTTCTGAATTGGATCTGAGTTTATAGTTTCCTACATCACATGCAAGGGTTTGGTTTTTTTAGATTTGTTTAGCTTCACCATATGTGTTGCATAAAATTTCCATCAAACCTTTCCACCAATGTCTTAATAAACCTTGCATAAGAAGAAGTGTTTGCATTTTTCAAAGAAAAGGACTCAAATATCCACCATGCATAGGCCTTACCTCAAAGATGCAGCTCTATAAATCTGATGGCTTCATCTTTAGAAATTTGGTGCTGCTGCAAAAAGGTGTCTAGCTCCTCCACCCACGCTTTAGCTGAACATGTAGGTGAACCATCAAAAGTAGATAGAAGGAATCTTCTGCTATCATGCTGATTTATTCATTTCACCTTGATCTTTCGAAACTCTGGAAAATTAACATAATCTCTAAACTTCTGAGTTTGAGATTCATACTCTTGTAGAAAATCACTAAGAGTTTCCCTCCTAATGATTTCTTCTTCTTCCATCTCTCTCATGGAAAATTTGGGCATATGAATGTGTTGTGCATCATTGTGTGTGGCTGCATGCTCACACTCATGATATGAAATTCTATATTTTGATTTAGATTCAAACCCTCTTGGATATTCTATACACATCTCCCTCCTTATCTTCTTGAGATCTTCTTGAATTCTCTGTATAGATTTAGGAAGAAGCTTTGAGAGCCTCTCCTCCTTCATTCCTCCAAAGAATGGAGTATTATTTCTGTTCATATTCTCTTCTCTTGATAGCATAATGGCTGATATTCCACAGGATAAGCCAAGATTATGCTCTGCTACCACAGTAATATCCCAAAATAGGGAAAATCTACAATAATGGGAATATCTTAAGATATTTCAAAATTGGAGATATGGCAACACATGAACATAATAATGAAATAGCAATGATACTTCAACACATAGGATGTAAGAAGATCCAAATATCCATCATATTAGATCATAGCAGAAAATTCATACAATAGCTTGAGGAAACAATCCCTCAAGCTAGGCAATACAAGCCTCAAGAAACATGTACATGGAAAAATGAAGATCATTATTACACAGAAAATTCCCAAGGCTATGACAGCACAGTTTTATTAGAGGAAATGCTGGTAGGAAGTTTCACTACATAAATATACAAATATGGGGCCCAAACAATGTTGTGAGTGAAGATATAGACTCCCAAACTGAATTTCAAGACAATCTGGAAAGGATTTCCTGAAATATGAAAAATGGCAAAAATGCCGGAGTTGCAATCTCAAGACTAAGTAGCGGCTACAACTCAAGAACTATATGGAGATGGTTTTAGATGATGCACATTATGAACAAACCTCCTCCAATGGATCTTCCAAGTGAAAGGCTTATCCTAACACTGAAGATCTCACCCTCCAAACAATCACTGCAACTCTCACTGTAGATGCTCATTGAAAATAATGTAGTCAAGGAGAGGGATTGTGTTGTAGATGATGGGAAATGGTTGGCCTGATGAAAAATATGGTGAAATAAGCCCAAATTCTTCCTCACTGATCCTCCAAAGGAAGGACTTCCTCCTTTGAAAAATAAGCTCAGGAAGTGGTGTTGAGGAACCTCCACTTCAACACCGTGTAACACAACTCGGCTCTAAATAGAAACTACGTTGTAGCTGAAGGAGGATGCTTAAAATGAAGCCTGAATGTGGAGAAATAAATAGAAATCTCCCTCAAGAGGCCTCTATTGAAAGGATAAGGAATTAATAAACATGAATGCCTTGTGTTAAGAAGCCCAACAACTCTGCTAAATAGCAAGAGAATGCACAAAGTCTAACCAAACCATGAAATAAATAATCCATAACATGAATAATAATGGCTACCTTGTCGTCCTTTTAAGAAAATTGAAGCCCTCTCACCATGGGTCCCACTCATTAGGGTTTCCTCCACCAAGGAATCTTCCTTCCATTCATACTGTGTTGTCTCCAAAGTGTTCTCCACCTCCTATCCCAGCACTGTTGACTTGGTCAAACTTGACCTTGTCTACATGAAAATGACCTTGTTCACACATGAGGGTCTGAAATCCAGCTCCTATGATGATCCATTTTAATACTAAGAGGGATTTTATTCATATTTTTAATATGCATGGGCCTCCTTACCCATTTATTCAACTCCTAGGTGATAAAAACAAAATTCAATATTCCAATTAGCTGCAAGCTAATTTTGGAATATTACAGTGACCTCATGCTAGAGGGTTTAAATTCCTGTGACAAGGGTGGAACATGATGCGATTTTAGATGGATGGGTCATGATTAGTCATAGGTATAATTGTCTAGGTGCCTAGCATGGCTCATGGATTGATTGGAGGAAGGGAACATTATTTGGGTAGACTTCTTCATGGCTGGAACCAAGAAGGAAATCTTGGTGGCCCTTTAGTGGGGGAGGCAACAGTGAAGGAAGTACGCATGAAGACATATGAAGGTAGAAGTGATCGAGGGAACTTACCTGAATGACTAGAGTTGTGTTGATTGTACTTTTGATAGACACCTGGACAATCAAACTCATGTAGATGAACATGGGAGAATGGAAGACATTATGCAAGTGCACTTATGGAGATGCCATTTATGAGAATCAAGGAGAAGCATCAAATTAGGGATGTTGAGAAGGATGGATTAGCCAGTGCAACATGGAGAAATTTTATAAATGGATCGATGGGGGCATTGCTAACATTCAAGGAAGACTTTAAGGATGGAAATTTATCCTAAAGTTTAGAAGCATTGGCGAATTTTACTAGTCCCTAATATGAAAATTTCAAAAAATTTGGGGATATTTTTTGTAAAAATACTTAGATATATAATAATTTTATAATATTCTATATAGAAGTTTGGTGATTTTTTAGGTAAAATAATTTTATACTATAACGTTTGAGTGAATAAATTTTATAAAAAACTTGAAATTGGCCAATATTATTTTTGGAAAAAGCATGGAAAATTAGCCCACTTGTAAATATTAGCCCCCAAAATTTTCCCTATTAACATTTGGACAACAAAACCCTGGTTGGATGAGAAACCTATGAGGACATTCATATAAATTGCAAGGAAGGGAAAAATTACAATGAAACTCATGGTGAAGTCAAGTATGCTCGCAAAGTATTGGATGGAGCTAAGGGATAGGAGTTCATGATGATTTGGAGATGTTTGTAGCCATTGGAGACTTCATACTATAGTGGTCTTGGAGTATATATTTTGTTGACAAGTTGAGCTCAAGATTTTTTGACTTTGATGCATTATTAGATGCACACATTAGGAAAATTATACCATGTGTTCATGAGGAGTGACTTGATGGATATGATTGAGACCAGACACGTTGGAGTTCAATGGAGTTGTAGCGATGGAGATGCCTTGGTGGGGTACACTTGGAAATCTTGACTTAGCTACAAATTTGATGGACATGGAAGATGATTGATCTAGGATCATGGGCTGCACATGAATGGATGATGAGGCAAGATTAAACTTTCCCCCTTTTAAGATTTGATAGATTTCATATTGCAGATGGGATGGAGATTTCTTCTTCGAACTATATATGTCACATTTAGCATTGACATGGATGATGATGCTTGGAGATATGTGAGATGATTATGTATGTGATATTTGGTATCAGAGCTTGATTCATGGCGAGTTGAACTTTGGTGTAATTTTAAAGATTGAAGCTAACAGTTATAGTAGGCAAGACAATAGTTGCGGTAGAGGCTTGGAGATTTTATTTTTTCAATTTGACAAAGGCATATTGCAAGGCCAAAATTAAATGATAGTATATGATCCCTATCATGTCCTTATACTTGTGGAACATCTCAAAAAGTATTTGTGTCTTTTCACGATCTCGGGTCACTGAGTGACCTCTCTACATGTGGCTGCTACACGTGATCTTCCTGCACGATCCTATGACCCATCTCCATGACTCGGTGCTTCTCCACTTAGTGCGTTGTGGATGACCTTCTGCACAAGTTCTGTCATGTCGGGTCAGTGCTCGGCTCCGCCCATGCTTCTTCATGTCTGATTTCTAAAACACATTACTCTACCCATGCTCTAATCCATGTTCATTTGTCCGTCTTCCCGACTGTTGGGCTGAGGAGAAGGTACATTTTACTCCTATCTTTTCCATGATTTATCATTTACTTTTATATATTTTCCCTTCATATTAGAAATAAAGTAAAGGAAAATAATGCCAAATTAAGGTAGAATGAATTATTGATAAAAGGTGTGTTTAATAGCATAAAAAATGATTTTTTGTTGTCTTTATTGATAGGGAAGTGAAATAACAAAACTGCTGACTAGGATGACCAAATGAGACCAGACAAGAAAAGAAAACAGAATCGCATCGGCTCGTATGAATCAACAGAAGATGTAGTGGCACACCTACTTTTGGATTATTCGGTTGATCACCATGAAGCGACATGATCTCCTGAGGGGGAGAATCCATTACTGTATTTAATTTCACCTTTAAGCCATAAAAGGCTGGAGGTGAAAGAGACAGGGAGCTGAAAGAGACATGTTCAGACATAATCTTTGAGTTGGTGCTAATGTATTGCTTGATTGATTAATGAAGAAATTGGCGTTTTCAATATAAAAAACTTTTGAGTATTTCTTAGCAGAAGACTTCTAGAGGTTTGAGGCCCATCTTTGAGATGGCCTGCTATTCTGTGCTATAGGTTTATTAACAGATCTTTCATTTTTAGTTATCCTTTATGTTTCATAGCATTACCATTCAATTGGTTAATCGCAGGTGTGATATGTTGTAACTCCCTTTTCAATAGATTAGATTTATCATTAATGTTATTTTATCAGGAAGTGATACTTTTACATTCGTTAGACTAGTTTCAGCATGGTTTCTGTTCAATTATGCATACAGTTATTTCTTGAATCTTTCCATGATAAATTTGAATGTTTGGTTTGATGTTTAGTTCTGAATGATGATATTAGTTGATTAATAGAGAACTCCATTGCAAAATCTAGAATAATTGATTGTTGTTCAATTCAGTACGATTGTTATTCAATCCATTAAGGTAGTTGTTCAATTCATCAAAGCGTGATGTTTAATTGCAATATATTCTTTATTTCATTCTTGAGTGGTTATTTATGCCTAAGCTTAGAACATAATTTTCCCCTTTGATTGGTACAAAGTATTTCATAGTTCACTTTCAAGTTGGTTTGATTGAACTTCGAGAATTAGATAATATTTCTTACAATGATCTAGAGTAGTTAACCTCTAATGTCACTTGCATATATTTTTCTTACACTCTTGAAATAACAAGACATTCCTTGGGTTGATAATTAATGTAAAGCATTAAGCTTTCCCTTAAAATAGTCACCTTTTTTACTCAACAATTTGGCGCCGTTACCGGGGAGAGTGTTAGGAGTGATGTCTTTTATTTATTTTTATTTTTTTTGTGAAAGAATTCGGTATTCAAAATGAGAGGTAAGAACCTCATTACTAGCAATAAAAACCATTTCTCTCCAGCCCGCTTCTCAGCAATTGTGCAGAGGTTAATAGGATAGGTGTTTTTGTTTTTTTATGACTAGGAAGAAAAAGATAGAATTAGATCAAAACCCCCCACTTAAATCCACAAAACCCTAGGGAATGGTGGTTCTTGGAAGTACAACATATATAGACGAGATCATTAACAAGGCTGAATCCCAGGCATCTGTGAGACCTAGAACCATTCCTGCACATAATCCTACTATAGTCCCTCAGGAAGCAGTCTCACCATCTACACACCACACCGAGATTCATAGCGAAACAAAAGGGTCTGAACAAAGCCTTTAGACTATAGAACACTTAAGTCTTGACCCTTTGAGAGAGGGAAATTCTTGCAATTTGGAGGAAGGAGAGGGAGAAACCAATAGTGTAGTATAGGTAAAAAAACAAGAGCCTCTATATCCAAAGATAGTAGTTGAGATAGAGACACCTAGTATCCCAGATCAAGGAAGTGATGCAAGGCCTCATCCAAATCCACTCCCTAATTCCACTCAAATTATCCTCCCAGATGAAGAAATCCCTAAATATTATTGGCACATCTTGGATCAGATGGTGCACAACCAAAGCTAGAGACAAACATCAACATTGGAGTATCCCATAGTTGATTCGGCTGCAAATGCCCCTAAGAAAGCTATTCCGTTACAAAACATTCCCACCTTCCATGGCCCAACCTCAGAATATCTGGATGCATTTTTATTTGAATTTGATGTCTTATGTAAGGGATATGACTACACCACTCACCCTAAAAAACTAAAACTATTTCCCTCTACTTTGAAGGTGACAACATTACGTTGGTTTATGGGGATCAGTGGAGGAACCATTAATAGTTCAGATCAGATGAAAAAATATTTTCTTAAAAAATATTAATATGTCTAAAACTCGAGAACTAAAAGATGAAATCTTCAATATGTCTACAAAATACAATGAGACATTAGAATAATACATTGAAATATTTCAATATAATTTGCAAAGATCAACATATATGACATTATCTAAAGATATTTTAAAAGAAACAATGATTAAAGGAATGAAATAAAATTGTATCGAAATAATTAATATAATGGGAAATGGGGACATCTATCAAGAAGAATATGATGACATTATTTCATTGTGCATCAGGTGATCTCGAGGTAGTACGCAAATCAGGCCAACTAGACGGGATTCAATTACAAGGAATTATAAATAGTCAGGTGGAAACATGACCAGAGCAGAATTCAGTAATCTTTTATAATATTTTAAAAATGATATCTTAGGCACCCTCACAACACATCTATATGTCCTACAAGCCAAGAAGAAGCAAGCTTTAGTACAACAGTACTTGGCTGTTTTTTTCCAACGCTTTCTAAAGAAGCACAACCAGCGGGAGTGTCCATTAGAAATGGTCCATACATGTGCTAATTGTACCAAGGAGAGAGCCACTGACCATTTCCCTTCACTCCTAGGGTTGAAAGTGGTTTTTAATGAGGCAAAAGAAGAAACAAAACAAGTGTATCTAATGAATCAATGTCGAAAGTGGCAAGCACGACCAGGTATGCCACAAGACCTATCTCAGTTCTTTTCTCCTCCAAAATTTAATCAAAAAAACCCTACAACAACATGGTAGGGCTAATCACCTTTTTATGTCTGGCCATCCCAATGATTTTCCATGCCTCCTTGGCCAACACAGTCCCCTTCTGGTAAAATTTGGTCAATTTTTCTTCCCCCCCCCCCTACTGGCAAACAATCCTTAATAGTCCCAGTGGCCTACCTCCACTTCACAAAATACAAATTGGTCTCAAAACAGGCAGCGACCCATCGAAATGGCCAATTTACCTATGGGAATAGTGGCTCAAAATCAACCCACAGTACTAGCTCCATACCTAGTCCAACACAATCCTCAGCCTATTATGTGTCCTCAACTACCATCTCAACCCAATCCTAATCCCAATAACAAACTAATTCAACTAATCCATATTGTTGAGAACCCAAACCCCAAGACTGAACAGAAGAAATGTAATGAACATAGGTTGAGATTAGGGCATGTTATTTCAGCTGAAGAAGATATGACCCTGCCACAACTTGAGTCTAAAATTCCAACAGTACCTAAACAATCAATTGTGACAGAAACACAGATAGGGCAGGGGAAGGACACAGTTGACCAAAAAGATCCTAAAAACCTTATTATTTCCTCCCCTCCATTCCCTGAGAGATTAACAGTATCTAAACCAATAGTCTCTTCATATTTTGATCTCCTAGGGGAATTAAAAAATCTTTGCGTTAAAATTCCTCTCCTTCAGGCTATAAAAGACATTCCTATCTATGCCAAAACAATTAAATAATTGTGCAAAAAAAAACAGGTGAGGAAAGAAAATATTGTACGAACTGTTCATGTAGTGGGAGCACTGTCAGACTTAATATTGGGTAAAGAAACACCAATAAAATATGAGGATCTAGGAATCTCCGTAGTCATAGTAAATATCTCTGGCCACTCCTTTTCAAGAACATTAGTTGATTTTGGGGCGGCCATTAACATATTAACTAGAAAAACCTGCGAGAAGTTAGGTATAACAACCTTGGAACCCACATCTACTTTTCTAGAACTTTCTGACAGAACTGTTACTAAACCAAAAGGTATATTACAGGACATCCTGGTTTCTGTGGACTCATTGGAGTACCTGAAATACTTTTTAGTTATTAACCCAAAAAGTAGGTTAGATGGGCATCCCGTGATATTGGGACGATCTTGGTTAGCGACGGTCGCTGCTTACATAGGTTGTCGAACATGCAACATGACCATTGCTAGAGGAGATGCCATAAAGAATATTTCCATATACCACTTAGCCAAACTAGGTCTTCCCACTGTAAATATTCACAAACAACCACATATGTAATGGGAAAAAAATATCCTTTCACCATTGACAATAGTTTAAGCACTTGAATTCAAAGATCAAACTAAATACGATGTAATCAATAACTTCATGAACCAACCATCTACCTCAGAAAATTTAAAGTGCCAGTTGTTAAAAGCAGTTCTTGATAAAGAAGCACAGGAGGACCCCTTAGCAGAAATTTATGACCAACACATATCCATGATTGTTGTTTGCAACAACATGGCAATTGAATTGATCCAGGAAATTTTTTAAATATCAATGGCAGTCTGGATAGTAACCAACAACAAAATATCATTAAAAGTTTACAAAAACATAAGGGAGCCTTTGCTTGGGACTACCTAGACATGAAGGGTATATATCCTCAACTACGCACATATCACATTTATACTAAAAATGATGCTCAGCCTATTTGGAAGCCTCAGTGGAGGTTAAACCCACATATGAAAGACATTGTAAAAGATGAAATACAAAAACTGCTAGATGTAAACTTCATTTATCCTATTTTAGACAACAAATGGGTCTCTCCTCTAGTAGTCATTCCTAAAAAGAATGGTATGTGCTGAATCTGTGTGGATTACAGAGAACTGAATAAAGCTACACAGAAAGCCTACTTCCCCCTCCCTTTTATTGATCAGGTCCTTGATACATTGGTAGGAAAGTGATTCTTCTCTTTTCTTGATGGTTTCAGTGGTTACAATCAAATCTAGATAGCCCATGAAGATCGAGATAAAATGACCTTTACCTGCCCCTGAGATACATTCTCCTATAGGGTATTTCTATTTGGACTATGCAATGCCCCAACAACATTTCAAAGGGCCATACTCAAAAAAATTTCATATTTATAAATGAAGGGCTTGAGGTTTTCATGGACGAGTTTACTCCATATGGAGATGACTTTGACCAGACATTTCAAACACTAGAGAAAGTATTGGAACAATTTATTTCTACCAGATTGTGTTTGAGCAACGAAAAGTGTCACATGATGATGATCGAAGGAGTTATCCTAGGACACTACATAGCTAGAATATAGGTAGATCTAACAAAGGTAGAGGTAATTATTTTATTAGACACACCTTGTACTAAGACAAAGGTATGTAGTCTCCCTCGATATGTAGGGTACTACCGTAGGTTTATAAAGAATTTCTCACAAATTTTTACACGCTTGTATACATTAACTAGAAATGTTGAATTCCATTAGTCTAAAAAATGTGACACTGCTTTTTTAGATTTGAAGAAACTGGTCTCGACTACACCAGTCTTACGCAGCCCAAATTGGGAGCTTCCTTTTCACATTTCCTCAGATGCATCCCATACAATGATAGGGGTGGTTCTCGGTCATGAAGAGGACAAGAAACCCTATGCTATTTACTATATCAGTAAGAGTCTCACTCCCGCCGAATTGAACTATAGAGTGACCAAAAAGGAATTCTTGGCTATCATTTATGCTATTAATAAATTTAGACATTATATAACTCGCTATCAAGTAGTCATGTATACCGATCACTCTTTCATTAGATACTCAGTTAATAAACCTATTACAAATGGAAGAGTGACTCGTTCGTTGTTTCTTTTATAGGAATTTGATATAACTATCAAGGACAGTCCCAAAAAGGAGAACGTAGTTGCAGATTTTTTGTCTAGAGTTCCAAAGTCAAATGACCCATTAGTTGTGGATGATCAGTTTGTTGATGAGAATTTGTTCATTGTAACAGTAAAAACACCATGATACGCAGATTTAGCGAATTACCTTGTAGTAGAAAAGCTTCCAAGACACTTGAGAACGAATGAATTAAAGTTGATTGTTCAACGCAGTGTTAGATTCTCCTAGATTAGTGGATATCTTTTCCATATAGTAGATGATATGCATATAAACAGATGCATCCAAGAAGATGAGATTTACGACATCTGAAGGGCCTATCATGATGAACCATGTGGCAGTCATTTTGTAGATCATAGGATGGGGCACAAAGTATTACAAATGGGCTACTATTGGCCTAAACTTTTAAAATATGCCAAGAAATATGTCCAAGCCTGCAATAGTTACCAAAGAATGGGCCGCCCTGGCCAATTTGATGAGATGCCATTGTAGCCACAGTTGGTAGTAGAACCTTTTGAACGATGGGAAATGGATTTTTTTGGGCTATTCAACTCAACATCGAATCAGAAGACCTACATACTGGTTACCATAGATTATGTGACGAATTTGGTAGAAACAGTGGCTTTGTCGAGAGCTACAGAAGAATCTATGATCAATTATCTTTTTGAGCTATTTGTTTAGTATGGCTTACCTACGGAAGTGATAATCAATGGAGGGGCATAGTTTGTGGGAAATAAAATCATGGCCACTCTAAATAATCACCATGTCACCCATAGAGTCACATCTCTCTACCACCCGCAGGCGAACGGGTAGGTCTAAAGCACTAATAAATTCCTTAAGGTAATTCTCACTAAAACAATTTCAACACATCGTTGGGATCGGGCTACTAGAATGCCAGAGGCCTTCTGGGATTATCACATAATGTGGCGAAACACCACCAGATATTCTCTGTACCATCTGGTATTTGGAAGGGAACCAATTTTTCTTATTGAATTTGAAATAAAGACTCTAAGAACAACCCAGGAAGTGTGGTTGGATTTGACGGAGGCCCAATTTAGAAGACTCCAACAAATAAATGATTTGGATGAAGCACAACTACTTGCAATACATCACACCACAGTTATTCAACAAAAAATATCTAAGTGGCATGAAAACCTCATCAAAAAGAAGATATTCCAAAAAGGAGATTGGACACTCCTCTACGACTCTAGATTCCAAGACTTCCCAGGTAAGTTACAAACAAGGTGGCTCAGGCCATATGAAATTCAAGAAATTCACAACAATGGTACCATTACCTTAACCACCATATATGGATCTGGCTTCGCCATTCGATTCAATGGACACCGAGTGCGCCTTTATCATAAACCACTTACGAAAGAGTCCTTTTGCCAGCAAGGGCATGACGACCCCACCATTCAAATTTTAGCTGCAGGGGATGATGGCCCAACAACTTTAAGTTCATAAAAATTTGTTATTTCCTCTTGTAAATATTGTATATATGTTTCCTACAATTTATAGTTCTTCTCATTATTGTACATAAGAATTCCATCCATTTTTCATTATTTTGATGCTCACAGCTGCATTCTTTTTCTTTTATCTTTTTTTATCTTTTGTGTATTTTATTGTTCAATTAATTAAATAGTTGATGTTCAATCGAATTAAACCACTGCCGTTCAATTTGAATGAACAATTATCTTTTTAGTGTGTTTATTTTTGTTTCTCAAACCATTAAATAGTTGATGTTCAATCGAATTGAATATTTGTTGTTCAATTGAATTGAACAGTTGTTGTTCAATTCAAATGAACGACTATTTTTTTTGTTGCGTGATTTTACTTTTGTTGTTCAAAGCCATTGAATATTTGTTGTTCAATTGCATTGAAAAATTATCGTACAGTCCAATTAAACAACTAATTTCTTTTCTAGCATGGTTTTTTTCTCTTTCTCTTTTTTTTCTCTGTTTTAAAATAACAATTTTTTTCCTTTTGATGATTTATTTTCGAATATCCAGCCATCCTTTACACATCCTTTCCATAAAAACCATTTTAAGAAAGGGAATTCACACTTGAAGAGGAGAAAAGAAGTGATATTACTACTATTATTATCTTTTGAAATTTTGATGGAAATCTATACTTTAGAAGCTAACATAGTTTATATGTATAATAAACAGGTGGATATCTCATATTCAGACATATTGTCACAAAATTCATTTCTGTAGTCTTATGTTGGTATATATTTTTACACTCTCAATTAGTAATTCTCTTTGGCATGAGGATATAGGAATAAGAGTATTAATTATATTTCCATTCTTTTTACTTCTTACAACATCCCTAACTCTTAAGTAGTTAATGAGCCTCCCTCCATTTATAATAATACACACACACACACACATATATATGTATGTATATATATGTATATGCGTGTGTATATATATATATATATAGTATGTTCATGTGCAAATTTTTTTAATAGGGAATAGGGGGTCTCATCACGAGCCAACCTACCATGATCATAAGGGTTTAACATGTGACATTCCCACAATGGCCAACACACCAGGGTAGTGACCTTCTCGACAGCTCAAACTACTTGAAGGATAGGAGTCTTCATTATGAACCGGCCTGATCACTCTGTTACAATCCCCGTGAATGGCACTATGACTATCTGGCCACCACACCAACATAGTGGTCTCTCCATAAAACAAGAAAAATGTCTACTTTAAAAAAAAGGAAAATATTATGTTTATGTGCAATTTTGTTAAGGAGAATATGGTGTTTCATCACAAGCCAACCTACCATGATCATGAGGGTTTAATAGGTGACATTCCCATAATGGCCAACACACTAGGGTAGTGACCTTATCAAAGGATAGAAGGTCTCATCATGAGTCGGCATGATCACTCTATTAAAATCCCCATGAATGGCACTATGACTCTCTAGCCACCACACTAGCATAGTGGTCTCTCCATAAAACAAGAAAAATGTCTACTTTTAAATAAATGATTCTAGCTCATTTCCAGGTTGAAATAGCAACCCTGTGAAGGCTATGAATGCTTGCTTGCAACAGTGGCTCTGCTTGTGGTACCGAAGCATTTTTATAACAATAGCCAATTACTTTTATATGCCATATTTCCTATTGATCCATTCCTGAAAATGAATGCACTGCTTGAATAAGTGTTATCACTACCTGCCTGCATAATTAACTATGAGTGAATTATATTTTCATGCTTAATTAAGGGATGACAACATCAATCATAATTTGTCACCTGTCATGCTTCCATATTACTATGACGTCAAAATAGGACATATTTTTCATAATAATTACTACTCCACTTGTCTTCCCTACTTTGGTCATTTGTACCAGATGTTCCTGAAAATAAATGCACTGCTTCAATAAGTGTTATCACTACCTACCCTCATAATTAACTATGAGTGAATTATATTTTCACACTAAATTAAAGGATGACAACATCAATCATAATTTGTCACATGTCATGCTTCCGTCTTACTATGAGGTCAAAATAGGACATATTTCTCATAATAATTGCTACACCACTTTTCTTCCCTTCTTTGGTCATTTCTACCTAATGTACATTTGTGATCATTACCAACTTCTGACCTTTACTTTGTGTGCATTCATGATTATTACCACCTTTCCTCTTTTCTTGAGCTTTAAGGCCGTGGATACCCTTCTCTCATTGGAGGGGGTACGAATATTCATAATGTATAAGCATGCGAATTAACCACGCGAATATCTTCGAATATGCTGATTGGACGAAAGAATTACTACATTTACGTCATGAAGTTACACTTTTAACAATATATATTATAAAATCTATGTGCAGTGCTTTTTTTTGTTTTAACTAACAGAGGCGAAAAAAATTCATAAAGAAAGGTGAAGAAACCATTTCTGAAAACACAGTAGCCATGGGTGGAAATTCTCTCTGCAATGAACCCACAATTTTTCAAGCTGTTGGGGTTCCCATGTTTTGGAAAGGTTGTTAATACCAAAACATGAGACAACATCAAACCACTTTCAGACCCCAGGATCTAGCCCTCCTGGGTCCAGAGAGGGATCTCTCTATGTAAGCAAAGGTTTTATGTCTTTGAAGCTCAAGGTTTAAGATGTTAGGCTAGTTATAGGCACATGGTTTGTTTTTTTGATAGTCTGTTTGGTTGCTGGTCATCAGGAAAGAAGGGTGCAATGTAAGAGAAGGATGAGCAAAGAGGATTTAGGCAGAGGTGAAGTATTCCAGGGAGCATTCAAGACCATTGGGCAATGGAGTCAGGAAAGGGTTTACTTGCTATTCAATGTGCAGGCTTTCATTAGGGCTAGTCATCTAGAGCATTGGATCTTAAAGATGATAGTGTGGTATGGAATGGTAAGAGAGGAGGAAGCAATAAATATTTACAACACAAAGTTAAAGAGCTGAGATCAAAGAGAGACTTTGAACTCTCAATGCTTCAGCCTCCAGCTTGAGGGATCTTAGAAAGGTTCAATCAATTGAAAAGGATCCTAGCGAGATAGAAACAGGGTTCTACACCTCCCAGTGTTCCCAATTATTTCAATTAAATCCTAACAAGAACATCTAAGAACTGATTCATTTAATTCGTACATCATCTAGAAGGAAATAACATCCACTACACTGGTTAAATCAACTGAAATCAACTCTTAGATAACACATTTAGTAGAAAACATCAAAGGCAAGGAGAGCAGAAACATAGAGTACCTAACAAGGGTAAATCCTATGCCAGATTTCTGATGCGAGCCAGTAGAAATGAAATGAAACGGAATGCAAGTTAAACACAAATAAAAAGATAGAAAAACATCACTGCTGCTTTAGATCAGGATCCAAAGAAATGTGCTTGTCATATTAAATAGTAACACCAGTCAAGTACAACATTGCCAATAGCTGGATACTCAGTCAGAAAACATCTTCCTCAGCCTATCTTACAATTTTACATAGAGACTATGTCTCAAAAGAAACAGCTTGAAATTCTATGATAACTGATCAACAACCATTACAATGTGTTCCTTCACGAATTTATAGCTCAAGTGGAGCAGAGAAAGTAGGTGAAAACTAAATGCAGCATTAAAACTCAGGAAAGGAAGAGGGCTGAGGCCCATTATATTTAAATTTTGTGCATTTACCCATGGCACTCTTTGGGTGAAAGAGTGGTGTTCTCCAGGCTTCCATTTACTTCAGTATGTCTTTGATGTACTCTACTGCAACATTCTGTAGTAATTCTGGTGAATAAATGTTGCTAGGGTCTGCCATACTGTGAATCAAATGCTCTGGTAGCATAGGACTGTTGTTAGGGCTAGAAAATCTCTCTAGAACATGGCATAGGATGAGAACTGTATGGGCGCATCGTCCTTTATGGAAAGAACCTTCTGCTGATGTGAAAAAACTTTAGTATTTTTTTCTGTGCCTTGGACCTTCTGATCGATCCTTGAGGTATTAGAACTGGTACCTTTGCCTTCTAAATCCCTAAAAAAAGGATAAAAAATCTTCAATTACGTGCCTCAAACTCTCTACTGCTCCATTTCTGTCTCTGTCGGTGAAATATATGCTTTTAGTGGCTTTGGGGAGGTTTTATAGAGTTCAAACCCTGTTCTTTAATGCAAGTCCTATCATGGCTTCTTGCTAGGCTTTCTTCGTGATCTTAGCCTCTAAAAAATTGTCCTTTCTGAGGCTTTTTGCTGCTGTAATAAAAAATGTGTAATCATGGCGGCTTTCACCATATGATAACCCTGGAAAACATGAAAACCTATTAAGAAAAACCATGCATGGAGGTGGTGGATGCAACGGATACGGTGGGAATGGCTGCAGACTAGTAAAATGGTGGAATAGTGTGGGATTACGGTGGAAAATGTAGTGGGAGGCTTGCAGAATGGTGGCGCAGCATTTTAACGTAAAATATTAAAACTTGACCTTTGAACACATATATTTACATGGACGGGTGAGAAATACGATGAAACAAGTGGAATGGGTGACGTGGCGGGACCAGTCAACGGCGAGACATGTAATTGAATCTGGACCATCCAATCTCGGGAGGAGATCGACGACTGGGGACATGGCGGAGGATGATTGAATCTAGACCATCCGATCACGAGAGGAGATCAGCAACTGAAAATGCATCGGAGGGTGATAGATGGTGGGCCAGGGGTACGGTTTCCTTGGGTTAATTTCTGCGCATCTTCGGGGTGTGATGACCATTGGATGGAGGGCTTCAGATCCGACAGTTGATATGCGTATCACGCCGGGTCAAATTCCGAACGTTAACGCGCGATGGGGGGGCAGTTTTGAAACAGTGCTGGTGCTACACGTCATGCAATGAGTGGAATTGCTAGCCAAACAAAAATTATCGCCCACCCCTCAAAGGCAGTGCGATAGAAACCGCCGGATTTTGAACAGCGGCCGTGGCGTGGGGACGACTGAGGTGGGCAGATTCTGGACCGTTGGATCAATGGGTAAATAAATAGCGGAGATGCGATGAACGAGCGGTGAAAGGGTCGAACGATGAACATTGTGGGGATTGGGACAACCGTCCAATCTACACAGATCGACGATCCAGAACGCTCCCGATATATAATTGCGGTAAGCGCCTTTCAGGCTAGCGGGTGGTTCTAGTGCCAAGCCACATGGGGGGAAATACGGTTCAGGTGCTGGCCAAAAAGGGTGCTAAACCCATACACATAAACAAAATGGTTATTCGGCCCAATTTAATGCAATTTGAGGGCAGAATTGGGTAACGATAGAGGGAAATAGGGGAAAATAGGCCAAACAAGGGGTGTGTGCAGGATGTAAAGGCGATTTTGGGAGGATTTAGGGGACCAGAGGGGAATTTGACGAGGGGAAAACAAAGGTTAAAATGGGGCATTCTGCAGGGGTACAAGGGGTAAAAATAGGCCTTTTGGAGCATAATTTTTTGCAATCAGTGAGACCTTATAATGGGAGTCAACAGAGGGAATTTATCAAAGGGAAGGGCCCAGGAGACTTCAAGGATGATGTGTTTTCAGAGGAAATGCATTCCTTGAAGGCTCAAAAACATTTTACCCCCTGGTTTGCTTGTCAAAAATTTATAGGGGGCTAACAATGGCTCCACATGGGGATGGCTTCTTCTTGAAGGAGTCAAGAATTCAGAGAATAGAACTTTGGAGTAGGCCAGATACCTGGTACCTTGAGCCATCTTTCTTCCTTGATTTTCCGCTGCCACAAATATGATCGATCGGCAGAAACATTCCCAAACAATCTACCTACCCATCCTACAATCCTAGCATTTTTTCTTCTTCTAGGGTGCATTTGGACTAGCAGACCCTTTACATCATTTATTTTTATAAACAGAAAATAAACCTATTCTAAATCTACCCTTATCACTCCATGAGACCAGATTAGACTGTTGGTCTTATATGTTTCTCTACCTAATCTAATATCTACTGGGATTAGACTTTCCAACAGATTTCTTCTCTACATTCTGCAACATAAATTTAAAAACAGTCAAACTAGGATTAGACAGTCTAGTTTGCTATGGATCCAAGGCATAAAGACAGTTGCACATGGACAGAAACTTGCAGAAAATTGAAAACAAAACTTTGAAGGCTTGAAATTTGAAGTTTGAAGCATCCTTCTTTCTTAGTGACTCAAGTTTTGAGCTTGTTAGAGTCACTTTCTATCCTTCATCTCAGCTGTGATTTTGGGCTTGTTATAGCTGATTCTTCTTTCTTCTTTGCTGGTCTAGGTTTTGGGCATGTTTGAAATAGCTATCTCTACTTTCTTTTCTCTTTTTTTTCTTTTTTTTCGAACATTTTCTCTTTTTCTTGAAAACAAACACTGCAATGGTATGTACAATGGAAATGGAAACTAGAAATTGGAAATCAGCAAAAGTAGTGTTTGAGCATCCTGCCATTGACAGGACCCCCAAACAGCTCTGTACCATCTAACTCTTGTAGAAAAAAGGCATTTGGACCCACAATGGCCTGGATGATGTAGGGACCTTGCCACAAACTGTCAAACTTGCTGTGCTTTCCTTTTTCCTCTCTCCTTGAGTCCCACTTCAGAACTTTATCTCCAATTTTGAAATCAGAGGCCTTAGTTCCTTTGTCAAATAACTTCTTTATATTTTCGTGGACCTTGATAGCTCTATTATAGACCTCTTCCATTGTTTGTTGGAGATGAATTGTCTGGTTTATTCTCCTCACCATGCTATCTTCTTCTGTTTGTATCTCTTGAACAAGTTTAATCACTGGTATTCCAAGGCTGGTGGGAAGCACTTCTTCTGTTCCATAGACAAGCTGATATGGTGACATGCCAATGGATTTCTTTGTTGTAAGCCTATCAGCCCATAGGGCATGCACTAACTTGTTATGCCATGACTTTTTGTTCTCTTCCAGTAGATTTTTGATGATGGTCACCAGGCTCTTGTTTGATGATTCAGCTAATCCATTACCTTGAGGGTAATAGGCAGTTGAATGATCGAGTGCTATTTGATACCTGTGACAAAAATCAACCATTTTCTTGGATCTGAAATAAGTAGCATTATTAGTGATTATTTTCCTTGGGCAGCCAAACCGAGAGAGGATATGGCCTTCTAGGAACCTAATGATGACTGAATTTGTGGCATTCCTAGTAGGTATGGCCTCTATCCACGTAGTGAAGTAGTCTGTGGCTGTTAAGATCCATTTGCGTTGTGCAGAGGAAGCAGGATGAATTTCTCCTATGAAATCTATGCCCCATTGCATAAAGGGACCTTCAACAGTGATGGGTTGTAGAGGTAAGGGAAGGAGTTTTCTTTTACCTTCAAAAATCTGGCACTTGTGGCAGGAAATTACCGTCTTATGGATATCATTGAAGAGTGTAGGCCAATAGTAGCTAGCTCTGAGTATTTTGTTTGCAGTGGCTTTCCAGTTCAGGTGGCCTCCACACTCACCTGCATGGAATTCTTGTTTAATCCTTTCTGCTTCAGACTCAGGCAAACATTTAAGTAATAGGCTATTTGGATTTTTCTAGTATAAGCCTTCATTCATTATGCAATAGCTCTTGGATTTTAGCTTTAAGAATCTGGCCTTGGTCTTTGATAGTTCAGGAGGGGCATTGAGGTGTGTAAGCACATATAGAATGTCAGAATACCAAGGAGAGCTCTGAAACTTCTCCTCAACAATGGGATCAGGAAATCCCTGCTGCTCATCCAACACATCTACCATGTTAATGTCAAGGGCTTGTAGGTTTGATTCAGCCATTAGTTGAGCTAGGCCCTGACCCTTGATTAGTTTTGTGGGTTTAATCTCAAGGTCATATTCTAAGATCACAACAATCCATTTGCCCCTCTTCCCATACGGGTCTTGGGAAAAGATGTCTTTAACCACTATGTTTGGCACATAGGCTATGGTGTGGGAATGCAGTATGTACACCCTAAAGTCTGTCAAGGCCTTAACTAGAGCATAGGCCTATTTTTCCATAATTTTGTATTTCAAGGGTGTGTCTCTGAGTGCTTTGCTGAAGAAATAAATGGGCTATTCCATTCCCTCTGGATTTTTCTGCAGTAGAACTGCAGCTATCGTATGCTTTGAGGCAAATGAAAAAATCAGGAAATATTTTGAGAAATATGGGTTGATTAGGACAGGAGCCTGGGTAAGTGCAATTTTAACTGATTCAAAAGATTTCTTAGCTTCAACAGTCCACTTAACTCCTACACCTTTCTTCAGCATGTTAGTCATATTTCTAAGGTGTTCAACTAAGTTGGGAATAAACCTCCTGAGGAAGTTGATTTTCCCAATAAAGGACTGTAACTCCTTGATGTTTCTCGGGTGTGTGATTTGTAGTATTCCCTTAACTCTTTGTGGATCTATCCTAATCCCTTTCTCAGATATGATGTGGCCAAGAAGCTTACCTTCTTGCAGCCCAAATATAGTATTTTTAGGATTCGGTGACAGACCAAACCTTCTACATTTTTCAAACACTCTTCTCAGGTGTTCTAGGTGTTCTTCCTCGGTCTTGGAATAGACTGTTATGTCATCCAGGTAGATGACAATGAAGTGTCCTATTTCATCTGAAAAAGCTATGTCCATTGCTCTTTGGAAGGTTGCACTAGCGTTCATCAGTCCAAAAGGCATATTTATATACATAAAAGTGCCCCATGGAGTAGTAAAGGTTGTTTTGAGTTGGTCTTCTGGGATTACTAAGACTTGGTTGTAACCTGAAAAACCATCTAGCAGGGAGATCCTTTTAGAGCCTACTACCCTCTGAAGAATATGTTCCATTTTAGGCAAAGGGTAATTGTCTTTGAGTGAGGCTCTATTAAGGTTTTTGAAATCAATGCACAGCCTGATCTCCCCTGTTTTATTTCTCACAACCACTAGGTTTGATACCCAATCAGAGAACCTCACAGGCACAATTATACCTGCCGCATACATTTTCTTAATCTCTTTTTCAACTGCAGGCAATTGTTTTGGGTTTATCCTACAGAGTTTTTTTCTGAAGGGCTTCTAATTTTCTTTCAAGGGTATTTTATGTTGTATAATGTTTGTGTCATAGGCCCTTAAGTCCTCATAACTCCAAGAAAACACATCAATGAAATCCTTGAATAGGTCAATGTATTTCTTTTTCATGTTTGCAGGTAGGGACTTAGCCAATTTGATCATCTTGGGTTTATCTTCAGTGCCTATGCTGCATTCGTCAACATCAGAGTCTACATGTTCTATAGTGGGCTTTTTTGCTACATCATCGAAGTCAAAAAGGTCTTCTAAAGGTACCAGACCTCGAGGTATTTTCTCATCCTTGGTCTACAGCACCTCTACTTCTTCACTATCTCCGTTTTCACATTTTTCATTCGGATTTCCAACCTGTTCGTTTAAAGTATTTATTTCTATGTTACAAGGTGGTTCTTCCTCATCTAAGGACTCTTCACTTAGGCAGATACTGTCAAATTGGGGGTTTGAATCAGAAAATTCAAACTCATTTCTGCCTACCAGGAAATCTTCAATCTGTTTATCGCCCTCAAAGACCTACCAATATTTTTCATTGTCCGGCACTACAGGTACGAATTTGGTCTGAATGATGATCTGTTGGTCACTGAGAGGCTTATGATACAAACTAGCTATGCAGGCCAGTCCATTTTCAATTTCATTCTGACCTCTAGGGACAAACACCAGATTGTATTCGAGAAAAGTTTTCAACAGATCCATAGCGTAATTCCTGTATGCCCTCAGTCTAGGATTTTTTGCTGTATATTCACCATTCACCTATTTAATTATTAGCTCAGAGTCCCCACGCACAGTTATCCTACGGGATCCTAATTTTCTCAACAGGTTTAAGCCTATTATAAGAGCCTCATACTCTGCAATATTGTTTGTACATTTGAAGTGCAAGTTGCAAGCATGGCTCTCTACATAGTCACTCTCTATGTTACGTATCCACACTCCTGCTCTAGCAGTTCTCTTGGTGCATGACCCATCAAAATTCATTTCCCATAAGGTTGCATTCTTGGGTTTATCATCGTTTCGTTCTTGGTGTGGTTTATGAACTTGTGAAGGGTGACTAATTGGCTGACTGCATTCTGTTTCAGGTTCACTCTGAGTTTTTGTTTCAGCACACTGTTTCGAGTTTTCTATATCATTCTCCTCTGAGTCTAGAGCAGCCATTATGTTAAATTCCATGGGCTCTGTTTCTAGACTCTGACCCTTTTAAGGATTCGTCATTACAGAGGATGAAGGAGTCAAGGTCTATATGTACAGAGTATAAAGGTGAATTTTTAGGTTGTTCGGGGCTACTGACCAGAAATTTCATTTGTGCCTCTCTGTACAGTCTTCTAAGTTGGCCACAGGTTGGGATTGTGGCATAGGCCCCATCCATCTGCATTGTGCCTTGCAGCTTGGCTCCCCATGATCTTGACAATAACATGCCATACTTGGGTGGCACATCTGCCACCACAACATCCATGACCATACATTTTTCTGGAATCTGGGTAAGGCTTACACACAGGTCTTTGATTAGGTCAAGACACTTTACTCTGCTAGAGTCAAATGAATATAGGTCTTTATAGGGATGGGTTATCTCTAGGCCTAATCTTTCCATCACTACTTTAGGCATCAGGTTGTGTGATGCCCCAGAATCATGCATTTCATTTTGGAGAATCTTATCATGCATATTAAGACTGATATAAAAAGGGGGCACTACCCCTTCCTGAAACTTTCCTTCTATCTTTGGACCAAACAGAAGGGCAGGTTGATCATAACTCATATTTACAGTGTCATTGTTCTCACCTAAATTTAAAGCTTTCAAAATTTGGCCTTTATATACATCCTGAGTGGCCAGCTCAGAGAGTGGGACAGAGATTTTAATTTTTGCAATCTCACTCTTCAAATTAAAAGTGGACTAACTCTTTGGAATGCTTGCTTTGTTTTGTTAACCACTACCTTATTGGCTGAATCAGTGTGCTGATTCTTGTTATGTACAATATTGATGATAGTTTTATTAGGAGCACTAACTGCAGTGTTAGTACTGCTAGTTGGTTGGCTTTGTTTATCAGTGTTTTGGTTGTCTTTCTCTTTGTTTTTCCCAAAACTTCCAACTACTAATTTGTTACTTTCAGCAGTTTCTTTAGAAGATCTCTCACGTCTTTTCTTGATGGTAATCTCAGAAGCTTTGGGTTTGGAATTATTTATGCTTTTCTTTCTCCTAAGTTCATACTGTCTGACCTGCATGATGGCATCTTCAAATCCAAGTCTATAATCCTCAGATTCTGATCTTTCCTCATCCCAATATGAGGGCGAGGGCTGATCTTCTTCTGTGTAACAGTTATGGATTGAGTCTTCTGTTTCAAGCATGTTTATGGTGGTCCCCTCAGAATCTTCTACGATTCCCTCATCTTCATCTAAAAAGTTCTCTTGGAATGGGGGAATAACTTGCTGATCTAATTCTCTTTGTCTGTTGGGGGTGGCATTGTTTCTTCTAAAGTTCTGGTTCTGGTTATGGTGTTGATTTCTGTTTAGGTTATTAACTGTGACAACCATTTTTTTCACCATTTTTTTTAACTTCTCCATGTTTTTGGACATACGATCATTATTGGGGTCAGATGTGGAAGCTACATTGTAATCTCTATATGTTACCCTTTTCTCAGCTCTCATTCTTGCTTTTTTATCAATCATATTTGCCTCTACACTCACTGCTCCTTTTTGCATGTCTTCCAATGCGTTTTAATCCCTCTCCCTAAGCTGGTAGGCCATGTCAACATCCAAGCCTTCAGGTTATTTCACTAGAACCATACCTAGGGGAGGTTTCAGGTGTGGTGGAAGAGCATTTTAAACGTTGTTAAACCTTGTAGAGTAGTCCTGGACACTCTCTCCCTACATTTCTTTTCAGGTTCTTGTATTCTGATAGGATTTGGAGAGGGTTGGCCTTAACTTCCCATTTTTTTATGAAGGTTTGATATAAAGCAGGAAGATCTTGGACACTATTAGGAGGTAGGCCCTTAAACCATTTTTTCACATCACCTCCTAAGATCTAGGAAAAGATTCTCATTTTTACTGTTTCATCATCTATTTCCATGTAGTCAAAAGAATCTTTCATCATATCTACATGGTGTTGGGTTGTGGTAGACTCCTTTGCGGTGAAGTGTGGGATCTTTGATTGATAATCATTTGGTAATGGTACTAGAGGCTGGAGTAAAAACAAAGGTGCATACCAGGTTTCCATGATGGTGTTTTGATGAGGTAAAGGGTTGGCTTGAGCAGCTGGTATATGGATGACAGGGATGCTATGACCAACATAAGACTGATGAGCAGATCTAGGATGACTGAGTCGCAATTTTTGAATGAAGTGGATATCAGGAGGTGTAGATGGAGGGGTCTGTCTATCCCCAGGGTGTTTACCACTTTGAGGTAGTGAAACAAGAAGCTCAAGGTCTGACTGGTCTAGGACACTAAATGACCTAGTTCTTGGTAAACTGTTTTGAGTGCCTAGGTCAAAAAATGGTTCTGATAGAGCTGAAAAGTCTTCTAGTGTAGAGTTAGCTCTATGGATGTGGTTGGAAATATTTGATTTTTTAGGCGTAGGATATCTCTTGAGGATGCTCTCAGGGTTGTCAACTATTTCAGGGGGTTTTGGGTTGGGATAAGCTCTTGTGTGAATGGTTCTTGAAGCCAGAATGCTATTTTCCAACCAAGCAGCTTAACCCTACTTGTTAATTCTATTGTGGTTGATGTTGTTTTGGAGGCTGGTCTCCCAGTGGAGTCTTATGTGAACCAAGATAATGATCAGGCCTACTGATCACCAGTGGAGTCTTTAAATCGTTTAGGAGATATGGAGTCGCCAGGTGGAAGGTTTAGGATGCTTCTGGAGGGTACAGTGTCCACCACAATGCTTATGAGATGTCCCTTTTCAAGGTCAACTTCCAAACACAACAAACTCAAACCAGATATTGACTGGGAGGGCTTTTACCAGATATGTCACCTCTGAAAGAGTGTGAGATCTGGAGGCTACCTGGCCCTTTCCAGACTCTGTCTAAGAGTGTGGGAGAAACACAACAAATGGTATAGAGGTTGATCTGTGAATAGGAGTGTTTAACTACCAAACTAACCAGAGATTATATGTTTCTGAGGCTTATGTGATGTACTAAGGTCAGAAATACTCAGAATATCCCCAGTGGAGTCACCATTATGTTGGGGTTCCCATGTTTTGGCAAGGTTGGTAATACCAAAAGATGAGACAACATCAAACCACTTTCAGACCCCAGGATCTAGCCCTCCTAGGTACAGAGAGGGATCTCTCTATGTAAGCAAAGGTTTTATGTCTTTTAAGCTCAAGGTTTAAGATGTTAGGCTAGTTATAGGCACATGGTTTGTTTTTTTGATTGTCTGTTTGGTTGCTGGTCATCAAGAAAGAAGGGTTCAATGTAAGACAAGGATGAGCAAAAAGGATTTAGGTAGATGTGAAGTATTCCAAGGAGCATTCAAGACCATTGGGAAATGGATTCAGGAAAGGGTTTACTTTCTATTCAATGTGCAGGCTTTCAGTTGGGCTATTCATCTAGAGCATTGGATCTTAAAGATGATAATGTGGTATGGAATGGCAAGAGAGGAGGAAGCAATAAAGATTTAGAACACAAAGTTAAAGAGCTGAGATCAGAGAGAGACTTTGAACTCTCAATGCTTCGGCCTCCAGCTTGAGGTATCTTATAAAGGTTCAATCAATTGAAAAGGATCCTAGTGAGATAGAAACATGGTTCTAGACCTCCCAGTGTTCCCAATTATTTCAATTAAATCCTAACAAGAACATCTAAGAATCGATTCATTTAATTCATACATCTGCTAGCAAGCAATAACATCCACTGCACTGGTTAAATCAACTCATAGATAACACATTTAGTAGAAAACATCAAAGGCAAGGAGAGCAGAAACATAGGGTACCTAACAAGGGTAAATCCTATGCCAGATTTCTGATGCGAGCCAGTAGAAATGAAATGAAATGGAATGCAAGTTAAACACAAATACAAAGATAGAAAAAAATCACTGCTACTTTAGATCAGGATCCAAAGAAATGTTCTTTTCATATTAAACAGTAACACCAGTCAAGTACAACATTGCCAATAGTTGGATACTTAGTCAGAAAACATCTTCCTCAGCCTATCTTACAACTTTACATAGAGACTATGTCTCAAAAGAAACAGCTTGCAATTCTCTGATAACAGATCAAAAACCATTACAATGAGTTCCTTCACGAATTTATAGCTCAAGTGGAGTAGAGAAAGTAGGTGAAAACTAAATGCAGCATTAAAACTTAGGAAAGGAAGAGGGTCGAGGCCCATTCTATTTAAATTATGTGCATTTACCCATGGCACCCTTTGGGTGAAAGAGTGGTCTTCTCCAGGCTTCCATTTACTCCGGTATGTCTTTGATGTACTCTGCTACAGCATTCTGTAGTACTTCTAGTGAATAAACAAAAAGGTAAATAAATGATGCTAGGGTCTACCATACTGTGAATCAAATGCTCTGGTAGCATAGGACTGTTGTTAGGGCTGGAAAATCTCTCTATAACATGGCATAGGATGAGAACTGTATGGGCACATCGTCCTTTATGGAAAGAACCTTCTGCTAATGTGAAAAACCTTTAGTATTATTTTATGTGACTTAGACCTTCTGATCAATCCTCGAGGTCTTCGAACTGGTACCTTTGCCTTCTAAATCCCTGAAAAAAGGCTCAAAAATCTTCAATTACGTGCCTCGAACTCTCTGTTGCTCCATTTCTATCTCTGTCGGTGAAATCTGTGCTTTTAGTGGCTCTTGGGAGGTTTTACAAAGTTCAAACCCTGTTCTTTAATGCAAATCCTGTCATGGCTCCTTCCCAGGCTTTCTTCGTGATCTCGACCTCTGAAAAATGGTCCTTTCTGCGGCTTTTTGCCACTGTAATAAAGAAAATGTAATCATGGTGGATTTCACCATCTGCTAACCCTGCAAAACATGAAAACCTGTTAAGAAAAACCATGCATGGAGGTGGTGGATGCAATGGGGATGGCAGGAATGGCTGCAGACTAGTAAAATGGTCGAATAGTGCGGGATTATGGTGGAAAATGCAGTGGGAGGCTTGCAGAATGGTGGCGCAACATTTTAATGTAAAATATTAAAACCTGACCTTTGAACTCATATATGTACATGGACGGGCGAGAAATATGATGAAACACGTGGAATCAGTGACGTGGTGGGACCAGTCAATGACGGGACATGCAATTGAATCTGGACCGTCCGATCTCGAGAGGAGGACAATGGCTAGGGACATGGTGGAGGACGATTGAATCTAGACCGTCCGATCTTGGGAAGAGATTTACGACTGAAAATGCATTTGAGGGCGACGGATGGTGGGCCCGGGGTATGGTTGCCTTGGGTTAATTTCCATGCATCTTTGGGGTGCGATGACCGTTGGATGGAGGGATTCAAATCGGACGGTTGATATGCATATTGCGTCGGGTCAAATGCCGAACGTTAACGCGTGATGGGGGGGCGGTTTTGAAACAATGCCGGTGCCATGCGTCATGCGATGAGTGGAATCGCTAGCCAAACGAAAATTACCGCCCACCCCTCAAAGGCGGTGCGATAGAAACCACCAGATTTTGAACAGTGATCGTGGCATGGGGACCACCTAGGCGGGTGAATTCCGGACCGTCGGATTGTGATGAACGAGTAGTGAAAGGGTCGAATGATGAACATTGTGGGGATTGCGACAATCATCTGATCTACACAGATTGACGATCCAGAACGCTCCCAATATATAATTGCGGTAAGCACCTTTCGGGTTGGCGGGTGGTTCTAGCGCCAGGCCACATGGGGGGGAATACGGTTCAGGGTCCGGCCAAAAAGGGTGCTAAACCCATACACATAAAAAAATGGTTATTCGGCCCATTTTAATGCAATTTGAGGGCAAAATTGGGTAACGATAGAGGGAAACAGGGGAAAATATGCCAAACAAGGAGTGTGTGCAGGATGTAAAGGGGATTTTGGGAGGATTTAGGGGATCAGAGGGGAATTTGACAAGGGGAAAGCAAAGGTTAAACGGGGCATTCTACAGGGGTACAAGGGGCAAAAGTAGGCCTTTTGGAGCACAATTTTTTGCAATCAGTGAGACCTTATAATGGGAGTCAATAGAGGGAATTTATCAAAGGGAAGGGCCCAGGAGACTTCAAGGATGATGTGTTTTCAGAGGAAATTCATTCCTTGAAGGATCAAAAAAAATTTAGCCCCCGGTTTTCTTGTCAAAAAATTATAGGGGGCTAACACAAGCCTCAGAATTAGCTCACACCATTCTCTAGCAAGTTGGATGGATTCCATATCTACAGAAACTACAAGGGTTTAATATAGAGACAACAGTTGAATTCTTGCAAAACCTATGGGAAGGGCATACCATAGTCAAAGGAAGAATCATACCAGTCTCCAAATAAATCATAGTTGAGGTCTCTCAACTTCCAATAGAAGGAAAAATATGGACTGATAAACGCATCCTTCTACAAGAAGAAATTTCTGTGTACCAGGACCTAGGTGAGACACTGGAACGAAAAGGGAAAGGTATTAATCCTGCATCCTTGCAATAACCTTAGCAATAATTGGAAGTCTTCATTCAAATATATATCACATGTGATGATTCCAGGATGTGGTAAATTCCCACCAACTTAAACTATTACCTGTTCTCAAGGGAAAAAATTCAGTTAATTTTCCCTTTTTCCTAAATTATGTATTGCATGATATTTTTGTTCGGATTAGAAGAGCTAAAAAACCTCAAGCAGTTGTCAATCGCCATGGCTTGCTTAAATTTATTATCATTCATGATTTAAACAAACATCAATTAACATGGGACAACTTTGTTAACCCTACCCTACCTACCCCTGAAGAAAACCTTGACAGATCAGAAATCGAACTCCCTAGAATAGCCATACCCAGAAGGGCAAGAGGGAAGAGAACCCATGTTTCGACCATAGAACCAGGAAAACGGAGACGGTCTGAAAGGTTACAACTATGTTAAAACACCTCTCTATTTTCAGATGAGGCGGGACCATCCCATACACCACCTCTGAGCCCTCAAAATATGTCTTTACAAGACTACGAGGACGAAATGGCTCAAGTACTAGAGAAAATGAGAACATCTCGTGAAATTAGGAACCTATATGAACAATTCGAGGAACAAAGGGAACATTTGAACCAATCTACATTTTCTAGAAGCTCTAGCCATACTAAAATCCTACATCCCCATGATGAATTGCAAAAATTCAAGGTTTTATCTCCCTCTGATAATGAATGGGTGAGTAGGGAATACTAGATAGAGAGAATATCTAATTCTGGAAACCCGTCAGGGGATACTGTTCTATTATAACAGGACACAAGTATTGAGACAGTTCCCCTGACACCTAAAGAAAATATTATTCCACCTAGTCAAGACATCAATGCTGAAAGAAAATCTTGGATGGCTAAAGAAAACATCATTTCTGATAACCTTAGAACTGGCACAACCATTCCTGAACCTGAAGCTACTGCTACTCCTTATCCTTTAAAAACCCTTCGAAAAGAAAAGAAAAGCTGAGATTAAGTTAATAAAAATGAACAAGAAATGGAGAAAATTGAGAAAAATGGTAAAACAGTTAAGGAAACCATTGGAAGAAGCAGAAAAGGATTGGAAGCCTAATAAGGAATTAGCTACCATGGGAACCCAAATAAATGTTTTTACCCAAACGATGGATAGTTTTGAAGTTCCTGTACAGAATGATTTAATAGACAATGTTGAAGCCTCTGTACAGACAAATTCAATACACACTACTAAAGTCTCTGTCCAAACTGATTTGATACTTACAGGAGACAAGGAAACTGAAACAAAGGTTAGACCTACTTACAATCCTCTGATAGAAAAATTTTCCAATCAAAAGCTTCGCAACAAATTAATTTAGGTTAAGCATGAATTGGCCCAATATAAGAAGGAACTAATACCCTTACAGGAACATTAGGCACTACTAAAACAATTCAAAGACCTTTTTGTAACTAAATATGAAACCTTTTCCCAAATTAGGGAAGAAAGGGAAAAATTAAAGAAGGCACAGGATCAAGTGGAACAGGCTAAGAAACAAACCAGTGTTGTTTCTTCTCTTTACTCATATGTATTGACTTGTAGGGAACCAACCGCTAGTTATGCATTATTCTTAGTGGAAAGATCTCTATTGCTAAAAATCAAAGCTGTCAGAGAAGGGAAACCGACTACCTTGAAAACCATTGAAGAGTTTTTACAATGTTTTAATGACCAGGATGAACAAAACAAACACCTTTTGTGCGAATTATATTTTCATATTTTCCTTCTAGAAGAGGATAGAGACAGTAACCCCAGTCCCTTCATGGGGGACGTCCAGTTCTAAGATTTTTTTCCTTTTCCAAAAATCAGACTAGATGGGCTAAGGCATACAATACCTTTCAAAAATGAGAATATGGATTGGATCTATGGGTCAGAGGGGAACCTACCAAACCCCTATACTTGTTTACTCAACATAATAAGTTTATTGAACGCAAAGGAGTGATAGCCAAACTGGGACCTATTCACAAGGATATTATGTAGAACGGGTGGGAATATTTCTAGTATATTCACGAAGAAGCATTATCAGTAGCCAAACAGATATGGAAAACCTCTACAAATAATGTTAAGAACACATAACCATTTGGGTATAGGAACTTTAAAGATTCTTCTTCGCGTTTTCTTCCATACGTCAACCTAATTTTGAACATGGGTCCTACATGGATACGGTGAAGATACAAATGCCACATCATATGGTACCCTCCTGAAGAGTATCATCATGATTATGAGTTACCAAAGGGGCACACAAACTCAACCTTTTGAAAGATAAATCAAAAACATGGTTTTAGACTTTACAAGGAGGAAGTATATCCTACATATTATTTAACCCAACTACACCTCAACCATATATTAGCACAAGGACTTGCAAAAGGGTTAGTAGGGGAGTATGTTGGGCAGAGGAGAAGATAAATTTTACGCCTATATTTACCAGGATTTGTCATTTACTTTTATATATTTTTCCTTCATCTTGGCAATAAAGAAAAGGAGAATAATGAAAAAGTAAGGTAGAATGAATTATTGATAAAAGGTGTTTAATAGCATAAAAATTGATTTTTTGTTGTCTTTATTGATAGGGAAGTGAAACAACCAAACTATTGACCAGGATGACCAAATGGCAGCAGACAAGAAAAAAAAAACGGAATCATGTCAGCTCCTATGCATCAGCGGAGGATGTAGAGGCACACCTACTCTTGGAGTATTCAATTTGATAGCCACGGAGCGACATGATGTTCTGAGGGGGAGGATTCGTTACTCTATTTTATTTCGCCTTTAAGCTATAAAATGCTAGAGGTAAAAGATATGGGGAGGCAGTTCATGTATTATAATTTTCCTATAATAAACATATTCGGACATAATCGTCGAGTTCATTTTAATGTATTGCTCTATTGATTAATGAAGAAATTGGCATTTTCAGAATAAACAACTTCCAAGTATTTCTTCACAGAAGACTTCTAGAGGCTTCAGGCGTAGCCCTAGGAGTTCTCCTACTATTCTATGCTATACGTTTATTTACGGATCTTTCATTTTCAGTTATCCTTTGTGTTTCGTAAAATTATCATTCAATTGTTTAATCACAGGCGTGATATGTTATAACTCCATTTTTAATAGATTAGATTTATCATTAATGTTCTTTTATCAGGAAGTGATGCTTTTACATTCGTTAGACTAGTTTCAGAATGGTTTCTGTTCAATTCTGCATACAATTATTTCTTGAATCTTTTCGTCATACATGTGAACGTTTGGTTTGATTTTTAATTCCGCATGATGCTATTAGTTTATTAATAGAGAATTCCATTGCAAAATCTAGAATAATTTATTGTTTTTCAATTCATTAGGATTGTTGTTCAATTCATTAAGGTAGTTATTCAATTCATCAAAGTGTGATGTTCAATTGCAATCTATTATTTATTTCAGTCTTGAGTGGTTATTTTTTCTTAAGCTTAGAACAGAATTTTGTCCTTTGATTGGTCCAAAGTATTTCATAGTTCACTTTCAAGTTGATTTAATTGAACTTCGAGAGTTAGATAATATTTCTTACAATGATCTAGAGTACTTAACCTTTGATTTCACTTGCATACATTTTTCTTACACTCTTGAAATAACAAGACTTGCCCTGGGTTGATAATTAATGTAAAGCATTAAGGTTACCCTTAAAATAGTCACATTTTTTACTCAACACCGACATGCAGGCTCATACACTTGGATACTCTCCATTTCATAAGGTAATTTCTCCAAATGATAAGATGATGCCTTTTTGAACTCTCCACACTACATATATATATACACAATATGTGGTCCCATTGAGCCAAAGGTCGTGACCCTTCGCCCAAGAAAAGGTCGACTCGGTCACTCCACAACACATTTTCCTACACAACTTGTAATATCGGCCAACTCCATATAAGACATTGTCACACATATGCCCTATGCACAAGTGTGGACCCCCTAATGTGCCTAATATATGCATCCCACACTGCATGAGAGTAAATACATGCCCTGACCTTAACTCATCAATGAATCATATATTCTAATACCACTATAATATGAAGCCACCGAGGGTTGTAACTATTTCCAAATCATCTTGAACTCTTATGCATTGACTCCATTCAATACTTTGGCAAGAATACTTGACTCGAGCATGAGTGCCATTGCAAGTTATTCTTGCCCTAAAAGTCATATGGATGTCCTTATAGGCAACTCATCCAACCAAGGGCTTGTTGTCCAAATGTGAACAACATCTCCATCAGTCCACCTTTAAAATGTCTCCATGTTGCACTAGCAAATCCATCTTACTCAACATCCCTACTTTGACACTCCTCCTTCATCCTCATAAGTGGCATCCCCTTAAGTGCACCTACATAATTTCCCTGCATAATGTCTATCATGCTCCCATGTTGATGTCCATGAATTTAGTGGTCCATGTGTCTATCAAAAGTAGAGTCAACAGAACTCTAGTCATCCACGTAAGTGCCCTTGATCACTTCTTCCATAATATGTCATCACAAGTCCTTCCTTCACTGCTGCCTCTCCCACTAAAGGTCCACCAAGGTTTCCTTCTTGGTTCCAGCCATGAATAATTCTTCCCAATATCGTTGTTCCCTTCCTCCAATTAGTCCATGAGTCATGTCAGGAACTGAGCCAATTCTCCACATGGCTAAGCATGACCCACACAACACAACACTCATCAAGTTCCACCTTGGTCATGGGCATTTGAACATTTTAGCATGAGGTCACAAATTCCCTAACAAGTTTTGTAACAAAAAGTGCTCCTTGCTTATCCAATGTACGAGGTCTCATCATAGTCATCCAAGGAGATATCATTCAAGGCATCGGAAAAGAAGTTATCCCGTTGTCCTCCCCCAATTCCGTTCACTCCACAACCAAGATGCCACACCTCAAAATTTTCAATGACAACTATAGCGATGCAAAATATTCTTATAACACACCCAACCAACTAATATCATATTAGGGTTGTGGAGTGTAATTATACTTCTCCTTCAAGGTTTATTACAAAGACGGGGTAAAATTCTTGTTTCTCTCATAACCTTAAATCACCTTTCTAATACCACTATAATATTTTGTTCATCGAGAGCTTTCCCATGATATAAATTTCATCAATAATAGATGGCCAATCACCACCCAACACATTGAATAAGAGTAAACACCCTCTTCCATCTGGAACTCTTGTTGTGTGCCACATGTCACTCGTACTCGCAGGGTTGGCATGTAAAAATACCAAATATAGGTGACACATGACATACACATGGCATCACCATGTCATCAAATCAAGACATCACCCCTCAGTTATCTTACTACTTGATATTTGGTTACTCTCATATTTTTAGGTTCCAAATTTTTAGTGCCATCACTTCATGCTTCTTGTTAATATATCAAATGCTTCCAAATGAAAATTGTTTCTTTGGGCCATGCCAAACAAGGATTTTTCATAATGATTCACTTTTATTACCTTGAGGGATTGATATATTTATATTCCGACTGTCTCCTTATAACCATATATTTATGCTTGCTCTCATCAATCGCTATAACTAAGGCTAACGATGGGGCTAGCCAAACCCCAAATTTCAAATACTCCACCATATCAATGGGGAATACCATCTTGAATTTTCTAAAGGGTTTTATTCTAAAGGGCACAGTCCCAAAATTCTCTTAATATATTCAGTTATAGGGGTCAAACCACAAATTTTTTTGGCCAAACCCAAGGCTTAAAACTAAGATCCCTTAGCCACTTCAGTTCCTCCTTATGATTTCCTTTAGCTTAAGATTTCTTTGGTGAACTCTTCAAAACTAAACATTATATGTTCTTTCCATTTGAATCTCTCATTCCTAATCAAGGCTTCTACTCTTGGTTCTGAGTGCCATCATTAAAAAACCTTCTAATCCTCACATTAAGTAAAAGTCTCCTTTGGCCTATCCAGGGAATCCTAAAATTTTTATTCCAAATCATAGGGAAAATTTGCTTAACCAAAATCTTATAATAACTAGGACCACCAACCTATCGATACTCCTCCTTTTGAAACACACCATACATCAAAAGAAGTCATAAATGATTAAAAATAGGCATGTAAACATAACATAGTCAAACACATCCAAGGATAACCTATGAATTTATGAACATTAAACACATAATCATCTCATTTAACATAGATGAAATGGTCCCATTCCACACAACATTAATATTTATAAAGGAATGCATTTCAATATTCAAGGAAATTATGTTAACTTCTCAACACATTGAGCATTCATTGTAAATATTCATTAAAACCATACATATCTCAGCCTACCATTGCACACATACACAGTGAATCTAAAATAATATTTAAATATGAAATATTGAGAAAAAATTGAAATTAATTTACAATAAAGGAATAAACTTACTATTCCTCTTCAAATTGTTGGAAATTGAATAAGGGATGACCACTCTCCACCAAATCATAAGCAAAACTACACTATAACTTTCTTACACCTAATAAAACCTCAACTATATCCAATGTCTAATGGATGGTTCACTTACTGAACAACAACAAAGATTTTATTTAAGTTTATAGAGCATAAAGGATATTATTTTTTGTTACAAAATAGGGATGCCACCATGCAAGAAATAAGTTTGGGTTGATCATAAAACAAATATGGCCACTAACATCCCTTGGGTTGATCAAAACATAGAATTAAATCTCTTCCCTCTTTCTATATTCTGTAAGATTCCCATTTTTCTGGTGCTTCACGTGCATAAACAAAAACTTCTAATCCTCACATAAAGCAAAAGGCTCCTTTGGCCTATCCAGTTAATCCTAACCTTTTTTATTCCAAATCATAGAGAACAATTATTTAACCAAAAACTTAATAATAATTAGGACCACCAACCTTTTAGTACTCCCCCTTTGGAGACTCACTATACATCAAAAAATGTCATAAATAATTACAAATAGGAATGTAAACATTACACAGTCAAACACATCCAAGGATAAAATATGAATTTATGAACATTAAGCACATAATGATCTCATTTAACATATATAAAATGATCCCATTTCACACAACATTCATATTTATAAGGAAATGTGTTTCAATATTCAAACCAATTATGTTAAATTCTCAGCACACTGATCATGCACCATGCATATTCATTAAAACCATAAAAATCTCAACCTACCATTGCACACATACATGGTGAATCCAAAATAATATTTAAATATGATGTATTGATAAAATATTGAAATTAATTTACAAGAAAGGAATACACTTATCTATTCGTCTTAAAATTGTTGGAAAATGAATAAGGCATGCCCACTCTTCACCAAATTGTAAGCAAAACTACACTACAAATTTATTACAACTGGCCACTGCCTAACCATGTCCAATTTCTAATGGATGCTTCACTTAGTGAATCAAACCAAAGAGTTTAATTAAGTGTATAGATTATGAAGGAAAAATTCCTTCTTTGGCTAGGAAACAGTGATGCCACTACGCAAGAAATAGGTTTTGGTTCATCAAAAACTGAATATGGCCACTAAGGTCCTTCGTAACATAGAATTAAATCCCTTCCCACTCTCTATAATCCATAAGATTATCCTTTTTCTAGTGCTTCAAATGCATAAACACAATCAAATAGTTTTTTTCTTTTTAGTTTACTAGATTAAAGCAGAGGAATATTTTTCTAGTATCCTCATCTTACACATTTCAAGACTGGAATGTGTGGTCTAGCTTCTAATCTCAAGTTTACAAGTCTTTGGATTACAATGATTTTATATTTACAACAATTCAAGTCTCCTTTCTTTGTCTAATGCCTCTAGTCACTATAATACTCTAAACTCAATAACTTAGAATACAGAAACAGACTTAATTCTCCTCACGAGAACTAGTTCATGCATGATGGGTTTAGGGTCCCCTTCTCGGGTTGAAGAGTCAACAAGGAATTTGTTGTAAGGTGCATAATTCATGTGTGGGTAGCTTAGTACCTCCTCTCCCAATTCCTCTCATAACTACTCATTAGTTGGTAGTTCATCTAGAACATCAGGTGTCATGAACATTAATTTCAATGAATATAGGAAGCATCCCAATCCCTTGTATACTATTTCTAATCAATATATTCTTCTCCTCATCTCCAAATTTAGAAATTTATACTTATATTCGAAAAATATTTACATCAAATAGTTGAGAAATCCATCCATGCTGGCTCTCTAACATTGTCATCTTTCAATTACATTACAAAAATTTGGAATTATAAAAAAAGATGTTACATTCCCATCCTCCTTAAAGAAAAACTATCCCTGGTGTTCTACTATTCGTAAAAACAGAATTATACATAAAACCAAAATGAATATACCTGCTAAATGACATCATCTAGTTCCCATGTTGCCTCACCTGGTCCAAAGTGCTTTCGTTGAACCATGATTTACATGGAGCATGATCATCCTCTTTGTTGAGTATCCATTGTGCTTTTGGATATAATTTTCCCTTAGATTCCACCTGTATATATATATATATATATATATATATATATATATATATATATATATATATATATATATATATATATATATATATATATATATATATATATATATATATATATATATATATATATATATATATATATATATATATATATATATATATATATATATATATATATATATATATATATATATATATATATATATATATATATATATATATTGTAAGTAAACATATATAAAATGCATAATGTTCCTTCATCGTGGGAGGAATGGTGAGTCTGTGTGCTACTCGTGCCACTCTCTTCAAGATATGAAATGGTTCACAGTATATTGGTGTTAACCTGGCACACAATCCCACTCTTAAGAAACTTTGGTTTATACTTATTTGGAGATACACATGATATCCTATTCAAAATTCCCTATGTGCTCTATTTTGGTCTACAAAACTCTTATGTTGGTCTTGTGTGACCCTCAATATTTTTCTTATGCTAGCGACTTCCTATTCCATTTTATTTAACATATATATCCTAAGTGTGACTCTATCCACTAGATTACCCTATTTTATTGGGATATTTCACTTCCTACCATATAGAGCTTCGAAATGGCTCATCTATAACAATTCTTGATAGATAATATTATAACAAAATTCCACCAAAGGAATAAAATTTTCCCATATCTTAGGTTGAAGCATAAAATACATATTGAGTATGTTTTCTAATATTCTATTTACTCTTTATGTTTTTTCCATAATTCTGAGGGTGTTAGGTTGTGTTGAATCCTGATAGGGTTTTCAAATATTGTAAATAAAAATTTCCAAATTTTGACGTAAACTTCGCATACCGATTATATATGATATTCTTGGGCATGTCATACAATATGAAATTAATTTTCAGAAAAATATGTGAAATATCAATTTCCTTATAGGAATATTTTATAAGTGAGATTTCATACTTATTTTATCCACTACAACCATGGTCACACCATGTTACTTAGTGGTTCTTGGTAATCCACTGAGGAAGTCCATTGATATCACTTCCCACTTCCATTCCAGAATTGGTATTGAATTTAACCATATTATTAAATAATTGCATTCCACTTTAACTTGTTAGAATTATTAACAATATTTTAAACAATATCTTTCTTCATCATTGGCCAATAAAGTATTTTTTGGTGGCTTTTATCATATTTTGATATTCTAGCTGACTTGTGTATGGTATTGTGTGTAACTCAACCAAGTTAACCACATTCAGTATGTATCATCTACATTTATATTCTATAATAACACATATTTAGGTACCTAATAATATTATCCCATTCAACCACTGGGCTCGTGTTGCGAGAATTTAATTACATTATTAAAATGATCATCTTCCTATGTTAGCTCTTTGATTCTTTCCTTAATGTATATATCACATGTAGTCATGGTTTCCATGTATATCACTTGTATAATTCTATTCAGTGCATCAGCCACTCGATTCTCTTCACTTTTTATATGTTTAATATCTAGTGAAAACTTGCTAATAAGTTCAATCCACTTTAATTTACTAGAATTCAATTGTTCTTGGTCAAACAAATATTCCAACATACTGTTGGCTTCAAGGGATCTAGACCTAGGTTCAGAGTAGTTGTGCTACCAAAAACACCCTCTCTTATTGGGCCTTTTAGAAACGATCTATTGCATATACTGTAGTCTCACCTAAGGTAATATTAGGGGATTCTAGAACCAGGTTTCTACATCTAGAGAGACTATGGAGTGTGGCTTTTGGTGCTTATCTCCACTTAGGGCCCAGTCCAAGCTTTGTGGAATCATTTACTTGCTATGACAAACGCTATTCAACTACTCAATTAATCACCTTGCACATTGTTCCTTTCAACTCTACCATGAAATTTTCAGCATTTAAAACATTGTTTAGGACTTTGCAATGTAATCATAGAGTAGATATACGAAAGCCCTAATCGAGCGTAGATAATTCATAAAAACACATTACATAAAATACTTAGGAAATACATAGATTTTTATTCAAATAATCCTTTTATTATCAATATCCTTTAGTTACAATCCTTTAGCACCCTCCACACACAACTTCAAACTTCCTAAGGCCTCCACGCACATAGTTGCAGACCCTTCCTTTTACCCGAAACATAGAAATATACGAAGAATTATAGACTCAGTTCATGAACATATTATACATACATATCTATTGACTCCCTGGGAAATCTCCTTATATATCATTCTTTCTTACAATACTATGGTCCACAATCTATGGGTGGAGCTCAAGGTATTAATAAAAAACCAATACCTTTACAAAAAGAGGGTGTTTGATATTCCCCAAAGCCCCTAAGACTACTAAAATGTCGTGATGCCTTAAAAATATGCGTGATTATCTTCCTTCCGCTGGATCGCACACTCAATTTCCTCAAAATATGGAGTCTTTCACTAAAAAATGAACTAATTTTGGCCATCCCCAATAGGCCCCCAACACTCACATGTGAGTCATATCGAGTCACTCAGCTAGTGTGCCTTGCATATTTGATTTTATGTTGGTGTAGGCATCCTTCAATGGTTGAATCATTTCAGTGAATTTCTTTTCAGCCTGGCGTACTTCGTCCAACAACTTCTCCGTGGCGGGCCCAATAATTTTCTCAAGAATATCTTTCTGCATATGCCATATCTTTTTCAGCTGAATATCCACTATGTTATCACAAAATTGCACTTGATTGGATGCTAATCAGACAACTTCATGTAACTGTTTCAAACCAACTTGTAACTGAAGTTAGCCTCTTTAGTCTGAGAGGGCTCTCTCAAAGGGGTTAATGATATTTGATAATGATTAAACTAGATGATAACTCTATTTGGAAAATAACTTGATTGTGATGTGTGTAGGTTGAAAAAATTACAGGTATGAAACCATTGGGCTTATGGAGTCAAAAAATCAGTAGTTCAGTGGTAAGGTCTCTTAACATGGAAGTTGAGGTAGGTAAGAGTTTTTAACAAATGAAAATCACACATAGAACATAAGGCAACATAGTCATTTCATCAATATAGGAAGTCAGAGAATAAACATATGAATTCTAAGTAATAAGGATGAAATATATTACAAGTGGTACACATAAAAAATATAGATTAGAAAGGTATCAAAACCTCCATCAGAATCTCAGGTTGGTCAAGAAAAAGTCCTCTATATTACTGATATCAGTCAATTTACATAAAGCTGTAGTACTGAAAAAAATCTCCAACCCTTTACAAATATGAATATCTACCCTTTAATAGACTTTGTTACATGAGAGATGACTTGCCTCTTAGCTAGATTCATTGAAATTTTCCTATGACACCTTTCATAACAGGAAAACATGTCTTTAATGATAAAATGACAACTACACTATAAAACAGTCCTTTTTCTAATAAGACTCAAACTACTACTTATTACGTCAACTACCTTATCACTTAGAATAGTTACACATCTGAAAACTAATGCTTCACATGTTTTAATAGGATTTGATAGAACTCATAACTACTTGACAATGCATATACCCTCCTCAAAATCTGGAAACAAGGCCTATTTTTTAAGAAAACAAGACCTTATCTTCAGCGAATGATTTAGCTGATGAGTTGTCCACATTTCACATTCTTCGGGTCATGGATGATTTTTGGAAAATTCCCTTGACCTTTTGAAAGTGTCTGCCTATCCAAAAATACTCATAAAATTTCTCAAAAACCTTCAAAACAACTCACTATGAAAGTATAGCAATTTCATAGGGTGCTTTCGTAGTGTGCAAAAAATGACCTTTGCAATCAAAATTTCTTATTATTTGCTCTTGCATTCTGTTCATCATGACCTGGCACATCCTCACTATCATTTCCTCTCCTTGGAAGCTACCAAAATTGGTTTTAGAAGAAAAAATAAAGGTACAGGTGGTTTCATAGCGTTTTCCTGGCTTCAAGAGTAGGAAATGCTATGAAACTGTGGAAAACTGTGTAAATTCCAGATTTTTTCCTTCTTTCAAAAATGTACCTTCCAGCTATATAAATTTGATTTTCAACATTCCATTGACCTTTCAAAATATAAACCAAATCAAACTAAGAGTCTTGAGGTGTCTATTCTTCATTGATGATGAGTTGAGTTATGGGCTCCTCAACTACTGTCATTTTTAGACCCTTCTTCTCCAACTCCTCATGGATCAATTCTAGTTGTTCTTAGAGGTCTTTAAATTGGTTCTTCAACTTTATGTTACTATATTTCAAGTGCATGTTGACTCTTCTGACATTCTTCACTTCTTTCCTTCATGACATAGTCCATTTGATTAATTGATGTGTGTTATCTAGCATATTTGATACACTGTCAACTTGCTCTTCCCAAACGTCTTTCATCTTCTCAAACTAAACCTTATGAACATTATTTTTCCTTGCCTCCTTTTTCATGACCGTTATTTCATGATTAGCTAACCTCAACTATTATTCAAGGAGTTCAAACTCTGTTTTTCAATGAATTTATCCTTTCCTTACTTTTTCTTGTTGACTGGATCTTCTTCTACAAGTGATGAAAGGTAAATAATTCTTTCTGGTGGTTGGATAGTGTCAGTGGCTGGATTAACCTCTTTACTACTTTCAAAAAAATTTATAACATGTCTTTTCATGGGCTTCCTAGCCTGAAACATAAAACCTGCATCCTCACCTTCAAATTCTAACTTCTTTGCTGATTTAGCTTTCTTAAGTTTCTATCAACCCTCATCTATATCCTCAGCCTGGACAATAGGAGTCTCTTCAATATCAATGGCATGTGTTATGTCTTCTAAATTGCCTTTAGCCACTATTTGGGTCCTTGTAATCCTTTTTCTTCCTTTTTTACTCACAGTTGGCTCTTGTTTTGTAGGTTTTCTCATTGTTGACTTATATTTTGAAGGTGAAACAATGGGTGTATCAAATCTCTGCAACTTCTTTGTTTCGATCATTACTGGTTCACTTTTTTCTGCCACTAAAGGTGATGTTATACGTCTAGGTTTAGGAGTTATTTCAGGGGTAATAGTATCCATTTCAAAACCACTAAAAAATACAAAAGAAGACCAGTCTCTGCCTAGTCTTTGTAGCTCATCTAAAACCAACAATTTTATCAAACCATGATGAAAAAGTGAGGTTTCACTTGCTTCAGATTTATCTTCAACTTTATCTACCATTTTTTATAAGCTTCTATGTAAATAAAAAGGTATATCAAGAGATATATTACTAAGAAAGTATAGAAGAAGATTGAAGTGGTAAGAATAGGCTTTATGATATCTCCCTTCACAAGTGAAATATTTCTAAATGATAAGCAGTAGCTTTGAGAAATTATCCTTCATGAAGCTCCTTGGAATGGCATTTGCAAGTTCAACCTCACTATTTTCTAGCTTGAGAAATTCTTTACACTCCTCCATGTTGAATTTGAAATCTTTGAACCATTTTTCTTGTCCTTTTGGAATCCCTGTTGCTGCTGCAATGGTCTCTGGTGTTATAGTGAGATTCAACGTTCCCACTTTTGTAGCTGTTCCATTGAAGTTTAGGGAAAATTATTTAGAAACTTGCACATGGCATACTTGCAATCTTTTAAAAAACTGCAAATGTCCTGTTCTTCTAAAAACTTCTACAATTGTTGGGTCTTCATTTATCATGTTCATATCTGATGGCTCATATCTAAGACAGTGGCCACCTTTGTTGGTTTTCCTTTTTGCAGCCATGGAGCTTTAATGTCTTCTCTACCTCATTTGATTAGTGATACCTGCAAACCTTTGAAAATACCAGCAATAGCTTAGGCTCAATGAAATAATTCTCCAAAGCTCAATAACACGCAAAGAGGGAATGGAGAATGAAAAATGACTCAATTTGGAAATATTTTGAATTTTGATGACAACTCATGGTATAATGATCATTCATACATGCTTAAAATGGCGATGATGACTTCAGCCCTGACCATGTACATTGATCTTTACCCAAACTTATTCGAATGGCATCTACCTTATCCTTTTCAATCATTTACTAACACCTAACAACTATTTTAACAAGACAGATAGGAAACCTTACTTTCGTAGTGTACCTAGTGTATTTTGGAAAATTTCGCTATGAAAGTATTAGAAATTTCATAGCGAAAAGTGCATTTTCTCTGTGTATTTCGCTACAAAAGTGTGGATTCTTGGCTAAAATGACTCTTTTGGTGCTATAATCTTGGGAAATGAAATTTTTCAGAAAATTATGGCTGATATGACATGACAGGATTTGAATGAGGGTGGTTTAGACCTTAGGATGGGCTAAATAAGAAAAATTTAAAAATTTCCTTGACCAAGTAATGAAAAATGAATTCTATGACCCTACCTTTAACACATGAACCTATAGAACTTTGTCAAATGGTGCTTCATTTTTTTTGAGTGATAACACACTATCTACAATAAATGAACATACTCATCTTCCCATGGCTTCATTCTTACTGCGATGATCTATTTCTTTCTCCGCAGCTTGTTGATCTAACTTTTTTGAAACTTTCTTTCTTGAAGACGAAAAAACTGTTGTGCGGGTGCTACGGTCCACACCATCACCTTAATCTCATCAAATTATTTATGTTTGTCCCAAATATGTGCTTCGATCTAATGCACAAGTGGATCCTCTAGCAATGAGGTCCAGATTTCCATGGTGTCTTCAAAAAAATTACCATAGTCCTTAGCTGTGGTTGAGATACTCTCCAAGGCTACCTTCATATCCGCTTCACGTTGCTCGCATACTTTTTGTAGTGTAGTTAGCTGCAGCTTCAAATGTAACTCATGAATATGCATATGAAACTTGAAAGTAATCTTGTTCGTCTCAGTATTAGAATCTTTAAATGCAGTGGAGAACTTCTCAATAATTTCTTTTGGTGCTACCTTAGATTGGATATGGAGGTTAGGTATCTCACTGTAATATTTAGTAATAATATCCTCTAGTTTATGGATGTGTGGTGTTTCCTCATCGCGGTCCTCTATTTCCTTCTACATGTCATCAAACATGTTCTTGTTTTATATCTTTCATTCCTTGATGACCATCAGGGCAAGATGCTTGCACACCTCCAATTCCTTCATAAATCCTTGATGGAAATCATGGAGCACCTCGATGGGTAGCGAAAAAATATTTAAAATATTTTTTCGTTAGTGTTGCGTGCACTTTTGATATTCTAAGTTATCAAAATGTAATGCCCCTCCAGGTACCTGCAAAGCATGAAATTTAGTCATTAGTGCCATCTACTGTAGTGGTTACACTGTCTACTTCTCCGGGGCCGTGCTCGTTTGAGCCATGCCCATTTGTGTCGTGCTCGCTTGGGCCATACTTGCTTGAGTCGTTCTCGCTTGTACCTTTAAATCATTGAGGCCCTCGTGGAACTCCATCAATACGGCCTTGTACTGATCTTCTATGTTACCCCAAATGTACTTAGTGACATGTCATACTTTGTCACTAATATCATCGAGGTCCCTCTCAGTGACGACTATAATTTTTGGCCCTGTCAATCTATTAGACTTCTATTTCATGTGTGCACCTCCTGCAGTAGGTATCTTTCACCGCTTTAGAATAAATTGGGGGTCTATTTTTTTGTATCGTCTAAGGAATCCTGCCTCCCTAATTTCCACCTACAACTTCCTCTCCGTCCTTCTCAGTATCTTGTTTTTCTTCTTGCTCATTTTATTTCCTTGTGTTCATCTTCATGACTTTAATCACAATGGTAGCTTGCCCACTAGTTCTTGCATGTTCTATTTCTGGTGGAGTCAACCAATGACTCGACCATCGTTGTAGAAATTGTCCAAGGTCATCCTCCATTACCAAATATGGTAGTGGGTGGAATTCCTCTTCAGAATACACACACATGCAGATGTAGATGCGATGAAAATATTCTTTAAACTATGCAATCATGTGATATTCCTCAAACAAAACTGGTGATAGAATCGGCTTCTAACTGAACATTGTGCACAAATTGATCTCCAATAATACCCAGAATAGCATGTTCTTTGTCACCCGGGTCGGCTCCTTAGAAAACCATAGCGAGGCATACCTTGTAGCTTCATAAATATCATGGTCTAAAGTGGAAAACTGGGATTTCTCAGGTTCTTTCCATGCCATCAGTGCTATCAAGAGAAATAACCACACATAGTGATATTTCTTGCCATCCTCTTGGGCCTCCTCGAAATCATCCAAAAACTCTCTACAAAAATATCTAACCCATTTATATTGGACTCCTTTGCTACAATGTGTAGCCAAAGACACGACTAGTGATGACACCTCCTCTGCTCGACACTTCTGCATAATCTTTTTGCCCAAAATGTGTGCGATGAAGCACAAAAACAAATAAGTGATCAAGTTGATAGATTAATTACTAATATCATAATTTATTTATTAGGCCATATTTCTCCTTCATTTTATCCACAACCTCCTTATCCGAATTTTTCTCGACAAACTCGTCGGCGAGGTTCACTCCTTGGGATGGAACTATGTTTATCCTTTGGATAATAATATCATCAATGGGGATTTTCTCACCCAACAAAAGACATCTGTCATGCAGCAAGGCCAATAGCTGGAGATCCAGTAAGGCCAACAACTAGCGTACAAATATGGTTTTGATGTTGTTGCTCTTCAAAATGTGGAACATAAATCATATTCAACAGCCCTACTCGTTGAATTCTAGCTTCCCACCTAAGTTCCTATAACCTTGTCACTCTGATTTCTTCATAGTAGACTGCGTAGAAGTATTTTTTAGGCTCGAACTGAGGATACTTGATCCAATCATTAAAATACCAGTCCTCCATGCGTAATTGCGGCACCTTCGCCAAAAAATCTCCCTCAAATGGTACTTCATCTGACAAAAACAGTGTAAACATAGTCAACTTGGTGCTCTCTGGGTCCTTCGTTACTTTTGTAGTAGACTTCCTTAGTGGCATATACAGTGGAAACCTAGAAAGAGGTTCCACATTTTCTAGATCAATATCCTTTAACATATCGACCATAAATTTTTCTTCGAAAGCTTGAACCTCCATTGGTTGCTTCTGCTTTTCCAGCCTCTCCTTATTCTGTTGGAAATACTGAGAGGGGGGGTGAATTAGTATTCCTTTCAATTAGAGCATTAGTTAATCTTCAATTATTATCAGTGTTTGTACAATGATAGCAGAAAACAAGAGGAACACAAATGCACATAGTTTTTAAGGTGGAAATCCACTCTGGGACAAAAACCACCTAATGCTTTTCTAATAATTCTTTAATATTCAACTCCAATTGAAAATAAAGCTCCAACTTCCTAGAATCTAGAAAAGCATTCTTCTCCAGCTCCCACTGGATGCACACTCCAATGCTCAAGATTCTTCAGTAGTCAACTAAACGGATGCCCCAACACCCAATGAGCTACAACTCACCCTAGCACCACCCTACCACCCTATAGAAGAATAAAATAAGAATGGACTCCCGTATGAGGGCAAATGGTCCACTTTACAATGATATAGAATGATGTAGAAGAAGAAGATATACTAGACCATAACCCCAACTTTGACACAACCACCTAATGATGATCCTAGACCTCCCAACACTGCCTCTTCCATTCTTGGCAGATTGACACTAGTACAATTTTTACAATAATGTATTTACAATGACTTAGTACAATGATACATTTACAATGATTGTATGCAGTGATCCCCAGTTGAAGACTTCATACGATGAAATTATTGTTTCTGTTATGCACCTTGGTTGCTGCTCTTGTCATGCTACCCTCTGTTGCACCTTGCTTTGCTTGTCTGTCGTAGAAAGTCTGGTTCCTTGCAATCCTTGACAACACATGATCTATCTTTTTCTTGCCTTCTAGGAGCTCGATATTGAATCAGGTGTATCTCTGTTATTTCGGATTCTAAATATCTTATTTTTAGTCCTGTAGTAGCCCTATAAGTATTCTTTCCAATGCCATAGGTCTGACCCAATTTGGATTCTTCAAGAGATATTTATACCCAATCTCTCACAATGCCCTAATTATGGACTGTTTCAGCAGAGCGCACTTGTATGGCATGCCAGTTGTCACTTTTTCTTCATTTGGCTCTGAAATTGATAGAGATAAAACTAAATACTGTTCACTATTTACCAATTTTTACAAAATTCCAATACGATACTCAGAGAGAGATTTATGACGATTTTACCAAGGTCACTTCTTTGAGAGGAATTTCAGGAGCCTGCAAAAACCGTGCCTTCCACAAATCATATCTCCAAAAATGTTTCCCACCTTGATATGAATTTTTTATAGAAGCTTCCTTATAATTTTGGCTTCACCTCATAAAAAATTTAGCTTTTGATCCTTCCTAGAAAAAAATTTAGAGCGAAAATTCCACGATGACATATTTCAGATGGCGAAATCCCTTGCATAAGGAGGAAATGAGGATCACAATTTATATAAATGCTTAGGTTGAGAGGGGATTCAACAAGTGAACGTGGGAGGGATTTTCAGAGCTTAAAAAATATTAATTATGAATTTTCAATGATCCATGCCTCAACCCCATGGGGTTTTATCCCACCAACTGTGGGTAGAAACTTAAAACATGAATATCTCTCAAACCGTGAAGAATTACATGGCATGCCATATATCAATGGAAACATCTCGACAAGTAGAAACCATCAAAATCATTATTGACACAAAATATATTAATTTGGTAGGTAAAAATTACCATGCAATATTGGGTTAGCCCTTGGTGCTGCTTGGGTTGACATCAATGACAACCGCTGATCAACAATCTCCCCCTTTGGCATTGATGGCAACACAAGTACTCCCCCTATGATCATGACACCTCTTCCTACAAAATTCTCTCCCCATTTGACATCAATGGAAAAGGGTAACTCCCCCTAAAAGAAAACCATCCTGCGGACCTGTACACACTTCCACTCCCCCTGACACACAACCATCTTGTGGACCTGTACACGCTTCCACTCCCCCTTTATATTCTGAATAAGGAAAATCTAATGAGAACTTGGGAGAATACCAAGCTTCTGGCAAGGATACTCCAATGCTTCATGAGTACTCTCACTATTATCAACACTTCTTGCCCAATCTACATCTATAAAGGAATGAATAATGAGATTGTTTCCCTTGGGATACCACAAGCCATATTCTGTTGTTCCCTTTAGAGATTAAAGAATTATTTTGATGGCAATAATATGTAATTATTTTGGTGCTGCTTGGAATCTTGCTACTTGTCCAACTGCTTGCATAACATCTGGCCGGGAGGCTGTTACATATAGAAGACTACCAATCATAGATCTATACATCCTTTGATCCACATCCTTAGATGAGTAGTTTATGCTCAATTTTCAACCTGTTACCATTAGAGTAAGGATGGGTTTAATCGTACATTTTAAATTTCTTGAGCATTTCCTTGATGTACTTGGCTTGAAATATAAATAGTCCTTTCTCTTGCTGAGATATTTGAAGCCCTAAGAAGTATGTCAGCTCACCAAGTAAAAACATCTCGAAATCACTTTGCACCTTTGTAGCAAACTTCTTACTTAGTCTACAATCATTGCTACCAATTATTGTATCATCTTCTTTAGCTATTAGCCATGCTTTAGTTGCTTCATCCAGAACATATATGTCAGTTGGAGCTCGAATTTCTGTAGCAACAATTTCACCATACGCGCCTTTCCTGATTTCACATTTTGTGGAGTTGAAAAGTATTGTGTGTCCTTGATCACACATTTGTCCAACATCGAGCAGATTGTGATTCATGCTTTCAACCAATAGAATATTCTTGGCTAGAGCATATTTTCTTCCGAGAGTGATAGTACCTGATCCTATAACATTTGAAGATCCATCATTTCCAAAGGACACGGTTCCATCCTTCTTCTCTTTCAGAGATACAAATTTATTTCTATCTCCAGTCTTATGCATTGAGCAACCGCTATAAACATACCACACATCTTTGTTCTTTTGAGCCTTGAAAGCGAGAGAAAAATTATCATTCTTCTTCTTCTTCCATGTTCGTGCATTCGATGGCTTTGAAGATTCTTTTGGAGGATTTTCAAGTCTGTAGTCTTTGGCTATGTGTCCAAAGTTTCGACATTTGTAACATTCAATATTATTTCGTAAATGTTCAAATCTATTGATGTTTCATTGAGCCCTTGAAGGTTCATATTTGACAGATCTCCTGGAATTGTATTCGTTCCTAGGGTATGTGCGACATTCTATAACTTTATGACCAAATTTTGCACATGAATGACTGTAGCCATAAAAAATATTTTGGTACCTGGATGGAAATTTTCATCTAGGAATTGTCTTCCAAGGCTGTTCTTGTGAATCTTGTCCAATGAAGTGTACATGCATGTCAGATCTCATAGGTTCATTGTATTTTGTTGTAGAAAGTCTTGCTTCTTCTTCTTTGTAACCGATGCCACTTTTGTTGTTGTAAAATCGTTGATTGTTGATGATTTCTTCTAATTCCCTTGAGCTGTTGGCATAGTTTTGGGTAATTTTTCCTTTCTTCACTTCCTGACGCAGCGAGACTACTTCAGCTTCTAATTCTTCCCTTTCTTGGTTGTTTTTTTCCAACTTCTTTTGAAGTGACTCTTCAATGCTTTTTTTTTCTTCAACTTCAATTTTGAGACCTGACCTTGTTCTTAAAGAGTATTGGAATAGATCTTCTCCACCTTGAGATCTTTTATAATCTTGATTGCTTCCTCATGAAATTCATCTATGGTCCATCCTTCTTCTTTCTTATTTGATACCTTTTGTTTATTATGCTTGGGTTTATTGTGCTTGGCCATAAACAATACTCTCTCATTGGCTTCTTCTTCACTGTCATTGTCTTCATTGGATGATGAGCTATCTTCTTTAGAGAGAAAGTTTCTTTTGGATCCTTGCTTGTTGAATTTATTAAAGCCTTTCTTTCATTTTGAGTTGCCATTACTTCTGTTTGGAAATTTTGCTGCAAAATTCCCAACCTCATTACAGCTGAAACATATCAATGGAAGTTTACCTTTGAATTGTCCCTTACCAATTTTTAGTTTTCTCATGAATTAAGCATATTCTTCATCTGAAAGACCTTCATCATCATCTCCATTTTCTTCACACTTTTAGGTGCATGTATTTTCAATTGAAGGTTGTTTTTCCTTATTGGTTTTCTTAGATGCAACGAACACAGTTTCTAGATGCAAAGTACCCTCTTCTTCATCAAGTCTCATTTCATATGCTATGATAACTCCATGTAATTCCTCTTTGGTGATTTTGTCTAGATTTGAACTGTATTCTAAGACCAATACCTTTGGGTTGAATCTCCCCGGTAACGTTCTAAGAATATTCTGTATAATAGTATTCTCATCAACTGGCTCTCCCAATCCTTCCAGAGTATTGATTATTTCATCAACGTATTGGAAGTATGCAGCAATGTTGCAATCTTCTTTCATTCTGAGTTGCTCAAATTTTTCTCTATAGATTTGAAGCTTTGCTTCTTTGACATTTGAGTCACCTGCATATATATTCTCAAGCTTGTCGCATACATTTTTGGTAGTTTTACAACCCAACACCTTATGATATGTAATATTCCCAATTAGCAAAGGCTAATTGGAATATTCAATTTGGTCAATTTTTCCTTTTATGTAGATAGATTATGAATAAAAGTGAGTAAATGGAACACAACTCACTCTAAAATAAGGGGGATTTCCTAGTAGACGCATGTTGCAATAAAGGGGGCTGAATCAAGCATGTAGCAAAGGGGTATTACCATGGTGGAGGCACACGCAGCGAAGGGATATTACCGTGGTATCGTGGGTGGAGGCGGTTGTAGGTTTCAAGAGCAACCAATGCTATATAAAGAAGATAGTTTCCTCATTCTCACATCATGGAAGTTTATGAATTTGAAACTGGTCATTGCAACTTTGAGCACGCTGGCTATTTAGCCTGTCTGCAGTGCTGTTTAGCACATTGAGTGTCTCCGTTCGGAGATCTCGCCCTCAGCCCCGGGGGACTTTGAGTGCCTGGTCGGGTGAGGTAGTCCCATAAGTGTTGTTGTAGGAGGATCGACTTGCAGATCAATTTGCAGCATTGGAAAGCAGTGCGTCTCTCGACTGTGTGGAATCTGTGGAGGAGCAACACGTTTATTGACTGCATAGTCCTGAGTGGAGGACACAGTTTGTATTGGGGAAAGATCCGGTTCGTATTCTTAGAGGATATTGGTCTATTGGGGATTTCTGGATCAACGGGTGAACATAATATTGAAGATCCCAAACAGTGGTAGCGTGATCATTGGGAGGGAAGCACAGATACGCAAGGCGATATTCCCAGACAGCTACACGGCCGTTTTTAGCAAGCTGGAACATAGATCTGATACACAGCCAGGCCATGTAGCATTCTGTGAATAGATCTTGACTTGCCTTATGCAAGATTAGGTGTTATCACCTATTGTACTCCTCTATATTGATCAAAATAATAAAATGGCTCATCATTCTCTTGGTATTTTTTGAGTATATGTGCATGTTTTATATACACGTTATTGCATGCTTACATTTCTATTATGCCTTCCCTTTGCAATTTGATTTCTGTACCACTTGTTGTGTTTTCTCCCACACTCTTAGGCAGAGTCTGGAAAGGGCCAGATAGCTTCCAGATCTCACCCTCTTTCAGAGGTGAAATATCTGGTAAATTCCCTCCTAGTCCATCTCTGGTTGGGGTCTGCTTGTGTTTTAGAGATATCCCTGAAAAGGGATATTACAGTGGTATCAGAGCATAGATATGGTTCAGCCTGTGGAGCTAGTAGTCTATGTCATTGGAAAAAAATCCATACATCTGCCACAGAGGTAGGAAGTACAGAGATATTGAGCATAGGTTGAAGAACACCTATGGAGAAGGAGACTGCGTTTGGGTGGTGGACACAGAATAGGAGGAGCCTGCGGTAGAAGCAGAGCAGAGAGAGCCAATGGTGGATGATAGCGATGCAAAACAGTTTGGGGAAGCACTCCTCAAATCAGTACAGGATCTGGTGAGGCAGATTGAGGTGATGGGCCAGAGATTCACAACTATGGAGGCTAGACAGCGTGAAATCCCAAAAGGTCTCCAAGTTGGTGAGGGGTCGGGCACATCCCACCATTTGCAGAAGAAGGTTGCCGCTCCACACCAGGCATCACATGCTCTCATTCGTGCTACTATGCCCACTTTTCTGAGTGTAGATATTGGGGCAAGAGCACAGGAGGAACTAGAGTCTGACCGCATAGGTGATTATTTTTCTCAGTACCAAACAGCTAGGTAGGAGTTCAAGGATGCCATTTTATTCAAAGACTTTGTTCAGATCAAGCAGGATAGTAGACCCCGCAACCATCACAGAGGACATCGACATTATCATGATGGAGATTATTTCCATGAATGGAATTCCATGGGGGAAAACTTCAGAGTGGCTTTTCCCTTTAAATATTATTGTCAGCTCAGGCAGGATGAAGGAGGAAGGAACAGAGGGGGGTCTAGCATGCAGAGTTCAGAGTTGCAGCATACCACTAGGAGGACACATTTTCCCACATATGATGGATCCACTGATTTCACGGTTCGAGATTGGGTGGAAAGGTTGGATCCCTCTTTCCATCTTGACCAAATAACGGAAGGGGAAGCCATCAAAATGGCTACCTCGCACTTGGAGGATGAGGGCACACACGATCATGGGGAACATGTGGATACACCAAATGAGTCTAAGCCCAAGAAGATCAGAACGTTGAAAAAGATGAGTTTATTCTCATCTATTTTCATATCTATAGGAGATGCATCCACCTTTGAGGAGGTCAAGAAGATTGCATAAAAAGAAGAGGAAGTACCATGCACTTCCTATTATCATCAAGAAGTAGATATTGAGCATGGAAGATACTTGGATCATCATATCCTCATTGATTAACTTGTTGAGTACAGATCTCAACCTAGAACCTTCAGGGAGACTCTATATTTTCCTCATTTCATCTAGCTGAAGGAAGAGAAGAGACCATGTAGCAGAAAAGAAATCAAAGGCAATAGATTTATGTTGTCTACATTTGATGGGTCTTCTAATGCAAGAACTTGGGTGAGAAAGTTGGAGGCATTTTTCCTACTACATCATGTAGCAGGGAAAGAAGCTGTTGAAATCTCAGCGCTGCACTTGGAGGGTGAAGTCTATGATTGGTGGTGCAGCCACTTGAGCCATGCAAGGGTGAAGACTTTTGCAAATTTCACTCAAAGTTTGATCCAAACCTTTGATGGAGAAAGAACAAAGGAAGAATATATCACATCACCTCTTGAGGAGGCTTGTGATAACGATGTCACTCTTATGGAGGAGCAGCCACATGCATCAACAGTTGGGGGAGCCAACACTTTTGAGGAAGGGACTCTTGCAGCCCCGCAAGAAGTTCCAAATGCACATCAAGGTATGAAAATATTTCCACATTCCATTGCTACAGCAAATTCTTTTGATCAATGTGGAGATTTACTTTTGCATGACCAAGGATCAAATCCCATTGCTACTATAGAGCAGCTTGGTTGCACTGCGCTGTTCAACATGGAAACACTCAATAAGGAATCAAACCATCATTCTCATGAGCCATTTTTGGATTGTACATCACATTGGAGGTTGGGGTTTGAAGCCTTGAATATTGATGGTAGACATCTTGGAGTAAGAAACCCTTTATCCCTTCAAGATGACACTTTCTCAATGAGCTCCTCTCAGCTCAAAGAGGAACTTATACTTTTAGATTGAAGACCTCAAAGGTTTTGGAAGACTATGGATGAGAGGGAGGTCTCAAGGAGAGATCTCATTAGAGGTGCACTTCAACACACCATGGAGTGCAATGATTGTATTCCTTTCTCACAAGAGAAGATAGAAGATGGAGGACATCTTAGGATGGATAACATCTCTCATGCTTGTGTTGGAAATTCCTTGAGCTATACACATCATGATGGGAGGATTTTTCCTACCACCTATTTGATAGGCTCTCATTGATCCTTGAGAAGATTACATTTCAAAATTCCATGAAGTGCAAAGAGAGGAATTTGATTTGGGAGGATGGTAGCCCTCATGGGAGGAGTACCAAGATGAGGAGAAGAAGGAGGCATCCACAAGAGATTGAGTGGATTTGGTTGATGAGCAAGGAACTAGGAGGCTACTTCCAGATCTATGATAATGGGAAGCAAGAGGCTTGGCTATGCTGGTTACTCTTGAAAGAGTTTGGCCATCACTTGGAAAACACTCTTCCTAAGAGTAAGAGAATGGATACTTACATCATTGAGCAGCATATAGTATGGATGCATGGTGTCGATATGATACTCATATTATTAATCATGTATTCATCACATGATCGATATGATGGAGGTATGGGGAGGAAACAAAATGTCTTGTTGCTTTGCCTGTTTCTGGGAGAGCAAGAGCAAATTTTCTCTCACACTTAGAATGCTGTTCCAGGAAGAGGAGATAGCATTATCTCTTTGGCCTTTGATGATTTTTAAGCTCTTCCATCTTGGGGAGTATTCCATATTTTTTGTAGCATTATTAGAGAAATATTTGACAAGGATCATGTCAAAGAACAGAGTTTGGTATTGGCAGGGGCTTATTTGCGTAAGCTCATAGCGCTGTCACTTTGGAGTAGAACCTTATGGATGAAGTGTGCCCAGTGGAAATGTGGAGGATCCATAACCCAAAGGTTCCAAGATTATTTCATATTTATTGCACTTGATGATAAAAGAGAAGGTAATGATGATAGAGCCATCTACCACTATGGCATGTTCTTCTTGACTTGGGGGTCCAAGCACCTTCTTGCAGCACATGGTTCATTTTTCCTCATAGCATGCAAAAACACTATGGAGGACTCATTCATGGATCCATGTACCATCTTACTTCCAACATATGGTGAGAATTTTGTATATACATTCATTGATTTGCACACTCTTACCATTCTTATGCAGTGCATTGCTTCACAAGAGGGCAAGCTTGTCACATTGCTCCATGAGTTGTACTGGGCCAATATACATGACAGAGGCAGCCATCTCTTTTGTGGCCATGGGAAAATTTTTTATCATCACTTGAATGTTCATTTTATGCACTCTAACATGTATCATATGGGGACATGTATGATTAACCATGTAAGAATAAATGTTTTTCCTTGTACTTTCCTCAAGCACTAACTTGTAAAACTGTGATGTACTTGTTTGGGAAGTTGTTGGTACCTTCTCGCACCACCTAAAACCTTTAGCATTCTCTTCATTCTATTGCTGATCATGAATTCATTTTCTGATATATATCATATTTTTATGAGAAGCATGATTATGATGGAGACACATGAGTTGGATGTGTCTTTAAGTGGGAAAAATTCTCACATTTTTTGCACTACATGTTCTAATGGGAGCGTGGGAGGAGATATAGCCACCACAGCCACATGTTTGTTTCCTTTTGAGGTGGGCCATGAGGCAGATATTCATCCATTTTACAGCCAAGGGAAAGTTCTTGATCATGTATTTTTGTTACATTCAGTCATTTACTATCCTTTAGTAGATGTGATGAATCTTGTACATTGCTTGCCATGTAATTTTCTGAAGTTGCAGTGGGTGGAACTGCATTGTATCCTTGTGAGAAATTGTTTGCATCATGTATCATCATGTAAAACCTTAAACAAAATTCTCATTAGGATGTTCCATGATGACCATGTCCTATTCTTCATGGATGGATTGTTTTGGGCCAGCTTGTTCTTCATTGTTGGAGGAGCCTTCTTTGGAGGATTGTTCTTCACTTTTCCATTTGAGGAAAATAATTTTGCAGCCCAGGATCAACACACACTCTACACTTGTCATAAGTGGAGAGAAGGAGAACATGGGGTAGGCTATGATGCTTACCATGATCATATTTTTAGCCCACCTTCATTTCTGGAGCTTGAGGTGGAAGGAGATTTTCAGGAGTTGCCTTGTTGGTAGGTGGATCATTTTGTTTGGATGATTGCTTGGGGATGGAGGATCCACATTCTCCATGTATCATGCCTAAAGAAGGCATTGGGGTAGTAGGTGATAGTGACAGAGGAGCTGCTGCCTACAGATGATGAAGGTAATTTGGTAATACAACCTGAGGAAATTATTGATACGATGAAAAGGCAGTTGCAGAACAGGACAATCCGGGAGTTCTTGGTGAGGTGGAAGAATTTACCAAATGAGGATGCTACTTGGGAGAATGAGAAAATCTTGCAGCATCCATCACTATAGTTTCTTGGGGACAAGCAACATTTTGCTGGGGGAGACTGTAATATTCCCAATTAGCAATGGCTAATTGGAATATTCGATTTGGTCGATTTTTCCTTTTATGTAGTTATATTATGAATAAAAGTGAGTAAAGGGAACACAACTCACTCTAAAATAAGGGGGATTTCCTAGTAGACGCACATTGTAATAAAGGGGGCCGAACCGGGCATGCAACAAAGGGGTATTACCATGGTGGAGGCACACGCAGCCAAGGGATATTACCGTGGTATTGTGGGTGGAGGCAGCCATAGGTTTCGAGAGCAGCCAATGCTATATAAAGAAGATAGTTTCCTCATTCTGACATCATGGAAGTTTATGAACTTGAAACTGGTCATTGCGACTTTGAGCACACTGGCTATTTAGCTTGTCTACAACGCTATTTAGCATATTGAGTGTCTCCATTCAGAGATCTTGCCCTCAGCCCCGGGGGACTTCGAGTGCCTGCTCGGGTGAGGTAGTCCCATCAGTGTTGTTGTAGGAGGATCGAATTGCAAATCGAATTGCAGCATTCGTGGAGGAGCATCATGTCTCTTGACTGCATGGCATCTGTGGAGGCGCAGAGTGTTTATTGACTGCGCAGTCCTGAGTCGAGGATGCATTCCATATTGGGGAAAGATTTAGTTGGTATTCTTGGAGGATCTTGTTCTATTGGGGATTTATGGATCAGCGGGTGAACATAATATTGAAGATCCCAGACAGTGGCAACGTGATCATTGGGAGGGAAGCACAGATCTGCAAGGCGGAATTCCCAGACATATACATGGCCATTTTTAGCAAGCTGGAATGTAGATCTGATACATAGCCAGGCCATGAAGAATTCTGTGAATAGATACTAACTTGCCTTGTGTAATATTAGGTGTTATCACCTATTGTACTTCTCTATATTTATCAGAATAATACAATGGCTCAGCATTCTCTTGGTATTTCTTGAGTATCAGTGCATTTTTTATATACACGCTATTGCATGCTTGCATTTGTTTTATTCCTTCCCTTTGTAATTTGATTTCTATACCACTTGTTGTGTTTTCTCCCACACTCTTAGACAGAGTCTAGAAAGGGCCAGATAGCCTCCAGATCTCACCCTCTTTCAGAGGTGAAATATCTGGTAAATGCCCTCCCAGTCCATCTCTGGTTGGAGTCTACTTGTGTTTTAGAGATATCCTTGAAAAGGGATATTACATGATAAGCAGATTCAATAAGTCCAATGATAATAATATTCTTTTCTTTTGCATCATTTACTAAATTCTTCTTCCCTTGTTCATTCGTAGTTGATGTATATCCATTTTGAATAGTATCCCATACTTCATAACCTTGTGCCAAGAGATAGACCTGCATTCTTCATTTCTAGAGTGCATAATTATTTTCATTGAATAGAGGTACAACATTCTTGGTATGCTTCATGACCTCCTTCTAGCTGTTAAACTGCTATTGCAAGAACGAAGCTCCGATACCAATTGTTGGAAATACTGAGGGGGGGGGTGAATCAGTATTCCTTTTAAATAAAGCATTAGTTAATCTTAAATTATTATCAATGTTTGTACAATGATATCAGAAAATAAGAGGAACACAAATGCACAAATTTTTTAAGGTGGAAACCCACTCTGGGAAACCACCTAATGCTTTTCTAATAATTCTTTAATATTCAACTCCAATTGAAAATAAAGCTCCAACTTCCTAGAATCTAGAAAATAATTCTTCTCCAGATCCCACTAGATGGATCCTCCAATGCTTGAGATTGTTTAGTAGTTAACTGAATGGATGCCCCAACACCCAATGAGCTACAACTCACCCTAGCACCACCCTACCACCCTATAGAAGAATAAAAGAAGAATGGACTCCTGTACCAGGGAATGGTCCACTTTACAATGATATAAAATGATGTAGAAGAAGAAGATATAATGGACCATAACCCCAACTTTGACACAACCACCTAATGATTATCCTAGACCTCCCAAAACTGCCTCTTCAACCCTTGGCAGATAGACACTAGTACAATTTGTACAATAATGTATTTACAGTGACTAAGTACAATGATACCTTTATAATGATTGTATGCAGTGTTGCCCATGTGAAGGGAAGACTTCTTGTATGATGAAATTCTCATGGCATGTCACATAAACATGTTGGGAACAAATGATGAGGATATTACCTTCCTCACTAGGAAAGAACAAGTCATATACACACCTTATGAAGAAGAGAGCCTAGAGTCTGCAGACTACCAAGAAGGCTTTGAAAATGCCATAATAGAATTACATAAACAATATTACTTAAGGAGTAAAAAGAACCAAGAAGTTCCCAAGAAAAAGACCTCTCAAATATCTGCTAAAAACAAACCTGTAAATACTTCTAAAAGGAAAGACGAAAACAAAAACATAGTGGCTAAAGATTCTGATAAAAACAAAGGAAAAAACACCCAAATTCTTGACAAATACAATGGTGACCTTAGCAACACTAGCACCTCAGCTAATGCTATTGAAAAAACCATTTTAACTGTTGTTCATATAAAAAAAAGAAAGTTTATGTTGTTGAGAAAACAGTGACTAAAAAGGCTGAATTAAACATTTCCAAAACTCAAACTCCTTTCAGCATAGAGATTGAAATTGCCAAGATAAAACTCTCTATCCCTCTCACTGAGTTAGTCACTCAAGATGTATATTGGTCCCAATTTTTAAAGGCTTTGAACATAGGAGATCACAATTATTCTACTAACTTAAATGATGACAAACCTAAGCCTCTGTTTGGACCAAAAATTGAAAGAAAATTTCAAGAAGGTGGAGTTCCTCCATTTTATGTTAGCCTAAACATACACAATAACATTCTGGATAATGCCATGCTTGATTCAGAAGCATCACATAACCTCATGCCCAAAGTAATAATGTAAATATTAGGCCTTGAGGTAACCAGACCTTATAAATATTTATACTCCTTTGATTCCAGTAGAGTCAAATGCCTAGGCCTAATAAAAATCTCTATGTCAATTTAGCACAAATCTCAGCTAAAGGCTTAGTAATGGACATTGTGGTGGCTAATATTCCTCCCAAGTATGGCATGCTTCTTTCAATATCTTGGGGTGCTAAGTTTCAAGGAAAAATTCAAATGGATATGACTTATGCCGCCATCCCTATCTTCAATCAACCTAGAAGACTTTATAGGGAAACACACATGAAATACATGGTGAGTAGCCAAGAAAGACTAGAAAACTCTCATCTTTATTCTATACATACTGACCTTGATTCATTCATTCTTTACAATAATGAGATTCCTAATGAGCAAGGATTATAAAATGCAACATTCACCAACATAGTGGTAGCCATGTAAAAAGAGGAAGGGAAAGAAAAATAATCCAAACAGTTTTCTAATTCAGAAAAACTCAGCAAACAAAATAAAGGTCTTGAGCATCAAAACAGTCATCAACATAGTGCCAATCATAACAATCAATGAGAAATTCCTCAACACATTGAAAACCCTGAGGAACAAGACACAGATAAACATAGTGCAGATCCTAAAAAAGAACACAGTGATGATGAAAATAAACAAAACATAGAGGACAAAAAGGAAATTGATGAAAAATTTGAAAAAAATCCTCTTTGGAGCATGAGTTTTGATGGGTCTTGTATTAAAACTAGTTCAAGGGCAGGCATATGGGTGCAAAACACTAAGAACAATCATGCTGAAGGTCATTCATATAGATTAAACTTTCATTGTAGCAATAACATAGCAGAATATGAAGCACTCCTCTTAGGACTACAATTACTAAAAAAACTAGGAGCCAAGAGGATGAAAGTTCACGGGGATTCATAATTGATAATTAGGCAAGTAAATGGGGAATATAATTCTAAACATCCCAGACTGAGAGCCTATAGAGATGATGCCATGGACCTATTAAAATCATTTGTTGAATTCCAACTTAATTTTCTCCCTAGAAACCAAAATATTCTTGCCAATGGTTTAGCCTTTGCTACTAGTAAATGTCTAAGACCTTATGAAAGCAAACAATATTCAATCCCAGTCAAATATAGACCTGCATTCCTAGATAATGAAAAATACTGGCAAGTTTTTGAAGGAGATAAACAAATAGAAGACTTCCTACAGTCCAGAAATGAGTTTGAAATGCCAAGTTCAGATTTAGAGTATGAAGAAGACTGTCCTACTGAGAAAAAACCACCTTTAAAGAAGAAAAATCTTCTGAGGTTGCTGATATAAATCTGTTAATCAAAGAATCCAAACATAAAATAGAAAACTACAGAGATTTAGGAAAAGAAGATCTAGAAGTGTTGCAATCCAAAATTTAAAGCTTTCCAAAAGGACTGGTACCCTTAGAAGAATTGTTTGACTTTAATGATGTTTCCAAAAAACAAAAAATAGAACCTACTGAAGTAGAAGTAGAATAATGCAGTATAGGCAGTGAAGAAAGGCCTAAAATGATCAAATTATCCAAAACACTGCCAGCTCACATTAAACTGAAATACCTTGAGCTGTTCAGAGAATTTTCTGATGTGTTTGCATGGAGTTATTAAGATTTAAAATCATATGACACTGAAATAATTCAGCATAAGGTACCCCTCAAAGAAAACCAAAAACCTTTCAGACAAAAATTACGTAGAATAAACCATGTGCAATTACCTCTGGTTGAGAAAGAAATTATAAAAATGTATGATGCTAGAATTATAGTACCTATGAGATACTCAGAATGGGTACCTAATCTTGTATCATTTAGGAAGAGAACAAGAGAGATAAGGCTTTGTATTGATTTCAGAAACTTAAATAAAGCCTCATTAAAGGACAACTATCCCTTGCCCAAAATGGATCATATCTTACAAAGGGTAGTAGGTTCTAGAAGAATTTCTTTTTAGATGGCTTCTCGGGATACAACCAAATATTGGTACACCCTGATGATCAACTTAAAACAGCCTTCACCACTCCCTGGGGCACTTTCATGTATGTGAAAATGCCTTTTGTTTTAATGAATTTGGTGCCACATTCTAGAGAGCCATGGATATTGCTTTCTCAGAATAAATAGGCTAATTCATTGTGATTTACTTAGATGACATCACAATCTATTCCAAAATAGATGAAGAACACCTAATACACATAAGAAAAGTCTTTGATAAATGCAGAAAATATGGTTTATCCTTAAATCCAAAAAAAACATTGTTTGGTCTCCAAGAATGTAAACTTCTTGGTCGTATCATATCTGAAGAAGGGATAAAGATAGACCCAAAAATAATTGAAGGTATATTTCAAATCAATCATCCTAGAAACATCAAGGAACTTCAATATTTCATTGGAAAGATTAATTTCTTAAGAAGCTTCATACCCAACCTAGCTGAACTCCTTAGAAACATGAAAAACATGCTTAAAAGAGAATAAGGAGTCAAGTGGACCATGGAAGCAAAGAAATCATTTGAATTGGTAAAACAAGAACTTACCCAAACAATAGTTCTTATTAGTCCCGATTTTACTAAATATTTCTTCATATTTTCATTTGCATCAAAACACACAATGGTTGTTGTCCTCTTACAGAAAAACATGAAAGGACAAGAGCAGCCTATTGCATTTTTCAGCAAGGCATTAAGAGATGCACCTTTGAAGTATAATATAATTGAAAAACAAGATTTTGCCTTGGTCAAAGCCCTAAAAGACTTCATATTTTACATTTTACACTCACACATTATAGCATTTGTGCCTCATTCAGTGGTAAAAGACATTCTGACACAAGACCCTGATGGAAAAAAAGGAACGTGGATTGTTGTTATATTAGAATATGATTTAGAAATTAAGTCCACTAAGCTCATCAAAGGTCAAGGACTAGCAAAACTTATGGTTGAATCCAACTTTCAAGCTCTTGATATAAACATGTTTAATGCATTAGATGAACATGAGGAGTTGGTAACTCCACTTATTGAAGATCATTTTCTGAATTCATCTTGGTATGTTGATATTTTGTGTGTGCTACTTAATTTCAATGTCCCTCCTGGTTTGTCCAAAACAAAGGCAAGGTTTCTAAAGTTAAAATTTGTTAATTACGGCATTTTAGATAAATGCTTATATTGGAAAAATGCTAGTGGATTATTGCTTAAATGTTTGCCTGAGAGTGATGCATCAAGCATGAGTTCCATGAAGGAGAATGTGGAGGCCACCTCTATTGGAAAGCTACTGTTAACAAAATCCTTAGAGCTGGTTATTACTGGCCCACCCTCTTTCAAGATATTCAAAAAATGTTCATTGCCTGTCATAAATGTCAGATCTTTGAAGGCAAAAGAAAATTGCTTCCCTTACCTCTGCAACCAATCACTGTTGAAGCTTCTTTTCAACAGTGGGGTCTAGACTTCATTGGGGAAATCCATCCTACTTCATCTTCCCAACACAAATGGATCCTCAAAGCAACTGATTACTTTGTAAAATGGATAGAAGCCATCCCTGCTAGGAACGCCACAGACTCGGTCATCATCTCTTTCCTTGAAAATCATATCCTGTCGAGATGTGGTTGTCCTAGGAAAATTATCACTGATAATGCTACTGCATTTGGATCCAAAAATATGGTTCATTTTTGTCATATATATATGATTACATTGGGGCATTCCACAGCTTATTACCCTCAAGGTAATGGGTTGGCAGAATCATCAAACAAAATTTTGGTAAATATCATCAAGAAGTTGCTGGAACAAAATGAAAAGTCATGGCACAACAAGCTAGTACATGCACTTTGGGTAGACATATTGACCACTAAAAATTCAATTGGAATTTCCCCTTATCAGCTAGTTTATGGAGCAGATGAAATATTTCCAACTATTTTAGTTGTGCCAGTCATGAAGTTGATCCAAGAAGTAAAATATGAAGAGGATGATATGATGAGAAGAGTTAACCAGACTGTACAGTTGCAGAAAACTAGAGAGGAGGTCTACAAAAGAGCACAACAAGTACAAGAAAACATCAAGAAGTTTTTTGATAAAAGAGCAAAGGCAAGTGATTTCAATATTTGCAAAAAAGTGTTGAAATGGGATTCTAGGAGAGAAGATAAGGGAAAACATGGAAATTTTGAAAATTTATGGAAAGACCCTTTTCTAATTTAGTCTGTTATAGGAAACAATGCATTTTTTTGTAGGAGATGGATGGAACAAAAATTTTTGGAGGTCCTGTCAATGGCAGGATGCTCAAACATTATTTTTGTTAAAATATCTTTGTTCAAAGTTTTTTTCCATTGTAAATAACATTTAATTTTTGAAAGAAAAATATGAAATACAAAAAAACAAGAGAAAAATGGAAAAGAGGGAAGATAAAAAGAAAATGTATAACCCCATACCAAAAAAGAAGAAAAATCTAAAAGTGTGCAAGCTCAAATGCCACTACTATGAGAAGGAAATATTATTCAGTCATACAGCCTAATCATGACTGAGTAAATTTGAATTTTTTGCTGATAGATTGGTGAAAAATATCTGCCAAACAGTGTAATATTGGCTTATAAGTATAATAGATTAGGATAGAAAGGATATGGTTCTAAAAAGCTCAAAATTTGAACCAAGAAAGAAGGAAGGATGCTTGGAAAATTTCAAATCTTAAGCCTTCACAATTTTTTTTTAAAATTTTCTGCAAATAAAGTCTATGTGCAGCTTGTAAATAATTCCATAGCCCCCATAGCAAATTAGATTGTCTAATCCTAATTTGACTTTGTTTTAAATTTTCTATTTTAGAAAATAGAGAATAAAATCTATCAAACAATCTAATCTTGACAGATAGTTAGAATAGGTAGAGAAACAATGAGTTCAACAGTCTAATATGAACTCATGGAAGATATAAGGGTAGAAATAGATTACTTTCCTGCTTTCAAATTAAAGAATAAAATGTTGGCAATATGATGCTGAGTGTTGTCCTTGATGGCAACCCACTTGATGAAGATGATGGCAACCTAGTTGATGAAGTTGTGCTTGATAGAATATGTCTTGATGTACTTGTCAAATGATGTATCTACAATGAGTACAGAAGGTAATGAAGAAAGGAATTCAATATGTGCTAGATCTATGATGAAAAGAGTATGTCTGAAGGGATACGTGGATTTGTCTAGTAGAAGTCGCGTATGCACGCGGGAAATAACGTGCGAAGTCGCGTATGGGAAAAAGCGCTCATAAAGTGCAAAACCAGGGGTAACCACCATGGTATTGACCAATTGTATTGAGTAATGATTCGTCTATGTGACCCTGCCGAGGAATACCATCGAAAGTAATATGGTTTTGACTCATGGTATTGATAAAGGGAAAACCTATATAAGGAGAAGAAATTCATTGCGCAAAAGTGGTGTGCATGTGTCTGGGATTTAATGAATACTTCACTCTGAAGTATATCTGCATGGTGGAACTTTGATCTTAATTGATAGATCTGATTCTATAATGTATCTATGAACATAATGAAGGTCCAAGATCTCTGGATCTTGAAATGGTGAAACTCTTAGATGATCTAAAAATAAGTGATGAAGACCTGGCGCAAATCTGTTGAAGAAGTTGAAGAAATCTGGGTAAGTTCGTAGATCTAGTCTGTTCTGCAAAGTTTATCTTTTATAGATCTATACACAGGTTTGCCTCACTGAAGGCGCGTATATACGCGGATATATTTCAACAAAGGCACGTATGACCTATTAGGGTTTTCCTGAAAAGTTGCACAAATGTATACGCGGGTTGTCTTCAGTGAAAGCGCGTATATACGCGGATCCATCTAAAGAAAAGCACGTATGATGCGTATGATATCTAAACCGATGATTGCTCAAGGTTGAATGTGTTTCGTATACTGATTTCCAAGTTTGGGTTATCTCGATTATACTATTTATGCGGTGTCATACTGTCAGTTCGAAGCATTGGGCAAAGTATGTTGTTGATGAGTGAAGGGTTGTGTTGGAGCTGTTTGATCCAGTTTGAAAATTGATGAAACGTGGTCTGCAGTGGATCTGAGGGTTGAAGCCTTCAGTCTGATAATAGAAGCTTTCTGTCAGCAGAGGCCGGTGCTAATATCAGGGGGTAGTAGCTCCCTTCCAGGTGAGACTGGTAAACGAGAGTAGGGGGTTGAAGCCTCTGTGTGAGGGCCGGTAAATGGAGAGAGGCGGCTTTGAATCTCAGGGTGCTCAAGTGTGTTAATGGAGTCCGCACCCGCACATGATTGTAAGAAGCCATAATAAAATATCAAGGCCGAGACAACACAACTAGTGGTTTTCCGATTTTGGGTTTCCAAACTAAAATCATGGTATGTGTGAGCGTCTTTTGTGTGATGTTTCATTCTCAGTGAGCACGGACAAGAAAATCGCTATATAAACATCTAATGAATGAATACATGCAAGGATCTAAGTGAAGAATTGATTGGTTACTAATATCTATGTGCATACGCGAGTTCAGTAATGGGTATCCGCGTATATACGTGAGTCTGGTTCAGTAAAGTAGTGTATGGGTTATTAAAGAATGAAAAAGTAAAAATATACTGAGTAAATCCTAAATATTGATTCACCCCCCCCCCTCTCAGTATTTTTCCAACAATTGGTATCAGAGCAGGTCCTTCTGAAAAGGCTTAACCGCTAGAAGGAAGATCAAGCAGGATGAGCAATCACGAGGGAATAGCATCTATCAAACCTCCGCTCTTCAACAGAAGCAATTTAGTCTTCTAGAAAATAAGGATGAGATCCTATCCTCAGTCTATGGGAGCAGATATATGGGCCATTGTTGAACAAGGATATCAATATCCAGCTGCTACACCAACACATCCTACTAAAAGAAAGAATTATGAATCAAATGAAAAACCGGTCAATGCTATAACTGGAAGTCTAACTGAAGTAGAATTGGTCAAATTCATGCAGCTAAATATAGCAAAGGAGATATGGGACAAAATCATCCTAAGCTATGAAGGTGATGCAAAGGTAAAAAGTGCAAAACTTCGATCTCTCAGAATTGAGTATGAAAATTTAAAAATGCACAGTGATGAGAATATTGCTGGTTTCTTTTTACGTGTTGATGATGTTGTAAACCGTATGAGAAATGTGGGAGAAACAATAACCGAATCCACTTTGGTTGAGAAAATTTTGAGATCACTAACGGCCAAGTTTGAGTCAAAAGTTTCTGCTCTTGAAGAAAAACAGGACCTTCAAAATCTTACTATGGTGCAACTTCATGGCATATTGACTGCATATGAAATGAGGAGAGGAGGACCATCTGAAGTCAAAGAAGCTTTTTTTAAAGCTTCTACAAGAGGGAAAGAAGTTCAAAAACCGGAAGGGTCGGGATATATCTCAGAAGAAGATGAGGCAAACTTTGTGAGAAAACTCCAACTAGGAACCGGAAGATTCAAAGGTAAGCTTCCTTTCAAATTTTTTAATTGTGGAAGAGTTGGTCATCATGCTGCAAAATGTCCTTATAAATAAACATCTGCTAAAGAGAAAGAAGTAGCAAGAAGAAATAAGAACCGGTCTAGCACTAAGAAAAGCTACTATACAAATGAAGACAGTGATGGGTTATCTGACAGTGAGGAAGAATGTGAACAAGATCTTAGACTTCTCATGGCATTTGAAAATAATTCTAGAGACGATAAGGATGCTTTTATGGATGTTCTAGATGACAATGATTTTCTTGATCAAAAAAATCAACTCAAAATATGCTTGGAAGAAAGTAAAATAATCATAGAGACTCTGAAAAGGCAGAATGAAGAAGCAAAGAAACATAATGAAAAATTAGAATGTGAAGTAGTAAGTCTAAGAAAAGAACTTGAGAAAGTAAAGACTCTGAATCTTAGATTTGTTAAAGGATCTGAAACCTTAGATGAGATTATCAAGGTTCAACGTTCTCCTCTTATTAAGATAGGTCTTGGATATACCGGAGAATCTTCTCAGGCTTCAGCACCAAATTATCTAAAAGCAGCTACAACTGGTTTACTACATTCAGCCACTCAGCAAGGGAATAAAGAATATTTACAGGTAAAGCATGATCATCACAATACAAGGAACACTAACAGGGATATCTCTCAAAGAAGCAACAATCAACAGGTAAATTCAAATAGAAGATTTCATGATCGCAGAAATTTCTACTTCAATGGACAATGTTTCTCATGTCACAATTTTGGTCATAAAGTTGTTCAATGTGTTGCATATAAAACCATCATGACAAGAGAAGCAAGAAAGAAAAGGATGGATATTGAACCAAAAAAGAACACCTATAACAACTTTTCTCCTCTTCAAAATGAAGTTGAATGTGCTTATTGCAATAACTTTGGTCATGAAGAATCTGAATGCAGGAGAAAAGTCCAGCCAAAACAACATTTTCCTTCAAGTTCCAAAGTATGGAAAAAGAAGGCATTACAGGTTGAAAATTGTGGGATAGCGTTATTTGCAGAAGGTGAAGAAAATCAATGGTACATTGATAGTGGGTGCTCAAGACACATGACAGGTGACAAAAGCAAACTTCTTTCATATAATTCTCTAGAAAAGGAAAAGAAAGTTACATTTGGAAATGATAATCCTGCTGTAATTAAAGGAAAAGGGTCCGTGTTTCTAAAAGAAAAGGTGAAGGCTAATGATGTCATGTATGTAGATGGATTAAGGCATAACTTGTTAAGTGTAAGTCAAATGTGTGATTAAGGTACAGAAGTTGTCTTCAGTTCAAAAGAATGTGTGGTTCGTGATCTGGATACAGGTAGAACTATTATAAGAGGGAAAAGAACTCCAAGCAACCTATATGTATTGAAGAACTGCAAAGATCATTGTTACTTGAGCAAATCTTCAGAAAATTGGTTATGGCATAGAAGGCTGGGGCATCTAAGCTTCTCTCAAATCAATAAAGCAAGCAGACTTCAAGCTGTTCGTGGTCTTCCCAATATTACTCTACCAGAAAGTATCATATGCAAATCCTGCCAATTTGGTAAACATACCAGAGTACAATTTAATGCCAAAGAAGGATCATCAAGTAGGCCTCTTGAACTTGTTCATACTGACATTTGTGGACCTATGAGGAAAAAGTCACCACGTGGAGAAGAATACTATATCTTATTTATTGATGATTTCTCTAGAATGTGTTGGGTTGGGTTCCTTAAACACAAAGATGAAGCACTTGAGAAATTTAAGATCTTCAAAGCACTGGTTGAAAATGAATTAGATCTAAAAATCAAATGTCTTAGATCTGATCGAGGAGGAGAATATACATCAAATGAATTCTTTGAATTTTGTGAACAACATGGCATAAAGAGAGAGTTCTCTGTATCAGGCACTCCACAAAAAAATGGTGTAGAAGAAAGAATGAATAGAACAATTCAACAAATGGCTAGAGCTATGCTAGATGATTCTGGAACTCCTGACATGTTCTGGGGAGAAGCAGCACATATAGTAGCAAATATTCTCAACAAGGCACATGTTTGGGTAAATAGTGACAAAAATCCATATGAACTTTGGTATGGTAATTCTCCCTCTGTAAAGAATTTTAGAATTTTTGGAAGTAAATGCTTTATCAAAAATAATGATGAAAAGCTTGGAAAGTTTGAACCTATATCAGATGAAGGGATACTTCTTGGTTATTCATCTACAAGCAGAGCATACAAATGTTACAATAAAAGGCTTCGAAAGATTGTTGAATGTATTGATGTTGTCATTGATGAGTCTCCTACAGCTCCTAAAGAAGAAACACAAGAAACAGAAGAAGATGATGGTGACTTTTGTCCTTCTACATCAAATGGAAATGATATAGATAGTGGATCCAATGAAGAACCTGAAGATGAACTATCAGATAAAGCTCCATCCAGATATGTTCAAAAGAATCATCCTGAATCTCAAATTTTGGGAAACAAGAAATCAGGTGTACAAACAAGGAGGATTCTTGTGGGATATTCTAGCTATTTGGCATTCCTGTCCACAATTGAACCCCAAAATGTCAATCAAGCTAGCAAAGATGAATGTTGGATTCAAGCCATGAATGAAGAGCTTGATCAAATTGAAAAAAATCACACTTGGGAATTGGTACCAAGACCACATGATAAAAATGTCATTGGAACCAAATGGATATTCAAGAACAAGTTAAATGAAAATGGGGATGTTATAAGAAACAAAGCCCGATTGGTTTGCAAAGGGTACACTCAACAAGAAGGTATAGACTTTGAAGAAACTTTTGCTCCTGTAGCTAGACTTGAAGCCATAAGAATGTTTCTTGCTTTTTCAAGTTCTCAACAAATCAAAGTCTATCAAATGGATGTCAAATCTACTTTCCTCAATGGTGATCTAGAAGAAGAAGTTTATATAGAACAACCAGAGGGATTCATTTTGGGAAATGATAAGAATCTTGTTTGTAAACTTAAAAAGGCTCTATATGGTCTCAAACAAGCTCCAAGGGCATGGTACTATCGTCTTGACAAATATCTCCATCAACAAGGATTTTCAAAGGCATCTGCTGATAGCAACTTATACACAAAAATTGAACATGACAAACTTTTGATTGTGATTGTATATGTTGATGATGTCATTTTTGGGAGTAATGAAGAATCCTTGAGTCAAAAATTTGCTTCTGTTATGAAGCAAGAATTTGAGATGTCTTTACTTGGGGAGCTAACATTCTTTCTTGGCTTGCAAGTGCATCAAACTATAGATGGTATATTCCTATCACAAGCAAAATATCTTAAGCAAATTTTGAAGAAGTATGGCATGGAAGAATGCAAGCCTGTAAGTACACCAATGATAACCGGATGCAATCTCAGTTCTCATGATGATTCTCCCATGGTGAATCAACCAGAATACAGATCAATGATAGGAAGTCTACTTTATCTCACTGGGACTAGACCGGACATTATGCATGTTGTTGGGATTGTTGGACGATTCCAAGCTAATCCAAAAGAGTCTCACCTTCAGGCTGTCAAAATAATATTCAAATATCTACAAGGAACTCAAGACTTTGGACTATGGTATCCAAAGAATGCCGATCTTACTCTTCATGCTTACACTGATGCAGATTGGGCTGGAAATGTTGATGATCGGAAAAGCACAAGTGGTGGTGCATTCTATATGGGGCCCCGGTTGGTATCTTGGTTCAGTAAGAAGCAAAGTTCTATTGCCTTATCTACTGCTGAAGCAGAATATGTGGCTGCCGCATCTTGTTGTACTCAACTCCTTTGGATGATGCAAACCTTGGGAGATTTTCAAATCAAATGTACTTCTCCTATCTCTATTATGTGTGATAATACAAGTGCCATCAGTATCTCAAAGAATCCTGTTATGCATTCGAAGACCAAGCACATTCCCATCAAGTATCACTTCTTACATGAACAAGTGCTTGAACAAAAGGTGAAGTTGGAGTATGTTCCCTCCAAAGAACAAGTTGTTGATATCTTTACCAAACCTCTACCCAGGGAAGCATTCAAATATCTCAGACAGAATTTGGGTGTTGTCTCTGCCTCTTAGAAGATCAGATCTGATTAAATTTAGAAGATTAAATTGTATACGTGGGTTTCCTGAAACACAGTCATGTATATACGCAATTATATGAACATAAAGTCGCGTATGGATAGTTGCCGACATTTTTGGGTTGAGGGTCAGCATTTTTCAATACTATTTGGTTATTCTGGTTATGCTTATTTCTGACAAAGCATTTGATGTAAAGAAGATAGGTACAGGAAGGACAGATTCAGGGGGAGATGAAGGAATGTGAAGTTTTCAATGTTTCACTTTCCATACGCGTGTTTAGTGAACTAAAGTCGCGTATACATGCGAGTTATAGAAGACACAGTCGTGTATGCATTGATGATAAGAGAATTAATATGGCAGTTGAATATCAGGAGCACAAGTTCAGGGGGAGCATCAGTCTCACTACTGATGATTGTATTATTGACAATGTTGCACAAGCTAAGGAGGAGCCTTGGTCATTTGGAAAGGATGCATTGGATGCAAAGTTTCAGGGGGAGAATTAGTCTTGCTGTGTATAATGAATTGTTGGCATTATGATGGTTTTGAAATATGATCTCTCTCTTGAGGTCTTTCTAGTATTGGTCATGAAAGTCATATTTGTAACTTGATGAAAAAGTCTTGTTGAGCCCCATGATGTAAAATTGTAATATTTAGTCATGTAAGAACTTATTATTTGTAATCCCACTTGGTTGGGTATTTGACGCAAAATGTGTAAACTCTGTTGGGTAGTTGAGTTGAAATATGTAATCCCACTTGGTTGGGTATTTGAGTCTCTTATGTAAATTCAATTGGTTGGATCTTTGATGTAAGTATGAGTCCTTGGTAATAGGAAGGTCATAGAGTCAAGTACTAAGTATCAAGGCGAGCATGATATCTTCAGTACACATCAGATCTGCAAAGCACTTCCTTCTTTTGATCCGCCCTTTGCACTTGATGTCAAAGGGGGAGAATGACATGGTGTTTGAATAAGGGGAAAATATCATGGTGTTATTCAATGTATCTATCTGCTGTAGTGATCAAACAACATTGTGGTTGCCATCAAGTCCAAAGGGGGAGATTATTGGCAATATGATGCTGAGTGTTGTCCTTGATGGCAACCCACTTGATGAAGATGATGGCAACCTACTTGATGAAGTTGTTCTTTACTTGATGGACTTGGTAATGATGTAAATCTGATGTGATATGATGTAATGATGAAAGGAATTTCATTATGTGTTGAAACAATGATGAAAAGAGTGTGTCTCAAGGAATACACGGATTTTTCTAGACCAAGTAGCGTATGCACGCGGTAAACAACGTGCCAAGTCGCGTATGGGAAAAAGCTCTCTAAATATGTAAAACCAGGGGTAACCACCATGGTATTGACCAATTGTATTGAGTAATGATTCATCTATGTGACTCCGTCCAGGAATACCATCAAAAGTAATGTGGTTTTGGCTCATGGTACTGATAAAGGGTAATCCTATATAAGGAGAAGAAATTCATTGTGCAAAGGGGTGTGCGTGTGTCTGGGCTTTAATGAATACTTCACTCTGAAGTATATCTGCATGATGGAACTTTGCTCTTAATTGATAGATCTGATTCTATAATGTATCTATGAACATAATGAAGGTTCAAGATCTCTAGATCTTGAAATGGTGAAACTCTTGGATGCTCGGAAAAGAAGTGATGAAGACCTGGCGCAAATCTGTTGAAGAAATTGAAGAAATCTGGGTAAGTTCATAGATCTGGTCTGTTCTGCAAAGTTTATCTTTTATAGATCTATACGCAGGTTCGCGTCACTGAAGGCGTGTATATACGCGGATCTATTTCAACAAAGGCGCGTATGACCTGTTAGGGTTTTTCTGAAAAGTTGCACGAATGTATACGCGGGTTGTATTCAGTGAAAGCGCGTATATACGCGGATCCATCCAAAGAAAAGTGCGTATGATATCTGAATTGATGGTTGCTCATGGTTGAATGTGTTTCTGCATACTTATTCTGAAGTTTGGGTTATCTCTGATATACTGATTACAGTGGTTTCACTGTTCGGTTTGGAAGCATTGGGCAAAGTATGTTTGTTGATAAGTGAAGGGTTGTGTTGGAGCTGTTTGATCCAGTTTGAAAATTGATGAAACGTGGTCTGTAGTGGATCTGAGGGTTGAAGCCTTCAGTCTGATAATAGAAGCTTTCTGTCAGCAGAGGCTGGTGCTAATATCAGGGGGTAGTAGCTCCCTTCCAGGTGAGACTGGTAAACGAGAGCAAGGGGTTGAAGCTCCCTTCCAGGTGAGGCTGGTAAACGAGAGAAGGTTGTAGCCTTCTGCAGGTGGGTGCCTGCGTGCTGGTATAAGTCTGCACCAGTACATGATTGTAAGAAGTTTTTCTCTATAATAAAATATTGAAGGCTGAGACAACAGCAGCGGTGGTTTTCTCTGGACTTACGTTTCCACCTAAAAATCATGGTGTTCATGTGTGATGCTTTTGTGTGATGTTTCATTCTATTATTACTGCACATGTCTACTGCTATATAAAAATCTAATGAATGAATACATGCAAGGATCTAAGTGAAGAATTGATTGGTTATTAATATCTCTGTGCATACGCGAGTTCAGTAAAGGGTATTTGCATATATACGCGAGTATGGTTCAGTAAAGTAGCGTTTGGGTTATTAAAGAATGAAAAAGTAAAAAGATACTGAGTAAATCATAAATACTAATTCACCCCCTCCCCCCCCCCCTCTCAGTATTTTTCCAACATAAAATGATGTTGAAAGGGTTTGCAAGTTCAAAGCACCCTATAAAGAAAAAATGATAGGAAAATTAGGTTGTGTAAGTAGAAGTTTGGGAGAAAAATCATCTTGTTATAATTTTGCAGATCATCTTTTTGAGAAGCATGATCATCAAAGAAAAGGAGATTGTCAAAGTGCAACAAAACACAAGGCACTGGTCTACTTTCCAAGGATGTATGCTCTGAGGTTCTTGACACCTCTAAGGAGCTGCGCACCCCAAGTGGAGCAACTGTTAGCCATCTAGACATTCTGTTATATCTCATGATGGCTAAAAATATTTCTTAGCTTTCAAGAAACAAAATTTTGTGAAAATGTTGTGAGTTCTTGTAACCTCACTCTATTCATTATCCACAAGAAATCATTTCACTGATAAACTTCACTCAACCCTTCCTAGTTATCCTGCTGATTCAAATAAAAAATGTTTTCAAGCCCCTCTTCTACCATTTCACCATCGTAAATTCCTTCAAAAGTCCCTCCATTTCACTCATTATTTCACCTATCCTAACAACCATTTCTTTCTTTCTAAAAGGCCCCCTTTTCCCTTTTACCTTTCCTCATTTCCTCTAAAAAACCCCTCTAGACCTTATAAAAATTCCTTTATTAGGTTTAAAGAACCCCTTATCCCTATCGGAACATCAAAAAAAGGCTCAAAAGCGTAATTTTTAGGCCTATTTCTGACCTTTTATCAAAAGTAGGCCTTAAGCCCCTTTAACTAAGTCCTCCACCCCTTTTCTCATACGACCAAGACCTGCGACCATTGGCCAAGCCTCATCCGTTTTTCACCTTAACGTTTGGTCCTTTCCTTTCCCCACAAGACCATGTTCTCCACTTCATTTAGCCCCTCCATCTCTTATTTTCATCGCATTATGTTCCCCCTTTATGCATCACAGCCGTTGATATTCAAAATCCAACGGTCATTGACCATTGCACCTTTCCACCCTTCCGACCTCATTAGTTGATTTCTTCGCTACCTGAGGAATTTGCTGATATCATCACCATGACCCACCTTCCACTAGCCTCCCGCTAATCCATTTACCATCCGTCACCTATCCTCCTCCATTCTCCATTTCTAAGCACCTTTTTCCATCGTGGTCCCTCTCCACCGTTGATCTGGCTCACCCAAATCCAACGATCTTGATCAAATATTGTGCTCATTTCTCCCAAACAGGTTAATGTGCGTTTTAAATGTGAAAAAAGCGGTTTCCTAGTGGACACGCATCACCATGTGTGTGGTATCGCATCCAAAGTGGCAAATACCACTTACCACTTAGCCCTTGCACAGATACCACTCTGGTATTGCGCAAAACTAACTTCACCTTTTTGCGCCAAAATTCAAATCTGCTACTATTTCTCCTGCTTCCGCTTGTGGAACCCTTCCATCCATGCATATTCCTTCCTTTGCATCGCTCCATAACCCCTCCGCGAGCCTCTGCTAGCAGTCAAATCCACAAACGTAGGTTTTTATAAATATTGTTTTATGTTTCAAGTTGCAGGTTTAATGGCAGCCAATTATGCAGGCCATCCCACAGCTAAAGACACAGTGGCAAAGCCCAGGATGATGATCCCAATGGCTATAAAAATGCAAAAGGGTACCTAGGGTTCGAGTTCCAAGGTTTGATCAATGTTTCATGGAAATGGGTTGACCACCAAAACCCTCCAGCATGGAAGCCAAGCCACCTGTACACAAAAACAAAAGACAAAGGAAGATCAGTTATTAAGGATAAAAGATAAATGCTTAAAGATAGATTAAATAAAAGTTAAAACAGTCAGTAGAAAGGACATAGACAGTGAGATGATTAAAGAAGGCCTAAAATCCAAATCAAAGGCCTAATCAGAGTTAAAGCCACCAAACAGACATATCAGCAAGAAGGAATTCTTCAAATGTATAAATCACAGAAACAATTACCCCTCCATAGGATTAAAATGCCACCTGATAGCCTATTTTCCCCTAAAATATACACAAAGTTATTACAAAACAGAGATATTTTGTAAAGACATCTTAGAAGTTATTGCCAGCCTACCTAAAAAAGCCTAAAATTCAACAAAAGAAACTAAGTAGTTCAAAGAGTTAATGTAATATTCATTTATGTAGAGTTATAGTTAAATACATTTTAACTTGGGCCTTACATGGTCCCAAAGGTCCAAAAAATTTACTCTATCATTTATGAAAAATTTAAAAACCCTTTCTTTCACTCAACCTCCTCATTAATCTATAAATATCATATGAGGAGCTCATTGTAAGTGTTGGTTGGATTATTATTGAAGTGTAAGCTAGTTGCTAAAGCTGTTGATGAGCTATTGAGTAGTTGAAGAATACTAGGCTGGATAGAGAAATTTTGAGCTGTAAAGACCTGATGGACTTGGAGTATGTAACTGGTTTAAACATCAATATAACAAGATGATTCATGGGATCCTGGTCTATGTTAATCGTGAAGTTATTTCTCACTGTTTTTGTCTTTCCTTATGTTTCACATGCTGTCCGTTTTCTCTGATAAAGAACTGAAAATTTAGAGTAGGATTTACTGTCAAAGTACCCTATGTCTATCTGAAAGCTTTATCTTTATGTTTTCTTCTACTAAGGTATGTTTAGAGCATTCTTAATTGCCCTCTAGGTTTATCCAGCTTGTTGTTTTGAGAATGGTTCAATAGAGTATAACCAAGGAATGTTGGTGAGCCTATGTATTTCTAAGTACAAAATGAGATATTTTTTTTGAATGTTCTCTTCAAGGTTCGCCAAGTATAGTTAACCCAGGGAAGCCTATGTTTTTCCCTATCCTCTAGCTAGTCTTTAACAGTTGCCTTGAAAGATCCCTTGAGAGTATGCCAAAAGCAGGCTAGAATTCAAAGTTTTTGTCTGATCTTAGGCTATTTTCCTTGTTTTCTTATATGTTTTCTCCTTTCTTAAAGTAGTCTTAGGATTACTGGATCGTTTTCTAAAAAATGTGCTTTAATAAAATTTTTCCCAAAGAATTCTATAGTTTGCCCTGTCCTTTGGCTTGCTTCAAACAATTACCTTGAAAGGCTTTTCTTGTTTTAGTGAAGTTAATAGATGCTTAAATGGTTGTTAGCTTTTCTTCTTTCACAATATCTTAATGTTTCATATCACAACTCAATCTAAAACATCATTTGATATAGATGACATGCCCTATGGAAAACCTTGAAGAATTGTTGTACAATTAAATCATTTTTTTACTCCATAGCCCAATGGGTTAATATTGTTTCATGACCTATCTTTTCAAATGAAACATTCTTCAATCTGCTCTCACCTTCACCCTTCAACTGACCTCTTCAGCTAATGATATCCATCCCAACCAAACAAACAAGTTCTCTGAGCTTTTTAACTAGCCTAATATCACAAACAAAGCATAAAGATATATCATTTGAAAACACTTAATAGAGAGACCCCTCTCTGAATCCAGGAAGGCTAGGTCCTAGGATTCTAAAGTGGTTATGATGTGGCCCCCTACGGCATTTATTCTTTCCATTATTGTAAATCATAGGGAGCAAACAATATCAGAATATTATTTTTAGTATGAAATATATAGGCAATAATCAGTCACCTTGTGATACTATAAATACAGGAGTCTAACAAGTTGAAGGTGGTTATCAATATCCTACCTTAGTTCCAACAGATCCAATAGTAAGGAAGAACTATGAAACCAATGCAAAGGTTTTCAATGCATTATTGGGGAGTCGGAATGAATCAAAATTTGTCAAAGTTATGCAGTTAAATATAGCTAAGGAGATATGGGACAAACAATTCTGAGCTATGAAGTTGATGCGAAGGTAAGTTGCACTAAACTCCAAACTCTCTGAATTAAATATGAAAAATTCATAATGCATAGTGATAAAATCATTTCTATTTTATTTTTACGTCTAGATGAGATCGTAAATCATATGAGAAATCTAGGTAAAGTTATAAGTGACACCACTCTAGTATAAATTTTTTTAAGATCTCTAACTTCTAAATTCGAGTTAAAAGTGTCTGCTATTGAAGAGAAGCAGGATATACAAAATCTTACTATTGCTCAACTTCATTAATTCTCATGGCATGTGAAATGAGGAAAGGAGGTTCATCTGAAGTCAAATAAGATTTGTTTAGAGCTACTACAAAATGCAAGGAAATGGAAGAATAACAAGGATCAGGGTATGTATCAGAAGAAAATGAGATAAATTTTGTAAAGAAACATCAACTTGGCACTGGAAGGTTCAAAGTTAAGCTTACTTTCAATTTTGTTGGTTGTGGAAGAGTTGGTCATTACGCTGATAAATGTCCTCATAAAGATAACCATGAAAAGGGAAAGGATTTAGCAAAAGGTAATAAGAAATGTTTTATCAATAAAAAAAGTTATTATACACATGAAGATAGTGATGGTCTACCAAATACTTAAGAAGGAGAATTTGATCAAGATATTAGACTACTCATGGCATTTGAAAAGGACACCAGTGAGGCTAAAGATACATTTATGGATGCTTCAGTAGAAAATGATTTTCTTGAAGAAATCAATCAACTCAAATGTTTGGAAGAGAAAAAAATAGCCATAGATACTCTAAGTAATAAACTTATAGAAAAGGTGAAGCACAATGAGAAATTATAATGTGAAATAGTAAGTCTAAGAAAGGAAAGTGAGAAAGTGAAAAAATTAAATCTTATATTTTCTAAAGGATCTGAATCGTTAGATGAAATTATGTAATATCCCAAGAGGGAGAATGGAGTAATACACAAACACAATATTTGAAATAATAGATTATGTACACATAAATTTTGAACAACAAAGAAATAGACAGAATAGGTGAGCAATTTTATTACGTAGGAAATGGATTATAGATACAAAAATGCATAAAATAGAAGCACTTAAGCCAAACGAATGGTTAAAATGACCCAGAAATCATTCCAAAGCATGAACTGCATAACTGGAGCTACTGGAAGCTTTATATGGTGCTGTCCCTTTAGCCTATGATGATCTTATAACTACTAGCTGAAAGGAGAATCTAGATCTATGGTGCTCTGGAGCTCTGATGATGCCAAGATTGCAGATCTGGGCACTATGATGGAAACCCAAGATAGCCCTTAAAGGAAATGTAGACCTAAGAAGATTAGAAATTTTCCCTCCTAGGGTTTGATCCCTTGACTGTTGGGTTATGCAGATCTGAAGCATAAATTGATGTAAGATGGCTACAAGGTGTTACAGATTATATGTATGCTTTTAGGGTTGATCCCTCCTTAAAATCTCCAAGCTAGAAGCTTGAGATCCAACTTCTTCTTCCTCCTCTCAAGATAAAACTATTGCATACACAACAGCTGGAAAAACTACACCATATGTGAGGGAGATGCTAATACCTACTACAAAATATGTTTGATCAACTCATGAATGATGGAAATAGTAAGTACAAAGTGAGGGGAAGATCCCTAATAGGATTCCAAGCTGAAATACTAGAAACTTTCCTACTCCAATGGAACTACAAGACTGGACTACACAATCATTAATGGGATTGTTGTTGCATGGAGGTATGATATGTTTGGCATGATGCTTGATATGGATCTAAATCATTGGAAGGTTGATCTTGAAGCTCAAGGTAAAAGGATGAACCCTCCACAGGTTCCTCAGCTAAAATACTGAAGGACAACCTCCTCCTCTCAAACCCTAGTGCAAGAATGTGTAATTCCTGAAGATGTATGGGCTTTAGAGAGTAGGAACAATGTGGCAACAATACCTGATAATGAATGGTAGCTCATAATAACATTCCCAGAGTATGCATTCGAAGTTCCCCATGGGTAAAGGTGGGATTCCTTCTCGGGAACACCCTTTGCTAAACATCGCTGCAAACTTAGCTAAACAACTTAAGCATGGTTTGGAATGTCAAATGAAAATTATAGATCTAAAAAAATCTCAAATAAAAAATCTAAAGCATGCCTCCCATATTTCCTTCACCTTCCTTATATGCTTTGTGAGCCTTCCCATGCCTTGGCCCACCTCATAACTATGTTGCACATGTGGACATAAGTCTCCATGTATACCGCGCTATCTCTCCATGATCTCCATGATATCTATAGTTAATGTTCACTCTCTCCATCATGTGTGAACTGATGCACCATTTCCTCCATCATCTCATCGTTTACTACTCTATGATCTTACTTTGACTCCCCCTTGATCTTATTTGACTCCTTCATCTCTCCATGTTCTTTTTTATTAATGATGTTTGATCCCCACTCTTAATTCATTAATAAGCTTCTCCACTATTCTATGATGTAGGTTTATTAGCTAATTAACAATTTTCACACTCTTAAAAGTGGATTTATTCATCTTAGGGGGTTATGGGTCCCTTCACCCATTTATTTACTTAGTTAAGAAAGATATGTGAGAACTCAAATATTCCTATAAACATATGTAAAATTTGGAATATTACAAATTATCAAGGTTCAACGCTCTCCTCTTGTAAAGAAAAGTCTTGGATATATCGGTTAATCTTCTCAGCCTTCAACAACAAGCTATCTAAATGAAGCTAAAGCCATCCAACAACACTTCTTCACTCAGGAAAAGAACAAATATAATGCTGAGGTAAACCATGACCACTTCAATTAAAGGATGAACAATAACAAAAATATCATTCAAAAGGTAAACATCAATAGAAGGTTCCATGATCGCAGAAATTTCTTCGATAATGGACAATGTTTCTGATGTCATAATTTTGTTCATAAAGTTGCTCAATGTGTTGCATACAAAACCATCATGACCAGAGAAACAAGAAATCAAAGAAATTAGAGAGGAATAAAGAAGAATACTTATAAAAAAATTTCTCCTCTTCAAGACGAAATTGAATGTTCTTTTTGCAATAACTTTGGACATGAAGAATCTCAATGCAGGAGAAAACTTCAACCAAAAGAATAGATACCCACAAGCTCCAAGGTATGGAGAAAGAAGGACTTATAGTTTGAAAAATCTAGCATAGATTTATTTGCATAAGGAGAAGAAAATCAATGGTACATTGATAACATATGCTCAAAACACATGATAGGTGATAAATATAAACTTCTTTCATACAATGCATTAGAGAAAAAAAGAATTTTACTTTTGGAAATGACTCTCCTACTATCATTAAGGGTAAAGGATCTGTTTTTATAAAAGAAAAGGTTAAAGCTAATAATTTTATGTATGTGGATGGATTAAAGAATAACTCGTTGAGTGTGAGTCAAATGTGTGATCAAGGAAATGAAGTTATATTTACTTCAAAAGAGTGTGTAGTTCATGAACTCGACACAGGAAAAACCGTAATAAAAGGAAAAAGAATACCCAACAATATGTATATATTGGAAGGCGGCCAAGAGGAACGATATCTAGGTAAATCTGTAGAAAACTGGTTATGGCACAAAAGAGTGGGACATTTGTAGCTTCTCTCCAATAAGAAAATCTAGCAAACTCAAAGATGTTCATGATCTACCCAACATCACTCTACCTGAAATTACCATATGCAAATCATGCAAGTTCAGTAAGCAAACCAGGGTGCAATTTAATGCCAAAGAAGGATCAACAAGTAAGCCTCTTGAACTGATACATGCTAATTAATGTGGAGAACAATACTATACTCTATCTACTGATGACTTTTCTAGAATGTGTTGGATCAATTTACTAAAACATAAATATGAAGCATTTGAAAACTTTAAGATATTAAAAACTTTGGTTGAAAATGAACTAGATCTAAAAATCAGATTTCTTAGATCTGACCAAGGAGGAGAATATATATCAGATGAATTCTTTGATTTCTGTTAACAATTGGCATAAAAAGATAATTTTTTGTAGCTGGAAATTCACAAAAAAATGGCGTGGTAGAAAGAATGAATAGAGCAGTTCAGCAGATGGCTCGTGCTACGCTTGATGAATCTAAAACTCGTCATGATACCTTTTGGGGAGAAGTAGCACATATTTTAGTAAATATTCTCAACAAGGCTCATGTTCATGTAAAATGTGATATATCTCCTTATGAACTCTGGTATGGTAATCTTCCCACTGCGAAGAATTTTAGATTTTTTGGAAGAAATTGTTTTATCAAGAATAATAATGAAAAAATTGGTAAGTTTGAGCCTTGATAATATAAAGGAATATTTATTGGTTACTCTTATAGAATTAAAGCATATAAATTCTACAATAAAATACTTTGAAATATTGTTGAATCTATTGATGTTGTAATTGATGAGTCTCTCACAGCTCCCAAAAGGGAAATAATAACAAATGAAGATGATGATAATGATGATATATTTTCCCTCATCAAATAACAAAAATATAGAAGGAGAACCCAATGAAGCACTAGAAGAATATATATCATAAAAGTATCCATCCAGGTATGTTCAAAAGAATCATCTAGAATCTCAAATATTGGGAGAAAATGGATAAGTTGTCTAAACAAGAAGAACTCTTGTAGGATCTCCTAGTTATCTAGCATTATTATCAAGCATTGAACCAAAAAATGTAAATCAAGCTAGTAAATATGAATGTTGGGTTCAAGCCATGATTGAAGAACTTGATCAAATTGAAAAGAATAACACTTGGGAATTGGTTCCAAGACCTCATGATAAAAATGTTATTGGAACAAAATGGATATTCAAAAACAAGTTAAATAAAAATGGAGATGTTATTAGAAACAAAGCTAGACTTGCTTGTAAAGGGTATGCTCAATAAGTAGTTATAGACTTTGAAGAAATATTTTCTCCTATAGCCAGACTTGAAGCCATAAGAATGTTTCTTGCTTTTTCAAGTTTTCAACAGTTCAAATTTTATCATTTGGATGTAAAATCTACTTTCCTTAATGGTGATCTAGAAGAAGAAGTTTATATAGAAAAAATAGAAGGATTCATTCTCGGAAATGATAAAAAAATAATTTGCAAACTCAAAAAGGATCTATATGGTCTAAAAAAGGCTCCTCGGGCACAGTACTATCGTCTCGACAAAAATATTCAACAAAAAGGTTTCACAAAAGGATCTGCTGACAATAACTTATGCACAAAAATTCAGAATGATAAACTGTTAATTATTGTTGTGTATGTCGATGACATCATTTTCGGGAGTAATGAAGAATCCATGAGTCAAAAATTTTCTTATGTTATGGAACAAGAATTGAAATGTCATCACTTGGGGGACTAACATATTTTATTGGCTTACAAGTGCAACAAGAAAAATATGGCATATTCATCTCACAAGCAAAATATCTTCAGAAAATCCTGAAGAAGTATGGGATGGAAGACTGCAAAAATGTGAGCACTCCAATGGTGATTGAATGTAACCTCAGTTCTCATGATGATTCTCCCATGGTAAACCAACTAGATTATAGATATATGATTGGAAGTCTGCTTTATCTAATAGGGACTAGACCATATATTATGCATGAAGTTGGGATTGATGGACGATTCCAAGCTAATCCAAAGGAGTCACATATTTAGGCTGTAAAAATAATATTCAAATATCTACAAGGAACTCAATATTTTTGTCTATGGTAACCAAATAATGTTGATATTACTCTTCATGATTACACAGATCCAGACTAGGCTAGAAATATTGATGATTGGAAAAGCACCAATGGTGGTGCATTCTATATGGGGCTCTGATTAGTATCTTGGTTAAAAAATAAATGAAGTTCCATTGCCTTATCTACAATAGAAGAAGAATATGTGGCTATCGTATCGTGTTGCACACAACTTCTTTGGATTATGTAGACACTATAAGATATCCAAATCAAATGTTCTCCTCCCATCTCCATCCTATGTGATAATACAAGTGCCATCAATATCTCAAAAAATCAGGTTATGCATTCCACAACCAAGCACATTCCTATCAAGTATCACTTCTTACGAGAACAAGTGCTTGAGAAAAAGGTTAAATTAGAGTATGTATCCCCCAAAGAAAAATTTGTTGATATATTTACTAAACCTCTTCCCAGGCAAGCATTTGAATATCTTAGACAGAAGCTAGGAGTTGTCTCTGCCTCACTTATAACAAATGTTTGAGTTCAAAATATTAAATTATGTACGCAAGTTTCATGAAGACGAGTCGCGTATATACGCGAGTTTAACTATACACAACCACGTATGGTTTTTGCTGACATAAAGTCCATGGGTCAAATTTCAAAACAATCTATGTCATATTTTTTTCCTCAGGTGTTCAGGCTGCATAGGTAAAGGGGGAGCTTTAGACTAAATTATGATTTCTCTTATAAGATTATTTAGTCTTGGTTATACAATGCCATATCTTTAACTTTATATAAGGGTGAGGTTAAGACCTATGATGTACATATTGTCATATTGAGTCATGTCTCGACTTGTTAAAATATGTAAACCCACTTGGTTGGGTAGTTGATTCAATATGTAACTCCACTAGGTTGGATCTTTGATGTAAGTTTGAGTCCTTCATGATAGGAAAGGTCATACTCAATTAAGTTATAGAGTCATGTATCCTTTTAGCCATCAGTAAATTTTTGATTGAGCAAATGATGGCTAAGAATAAGTCCTAAGCCTTCAAGATATTGTTTTCATGAAAAAATACTCATTCTTGATGTCTTCTTGTGCTGTTTGAAATTTTCAAGTAATCTTCATTGTTGTTTCATTAAAATAAAACCAAGTTAAACCTACTTCCCCCTGCAAAATTGTTCCCTAAATAACCCCATTTTCATCATTTCATTCACTCATTTTTGACCCTTTTTTATCCTCCATTTACCTATGAAAAATCCCCTTTCTCTCTTCCTTTTATCCCCAATTTCCTAAGGGAACCTTCAAAATCCCTTCTAAAGCTCATAAAAACCCCTCTTAGCTATTTAAAAACTCATATTTTGTCTATCGGAACACCAAAAAACCCTCTAAAAAGCCTATTCTTAACCTAAAAATAGTCATTTGAGCATTCTAGTGTTAATCCCTTCTCAGGCCTAGCCCTAGCCCCCTCATTCTTCATGAAACCACACACTAAGACCAAGCGCTTAAAGCCTCATCGCATCCCAAGCCCCCTGTGCCTGCATAATCACCCCCCTCTACACTACTCCTTGCCCTCATCAACCTCTGTCGCAATTATCCTCATTCACACAGTCTTATATGATATGGTTTATATTTTTTGTTGTAGGTTTCATGGATGATAAAGTTCCAAAGCGACCCACAACATGATGATAACAAAAAGGCCAGGAGTGACGATCCCAAGTTTTTTATCGCAAAAGGGTTATCAAGAGGAGGGTTTTTATCTCCACATTTATCGATGGATCATGACCATCGGCCTTCAGTAAGAACCCTCCAGTCAAGCAAAACCTCTGTGCACCTACCAACAAACGGAAACACAGTGAGCATCAACTAATTGAAGGATCAGAGCATAATCAAAGGATTAAAGGTGTTAAACATAGATAAAACAGATAGGCATAGTCATCAAAATTTGAATATGGTCTAAAGGGCTTAAAGCTAAACAGAGAGCCTAATCAGGCATAAACACAATATTAAAAGTATATCAGTGTTTATAAGGGAAATGAAAGAAGACAAGACAAATGAAGGACACCTCAGTGACACATCATCGAGGCTATTACTCCTCAAATGCCACCTGCATATTTATTTTTGCGAAAGAATACACAATGAATGCACAGTCAGAGATCTTTTTCCAAAGACAGCTCAGAATTTATGATCAGCCTACTAAAGCCCCCAAAGTCAACAATAGTAACTAAGGTTGATGAAATTTAATGAAAAATCATTAAAACAGTGATGAGTACTCGAAATCTTCTCCCTTGGGCCTCCCAAAGGTCAATACACCATTACTCTATATTAATTGAAAAAATGAACCCCTCTTACACTCCACCTCCACTTTCTTCTATAAATACTTCTGTAGAAGACAGTACAAAGGTTGGTCTCTGTATATTTGTTGCATGTAAATAGCTTTTGAAGCTGCTGTAGCTCTGTTTGTAATTGAAGACACATAAGCTGAGATGAGAAGTTTGAAGCTGTAGAGGCCCATTGGACTTGAATATTGTAACTGGCCTTAATATCAAATACAAATAGCTGATTTATGGGATTCTGGTCTATGTCAATGGTGATGTGTTTCTCACTGTAATTGTTATCTTTCTTTATGTTTTCATTTTATCCATCTTTCTCTGATAAATAACAACAAATAATAGTTTAGGATTTACTTCTGAAGTACCCTAAATCTCACTGAAAATATTTATCCTTTCTGTTTTCTATTGATTGTTTATTTAAGAATAATTCAATAGAGTATAACTAGTGAAGTGTTGGTAAGCCCATATTTCCTGAGTAAAACTTGAGATTTTATCTTTGAATGTTCTTGAGAATTTTTCTAATTAAAGCTGAGATAGAGAAGTTTATGGCTAGCCCTGTCCTATGGTTTATCTCCAACAGTTGCTTTGAAAAGTTCCCTTAAGAGTATGTTAAAATCAGGCTAGTTTCAAAGTACTTACCTGAGCTTAGACTACTTTTTGTGTTTATCATGAAAGTTTTCCCTTTGAATATGCTGAAATAAGGCTAAGTTAAAATTCTTTACTTTATCTTAAGCTATTCTATGTTTTCTAAATGTTTTCTCTTGAAAGTACATCAAAAGCAGGCTAGTTTAAAAGTACTTCCTGATCTTAGATTACTTTTGTGTCTTTCCTTAAGTGCATGCCAAAAGCAGGATAGTTTCAAAGTACTTACTTGATCTTAGGTTGTTCTTTGTTTCTTCATGAGTTTTATTTCTTTCACTTCATTTCTTAATGTTTCATTCCATAATATCAACTTAAAGAGATCCTTTGATATAGATGACTCCATAACCCAATGGATTGATGCTGCTCCTAGCCTATCTGATCACCTAAACCATTCCTTCACCTACTCACACCTTCAGCCTTCCTAAAGACTTCCTTCATCTTCATAATATCCTTTCCCAACCAAAACAAACAAAAACTCTATTACTCATAACTAGCCTAATATCATATCTTCAAGCCTTAAAGATCATATCTTTGAACATCTACATAGAGAGATCCCTCTTTCAATCTAGGATGGCTACATCCTCATATTCCAAAGTAGTTTTTATGTAGGCTCTGAAGCATTTGTACTTGCCAATCTTGCAAACTACGGAGTCCCAACATACTGGCGACCATACTGGGGAGAACTGTTTGAGTAAAATCCTTAAAACAAAACACCCATTGTTCAGTACAAAATGGATAGCTTTATTCAAGCACTACCATGCACATTGGTGATCAAGAAGGAACTTTTCTGAATCATTGACAAACTAAGTAACTCTTAGGATTCTAGTAGTCCCTTATCAAACCTTGAAGAAATCAGCTAAGTAAGCCATAGAGTAAACTATGTTTGTCTCATCACCGTAGCTAAGTGTTGAAACAGATTTAGGACACTCTCATAACCCACAGGACTATAAAAACTCAGAAAACCCAAAAACATTTTAGATTAGTATTCAAACATATTAATGGTGGTGGACCATAAAATTTTTTACCTTCTAAAGCTAAAAATTTCAACCTGGTGACTCCACCATCCTAAATAGACATAAATACTCCGCTGGGAAACCCGTTTCTATTATAACATCATACAAACTCACTTAAGGATATTGTGAGAAGTTAAGTTTCCTTGTTTAAAAGATTAGTTAGCCTATCAAAGATTGTCATATTTGGTTAAAATTTTCTTACCATTGGGTCTAAAAACATAGCATAGTGGCTTCTAGAAGAGTTCATATTAGAGCACATCCCGACCCAAATCCTCCTAATATAGTTGATAATCCAAAAAGTATACTTAGGAAATTTCCTAAGTCTAAAAATTCAACTGTTGTTAGGCCAGTCCATAGGGCTAATTCTGTTCCTGAAAACCTTACATCTCTACAAGATTCACAAGCTGACGTAAGAAACCCATTCAGAACTAGGTCACTTGATGATATAGATCAAATAGACTTTGAGCTTTCACACTCACCCCAACATAGTGGGGAAAACAATGTTAGCAGAGAAACCACGCCACCTGGTTTACATTTCCTTCATAATTTTGGTTTCTCTCATTGAAGATCTTCTCAATAGTCTCTTTTTGATCCATCCACTTCCGTTATCCATACACCCGCTGTTCAGACTACCCCATTCCATCAACCCCTCTCTTCTTACATCCTCCACCTGTAAACCCCCCATTTTTCCCACAACCTCCTATCATGGCAACATGGTATGCCCCTCTAGTCCTTCCTTTACCTTTAGTCAATCTACCATAGGAATATCAGTCTAAGATACCATTATATGATGCCAGTGGTGCCACTACTGCTTCACAACATGTGTATAAGATGAATGACTATTTTGATAGAAATGAGATAGATGATGAAACTATCAAACTCAGATTGTTTGATCAAAGTTTAGGGGGAAAAGCAATAAAATGGTTACAAAGATTAACCCCTAATAGTATTAATGACGTCCAAGCCCTCCATCAGTCATTCCTAAACAAATGGTAAGTCAGGAAAAACCCTCTTCAAATACTTTCAAACTACAACAATCTCAAAAGAAACACTGGGGAAAGTGTTCAAAATTATTGCACTCGGTTCAATAGTGTTTATAATGCATTACCTCAAGATTTGAAACCTCCACAAGGCTCAGCCTTGGCCAATTTTCCTGAAGGATTTGATCCTGAAATGGCCTATCATATAAGAGAAAGAGACCCCTTGACTTTGGAAGACATGCAGAAGGGAGTTCTAGCTGTGGAAGTAAATCTAATTGAAAAAAGAGCTAGGAAGAGGAATGAAAAGAAGGTATCATTTAGGGAGGATAGTGCACCCTCCACATATAGCTCAAAAATGGAAAGAATGATGGAGGAAATGATGAAGAAAATGAGCATACTTGAGAGAGCACAAGCTAGATAAAATCAATCAGCTCCCCAAAAAAGAAATCAATCTCAAAATTAGAATCAGAACTTTAGGAGAAATCAACCTCAAAACAGACAAAGAGAGGATGATCAACAGATCAGAGCTCCTTTCCAAGAAAATTATGTAAATGAGGATGAAGAAATAATTGAACAAACAGAGGATGATAACATGAATATGTTGGGAGTAAGTAATGAGGATTATGATCTCTTTTATGAAAGAAAACAAGGTCTATATACACCTTATGATGACAGAAGACCACAAACTAATTATTATGAACAATAATCTAAAAATTCCATCATAGGGTCACCTAAAAAATATGACCTCAGAAGTAAAAAGAATCAAGAAGCTCCCAAGAACCAAACCTCTGATAAATCTGCCAAAAACAACCCCAAAAATACACCCAAAAAGATAGTTGAAAATCACAAAACAATGGCTGTAAATTATGATTTAAACAAAGGGAAAAATGCTCAAACCAATGAAAAATAGAATATTAACCTCGGTAGCACTAGCACCTTAGTTAATGCTCCTGAAAAAACCATTCTAACTGCTCTAAATAATAAAAATCAGTAAGCTGATTTTGCTCGTGAAATAGTGACTAAGAAGGCTGAACTAAACATGTTGAAAAACTAGATCCCCTTTAGCCTAGAGAATGAAATATCCAAAATCAAAATCTCTATCCCACTCACTGAATTAGTCACTCAAAATGTATATAGAGTTCAAATTTTGAAGCCTTTGAACATATAATATGTTCATGACACAGTTAACTTAAATGATGACACCCCATAACTAATTTTTGGACCAAAAATTGAAGGAGAATTTCAATAAGGAACAACCCCTCCTTTCTACATCAGTTTAAACATTCATGAAAATATCTTTCACAATGCCATGCTTGATTCAGGATCATCACACAACCTTATGCCCAAGGTAATAATGGAAATATTAGGCTTAGAGGTAACTAGACCCTACAAAGATTTATATTCTTTCGATTCAAGTAGGGTGAGATGCATAGGCCTAATAAAGGATCTGTGTGTTAACTTATCCCAAAGACTAGCCAAGAGTTTAGTGATGAACATTGTAGTGGCTGATATACCCCCAAAATATGGCATGCTTCTTTCTAGATCATGGGGTGCTAAGTTACAAGGTACTATGCAAATGGATATGACTTATGCCACCATCCCTGTATTCAGTCAGCCTAGAAGACTCTATAGGGAAACCCACATGAAATACATGGTGAGTAGCCAAGAAAGACCAGAAAACTTCCCTCTTTACTCCATACACACTAAACTTGACTCTTTTATTCTTTTTAATGATGATATCCATAAAGAGCAAGAGCTAATCCATGAAAAAACATCAAATTCTGTAATCACTTCACATTCAAATATAGTTACAGTAATGGATGAGGAGGAAAATAAAGGGGAAATTAAAAAACAGTTTGCTAATTTAGAAATTCACAGCAAATAGATTAGAGGTCTTGAGACCCACAACAGTCATAAGCATAACACAGATCATGAAAACCAAGGGGTGAAACCTCAAAACATTGAAAATTTTGAGGGACAAAACTCATGAAAACATAGTGCAGGCCCTTATACAAAATAGGAGAATGACAAAGAAGACAAAGAGGACAACAATGAAACAAATCTCAAGTCTGAAAATAGTCCTCTTTGGAGCATGAATCTTGATGGGTCTTGCACTAAAAATAATGCAAGAGGTGGCATATGGTTATACAACACTCAAAACAATCATGCTGAGGGGCATTCCTACAGATTAAACTTTCAATGTACCAACAACATAGCTGAGTATGAAGCTCTCCTTTTAGGCCTGCATTTATTGAAAAAATGAGGGGCTAAGAAGATAAAAGTTCATGGGGATTCTAAGTTGATTATTAGGCAAGTAAATGGGGAATATAATGCTAATTATCCCAGACCTAGAGCCTATAGAGATGATGTCATGGACTTGTTAAGAAATTTTGATGAATTCTATCTTATCTTTGTCCCAAGAAACCAAAATGTCATTGCCAATGGTTTAGCCTTTGCTACTAGAACTTGTCTTACACCTTATGAAACCAAGCAATGCACCACCCAATTCAAATTTAGACCAGTTGTCCCAGACAATGAAACATACTGGCAAGTTTTTGAGGGAGATAAACAAATAGAAGACTTCTTATAGTCCAAAAATGAATTTGAGACATCAAACTCATATTCAGATTATGATAAATACTGTCTTGCTGAAGAAAACCCACTTGTTGAAGAAGAAAATTCTCCTAAGATTGCTGAAATAAATCTGTTAACCTATGAACCCAATCATAAAATGGAGAATAACACAGATTTAGAAAATGAAGACTTAGAAGTGCTGCAATCTAAATACCAAAGCTTGCCAAAAGGACTGGTCCCTTTAGAGGAATTATTTGACTTGAATGATGTAGCCAAGAAGCCAAAACTGGAACCCATAGAATCTGAAGTGGAAGAATGCAATATAGGTAGTAAGGAAAAGCCCAAACTAATTAAAATATCTAAAACACTACCTGCTCACATTAAACTGAAATACATTGAGCTCTTTAAGGAATTTTCTAATGTTTTTGCATGGATCTATGAAGATCTAAAATCATATGATACAGAAGTAATTCAACATAAAATACCCCTCAAAGAAAATCATAAACCTTTTAAACAAAAATTGCGTAGAATCAACCCTGTTCATTTACCTCTTGTAGAGAAAGAAATCAGAAAAATGTATGATGCTAGAATTATATTCCCTGTTAGATACTTGGAGTGGGTGTCTAATCTTGTATTAGTTAGGAAGAAAACAGGAGAGATAAGGCTTTGCATTGATTTTAGGAACTTAAACAAAGCATCACTTAAGGACAACTATCCTTTGCCCAAAATAGATCATATTTTACAAAAGGTAGTTGGTTCCAAAAGAATTTCTTTGCTAGATGGCTTTTGAGGTTATAATCAAATCATGGTACATCCTTATAATCAACTTAAAACAGCCTTTACTATACCCTAGGGTACTTTCATGTATTTGAAAATGCCTTTTGGTTTGATGAATGTTGGTGCCACATTTCAGAGGGCCATGGATATTGCATTTTCAGAAGAAATAGGTTACTTCATTATAATTTACCTTGATGATATAATTTTTTATTCTAAAATAGATGAATAACACCTAATACATTTGAGAAAAGTCTTTGAAAAGTGCAAAAAAATTGGACTGTCCTTAAACCCAAAGAAAACATGGTTTGGTCTCCAAGAGCGCAAACTCCTTGGGCATATCATATCAGAAGAAGGAATAAGGATAGACCTAAAGAGGATTGATGGCATATTTCAAACCAGCCATCCCATAAACATCAAGGGACTTCAATCCTTAGAAACATAACAAACATTCTTATAAAGGGAGAAGGAGTTAAATGGACCCTAGAAGAAAATAATTCCTTTGAACTGGTAAAACAAGCACTCACCAAAACACAAGTTCTTATCAATCTTGATTTTTCCAAGGATTTCCTCATTTTTTCTTTTTCATCCAAACACATAGTAGCTGCTGTCCTATTACAGAAAAATTTGAATGGACAAGAGCAACCCATTGCATTTTTCAGCAAGGCATTAAGAGATACACCTCTGGAGTACAACGTAATGGAAATACAAGCCTTTTCCTTAGTCAAAGCCTTAAAAGACTCTAGAGTTTACATTCTTCATTCCTACATCATAGCATTTGTGCCTCGTTCAGTGGTGAAAGACATATTGACCCAAGATCCAGATGGTAAAAGAGGAAAGTGGATTGCTGTAATTTTAGAGTATGACTTAGAAATCAAGCCCACTAAACTCATAAAGAGTCAAGGACTAGAAAAATTGATGGCTGAATCTAACTTCCAAGCTCTTGATATAAACATGTTTAATGCATTAGATTAATGGGAGGAGTTATTAACTCCAATTATTGAAGACCATTTCCTAAATTCATCTTGGTATGCTGACATTTTGTATGTTTTGCTCAATCTTAATGTTCCTCCTAGTTTCTCTAAGATGAAGGCAAGATTTTTAAAGCTGAAAGCTGTAAATTACTGCATTTTGAATAAATGTTTATATTGGAAAAATGCTAGTGGATTATTGCTTAAATGTTTTCCTGAGAATGATGCAGATAAGATCAAGCATGAGTTTCATGAAGGAGAATGTGGAGGCCACCTCTACTAGAAGTCAGCTGCTAATAAAATATTTAGAGCTGGTTATTACTAGCCCACTCTCTTTCAAGATTTCCATAAGGTGATTATTTCCTGTCACAAATGCCAAATCTTTGAAGGCAAAAGAAAACTGCTTCCCTTACCTCTGCAACCAATAACTCTTGAAGCTCCTTTTCCACAATGGGGTCTAGACTTCATTGGGGAAATCCATCCTCCCTCATCAGCCCAACATAGATGGATACTCACAACAACAGATTATGTTACTAAGTGGATAGAAGTCATCCCCTCTAGGAATGCCACAGACTCAGTCATCATCTCATTCCTTGAAAACCATATACTATCTAGATTTGGTTGTCCTAGAAATATCATAATAGATAACGCTACTGTATTTGGGTCTAAAATGATGGTAGAATTTTGTCATAAGTATCATATCATATTGGGCCATTCCACAGCTTATTACCCTCAAGGTAATGGGCTAGCAAAATCATCAAATAAAAGTCTAGTAAACATTATAAAAAATTTTCTAGAAAATAACAAGGAATCATGGCACAATAAGCTAGTACATGCTTTATGGGTAGACAGATTGACCATTAAAAAATCCATTGGAATGTCTCCCTACCAGCTAGTTTATGGAACTGATGCAATATATCAAACAAGTTTAGGAGTGCCAGTCATGAAGCTGATCTAGAAAGTATAGTCTGAAGATGATGATGTAACAATAATAATAAACCAAACTATACATTTACAGCAAACTGGAGAGGAAGTATACATCAGAGCACAACAACTACAAAAAAACATTAAGAAGCTATTTGACAGAAGAACCAGGGCAAGTGATTTCAAGATTGGTGATAAGGTTTTGAAATGGGATTCAAGAAGAGAAGATAAGGGCAAACATGGAAAATTTGATAACTTATGCAGGGCCCTTATCTCATCCAATCTGCTATTGGAAGAAATGCATTTTTTCTGCAAGAGTTGGATGGAGCTGAATACTTTGGAGGTCCTATTAATGGCAGGGTTCTCAAACATTATTTCTGTTGACTGATATTTTAATTTCAAGGCTTTTTGTCCATTGTATATAACACTGTTTTCCAAGTTGAAGAAAGAGAAAAGACAAAAACAACAAAAAAAAGAAAAAGAGGGCAGAAATGAACCAAGAAAGGTACAACCCCATACCAAAAATGAAAAGAAATTCTGAAAGTGTGCATGCTTAAATGCCACTACCAAAAACAACACTGCTATTTTAGTCATACAGCCTAATCATGACTAAGATAGATTTCAATTTTTCTGCTGATAGGTTAATGAAGAAGATTTGTCAATTTGTATAATCTTGGCTTATCAAGTAGAATATATTAGGATAAGAATACATTGGTTCTAAAAATGCTCAAAATATAAACCAAGAAAAAGAAAAGATCAGCTCAAAAAGATCAAAATCAGTGCTCCAAAAAGAATGAAGGATGTTTAAAATATCATATTTCAAGCCTTCATATTTTTTATTTTAAATTTCTGCAAATAAATTCTCTGTGCAACTTGTACATACAACCATAGACATCATTACAAATCATACTACTTATACCTAATTTGGTTGTGTTTAAATTTATGTTTTAGAAGATAGAGAATAAAATTTTCCAGACAGTCTAATCCTGGAAAATAGTAGCTTAGGTAGAGAATTTATGACTTCAACAGCCTAATCTGAACTCATGGAAGAAATAAGGGTAGACTTAGATTAGTTTTTCCTATTTTCAAAAAGAATAAAATGTTGATTTTCAAGGTCTGCAAGCCCAAATACACCTGCTGAAGAAAAAATGTTATGAAGTAGGTTGTGTAGATAGTTGTTTGGGAAATAACTCTGTTTGATATAAATATTGATCATTTTTCAAAGCTACATGATTAAAGAAGAAAAGTTCGTCAATGGATAAAGGCACAGGTCTACATCCCAGAGACAAATTCTAAATATTCTTGACACCTCCAAGGAGCTGCCATCCCCAAGTGGAGCCACTGTTAGCCATCAGTAAATTTTTGATTGAGCAAATTATGGCTAAGAATAAGTCCTAAGCCTTCAAGAGATTTCTTTCATGAAAAACTGCTCATTCTTGAAGTCTTCTTGTGCTATTTGAACTTTTCAAGTAATCTTCACTACTATTTCATTAAAAGAAAACCAAGTTAAACATGCTGCCCCCTGCAAAATTGTTCCCTAAATAACCCATTCACTCATTTTTGACCGCTTTTAATCCTCCATTTACCTCTGAAAAATCCCCTTTCTCTCTTCATTTTATCCTCATTTTCCCAAGGGAACCTTCCAAATCCCTTCTAAAAATCATAAAAAACCCCTCTTGGCTGTTTAAAAACTCATATTTGTCTATCAGAACACCAAAAAACCCTCTAAAAAACCTGTTCTTAACCTAAAAATAGCCATTTGAGCATTCTGGTGTTAAGCCCCTCTCAGGCCTAGCCCTAGCCCCCTCATTCTTCATGAAACCACATGGTATTACCAAGCACTTAAGGCCTCATCGCATCACAAGCCCCCTCCGCCTGCATAATCACCCCCCTCTACACTTCTCCTCGCCCTCATCAACCTCTATTGCAATTATCCTCATTCACACATGCTTATATAATATGGTTTATATTTTTTGTTGCAGGTTTCATGGATGATAAAGTGCCAAAGAAACCCACAGTATGATGATAACATGAAGGCCAAGGATGACGATCCCAAGCCTGTTCGTCGCAAAAGGGTTATCAATAGGAGGGTTTTTATCTCCACATTTATCGATGGATCATGACAATCGACCTTCACTAAGAACCCTCCAGTCAAGCAAAACCTCTGCGCACCTGCCAACAAATGGAAACACAGTGAGCATCAATTAATTGAAGGATCAGAGCATAATCAGAGGATTAAAGGTGTTAAACACAGATAAAATAGATAGGCAGTGTCAGCAAAATTTGAATATGGTCTAAAGGGCTTAAAGCTAAACAGAGAGCCTAATCAGGCATAAACACAATATTAAAAGTAGATCAGTATTTTTAAGGGAAATGAAAGAATACAATACTAATGAAGGACACCTTAATGCCACATCATCGAGGCTATTAATCCTCAAATTCCACTTGTAGATTTATTTTCACGAAAGAATACACAATGAATGCACAGTCAGAGATCTTTTGCCAAAGACAACTCAGAATTTATGATCAGCCTACTAAAGTCCCCAAAGTCAACAATAGTAACTAAGGTTGATGAAATTTAATGAAAAATCATTAAAATAGAGATGAGCACTCGAAATCTTCTCCCTTAGGCCTCCCAAAGGTCATTACACCATTACTCTATATTAATTTAACAAATGAACCCCTCTTACACTCCACCTCCTCTTTATTCTATAAATAGTTATGTAGAAGACAGTACAGAGGTTTGTATATAGATATTTGTTGCATGTAATTAGCTTTTGAAGCTGTTGTAGCTCTATTTGTAATTGAAGACACATAAGCTGAGATGAGAAGTTTGAAGATGTAGAGGCCCATTGGACTTGAATATTGTGACTGGTTTGAACATCAAATACAAATAGTTGATTTATGGGATCCTGGTCTATGTAAATGGTGATGTGTTTCTCACTGTAATTGTTATCTTTCTTTATGTTTTCAATCTGTCCATATTTCCATGATAAAGAACAGAAAATAATAGATTAGGATTTAATTCTGAAGTACACTAAATCTCACTGAAAATATTTATCCTTTATGTTTTCTACTGATTGTTTATTTAAAGATAATTTAATAGAGTATAACCAGTGAAGTGTTGGTAAGCCCATATTTTCTGAGTACAACTTGAGATTTTATATTTGAATGTTCTTGATAAGTTTGCTAATTAAAGCTGAGCTAGAGAATTTTATGGCTAGCCCTGTCCTATGGTTTATCTCCAACAGTTGCTTTGAAAATTTCCCTTAAGAGTATGTTGAAAGCAGGATAGTTTTAAAGTACTTACCTGATCTTAGACTACTTTTGTGTTTATCATGAATGTTTTCCCTTTGAATATGCTGAAAGCATGCTAAGTTAAAAGTCTTTACTTGATCTTAAGCTATTCTATGTTTTCTAAATGTTTTCTCTTGAGAGTACATCAAAAGTAGGCTAGTTTAAAATTACTTACCTGATCTTAGATTACTCTTGTGTCTTTCCTTAAGTGCATGCGAAAAGAAATATAGTTTCAAAGTACTTACTTGATCTTAGGTTGTTATTTGTTTCTTCACGTGTTTTATTTCTTTCACTTAATTTCTTAATGTTTCATTCCATAATATCAACTTAAAGAGATCTTTTGATATAGATGACTTGCCCCATCCACCACTCTTGAACCTTGTTGTGCAATTAAATCCTCTTATGACTCCATAGCCCAATGGATTGATGCTGCTCCTAACCTATCCTATCATCTAAACCATTCCTTCATCTACTCACACCTTCACCCTTCCTAAAGACTTCCTTCATCTTCATAATATCCTTGCCCAACCAAAACAAACAAAAATATTGTTATTCATAACTAGCCTAATATCATATCTTCAAGCCTTAAAGATCATATCTTTGAACATCTACATAGAGAGATCCCTCTCTGAATATAGGATGGCTAGGTCCTCAGATTCCAAAGAGGTTTTGATGTAGGCTCTACAGCATTTGTACTATCCAATCTTGCAAACTACGGAGTCCCAACATATCCTATTGAAAATCTAAAGCCTCAGAATGTGCTCAGGGGGAGCATTGGTCTTCCCTTTTCTCTTGATGTCAAAGGGGGAGAGTATTTAGACTTTGAATAATGTATATATATTTTATATCTACAGGTTGTGGTGATAAATATCCAAAATGGTTGCCATCAAGTCCAAAGGCAGAGATTGTTGGCAATATGATTATTATTAATGAATATGTTGTCCTTGATGGTGACTCACTTGCAAAAGCTACAGTCTATGGTTTCTGGTGAAGCACAGTGGTTTAATAGAAGGTGTAGCAAAAGATGGTTAATATTCATAATTGAGGTTCTATAGGCGAGTTCGTGCAAGAAAAATTGTGTATACACACAGAAAAGAATGAGAAAAGTAGCGTATGCCTTTTGAGCTCTAAATTTATGATACCAGGGTTATTACCATAGGTTTAGCCCACAATATTGAGCATTGTGTTGTCCAGTTGATTCCATCCAAGAATACCATCCACACTTGTATGGATGTGGCTCATGGTATTGGGAAAGGATAAACCTATATAAGGAGAAGAATATCATAGTGCAAAGTGTGCAACTATATGGGTTTTAATTGAATACTTCTCTCTAAAATATATCTGCATGGAATGGGTTATTGTCTATTGGTAGATATGAAATTATGATGCACGAATGAATACAATGATGGATAAGGATCTCTAGACCTAAAATGACTATTTATTTTCTTGATCAGTTGGAGAGATGTTTAGATCTATGACTTGGTGCATGATTGCAGAAGTGAAGAGTAGAATCTGGGTAAGTCTGTTGATCTCAAAATTTCTGCAGTCTTGAATATTTACATATCTATATGTGGGTTTGTCATGGTAAAAATGCGCATACACGCGGGTTGGTTTCAACAGAAGCGCATATGGAAGTCAGGATTTTCTGAAGCTTGATGAAGAGGTTATATGTTTATTGCTGCTATATTTCTGCTTTCTGTTAATGAATTCCTCATGTAGATCTGGGTTGTTTGAATATTGTATATGCTACCAGTTAACTATGTACACATATGATTAAAGAGTGATTAAATATGATTGATGATGCTAATTGAATAAGGTATCTGCAAATCTGAAAATATGTATGACTAAAAGCCTCAAATCTGTTTCTATCTTTGATAAAATTCTGGAAATTCAGTATTGACATATCTATACACAGGTTGGTGTGCAGCAAAACGCATATACACGCAAGTTATAGTAAGGTGAATTACTGTATGAATTTAATGTGATAAATGATCAAGGTTGAAATTGATTCTGCATGTTGATACAAAATTCTGGGTTTATTACTATGTTCTGGTTGTAGAAATTATATGCACTAAGCACGCATATGTCCTAGATCCACCCGATCTCACACTATTTAAATTTATGCAAGATACTGAATCTATTCCACTTGTTAATCTTTTGCAGAAAATTAATTTCACACACATGTAAAGCATAAATAAAAATAATTTCACATAACACATTTTTTAACCGGGAAAGCCTGAAGCTGAAAACCCCAACTATATATTATGTATCATGGAATCATATGACAATCCTCATACAAAGCTTATCAAGCTCTCAGTACAATACAATCGTCATACACTAATCAAGAACAATCTTGCAAATCCATGCACTGATCTTTGCCTCCTGCTAGCCTACCTCAACTACGCAATCCCTGCTGAAGAATAGCTCTGAAGGAATTCAAATTACCCTTGCCTTGACTACGAAATCCTCATTGGAAACTCCAATTTGTGTGTGATGCAGTCAATGCATCACTATAGTCACAACAGAGAGTCTATCTTTCCCTTTCACCTATCTCTCCACTGGGTCTCCACTGAAACTGCCATGCACTGTAGTTAACTGGTGTATTGTTCAGTTGATTAATGAGTTATTATTTGTGAATTAATTCACTCCACTCTCAGTAGTGTATCAATCAGTTAGACTAGGTACAACTAGCTCAATTGAATCTAACCAAGTTAAACTGAATACAACTCCATAACTACTTCTTCCAACTGTGTCATAACTTTTCCACTTGAGTTCTAACTAAGTCCTCCATGCATTAGCTCTAGTAAAACCTTAGGAATTGTGTAATTCCCTTAGTCCATTGATGTGCCACAACTGTGCACTGAAACAAAGTGCTCCAAGAGAATAAGTTGATGTTTAGTATCTGATTATTATTAAGAGCTAATAATAATCGAAATGCATCTATTTTTACATCAGTGATCTATAAATATACTTCGCCAAATATTCTAAAAATAGAATTTCATCCTGCAACTTCTGAAATATGATCACCATGTCTAAAAATATACTTGTACTTGTTATCACTTAGATTTTCCTTGAAGTTGTTGGAAGAGGAAAGGGGTCCAAGGTAACCACAAACCAATCTTTTAGGTATATAATCTAGCCAATCTGTACCCAGAGAGGGCTCTCTCTGTAAAATTTAGCTTTGTTTTTAGAAGATATTAGGCTAGTTGTAAAGTTCAGGGGTTTTGTTTGGATTTAGGTTGATGGAATTATTTAGCTGAGATTAAGATCAAATAGTTTCAGTCCATTGGGCTAATGGAGTCAAAGGATTGGTTGCACTGGCTTAAGTTTTTTAAAAAAAGATGGTTTATCAAGGCAAGATAATCAAACTAGAAACAATTATAGATCTAAAGTGAATGGAATGGCATTCAAACGGATGAAAGGAAATAAAGAATATTTCAACACATTCAAGAGAAAATAAATAGATTTATTATCAATAAATATTAGTTAAGTATTCTTTACTAAATAACCAAAGATGTATGAACTAGAAAAACAGGGGCAATTGAGAATTCACTGTTAAACTAGTTTAGAAGAAAACATTTAGAATAATAATGACTAAAATCAGATTACACCTAAGTAATTTCTGATTTAATCCTTTTCATTAAATATTAAGATAATGAAACACAGATGATATTTTAAACAAATATAAAACTTCAAAACAGGGGATAGAGATGACTTATTGATCCTTCATTTGACACATGAATCCTGAGAAAAGTCTTCTGCCTCAATTCCTTGTCCAGTTTTGTCACGAAAAATTTCTCCAAAGATTTTTATTTCAAAATATTCAATTTTACATCAAATTATAATAATCCACCTTCAATACTCCAATTAAGGGAGTATTTATACAAATTCTAAACTAAAATATCTTGAAAAAATATCAAAATTGGTTCACAAATCTCTCCAACTATTTTACATAAATAGAACTTAAGTAAAATACACTCAAACTAATGCATCTATTTGGCACTATTTCTTATATATAGGTGATGACGAAGAGGAGACTTCGAATTTGATCCAACTCTTAGTTGACGATGAGGCATCCAAGTCATTAACTGCTTCCTTTCTTTGTGCATTCTGCTCCAACAATTCGGAAAACTTTGGGTCCAATGATATCTTTTTATTTCTCAATCCGTAATAGATATGTAAACAGTGAAAGAGGTTATTGTGGATTAATATGTTGGTGAGATAAACCTCTTTCAATTTCCTAAAATTCCTCTCCAGCTGTGGACAATAGTCTCTGTAAACATATGTGTAAAACAAAGTTTTACAGAGTCTAAAAAATAGCTTGTAAAGATGTGCATGTATCTCTCATTCTGAAATCACTGTGCAAAAAGTGAGATAGGTTTTTGTATATGGGTCTCTTGGGAACAAAAAAATCCTTCATTTTTGTATGATTTATTTTTTATTTACCACAATCTTCTCTGCAAAATGATGACTTAACTGGTATTTTCTGCAAAAACTTTTTTCCAACATTGTTTAATATTTCCAAAACCATAATAGCTGTTAGAAAAGTGAGAGAGGTTTTTGTAGATTTACCTCTTAAGAACATAAACCTCCTTCAATTTTGTAAAATTCATCTTGGATTGATCACAATAGTTTTTGCAAAACTATGACTTAAAGAGGAAATTTTTGAAGAATGTACCATTTTTGCAATAATTTCATCTTTTAACCTTAAACTTCTTTTGACTGTTTTTCACTTTTCCTTTGGATAAACTTCATTGTGGTTGGTGAAAGTGTTTTCATATTTGTTTAACCCTTCATGTTTACTTTCACTGTTTACTGTTTACTTTTTACTTTTTACCGCTCTATTTTTTATCTGTCTTCACTTTGTCATGAACTTGTATGTTCTGTTTTGTAACTGTCTTCCCTGTTGTTTATCTTCATGCTAGCTGATTTACTTGACTTGGTCTTCAATATGATAATCTTTAATCCTGACACTCTTTAACTATTCTTTACTGTGTCCTTTTACCTTCAATGTGTAGTTTAGGTTTTTACTGTCTGTTTCAACAGTAAATTGTTTAATATCCTGTTTCCTTTGCTTGTCTTTCAACTGTATGTTTTATCTTCCATCTTTGTTTGAATAGATTTGATAACACTCTTGGAGTAAAAAAGTCTTATGACTAGTATTAAGACTATTTATCCAAGGATGTGGTCTTCTGATCACTTGTAAAACAAAACAAATTGTTAAGAAAGCATTGGTTTGCAGGGAAGGTCGAAAAGGTTTCATTTGATTTTGAGAGGTCTGTGGAGTGAATTTAGAATGATTTTTGGGAGTTAAACCATGCTCGAATTGGTTAACAAAGGTTTCAGGTGGCGTAGCTGGGTTACAAAGGGTTTTACTGCACAATCAGGTAAAAATGAGCAACACTAGGGTGTTTGTGTTTAAACGGGTAAACGGTTGACAGACTTCAACAGTTGGAATTTGAATTTTTCTACATGGGAGTGTAGTCGTTCACTGTGGATGAGATAATGAAAAATACGCGGGTTGTTTTATTGGAAAAGTAAAATGGTGGCGGATTTTTTTGTTATTTTAATAAATGACGTCAGTATGTACAACAGATGAATCACGGGGGGGGAGGTGGCAAGTGGTTTTTGCCGCACCGCTTTTGAGGGAAGACGGTATTGAGAGGATGGGCAGCGTTTCCACAGAACGAATGACACGTGGCCATGGTACTATTTGAAAACCATCGTCATTTCGCGCATTATTTTTCGGATCAGGGATGGCCATCGGAATTATCAACAGCCGTTAATCTTGAACGAGTCGATCGAACGGTTGACGGGACAGGGAGATGACGGGGTTTTAATGGCGCGGGGCCGACACATCTTATTATTGATTAATCACAGCGGGAAAGTTTTGATTGGCGGAGTTAGGTTCTTAATTAATCGTGAGGATTAATTAATTTCTTTGTTTAAAAAACAGAAACGTGATCGGGCGAGGGGAAAATATACATAGAGATGGGTTATTTCGAAGTTTGGTTTGAATTAAACTTCGGATTTATTTTTGTTTAAAACACATATTTTATATGTTTAAAGTTTTTTTCATATTTTTATTATATGATAATTAAATTAGATTAATCCAATTACCATAGGGGGCGAGATTTAACATATAATGATATATTTTAACCAAAGGGGGTATAAAGTGGGTTTTTTATTTGAACGAGTGAGGAATAAATACTTTGGTTAAAATCATAATACATGGGTTTTTGGGATATTATATAAAAGGAATTTTATATAATAGGAGAAGGTCATTTATATAAGGAGTTAATAAATAAAATCAATGTTAATATGAAGAAATGAACTCAAGCGCTACATAAAACATTAAAATAATGTATTTAACTTATGCTTACATGAACAGGGTTTTTATGGAGTATTTGTGATGTTTTCCTAAGTAAAATGAGATTTTACTTAGAAAAAGATTTTTGAGAGGTGGATGAATATTTTTAAGTACTTAGGTCTTTTCCAATTATTGGGCTGAGGGTCCGGTCCCTCCAAAAGTCAAGGAAATGCCTTGAGCCCCTTTAATTTTCAAATACCTTAGCACTTAGGGGAAATTAGTGAAATGTTTAGGGAAAAATGAGAAGGGAAGTTAATAATTTGACTTTGCCTTGCTTTGAAATTCTTCCAGTGGAGTGTATGACTTTGCACTTTGTGATGAAAATAAAAGATTTCACACATCTAAAGCCATTGATCATCACATGTAATTCTGCAACATCATCTACCTACCCTACCTACTTTACCCTACCATTTTTTCTTCTTTATTAGGGTGCACTTAGACTGGAAAACCCTTATCAATATTCTTTTTCTTTTACATGGAAATCTATCTAGTTCTAACCTTATTACATCCAAGGGCTCAGATTAAACAGTTGAGCTCCTTTTATTCACTCTACCTATCTACTTATCTGCCAAGTTTAAACAGTTTGGCCAGATTTTATTCTCTATCTCTAAAACATAAAATTGAAAGATGAAGGAGTCAAGTTTAAACAGTTTGACTCTTCAAGAATTGTGGAAAAAGTTTAACAAGCTGCACACAATTGCTTATTATAGAAAATGAAATAGTAGTGGAATTTAGACTTGCACACTTTCTTTGGCCTTTCTTTGTTTGGGGTTCATTTCTTTCACTTTTTTGGCCATTTTATTTTTTTACCCTTTGATTTTTCTTTTAGGGTATACCCTCTTTATATTTTTTAAATTTTTTGATTTTTTGAGAATATGGAAAACCTTTTGCAACAAGAAAAGGTATGACCATATTGCATAGTCCATCAGGTCAATCATGAAATATGACACCTATTGGTATAGGAGTCTAACAGTACCAAAAATAGCCTGCGGGCCCACTTAGTGAAGGTGACTCTTTTCGGTAAGCTCATCATCTTGTTGAATCTCAACACTCCTTCTCAATAAGATAGGGATCATCCTTCACCTCGATCCTGCCTCTATGGTATTCAAATTTGTTCCTAGTGAGTGCCTTTGTCAAATTATGTACATCTTGATTCTCTATAGGAATGTATTGAAGCAACACGATCTTCTGTTGCACACAATCTCTGGTATGATGATATTGGATATCAATATGTTTAGATCTATCATGAAACACAAGATTAATTGAGAGTTTAATGCAACTCTAATTATCACAATGTATCACTGTTGGATCTAAATGTGAACCAAAGAAACCAACCAAGATCTTCCTCATCCAGATAGCATCACATGCAGCTTGACTTGTTGCGATATATTCCGCTTCCGTTGAACTGAGTGCCACAGATATTTGTTTCTTGTTGTACCAAGAAACTATCATAGATCCAATACTGAAAATCCCCCCTGATGTGCTCTTTCTATCTATTGGGATTCCTATCCAATCTACATCTGTGAAGCCATGAAACTTCACCTCATATGTCTATTCGTACCATAAACCATACTTAGATGTGCCCCTGAGATATCTCAGGACATGCTTGCCTGCCTTCCAAAAGAGCTTGGTAGGCTTAACCATCACTTGTGAAAGCTGGTTCACCGTATAGCATATGTCCGGTCTTGTATTGAATAAATACATGAGTGAACCCACCAAATTTTGATAAATAGTGGCATCCACTACCTTTGCCATTGTAGCATCCTCTTTCTTCCAATTTCCTGGAAGAGGAGTGTCGATAGGTTTGCAACCTTGCGTGTGAAACTTCTCCAGTATCTCCCTGGCATACTTTCCTTTAGACACAAATAGTTCACCTTCCTGCTACCATATTTCCAATCCAAGGAAATAATGAAGGAGGCCCAAGTCCTTCATCTCAAACTCCTTTGCAAGATCTTCCTTGTATGAGTGTATCAACTGCTCATCACCTGTTAGTATTAAATCATCAACATAAAGTACAATGATTAAAAGCTTACCCTCCACCACAATTTGGTATAGGTTTGCATCCGCCTCACTCTTGGTGAAGCAAAGTCCAGTGAAATAGCTGTCGATCCAAGTGTACCAAGCACGGGGTGCTTGTTTCAGCCCATACAATGCTCTTTTGAGCCTGCACACATGTGACTCACTACTGAAGATCTCAAATCCTTCAGGTTGCTCAATGTACACCTCTTCCTGAATGATCCCATTGAGAAACACAATATTCACATCCATTTGATGAATGTTCCAACCCATCTATGCTGAAACAACAAGGATGGTCCATATTGAAGAATACAGTGTGATAGGTGAAAAGGTTTCTTCATAGTCAATCCCCTCAATCTATGAGAAGTCCCAGGAAAAAAATATTTCCTTATACTTCTTGACACTCCCATCAGTAGCTTGCTTTACCTTGTAGATCCATCTTGATCCTACAACTGATTTTTCCACTGGCCTTGGAACAATCTCCCAAGCACTGTTTCTGACAATGCAGTCATACTCCTCCACCATGGCATCTACCCATGTGGGATCCTGCACTTCTTCTTCGAAAGAAGATGGATCTGTCACGATACACTTTCTCATAAGAGCCATGTATCCAGTAAATCAGTCAGGTGACTGTCTCTGTCTGCACTGTGATGTATGGACTCCTATATTATGTGCCGCATCAAGCTTTAATCTCTCAGCTTCTATGGTACGCTTTCTGCCTTGTCTAATGTTTGGTTCTGCATGAGTGAACTCCTCCACTCCATGAATCTCCTCCTATGGATGATCCACATCCAAAGGCTCATCTTTGGGAACAAGAAGTTCCTCCTCTGCATGCAAGTGTAGCTCCCTCTCAAGCGACAACTTAATGGATTTCACCTCATTGAATTTTATATCCCATCTCACAACAGCCATCCGACTGTCTGGAAAGTACACACGATAGTTATGGGGTGTTTCTGTGTACCCCATAAATATCCCAACTTCTACAGTCGGCTCCAACTTCTTCGTGGCATCCTTCGTCACATGAATGTAAACAGGTGAGCCAAAATTCTTCGAATGAGAAATATTAGGCTTCTTACTAGTAAAAGCTTCTTCAAGTGTACTCATGCCAAGTACTCTATGAGGACAATGGTTTTTCACATAAAATGCAGTGTTGCATGCTTCCGCCCACAAGTGCATCAGTAGGCCCTGGTCATGTAGCATCACTCGTGCAACACCCACGATCGTTCTATTCCTTCTCTCCACGAATCCATTCTGTTGTGGGTTATGAGGCGCTATGAGTTATCTTCTAATTCCTTATTTGCTACAGAAGTCTTTGAATTTTACTAAGATGTATTCACCACCATTATCGCTCCGTAGAGCTTTCACTTGCTTCCCCGACTCGTTCTCCACCAATGCCTTGAACTTACAAAACTTTGAGAACGTTTCACTCTTCTTCTGCATGAATAATATCCAGCATCTATGAGAATATTCATCAAAAAATATAACATAACACCTGTGTTTTGATATTGAAGCAACCGATAAAGGTCCACACACATCTGTGTGAATTCTCTCCAGGATCACCGAAACACGGTTCTCCTTCTCATGAAAGGTGGTCTTCACAAACTTACCCATAGTACATCCCTTGCACCGATCTGACTGCGCAAGAGCTCCCTTGGGAAGTCCAGTATAAATTTGCTGCAAAATCTTCAAAGCGCCATGGTGAAGATGGCCCAATCTCCTGTGCCATAATTCGCCCTCATCCCAGCTCACCACTTCACCTGCTTTGCTCACCATTGCAGTGCATCCATCTACCTCCAGCTTGTAGAAATTTTTAATTCAAACCCCTATCTTCTTGGTAAGACCCCTTGTTTTATGTTGAAGAAAAGCTTTTCCCTCACTAAAAACAACATCATAACCTTTGTCTTCTAGCATTGCGACTGAGACCAAGTTCTTCTTCAGACCTAGAACATGCATAACAAACTTCATCAAGAATGGATTACCAGACTCCCTCTCAAAGGTAATGGTCCCAATTCCAATCGCACTGTACTAACCATTGTCGCCCATCTCTATATGCATCTGGAGGTTCTTCTCCTCCAAGTCACTAAATAGCTCCTTGTCTCCCATCATATGGAAATACACACCACTATCAAGATACCACACCAATCCCATACAACTTGAAACCAAGCATGCGATAAAAGAGAAATCAAGTTAAAATTGTGAGGCTAAGGCCTCTCCATCTATAGATCCAACAACCTTCTTGTTCTTTTTCTGCTGTGGACAGTTAGTGGCGAAATGTCCATGTTCGTGACAGTGAAAACACTTCACTTTGGACAATTCTTGCTTCTTACCTTTAGTATCAGATTTTGAAGGACGTTTCTTCCCCTTCCCTTTACTTGCTTTGATAGCCAAAGTGAAATTCTCTTCATCTTCATTCTTAGATGAAGATCCATCCATGTTACCCCGCCTTGTCTTGTCCTGCACAAGATCCTACCAAAGTCGCTCCCATCCCGGTAGTTTCTCCCATCCATTGACAGAGTCTTCGTAGCTATGCCAACTCTTCGGAAGCCCAAGGAGAGCCAAGCTCACCAAGTCTTCATCATCAAAAGTAACCCCCACATTTCCCAGTTCATCCTTGCAGTGGAAAAACTTCGTGAGGTATTTTGGAATACTATCACCTTTCTCCATTTTTATTTTTCTGAGCTTGTCTTTAAGTGCCAAATTCCTCTAGTCACTTATTCTTTGGAACAAGTCTATCAAGTCCTTTCACATTAATAATGGATTGGCTTTCCTATGAAGGCTGGACACAATATGGTCCTTCACACCTTCCAACAGAATCCTCCTCATCTTTTTTGTCTTCTTTTTCCATGCGTCAAGTAATGCAGCATCACTAGATCCTGGCTTAGGAACATCGCTATAGATGAACTCCTTCAGTCCATTATCCTCTAGCACTGCCTCCATCCTGTCCTTCCAGGCTATGTAATTCAAGCTCCCATCAAGGGCATACTCCAATCGCAACCCATTGAAATCCATTTCGATGTATACTCAACTTCTGCACCAAGAATCTTCTGTAGCAAATTCGAATTGTCCACTAGCACAATATCACTTTACAATTTCAATCTTCAATTAACGATGCTCTAATACCATGTAGAAATTATATGCACTAAGCATGCATATGTCCTAGATCCACTTGATCTCACACTATTTAACTTTATGCAAGATATTGAATCTATTCCACTTGTTAATCTTTTGCGGAAAATTAATTGCACACACATGTAAAGCATAAATAAAAATAATTGCACATAACACAATTTTTAACTGGGAAAGCGTAAATTTGAAAATCCAAAATATATATTATGTATCATGGAATCATATGAAAATCCTCATACAAATCTTATCAAGCTCTTAATACAATACAATCCTCATACACTAATCAGGAACAATCTTGCAAATCCATGCACTGATCTTTGCCTCCTGCAAGCCTGCCTCCACTACACAATCCCTGCTGAAGAATAACTCTGAATGAATTTGAATTACCGATAGCCTATCTTTCCCTTTCACCTATCTCTCCACTGGGTCTCCACTGAAACTTCCATGCATTGTAGTTAACTGTTGTATTGTTCAGTTGATTAATGAGTTATTATTTGTGAATTAATTAAATAATTAATTCACTCCACTCTCACTAGTGTATCAATTATTTAGACTAGATACAACTAGCTCAACTGAGTCTAACTAAGTTAAACTGAAACAATTCCATAACTACTTCTTCCAACTATGTCATAAGTCTACCATTTGAGTTCTAACTCAGTCCTCCATGCATTGGCTCTAATAAACACTTGGGAATTGCGTAATTCCCTCAGTCCACTGATGTGCCACATTTGTGCACTGAAACAAAGTGCTCCAAGAGAATAAGTTGATGTTTAGTGTCTGATTATTATTAACAGCTAATAACAATTGACATGCATCTTTTTTAGATCAACGATCTATAGATAGACTTCGCCCAATATTCTAAAAGTAGAATTTCATCTATTTTTCCAACTTGATCAACCATCGACAAATAGCATCCTGCAACTTCTGAAATATGATCGCCATTTCTAAAAATATACTTGCGCCAAAAATAGCCGGGCCCACTTAGGGAAGGTGACTCTTTTCACTAAGCTCATCATCTTGTTGAATCTCAACACTAGTTACATTGATCTCACTGTTCTGTTTAAAGTTTGGGTTATGGATATTGGTGTTGATCTATATATTGAGTTTTGTTGAAGCTATTGGATTCAGTGTCAAAATTTATGAAATTTCTTCTCTATTGGGTCTGAGGGTTGAAGCCTTCAGTATGGAAGTAGAATATTTCTGTCGGTAAAAGCTAGTGTTCTGTTCAGGGGGTTGTATCTCCCTTGTAGTAGTTGATGGTAAACGAGATTATGTGGTTGGAGCTCCCTTCCAGTAGCAGCTAGAGAATGAGAGAAGGTTGCAACCTTCTGTAGGTAGATGACTGCATACTGGTATGAATCTGCATCAGTACAACATTGTAAGTAGTTTGACATATAATTAATATTGAATTCATAGATGACAACAGTGGTGGTTTTCTCCCAACTTGTTTTTCCACCTTAAATATTTTTGTTCATGTGTGATGCTCTTGTGTGATGATTTATTCTGTTATTTCTGCACATGTTTACTGCTTAACTATCTGTTGCATAACTAGTGATTTGGGCTAAGGAATGCTTCTGAATATTTATCTGAATAATAAAGCTATTTGGGTATACACAAGTTTCTGTTAGGATATTCGTGTATATACGTTAGTTTGTGATTCTTTTAAATACTGATTCACCCCCCCCCCCCTTATCAGTATTTTTCCCCATAATCTTGGAAGCTTTGCAAACTTGCTATCATACATCACCACCAAGTCTCCTTCCTTGAATTATTTATGATCGATATGCATGTCATGTAGGATTTTTCCCTTGATTTTTGTACTTTTTGATGATATTCTACAAAGAATCTATCTTCCTCAATGGCAACCAATTATTCCAACCTTTCATCCACGATATCACTGTCTTCCATATTTGTTACTGTCGCAATTCTTAGACTAGGCACAATATATTCCATAGGCATAATTTCTTCTTGTCCATAAACCAATACAAAAGGTGTTTTCCATGTTAAATTATTTCATGTTGTTCTATATGCCAATTAGACAGTTAGAATTTTCAAATCCCAATCATTCTTGTTGGCATTGCATACCTTGGTTAGAGCATTCTCCAAGATCTTGTTAGAAACTTCATCTGTTCCATTTTTCTGAGGGTGATAAGGTGTGCTCTTGTGATGATGTACTTGAAATTCCCCAGTTAATGCTTCAAACAAAATTACCGATCAAACGAGAAAATTAACCGGTACCCATTTTTTTGCGGTAGCAAAAAGACACCCGATTTTGAAAAGTGGTGATATATAATCACCCTTTTATTGGAGCATATTTTTGGCACTTTAATTATTTTTTTAATGTCACCATTTTAATGTTAATTTTGAAAAGTGGTGGTGCATAATCACTCACTTTTTCTTAGATGGTTGACTTTGACACTTTACATTTTCTAATGTCTTTTTCTTCCCTGAGATGTTTATTTTTAAGTGAATTTATGTACTTGTTTTATTTTTTTATTTTTTTTGTATTGAAATATTCGTTTTTGTGCGTAGTTAAACAAATAAAAATAAAAAATTTCAATAATTTAAAGTTTGGATTTTCAATATGTTTATCTATTAATCAATATTTCAATGCACATCATATAATTGTTGCTAAACAACCAATTTTTTTAATGATATGAAAAAAACATACACATTTTGAATATAAAAACAATGAAAAAATTACACATTTTGAGACTTTTTGTTAAAAAAACATGGTAAAGAAATGATTTTTTTGGGAAAAACTTAATAAAAAAAATTTAAACAATAGAATTTTTATTAATTTTATGTCAAAAGTTAATAGTAATCACATGTTCTTTTGCAAAAGATAAGGATACTTCTCATAAAATGTCAAATTCTAAACATTATAAGTAAAATTGATTAATAACACTCAAAATTGAGTTGTATTTGCAAGCATATCTTAAAGCTAATCTGCCTTCTCATAAAAAATTTGACAAGAAAAACGCTAGCGAAGCTTTGCACCAGGCCGACTGCCATGAGCTAGGGTTTGTTGGATTCCGCATTGGCCAGTTTGAGGCTCACTGATGACCGAATCTAGTGGGGGCACCGTTTCTCCCCCCATTACAGGCCAGCCTCCCAAAGGGGCAGCGACAGGGTTTGATACTGTCAATCGACATAAATCTGGCTTGTCTCATGAAACCATAGGGTAAAATCCCACAACACATCACAAAAACACACCAGCATTAGAAGAAGCGAATACTAATTCAACTACATGCATACCTAAGAACCCCAAAAAAACAGTGATTGAGCTCCCAGTGCATCACATCAATGGCTAAACCTAGTTCATAAAGGCTCATGCATTGATAGGAATTTTCATGGACTTCTGGCCACTAAAAAATTATTGAGAGATTGGATAGCTTCAAAGTGGAAACCAAAAGGATGCATTGACCTATAGCTGTGTGCTAAAGGCTTCTTTTATGTTCTCTTTACATGCACTGAATACAAAGACATAATCATGGACGGAGGCCCCTATTTATTCAACACTATAGGCCTATACATCTAACCTTAGATGAAGCGATTCAACCCTGAAAAATAGGATCTTCCTTGGGCTCTGGTATATATTTGGCTCTACTCCCTCCCTGAGGATTATTGGGATGAGCTAAGTTCTCATAGACATAGGAAATTTCGTAGGGGAGTTCGTCAAGATCGCATAGGAGAACAATATAAACTTATACGTAGCATATGCCTGCATATGCGTCTATATGAACTTGGCAGAGCCTCTACCAGGCAAGGTAATTCTGTTGCATGAAGATTTTGAATGGAAAGAAACTGTAGATTATGAGAATATTCCTTTCAGATGTTGGAAGTGTCACCAACACAGGATTCTCTTCAGAGATTGCCCCCTAAAAAAGAAAGCTATGGCTAAAAAGGAATCTGACTATCAAGAAGCATAAGGATTCATGGAGGTAGCAAGCAAGAAAAGGCATAACAAGAGAGAAACCCCTCATAAAAAAAAAAAGGACCTGCGACTAACAATAGATTCGCAGCTTTAAATGAGCTGAATGAAAACGAAAATTAACTAGTCATCGAAGCCGGGCACACCGCAACGGAGAAGGCCCAGTCTTCGAAAGCTCAATAGGACAAGGTCCCTCTTGAGACCTTCCAAAAACCTCAAACTGCAAGCTACGTAGGGGAAAAGACTATGTCAAAAGGCAAAGAACAGATCACAGAGATGATCCTAGAAGCCATGGAGGAAGAACTAGAAAGCATTGACCTTGAGGGCCTGGATCTCATAGGGTTAGAGGATGCCTACAATAAGAAATATTTAAATTCTATTCCGGAGAAACAAGTACAAAATATGGAAGAAATCCTATCGAGAGAACAACATATCCCCTCTTTGGGTATTCAGGGGGGCACGCTCATAAACACCAAATACTTCATGAAAGAGTCTCGTAAAAGGGGCAGGAAAACAACTATCCAATGAACAATAGAACTAGGAAAAGAAATGGTGGATTCAGGGTGATTCCCCAAGCTAAAAAGATTCTTTGCCTAAACCACCAATCCAATCCCATGAAGATCGTATCCTGGAATATAAGAGGGCTCAATAGACCCACTAAGCACATGATAATAAATAAAATGATTAATGAGGAACTCCCTACAATATTCTACATGCAAGAAAACAAATTTTCCATCTCCACTCTCTATACAATATTCAAAAAAGTATGGAAAGGTAGCAATACAATAATGGTTGATTTCGATTGTGTGTCTGGAGGCCTTGAAATCATACAGAACCATCAAATCATCTCCTTAGAGATATATCATGCCAACAGACACTTCATCCAAGCTAAATTTGACCTGAATGGCATAGATATCCATGGTGTGCTCACAAATGTCTACCTTCACCAGAACATCCATAAAAAAATGGAGCTTCTGGAGAACCTAGCGGAACTCAATAATCAGAGAGTGTTTCCACTCTGGCTCCTAAGAGGAGACTTAAATATGATAATCATTCTATAGAAAAATAAAGGAGGAAGGATGCATTTGGACTTGGATAGTAATGGATTCGAGAACCTCATTCAAGGAAACCACCTCATCAATCTTCAAACATCCAATGGAGTCTTCACATGGAATAATAAAAGAGGAGGTGCCCAACAAATAGCCTCAAGACTAGACATATTCCTCATCAGATAAGACTTCATTCATCTAGGGGGAGACATAGTTGCTACCACCATCCCTGCTGCAAGCTCTGACAACTAGCCAATACAGCTTCAATGGTTACGACTAGGCAAGAATGCTCCCAAACCTTTTTTCTTGGAACACTACTAGCTCTGACACCCAGGGTTCAAGGATAAGGTTTCCAAATTGTGGACCTCCATAGTATCCTTGCAAGGCACTAAGATGCTCTAGTTCTAGACAAAACTGAAAATGCTCAAAGGAAAATTGAAGGTCTAGAACAAATAAACCTTTGGCAATATCTTCACTGAACAAAAAGAGTTGGAGGTGAAAATGAAGAATTTGCAACAAAGCATTATCCAGGAAGGACACTCAGCCGAGTTAGAAAGATAGGAGAATACCATAACTACTCACATGGAGGAAAGAAGGAACCAGGAAGGAATCCTTTATAGAAAAAAATCAATAATTTTCTGGCTCAAAGAGGGAGAACGAAAAACCAAATTCTTTCATCAATCGACCATTCAGCACAGGATGCATAATAGAATCATTGTTCTCAAAAACCAAACTAGAGAGCAGTTGGAAACACAAGAGGCCATTACTGAGGAGCTGCGCAATCACTTTAGGAGCATTTTGCAATAACCCAATCATCAGTGGCATGAGGCCATTGGGAAAATCACCCAACGCATTCTGAAGCTAATAACAGATGACCACAACATGTTGCTGCTTGCTGCCACCACCCTAGCTAAGGTGGAACAAGCAACCTTCCAGCTAAAAGTAGGGAAATCTCTAGGTCCTGATGGATTCTCCACCAACTTCTTCCATTTCTTCTGGGACACCATCCAAAAAGAAGTTTGGGACATAGTAGAGGAACCACACACCACTAACTCGCTTCTTCCATCGTTAAATGCCACCTTTATCACCCTGGTTCCAAAATAAGACAATGGAGACACGCCGTGTAAGTATAGGCCCATAGCTCTCTGTAATGTCATTTACAAAATTATCTTCAAAGTTATTGCTAATAGGCTAAAGCAACTCCTTCCCATAATTATCTCCCCGAAGCAAACATGTTATGTTGAAGGCAGGAAGATTCTTGACGGAATTATCTTAACTTGTGAAGTCATTCACTCTCTCAAAACCTTCAAAAAGCTTGGCATGCTTCTCAAAATCGACCTATGCAAGGCTTTTAAAAAACTTAGCTGGGACTACATAAAAAATGTACTTATAGCCTTCGGCTTCAGCCACACCTGGGTACGCTGGATCATGAGTCTCATCACCTCCCCTTTTCTCTCCATATTCGTAAATGGTATTCCCTCCTCTACCTTCAACCCCTCAAGAGGCAACAGACAAAGGGATCCTCTTTCTCCTTTAATCTTCATTATTATGGCTGAAGGATTGGGTCACCTCTCAAAATATGCATCTAGTTAGGTGCCCTGCATGGTTTACCCCTGCAAAAATTGCCCCCCTCCTCTGATCAACAATTCTTGGATGAAAATATGATTATGGGTTACCCCTCGGTCCAGGAAATACGCACCCTGAAATCTCTTCTAGGCTCCTTCTCTGAAGCCTCCAGCACAGAGTTCAACCCTAACAAATCACAGATCTTTTTCTTTCATACCCCCCCCTCTCACCCAATGCAACATTTCCCATATCGTAGGATTCTCCATTGCTTCTTTGCCTCAAAATACCTAGGATCCCCTCTTACATATTCATCCATCAAACACTCCTCCTGGCGAGCCCTACTGGATAAAATGGAAACCAGGTTATCCAATTGGACCCATCATACCCTCAATATTGCAAGCCGCCTGGTTGTCATTAAATATGTTCTACAATCACTCCCCATATACCTCTTCTAGTACTGGAAACCCCCTAATGGGTCCTCAAATTCATGCACAACCTACAAATATCTTTCCTATTGCATGGCACTAAAGAGAAAAAAAATGGGCCTTAGTCAATTGGAAGGATGTTTGTACTTCTAAAAGTTACGAGGGGTTAGGACTGTGTGATATAGAGCATAGTGACTGTCTGCTCAACTTAGTGTTCCTAAATTGATGTCATAAATTGTCAACCAGGGCTAGTAAACTGTTAAAGTGAAGTGCACTATATGTTCCTAGGTATCTACTTCCTACTTCATTGTGTTTAGTGATTTTCTAATGTTTTTGGTTTTGTGTTTTTATGCTAAGAGGAAAAGAACTAAGTGTTTGACAAAGCGAAGTTATTGGTCACACTAAAACAGAGCAAAATCTATTCTAAACTATGTATGGCACCTAAGAAACAGAAAATGCTAATTCATAGATTTCAAAACTTGACAAGAAAAATAACTCATAACATGAACTCAGTCCAATTCATTTCACTAGAAGTATGTTGGAACAACTTGAGAAAAGGATAAGTTTAATGCAATGAGGTTCTTCTAGGTAAACAACAACTTACAATTATCATAGAGAAAATCTCATCCATGGTTAGAAATTTGTTAGAACACATTTGGAAAAGATTATCTGTAACATAGTAAGGAACCCTACTCTAAATTAGCTTATGACACTAAAATTAATCCATTCTGCAACTCAAAATGTCACTATGAAACCTCATTCAAAGGTTAGAAATCTTTTGGAATAGTTTTGGAAAGAGGCAAGTTTGTAAAATTATGAGAAATTGCGGAACAGTCAAGACTTCAAAATGACATTACCAATTCTTGTTCCTATGATAATGATGTATTAGCAGAGATTAAGAACAAGAGCAGTTTGTAAATAATGAAGGCCTTGAATTCTAATGGAACAGAACTAGAATACAACTAACTAATAAAACTTAAAATACATTAAACAGAACTGAACTAGAGTGCAATTAACCTCCGGAGTATTATAGCTTAACTAAAATGCAACTAATCTCTAAAATACTACAGCTATATCTCATTTAGTTTTAGTGATATTTTGGAACAATTCATAAGAACAAGACTGGCTGTAACATCCGATGTAAGTGAGCATGAAACATAAAGTTCAGAAAACTGCTTAAATTAGGAATGAAACAGAGCTAAAGTTACTTATCTAAACAATATGCACAGAGCTTCTCGGGCAGTAGGGGCCCTCTACCACCGGATTAGCACACAAATCTACTCAATATTGCTTCAAATCTTGTATTAAAGTTTTTTTCCTTTCATTAAAGGAAAACGCTTCAAAAATAGAGTATTACGATCTTGGACAACTTAATAATAAAACATCAATCTAGCTAACTGTCTCTCGGTTTCCCGAGTTATTATTATAAGAGAAATACATAACTTCCCCGGAGAAGAAATAGGGATAAGTATATTTTTAAATCAAAATCAAATTAGAACTCTTGTGGAGGCCTCGTACTTTGCTGAAGACATCTGTAGAGTCCTTGTCCTGGTAGGAATCTGCTTCTTAGTTTTGGTTTCCTCCACGTGCATAACCACCTGTAGATTTTTTCTCAGACTTCGTAGAGGGAAAGAAATGATGTAGGAGTGTTGTGGAATTCAACCATATGTGTTTTTCCTTTAAGTGACACCTGTAACCTGTGTGAACATGAAGATAGCTGCGGAATAGGCGACTAGCTACAGAATGGTTGCATTCTGTAGCTAAGTCTGATAAAAAATCACTATAACAACATAACCATAAAATTATAGCAAGTCAGTCTTGGTATGCATTCTTAAAGTAAATTTAATAAATCCTATTGATTTTTTAAGCCTATAACTGATAAAGGACAAAGGAAAGGAAGTGAAATTTGGTGAAAGAAAAGGACATCTTTCGGGCTCAACATACCCCCACTGCAAAAATTTTGCATGTCCTCATGCAATCAATCCATGTATTCTGAAACTTCTGCTAGGACATCTAGCCTCCTTTTTCTGCTTTGCTTGGTGTTCAATTGCATCCTAGGTTTCCTTATGACCAACTTGAATCTCAAATTTATAAGTGCCCTCCTCAACTTTTTGTTTTTCTTCTTCAACTTTTCACTAGCCTTGTACAATTTTTCCATTTGCAAAGAGAGAGTTGTGTTCATGTTACTCTTCAGTTTGACTTGTTCCTTTAAAATTTCATTTTCATTCTTTATATGCCTATTGAGTACTTCTAATTCATATTTGTCTCTTCTTAGTACTTCAATTGCAGATCCTGGTGGACTAGGAGTTCTTCCTCTGCTTTCCGAGGCTCTCTTTTCTAATGACTCAACATAATTATAGATTTGTTGTTGTGCTGGGTCTATCTCCAGAGCTCCTTCATCAAGATCCTCTTCGTACTGGTATTCAGGAGATCTATCAGTTGGTGTCTCTTCATCTTCAATGTCTATGATGCCTGTTTGCTTAACTGTTGTCTTCTTCAATATGCCTCTAAGCCTATGGCTTCGTCTTAGTTTAGATGGTCCCTCACCTCTCTCCTTAGCATACTTTCTTATTATCTTCTCCTTTTTAAGTTGTTTCTTGATTTCAGCCAATTTCTCAGAGATAATCTCCTCACTGTCCTCTTGTATGGACTTACCAGTTTTAAGTTCAACAGATTTGGAAATTTTCCCTCTCCTGCTTCTTCTTGCAAGTTTGCCTTCAGATGGAGATTCCTTGGGTTCTTCAAAGTGATTCCTCAAGAGGAACTCATCCCAATTGTCTCCCACCTTTCTCAAATGATTCTCAATTAGGATTTTAACTAGGCCATGGTGATACAAGGTGGTTTCCAAGAATTGAACCCTCTTTTGGACATTAGAAGCCATTTTCTTTAGGCTATGAAGTAAGAAAAAGGGTAAATTGATTTCTTCATCTAGGAAATGCATCATAAGCTAAATGTGATAAACATATAGGGTACCAAACCTTCCCTCACAAGTTATAAACTTTTGAAAAATGAGCAACATATTTCGCCATTTATTCTTCAGTGCTGAGCTAGGAATGCGCTTCTTGAAAACTGAAATATCCATACCTGGTGTTTTGAGCATCTGCCTCCATTCCTCATTGTGAAATTCCTTGTTTTTGAACCATCATTCACCTTGCCTTGGTAATTCTGCTGCTTCTACAATGAAGGATTCTGTAATAGTGAACTTGACATCTCCTATTTCAATTTCTGATCCATTGAAGGATCGTGCAAATGTCTTAGTTACCTCCTTATGAAAACCATTGAAATTTTCCAAAAACTGTAACCACCCATCCTGTTGTAGCATCTCTCTAATATGGGGGTAACCCTCTAATTATTTGGTTCCAACTGGTTCGGACCTTACAATGAGACCCATGGCTTCTTTTCTCAACCTTCAATTTACTACTCCGTTACTACTCTTCTATTCACGGTAAAAATGGCTGTAGAGAGTTTTTTTCACCCCAAAGATGACTTCTCTGTTTATGTAGCAGGAATTGGCTACGGAAAAATGACATGAAGTGGTTATGGGATGAGTGAAATACGTTGAGGGTGATTCAAACGAATTAATGAGTTTGAGAGCTGTCATGGAGGAAAAGACCGCGGAAAAATTTCGTGTGAATTTCAAAATCATCACTGAATACTTCGGATTAATGACGTGACCTAATAGGTCACTTTAGTACTAACCATTAATTTTTAATAAATGATGATTTGGTATGGCGGAATGGAAGGGATTTTGTCCAAGAATTTTATGATAACCTCGATCAATATGAATAATTAAAATGACTTTATGAAACATACATATAACTTAACCATACTATAACTTTCATAATCTGTTATCATAATAATTTCACAACTTTACCTTAGTCCTTCCTTTGATTTTTATGGTTTTAATATGCTTTGTCTTCCTTTCAAAATCATTGATCCTTCAGTCTTCATAATACCTTTGATTTTTCTTGTTGACATAGGTGTGCAGGGTCAATTTTATACTGAACAAGTGGTTGTTGGCTAGTTTCCTGAAGGGTATCTAGCTGCAGAATGTCTGGCTGGTTGCAGAATGTTTGGCTGCAGAATATACCTATAGAAAGCCTTGAAACATGGAATGAAATGATTTGAACATGGATGGAATGTTGTGTGAAATGAATTAAAATGGATCATGAAATATGGTGGAATGTATCATGAGTGCAGTAAAATATAATGGAATGAAATGGATCATAGGTGTAAAGTGGAATGAAATATGAAAAGTGGCCTGCAACTTATGATTTGTAATACTCAGTTGCAGGAAGAGATCAAATTTAAAAGTCTGAAATGAAAATGAAGTGGACCATGGAATGGAGCGAATGAAGTATGGATGAAGTGAGACATGATGGAGTGAAATGGATCATAAGTGGAATATGATATATAAAATGGGTTTGCACTTATGATTTTTTGATAGCTGCCTGCAGGAAAAGAACAAATTTGAAAAGCTAAAGTGTCAGAAGGGTTCTGATTTTCACTTTATCTTTTCTATATAAACATGCTAATCAGTGATTAGTTTTCATGTTTATACTTTATTTATTTATTTATTTAATTTTATTTTTTATGCTTTTGAATTCAGAAAATTTAATTAAGTTGATGAAGAAGAAGAATTCTTCTTCATTAACTTCACATCACTGTTTTCCTGGAATCTCTTGACAAATTATTCTCTTGAAAGTGGCTTATGATACAGCTTCAATCTATGACCATTTACAAGAAAAGTGACCTTCTCTTCATCTATTGTCATAATTTTTATTGCTCCATTGTAAAAAAAATTCATAATTTCATATGGCCCAAGCCAATGTGTTTGGAATTTACCTTGAAAATCTTTGAATTTTGAATCAAACAAGAGGGCCCAGTCACCTTCTTTGAATTTATTTTCTTTAATGTACTTATCATGCCATCTAGTCCTTTGCTGCTGGACTATATTTCTTCTCTGGACTACATCCTATCTGACCTCATCCAATTCATTAATCTGCTCCAATATGTGCTTTTGTGCCTCTGTTAGATCAAGTCCTAGCTAAACTGCCATTTTAAAAGTTTGAATCTGAAACTCTATGGGAAACAAGACTTGTTTTCCATAAACAAGTTCATAAGGAGTATGACCTGTTGTGCTTCTCCATGTAGTTATATAGGCCCACAAGGCTTCAGGAAGCATGTCTGCCCAATCTCTTATATGTAAATGAACAGTCTTTGTTAGGATCCCTTCAATGACCTTATTAGTAGATTCCACTTGACCATTTGCTTGTAGATGATAGGGAGTAGATTTTCTGTGTCTGATTTTGTACCTCTCCATCATTTTTTCCACTAGCCTTGATGTGAATTGAGCTCCTTGATCTGTAAAAATTTCTCTTGGGACACCAAAACGAGTAAAAATATCCTCAAAAAGAAAATTAACTACAGATGCTTCAGTAGCAGAAAGTAATGGCTTGGCCTCTACCCATTTGGTAACATAATCAGTGCAAACCAATATATATTTCTTTTGTCTTGATGGAGGACTAATAGGTCCTACAAAATCTAAAGCCCATTTTTCAAAAGGTTCAATATGTACCTGAGGCTGCAATGGCATCTCACCTGAAGGAGAAGGTTTCCCTATCCTTTGGCAACTGTCACACCTTTTGACATACTCTTTAGCATCCTTAAAAAGGGATGGCCAATAGTATCCTAAATGAAGGACCTTATAAGTTGTCCTCTTATCAACAAAGTGTCCGCCACAAGGTTCGTCATGACATGCCTTGAGGATCTTAGGCATCTCATCTTCCCGAACACATCTTCTAATGATAAAATCTGGACCTGTTTTGTATAACTCATTAGCAACCCATGAATATTTTGCACTGTCATAAATGATCTTTCTTTTGTCTCTTGCATTCATTATTGAAGGAAATTTCCCCGAAACTAAATAATTAGCAATGTCAGCAAACCAAGGAGTTTGAGTAGAAATTGCAAAAAGATATTCATCAGGGAATTGATCTTCAACTGGAGTATTGTCTTTGATGTTTTGGAGTCTAGATAGGAAATCAACTACTGTGTTTTGTTTCCCAGGCCTATCTAGAATGTTAACTTTGAATTCCTGTAAAAGAAATAACCATCTTATGACTCTACCATTAGTAATTGATTTGTTCATTAGATATTTAATTGCAGAGTGATCTGTGTGAACAAAAGTTTCATAGCTTGTTATATAGTGTCTAAATTTATTTATGGCATGAACAATAGCTAAGAACTCTTTTTCAGTTACAGTATAGTTTAACTCTGAAGGAGTCAAATTTTTACTGGTATAGTAGATGGTATAAGGAATCAAGTCTTTTTGTCCCAATACTGCTCCTAAAGCTGTATCTGAGGCATCTGTTGAAATATGAAAAGGTAACTTCCAGTTAGGTCCCCTTAAAATAGGTGCTTCAGAGATTTTTGTTTTCAGGGTCTTAAAGGGTAACTAGCAATCAGGATTCCACTTGAATTCACAGTCCTTGATAAGTAATTTGAAAAGTGGAGATGCTATCTTGGTGAAGTTTTATATAAACCTTCGATAATATCCTGTAAATCCTAGAAAACTCCTAACATGTTTTTGACAACTTGGAATAGATAAGTTAGAGATGAATTCAACTATTGACTCATCAACTCTAATCGCATCCCCTGAAATGTGATGCCCTAAAACAATTCCTTCAGTAAACATCATAAAGCACTTCTCATGACTCAGTGAAAGATTTGCTTCTTTACATCTCATTAAAACTTTTTCTAAGTTTGCTAAGGCTTCTTCAAATGTGTTTCCATAGATTGTGAAATCATCCATATATACCTCTACACAATCATGTATTAGATCTGAAAATATTCCTAGTACTGCCCTTTGAAATGTTGCAGGTGCATTGCATAGTCCAAATGGCAATACTCAGTAAGCATAGGTACCCCAAGGACAGGTAAATGTGGTTTTGTCTTGATCTTCAGGTGCCACTTGAATTTGGTTATAACCTCTAAACCCATCTAAAAATGAGAAGTACTTTTTACTAGTTAATGTATCTAACACCTGATCTAAAAAAGGTAGGAGAAAATGATATTTAAGAGTGGCTTTGTTTAATTCTGGGTAGTCAATACATACCCTCCATTTACCAATTTTCTTTGGCACAATTACCAAAGGAGAAACCCACTGACTATCTGAAATGGGATAGATAAAGTTAACATTTAACAATTTCTGCAATTCTTCTTTAACAATCTCCCTAAGATTTCGATTCATCCGTCTCTGAGGTTGTATGATTGATTTACAATTTTCCTCTATGTATATGTGATGAGTGCAAGTCTTAGGGCTTATCCCTTTCATATCAGTGTACTCCCATTCATATGAAGAAGAAGGTCTCTGTAATATCTTGACTAGCTTTTCTTGTTGAGATTTCTCTAGGTTCTTATTTATATTTAAAGTTTTTCCTGGAAATATCTCGATTGTAGAGCTACCAAATTTATCCATGGAGTAAAAAGACATCTGTATTGATGATAAAAACTCAATTTTGGATTCTTCTTGAAATTGTTCATGTTTGTATTCCGAAGAGGATTCAAAATTTTCTAAGGTATTTAGAATCTGGCTATCTTCACTAATTTTTGAAATTGTGAAGAGAGGTTGTATGTCTTCTTCATCCTCAATCCACTGAGTATCATCTAATTCTGTAATTGTATTTGCTGGAGGATACAAGGTAAATTTCTTGGTTGAACTACCATCAGAGATGTACATATCACTAGATCTACAACTAATGAAAGCATCAGCTGTAGCTAACCAAGGTCTTCCTAATATGATAGGATGTCCTCCTAGATTATTCTTAGGGGTTAGGATCATAAAATCCACAGGATACTCCCAAGAATCTAGGGACACTAGAATGTCTTCTATTACCCCATCAGGTTTGATCACAGATTTGTTTGCTAATTGTAATAATGTGGGTGTAAAAAGAAGATTAGGAAGTTTCAGTTTATACATGATTTGTCTACTCATGATATTGATTGCTGCTCCTAAATCAATAAGTGTGTTTTGGATCTCAGTTCCATTGATGTGTATTTTAACAACTAGATTTCCTGGGTCTAGATACTTTGGAATGACAATCTTACCCATCATGATATCTGTTATTTTTCCTGCTAGTTTAATTTTCTTTGTCCCTTTGATTTTTTTCCTATTTTTTTCATGCTCAACCCCTTTATTGTTTTTGCTAGAATTGGAATTTCCTTAATAGCTTGTAATAATGGGATCTTAATACAAACATTTCTCAGCTCATCTAGGAAATCATAATTAGGCACCATAATTTGTTTTTCTATACCTCTATCAATTTGTATTCTTTCTAGAAAGGGAGGTGTAGAGGTAGATGTTGATGGTTGCTCTAATATAGGATTTGAAATTATTGGCTCTTTTTGTTTTTATTTTTCAATATTCGGGTCTTAAAAAGATGGGTCTTCTTCAAGACTTTTATTTACCCATAGAGAATATTCCTCAGATTTGTTTTGTTCTTGTATGATTACAGAAGGTTTATTCTTTTCAAGTATTCTTTCAGACCTAAGTTGAACATCATTAAGGTCTAAAGGAGTGATCAAATAGGTTGGAAACTGTTGGCCCTCTATCATGTATGTGTTCTGAGGATTTTTATTGTTGGGATTTGGTATGGGTTGGGCAGGCAACTGATTTTTCTTCTGAGGAAATGGTAATGGAAGTGGTGAATTTTGATGTTGTGGATTTTGAGGATTCTGTTGAGGGTTTTGTTGAAGATTTTGTTGAGGAGGGAAATGTGGATATGGTGGATAGGATGGTGGATATTGATAGTACTTTGAGTATCTTCCATAGGGATTTTGTGCTCCTTGTGCCCAATTTTGACATTGATTTTGGAATTGGGGCCAAGGTTGCTGCCAAGAATTCCAATTTGTTGGGTGTTGATTATACAGATGATCATGTAATCCTTGTGTTTGAGGTCCTTGCCAAGGCCTCCTATAGACAAAATTGAGAGATTATGTGGAATTTGTAGGGGTTTCTTCTTGAAAGACAACTTTAAGACTAGGAAGTGAAGGACAACTCTTGGTCTCATGTTTTTCTGAACAAATTACACAAGTCTCTACTAATTTTGCATCCAAAGGGCACTCTCTCAAGGCATGCTTCTTTCTACATTTGGGACAAAATATTGCTAAGGCATCAGATTCAACTTTTTGCTTCTTTTGTAATTTAAGGGTGTCTATTTGTTCACTAAGACTCCCTAAAATATTAGATTTGAATTCATCAAGCATATGTCCTATTTCTGCCCTACTTACTGTCCCAGAAGCAGACTTACTTGCCCTTGCAAGAGCAGGGTCTCTTGGTCCTTTTACAATTTTAGATTTCCCTCTTGAAAGGTTGATACATAATTCAGCTATTTCAGGTAATGTGAGCTGAGATATATCCCCTTTTCCCATCATGTTAAGGATATCTAACCATTCATCCCTGATTTTCTTCAACAAGAGAGATTTCAAAGTATCTTGGTCTAAGTTTTCCATTTTTTCTCTTTTGATGTTGTAGTTAAACCTCTCCAACAAATCTTCTAGGTTTTCATCCGCTTTTTGTAGAATTTTAAACACTTCCTCATTATGGTTGACTGGCATACAGTAATCCAAATACCTCTCTAGAAATGCTTGTCTCATGTCTTCCCATGTCCTAATAGAACTGTTAATCAAACTCATAAACCATTTTAATGTTGCTCCTTCCAATGTTGAAGGGAATAGTTTAAGTTTTTGAGCATCTTGTAAGTAGTCATAGGTTTTACATAGGACTTCAAATTCAAATAGGAAGGTTTCAGGATCTTCAGTTTTGAGTCCATAAAATTTTGGAAGGATAGAGGGTGAAATTTTTTTCATACTTGCATTGGTTTCTTCATCTACTATAGGAAACCCAAAAGAGCTTTTCATTTCCCCTCTACCTCTTCCTCTGCCTCCTTCTTCACCTTTACCTCCTTCTCCTTTTGCACCTCTACCTCCTTCTCCTCTACCTCTACCTCTACCCCCTCCAAATAGTGTATGTTCTCCATTAAAGACTCCTCCTCCTCCTTCTTCTGCCATGGTTTATTCTCCTGTGAAAGTGGAAAAGTTTAGGTCTCTAGCAGGGGTCCTTGAATCTTCTTCTAAGACAAGTTCAGTGGATGAAGTGGAAGGTCTCTCTGATGGAATATCTGATCTTAAGCCTTCTAGAAGTATGTAATCAGTATAGGATGGGATGTGGGTTTGATTTGGAGGTGTGATACCTCTTGGTCTTGGTGGAACAAGTGGTGTTCTAGGAATCAAGCTTCTGCTTTTTATGAATCTACCCCTTGACTCTCTTTCTCTACCCATATCATTGTTTTTGGGAGGTAAGAAACAAGGCTACCTAGTTACACTTCCCTGGAAGCGGCGCCAAAATGTCTACTCAACTTAGTGTTCCTAAATTGATGTCATAAATTGTCAAGCAGGGCTAGTAAAATGTTGAAGTGAAGTGCACTATATGTGCCTAGGTATCTGATTCCTACTTCGTTGTGTTTAGTGTTTTTCAAATGTTTTTGGTTTTGTGTTTTTATGCTAAGAGGAAAATAACTAAGTGTTTGAAAAAGAGAAGTTATTGGTCACACTAAAACAGAGAAAAATCTATTCTAAACTATGTATGGCACCTAAGAAATAGAAAATGCTAATTCACAGATTTCAAAACTTGATAAGAAAAATAACTTGTAACATGAACTCAGACCAATTCATTTCACTAGAAGTATGTTGGAACAACTTGAGAAAAGGATAAGTTTAATGCAATGAGGTTCTTCTAAGTAAAAAACAACTTACAATTATCACAGAGAAAATCTCATCAATGGTTAGAAATTTGTTGGAACACATTTGGAAAAGATTATCTGTAACATAGTAAGGAACCCTACTCTAAATTAACTTATGACACTAAAATTAATCCATTCTGCAACTCAAAATGTCACTATTAAAACTCATTCAAAGGTTATAAATATTTTGGAATAGTTTTGGAAAGAGGCAAGTTTGTAAAATTATGAGAAATTGTGGAACAGTCAAGACTTCAAAATGACATTACCAATTCTTGTTCCTATGATAATGATGTATTAGCAGAGATTAATAACAAGAGCAGTTTGTAAATAATGAAGGCCTTTAAGTCTAATGTAACAGAACTAGAATACAACTAGCTAATAAAACTTAAAATACATTAAACAAAACTGAACTGATATGCAATTAACCTCTGAAATACTACAGCTGAACTAAAATGCAATTAATCTCTGAAATACTATAGCTCTATCTCATTCAGTGTTAGTGATATTTTGGAAAAATTCATAAGAACAAGACTGGCTGTACCATTCGAGGTAAGTGAGCATAAAACATAAAGTTCAGAAAACTGCCTAAATTAGGAACGAAATAGAGCTAAAGTTACTTATCTAAAAAATATGCACAAAGCCTCTCGGGCAGTAGGGGCCCTCTACCACCAAATTAGCACATGAATCTCCTCAATATTTCTTCAGATCATGTATTAAATTTTCTCTTCTTTCATTAAAGGAAAATGCTTCAAAAACAGAGTATTACGGTCTTGGACAACTTAACAATAAAACATCAATCTAGCTAACTGTCTCTCGGTTTCCCGAGTTATTCTTATAAGAGAAATACATAACTGTCCTGGAGAAGAAGTAGGGATAAGTGTATTTTTCAATTAAAATCAAATTATAACTCTTTTGGAGGCCTCGTACTTTGCTGAAGACATCTATAGAGTCCTTGTCCTAGTAGGAATCCACTTCTTAGTTTTGGTTTCCTCCACGTGCATAACCACCTGTAGATTTTTTCTCAGACTTTGTAGAGGGCAAGCAATGATGTAGGAGTGTTGTGGAATTCAACCATATGCATTTTTACTTTAAGTGACACCTGTAACCTGTGTGAATAGGAAAATAGTTGCGGAATAGGCAACTAGCTACAGAATGGTTGCATTCTGTAGCTAAGTCTGATCAAAAATCACTATAACAACATAACCATAAAAGTATAGCAAGTCAGTCTTTGTATGCATTCTTAAAGTAAATTTAATCAATCCTTTTGATATTTTAAGCCTATAACTGATAAAGGACAAAGGAAATGAAGTGAAATTTGGTGAAAGAAAAGGACATCTTTGGGGCTCAACAGTAACAACCTAATGGGAGCTAGCATCTAGTCGAAATGGGTCTCCAACCCCAATACTCCATGGTAAAATCTATGGGCGGCCAAGTATGCCCACTCATGGCCCAAGGAGGACCTCATCTAGTTCAACTTAGAGTCTGTGGATTCCAAATATGGAAAGCAACAAGTAGCCAAAAACAAATGATACAAAGTTATATCTTCTGGGAGCTACAAAGTAGTACCGAATCATGATTCTGGAAGGACTCCTGGTAGAAGCTGCCAAGCCTATCCTCCATATTCCCCATTTCTATATGGAGTGTTTTTCTCCAAGAGAGGTAAATATAGAATGTACAAGAATTTTGGACAGATGACACTACCCAAGGTTATAGGAAATGGCTACACAAGAAAATATGGCAAGATGACTGGAGCAACGAGTGCCACACAGACATATGGGAGGAACACAACACCAAAAGAAAAATCAGAGTAAGGTCAGGACCTGACATCCTTTGTTGGGGGCATATTCCTAGTGGAAACTACTCCACCAAGGAAGATTACAACATCCTTCTTTAGTAGAATCTAGGTCCAATAGATCTCATCTAGAAAAAGTTATGGATGGCCAATCGCTAGGCCAAAGTAGCCACCTTCCTATGGCTACTCAGTAAACGACGCATCCTCACATGGGAGAATATTTTAAAGAGGGGGTTTGTAGGACCCTACAGGTGTCCCCTATGTCAGGAAAACTTGGAAACCATCGATCACCTGATGGAACAATTTCATATCGCAAATTACCTATGGGAAAAAATTGCAGTCTTATGTCATTGTTCCAACTAAGTAAGCGGCAACATCATCAACACCATCACCAGCTAGATGGAAAATCCTTACACTAGAACTCTCTTGAATAGAATCTAGAATATCATTTTGGGCATCCTTATTTGGAATATATGGAAGGAAATGAACAATCACATCTTCAAAATTAAAGAAGCCACTTCAGATAAGCTCTAGAACTAGATTCACAACAAGCTCTCTGAAACGATGGCCTTAGGCACATGGAGTCAGGAGGAACTTCCCAGCTCTATAGCACAGCATCACATATGGCACCATTAGAAAATAAGTACAGACACACCCTTGGAAATCAATCCTAGAAGTGATGATAGAACTCCTTCCCCTGAAAAATGGAACCCCCCCCCCAACCCAATGGCTTCTTTAAATTCAACTTCGATGCTGCATCCAAAGGCAATCCTGGAAATACATGATTCAGAGGAATTATCAAAAAATATGAAGGTGAACCTATTAGAATATACTTCGTAACATGGGATGGGACAACAAGAATTATGTGGAGTTGGAGGGGCTCATACAATGTAATATCCCAAAATTGGGACTGCTAGCAAGGCATGACTGAAAAATGAAATTTTCAAGAATGTATGCTATAGGATTGGAAACCAGCACTTGGATCCCTTAGATCTGACAATATAAGACCTGAATCTAAGAGTTATTCAAAAAAAAATCCATCTAGGTGGGTTAAACAGGTCTCCCCACACCTAGTGTAGCTAGAAAATGCCCAAGGAAAGGACTGCAACAATACAAAAACAAAACTGCTGGAAAATAACGTAGTTCAGCCAAATTTTTGCATGAGATCAATATAATGGTTCATTAATCACTTATACATCAAAAAATCAGGTTTCTAATAGGGCCCATACAATGTACAGGAGAAAAATGAAGAACTTTGATGAAGAAACCCTCAAGAATGAGGTGATACAACAATGTATTAGTTGTAAGAAGGCTTGACAATGTTATATTATGAGTTGAAGTAGTTGTAAATTACATATTAGATCTATAATAGATATGTGTAAAAAATATTAGAACCATATCATATCTGTACACTAGAAGAGTTCCTTTACACATTCCCTTTAGGGTTTTGAGCAAAACATGAAATACAAAGAGTAGATCTGAGATCTAAAGTTGCAGATCTGTAGTTTGATTCATGATTTCTGAAGTAAAAAAAATACACGGTAGATCATATCCAAATAGAAAATGGATCAGAAATATAATTCATGGATCACCACAGTGAAGGGAAGAATCCCAAACATTAGAGGTCTCTCCTCCAAAAGCATGCCAAAACTTCGTGCAACTCTGCTCTTGAAAATAACATAGTTATTGATCAGGATTTATGCAGGAACGCAACAGAATAAACATATAACCATAAATATAGAGATGCAGCAGAAATAACACTTAATTTCATTAATATCAAAGACTAAAATTTTCTTATAGACAGAATGGAAATAAAACTAGCTAGGGCGCTGGTAGCTATCTCTGAGAAGAGATGTGGCGGCTACAGGCCTTTGAACTGAGTTACAATGAGGCTCGAGGGCCTATTTATTATTGAGAAACAATGGGGAACCCTAAACATCCAAAAACCTAACCCTAGGAGATGAAGCGCGAAAAGTATGGGCCCCGTTTGGGTAAATTGGTGTTTCAACTTCCCAGGGATGTAACTTTAGCATACTATCTCCGTTTGACGCACATGATACATCATTAGAAATCTCTATCTGAGGACTACAAATTTCGCCACAAATATCATTCCGAAACGGAATGATATTCATTAGAGGCACGATGCCCAAAAAACGTCATTTAGGGCCTCAAAATGGCTCCGGAAGTTCAGGACTCGAAAAACTGCTAAAAATAGTAAGTTATGCCGAAACTGAAAAAATGAAAGAGACAATGGTGGGGGTCCAAGTGGAATAGGCGAGTGGCCACCAATATCCACCTGGATCATTCCTCCCCCCTTAGGAAGCAATGGTCTCCGTTGCGTTAAGTTCCTGCATGAGATGAGGAAATTTTTGCTGAACTTGGTCCCTGGTGAACCACTTTCCTTGGTGCAGGAGTTGGCCAGCTTTGACAACCCAATACAGTTGGATATTATGTTGGTGATTGTTCTTGATCTGCATGTCCATGATACAATCTGTGGTGGGCTATTCCATGCAGTCTGGGTTTAACTCTGTTGGTGTGAGTTGTTCTGCAATGTCTGAGGTGTCCAGTAGAGGTGGGAAGTAAGGACGGAGGCGATCCACATTGAAGACTGGGTGCAGACCAAGGAATGGAGGAATAATAAGCTCGAAGGAATTGTTCCCTACAGCCTTGGTGACGGTGTACGGCCCGTATTGGAGCAGACGAAGCTTGCGGTGGGGTCCAGTGAGGCACTCCTTCTGCAAATGTAGCCATACTTTGTCGCCCACCTAGAAGTTGTGTGGCACCCGGTGTTGATCATGGAGTTGCTTGTACTTCGCATTGGCTCTGTCCAATATATCATGAACCTGTTGGCGGATGTGTTGAATGCGCTCGATGAAGCTACTTACTTTGTCAACCTCAGACTGGACATGAGTTGAATCGGCCTGAGCAGCTGCAAATGGCATGGCTACGTCAATGGGACATAGTGGCTGGAATCCCAAGCCCACCTGAAAGGGGCTATGGCCAATTGAACTGTGGAGAGCCCTGCTATAACTATGTTGTACATAGGGGAGGCTCTCGTTCCATGTGCGTGGATGCTTTGAATTGTACATGCGCATAATGTGTACAATCATTCTGTTGACAACCTCTGTCTTACCATCTGTTTGGGGATGGAAGGCTGTGGACTTGGTGAGCTTTGTGTCCAACATTGACCAGAGGCTGGACCAAAATGTGCTGAGGAACCTGATATCTCGATCTGATATGATAGACTGTGGGATCCCAAAGTGCACCCACACTCATTCAAGAAGAGCTTAGCAGTGGCTTCTGCTGTGATATTCTTCTTACAGGCCACCATAATGGCCATCTTCGAGAATCTGTCAACGACCACGAAAACATAGTCATTTCCATTCTTAGTAGAAGGCAATCCTGACATGTAATCCATGGAGATGGATTCCCAAGGTCGAATAGGGGTAGGTAGTGGAGTATATAGGCCTTGATTCTTGATGGTTGGTTTGGCAATGGCACAAGCAGTGCAGGATCTAATGTGCTTCTTGACATCCTTTCGAAGGTTCGGCCAATAGAAATACTTCTGTAGTATTGCTACTGTTTTCTCAACCCCGAAATGCCCAGTGACTCGACTGTAGTGTGCTTCCCATATCATCCTGGAACGCTCGCTTGAAGGAACACAAAGGTGTCCGAGGTGACATAAAAGTGCATCTTGGAGGTGAAAATTTGGAACTTGCGTACCCCCCAAGAGTGCCTTGTAAGTGTGGTCAAATTCTGGGTCACTCTCATAGAGAAGCGGCCAATCAGAAGTCTCATACCCATAAGAGTTGAGCACAGTGATGAGCGCCACGATTGGTGGTTGGCTGAGGTAGTCTGCAACATTATTGGTGCTACCCTTCTTGTACTTGATTTTCAAATGAAACTGTTGCAGATATGTGGACCACTTCTGATGGTGATCATTCTGCAACTTCCCTTGTGTTTGTATGAACTGCAGGGGCCAATGGTCTGTGTGGATGATTATTTCCTTCCCCAAAATGTAATGCTTCCATTTTCGACAGGCTTGCATAATGGAATACATTTCTTTTTCATAGGTGGGATACTTGCAAACTGTCTCAGAAAATGTCTCACTGTGATATGCCACTGGATATCCCTGTTGAGTAAGAACTGCCCCAATAGCATAGTGAGAGGCATCTGTCTCGATCTCAAATGGTTGTTGCAAGTCTGGCAATGTGAGCACTGGGGCAGAACAGAGGCAATTTTTCAATTCTGTGAATGCCTTCTGTTGAGGTTCCGACCAAAAGAATTTTTCTCTCACTCCTCCCTTGGTGACTTGACTCAAGGGCCAAGTGATATGAGAGAATCCCAACACGAATCTACGGTAGAAATTAGCAAGACCCAGAAAGCTGCGAAGCTCTCTTATAGTGGTTGGGGCTGGCCAATCCCGAATGACTTGGATCTTGGCTGGATCCACATGCACCCCCCTTTCATCAATAATGTATCCCAGATATTGAACCTGGTTCATGCCAAATGTGCACTTCTCGAAATTGGCACACAACTTATGTTGCCGCAGCATTTGGAGGACTTGTCGGATGTGGTGAAGGTGCTCTTCCAAAGTCTTGCTGAAGATCAGAATGTCATCCAAGTACACCACTACAAATGAGTTGGTGAATGGCCGCAAGATGTCGTCCATCATCCTCATGAAGGTTGTGGGAGCATTCTTCAACCTGAAAGGCATGACTAGCCATTCAAAAATGCCTTCCTTGGCTTTGAAGGCAGTCTCCCACACATCAGAGGGTTCAATCGGTACCTGGTGATACCCAGACTTCAGGTCAATCTTGCTGAAATATTTTGCACCTTTGAGTTGGTCCAGGAGGTCATCAATCCGTGGGATTGGGTACCTATTCCGGACAGTGATCTTGTTTAGCGCCCGATAGTCAATACAGAGTCTCCACATCCCATCCTTCTTCTGTACCAACATGATCGGGCTCCCACAGGGTGATGAACTTGGTCTAATGTGACCTTTCTGCAACAGCTCCTGAATCTGCCTCTTGATTTGATCATTCTCCAAAATAGAACATCGATAGATCGGTCCATTGGGTAGCAGCGCACCTGGGGTCAGATCAATCGGGTGCTTGACCTGATAGTGCAGAGGAACCCCTGTGGGTGAGGTGAAGATGTCCCCGCACTCCTCCACAACCTTATCCATTTGTTGTTGTCGTGCAGAGGAGCCCTGTCTGGAGGTCGTGGCCACAGTCTTCTTCTCGCCCTGGGGGCGAATCATCAGGAAAATGAATTTCCTAGTTTGGGAAATGAGCTTACTGCATTGTTTTGCAGTAACCAAAGAGATAGCCGCAAGAGGTGGTACCTCTGGTATCCTATACAACTTATTTTCCAAAGTAACAATACCAGCCCGAGGTCGAGACTCATACACAGCATGACGCTTCCACAAGTATGGTTGTCCTAATAATACATCAGAAACATCAATAGGAGCAACATCACATAATACCTCATCCGTGAAGGGCTTGATGCTATAGGGAAGGCGGCACTGCTCGCTGACACGGAGATCTCGTCCTTGGTGAAGCCACCCAATGGTGTATGGATGTGGGTGAGATGTGGTTGGCAAGCCCAACCGCTTCACGACGTCTGCTGAAATGAGGTTCTTTTGGCTCCCATTGTCGACAATGAACTGTATAGGGGAGCCCTTTACCCACATCTAGGAATGGAAGGGACGTTCCTCCTCCTTTGGATCTTCTGGTTCCTCCTTCTGGATCTTTGTAGTGGCAACAGTGGCATTGGGCTCCGCATTAATAATCTGTTTCCCTTTTTCATTCCCCTTTTTAGGTTCTGATTCGGAGTGGAGCATGCATCTGACTCAGAAGCCCTCATCTCGGCCAGTAGCGACTGCTTGGCCCGACACTCACTTGCGTTGTGATTGGAGCTCTTATGGAACTCACACCACTTTCCCGTGTCCTTCTTTGGCTTTATGGTGTTGTTCTTTTCTTGTGGCTTTGACAGGTTGTCTTTAGCCACCATGCCTTGGCTCTGTCCTTTGTTCTGCGGTTTGGAAGCACCTTTCCCTTGCTTTTGATTCACAGATCCAAAGTCTCGCTTCTTCTGTTTGAATTTCTGCTCAATCTTGGTAGCATACCGGTATGCCATACCAAGCGAGGAGATGTCGAGGAACTTCATTTTCTCCTGAATGTATCTGTACAAATAGCTACGATACTTTAGCACCAAATGTTTCTCTGAATCTTTGATACCCAACTTTGTGCGCAGGGTATGGAATAGATTCGTTAGCTCGTGCACATCTTGATCCCTTTGTTGTCGCAGTGTGTTCCATTGTATGTACTTGTCCTCATAGCTCCCCACAGGATAGTACTATTCCTTGACGGCATATCGGAAAGAATTCCAAGTTGGTACGGCCGAGAACAGAGAGGGTTATGTCTGGTCCTTGTTCTCACAGTAGGTTTCCCACCAGTCCTTAACATGGGGGGTAGCCTTGAGGAGTGCAAAAATAATCTTCTCCCGGTCTGAAAAGTCATGAATAGAGAAATATCATTCTAATAGATTTAACCATCTATCTACGGCATCTGTGTCTATTTGACCCTCAAATATGGGAATGTCAAAATTTACTTGTACCTTAAAAGGAGTCACACCTCCAGAGTGGCTGTTGGATGCAGATGCGCCACCAGTGGGCAGCCGTTGAAGGATCTGAACAAAGTTATCCATCATCGCGTTCCTTTGTTTTTCAAGGGCCTCCTCGAGCAATATTTTGATAGGATCTCCTGCTCCCTCATCTTTCTTTTCGTCCCCCATGGGCGTCTGTCGAGGTTTGCGAGGTTGATCTTGCAAAGGTTCCACCAGATCAAGCCCTAGCTCCTTATACCCCAACCTCGTTGGGGACATGCAAAGAAGGATCGAGAAAAAGCAGACCGCTCTGATTCCACTGATCCAGATTTATGCACGAACGCAATAGAATAAACATATAACCATAAATACAGAGATGCAGTATAAATAACACTTCATTTCATTAATATCAAAGATTGAAATTTGCTTATAGACAGAATGGAAATAAAACTAGCTAGGGTGCTGGTAGCTATCTCTGAGAAGAGATGTGGTGGCTACAGGCCTATGAAATGAGTTACAATGAGGCTCGAGGGCCTATTTATTATTGAGAAACAATGGGGAACCCTAAACATCCAAAAATCTGACCCTAGGAGATGAAGCGCCAAAACTATGGGCCCCGTTTGGGTAAATTGGTGTTTCAACTTCCCATGGACATAAATTTGGCATACTATCTCTGTTTGACACACATGATACATCATTATAGAGCTCTATTCGAGGACTACAACTTTCGCCATGAATATTAGTTCGCAACGAAATGATATTCGCTGGAGGCACGATGCCCAAAAAACATCGTTTAGGGCCTCAAAACGGCTCCGGAAGTTCAGGACCCGAAAAACTGCTAAAAATAGTAAGTTATGCCGAAACTGAAAGAGACAATGGTGGGGGCCAAAGTGGAATATGCAGGTGGCCACCAATATCCACCTAGATCATTCATGGATCACCACAGTGAAGGGAAGAATCCCAAACACCAGAGGTCTCTCCTCCAAAAGCATGCTAAAACTCTGTGCAACTCTGCTCTTGAAAATAACACAGTTATGGGAGAAAAACTATGTTGTTGACTATAGAAATGGTTTGGCTTGATCCCAAGATATGAATATGTAACTCCAATGATCCATTACTCTCTTATCAATAGGATAGAAGGGTCACCCACTGAAAGGAGGCACCATAATGGCCTAGATCTGAATAGATATAGCCTCCACTTGCTATAGCTTACAAGGACAACCAAACCCTCAATAGGACCTACATTTTAGTTGGAAGATGTAGCTTGGCCAAATGCCTAATAGTGGACAAGATCAGCAAGACTCCTCCAAGAGCTACTCAATGGAAGAGGTGGGATTCCCGATCAGGAACACCCCAGTGCTAAACAACACTATTCTCTGCTAAACAGCCAAGAGAATAAGAAATGTTTAAATAGGAAATCCCTTCAGAAATATCATAATCATGAAAAAAATCCTCTTGATGTCCTCCTCTTCATTTTATAAGTTAGAGATCCTACCAAACCCTAAACCATCTCAATGGTTTAGCTTTATTCACATGTGTTGCCTCCAATTAGAACTGTGTTATGCATCTAGGAGGTTCATTGCATCTAGATAATGCTAATGATTTGGTCCTGGTTGACTCGATCAACTGATCTAGCCTCTTTCACACTTCAGTGTGCTTATGCAGATAGCTTAGATTTAGCCTTTCTCATATTGAGCATTGTTTTTATTTAAGATTCACACCTCAAATACAAAAGATATTGACTTAGTCAAACTTGACTTTGTCCACATGCAAAAATTCTCTTTTCACACATGAGGGTGTGAAATCCAGTTTCTAGAATGATCCCCTTTCATACCAAGAGGGTTTTTATGCTGATTTAAATGAATTATGGGTCTCATTCCCCATTTATTCATCTACTAAGTGCAAAATTCAAAATTTAATATTCTCATTAGCTGCATGCTAATGTAGGAATATTACAGTCCTCCCATCCCAAATATTTCCTGTCCTCAAGCAACTGCAAGGATAGAACTGAAGAGTTTCCACCCAAGGCATGGAGACTGAAATGTATTGGGAAAATATATTTCCCCAAATGGATCCTCCATCCCCAAGCAATCATCCATACAAAATGAGTCACCTCCCAACATGGCAACTCTAGAAAATTCTCCTCCACCTTGAGCTTATGCAATTTAGGTGGGCTAAAAATATGAACATGGTAGACATAGGAGCCTACCCCACACTGTCTTCATTTCCACTTATGATAAGTGTAGAGCATATGCTGATATTGGGTTGCAAAAAAATTCCCCTCAAGTGGCAAGATGAAGACAAGATCTCCAAATATCTCCTCTCCAACGTTGTGAGTCAAGCTGGCCCAAATCATCCTATATGTGATGGATAGGAAATCATCACCATATGGAATCCCATCAATCACATTGCCCACCTCAATAAAAAGAAACAAGTGTTTGGCTATGGTGGCCATATCTCCTCTCATGCTCCCATTAGAACATGCAATACAAAAAGTGTGGGAATCCTCTTCCCCAAAGGACACATCCAACTCATCTGTCTCTCTCCCAATCATGCTTCCACTAAAAATAAGATAAATACCAGAAAATGAAATCATGATCAGCATCAAAATGAGGAAAATGCTGAAGGTTTCATGTGGTGCAAGAAGGTACTAGTAGTTTTCCCAATAGTGACAGCGCAATTTTTCTAACTGTTGCTTCAAAAAATTACATGGCAAGTTGTTTTTTGACACATGGCTGATTATGTATGTTATTTCATCTACTAATGATTGGTAAATGGTTGTGTACATCAAATTAACATACATGAAGTAATACAACACTTTCCCATGGCCACATAAGATATGGTTGTCTCCATCATACATTTTGGCCCATTGTCGATTAGGGAGCTCAATGAAAAGATTGCCCTCTTGTGGAGAAATGAACTACATAGAAATGGTAAGAGTATGCAGATCACTAAATGCAACAACAATATCCTTACAATGTACTATAAGTAAGACAATGATAGGATCCATGAACAAACTCTCCATAGTGCGATGGCATACTCTCATGAAGAGAAATGAATCATGCGTTGCATGAAGATCCTTCCTCATATACTTGGAAATACAAGCCAAGAAGATAATGTCATAGTAATAGATGTCTCCACCCATTACTCCATCTTTCTCACCTCCTCCTTGTCCATCAAGTGCATCAAGAGTGAAATTATCCTGGGGACACTTTATCCATAAGTCCATGCTCCAAAGTGACAGCTATTGGCCTATGAAAATAGGCACCTGTTAATACATAGCTCCATTCTTCGACATGTCCATTATCAAATACATCTTCCATAATGCTGCTACAAATAAGAATCTCTTTCCAAAGTGGAAGTACTTCTAGATCATCCAAGGCTAAGGAGTAGCCCCTTTGCACCATGATAGTGGCATCTCCTACTCCTACAACATCATGAAAAGTGTGAGAGAAAATATTCCCTTTCTCTCCCAAGAACATCCAAAGCAACCAAATATTTTGCTGCCTCCCCATACCTCCATCATACAAATCATGAGTTGAAAACATGGTGATTGATATGAAGAATGTCATATCAACACAATGTGTCCATACTCCTTGCTGCCTAATGATGCAAGCATCCTGCCACACATATTTTCCCCACATACCCTTAGAAAGAGGATGATGTCCAAACTCTCTCAAGAGTAGCCATCGCAGCCAAGCCTCCCGCTGCCCAGTATCATAGATCTGCAAGTAGCTTTCCTACTTCTTGCTCATCATCCACATCCATTCATCCACCGGTGGATCATGGAACTCATTCTGTAAATAATTGGTATCCTCCCATTGTAGGACATCAACATTCTCAAATCTTTGAAGAAATTTGCACTTCATGGAATGTTGAAGTGCACCTTCCATGGGATCTCTTGATGAGACCTCCTCCTCATGCATGGCATTCCAAAACCAGTGGGGTCTTGGATATGCTGCAAGTAGAAGTCTCTCTTTGAGATGTGGCATGCTCATTGAGAAAGTGTTATCTAGAGAGGAGAAAATGTTTCTCATCTCAAGATGTTTACCCTTTGTTCTATCTTCCTCCATGGCTTCCTAAATTAAGCTAACATTTGAATGCTCCCATGAGGAATGGGTCCTTCTTTCTTCACTATTTTTCTTGGACAACGTAGTGAAACTCTGCTGCTCTTGATGGGCTTTGGGAACAACTTGTATGGCTACAAGATTTCCTTCTTCTACTATGTTGGCTCCCTCAACTGTTGATGTTGAAGGCTACTCCTCCAAGGCTGTGACAGTGTTGGTACAAACCTCCTCAAGAGGTGGTGAGGGATTCTCTTCCTTTGATTTCTCTTTATCAAATCTCTTGATCACCCTTTGAGTGAAATCTGTAAAATAAGATACTTTTGCATGTCTCACATGGCTGAACCACCAAGTGCTTGCTTCACCCTTCAGGTGTAGTGCTGCAAACTCCACTGCTTCTTTCTCTACCACTAGATGTAGTAGGAAGAATGCACTGAGGCTTCTTACCCAAGATTTCGCTGCAGATGTCCCATCAAAAGTGGACAATAGAAACCTATTGCCCTTGATTTCTCCCTTGATGTAGGGTCTCCTCTCTTCCTCCAGTTGAATGAACTATGGGAAGGCTAGAGTCTCCTTGAAGGCTCTAGGTTGAGACTTGTACTCAACAAGGTATTCACTTAGAATCTGATGATCCAAGTGTCCTCCATTGTTCTTGTCCTCTTCTTTGTGAGAATAGGAAGTGCATGATCCTTCCTATTCTCATTCTTCTATCTGTTGAACCTCCTTGGAGAGGTTCTTTCTAGATCTAAAAAGTGATGAGAGTAATATTATTCTCCCCATAATTTTGATCTTACTCGTGATAGCTGGAACTCACAAGCTGAGCCAAGGCTATGCTCTGATACCACTGTAATATCCCCAAATTGGGACTGCTATCAAGGCTTGCATGAAAAACACATTTTTCAGGAATGTATGCTATAAGATTGGAAAATAGAACTTGGATCCCTTAGATCTGACAATATAAGACCTGAATCCAAGAGGGATTCAAAAAAAAAATCCTTCTAGGTGGGTTAAACAGGTCTCCCCACACCTAATGCAGCTAGAAAATTCCCAAGGAAGGGACTGCAGCAATACAAAAACAACACTCCTGGAAAATAATGCAGTTCATTTGCATGAGATCAATATAATGGTTCATTAATCACTTATACATTAGAAAATCAGGTTTATAATATGGCCCATACATTGTATAAGAGAAAAATGAAGAACTTTGATGAAGAAACCCTCAAGAATGAGGTGTTGCAACAATGTATTAGCTGTAAGAAGCCTTGACAGAATTATATTATGAGCTGAAGCAGATGTACATTACATATCAAATCTAGAAAAAATATATGTACAAAATATTAGATCCATATTAGATATGTACACTAGAAGAGTTCCTCTACACATTCCCCTTGGGGTTTTGAGCAAAACATGAAATACAAAGAGTAGATCTGAGATCTAAAGTTCTAGATCTAAAGTTTGATTCAGGATTTCTGAAGTAAATACAATACAAAATAGATCAGATCTGAATAGAACATGGATCAGAAATCTAATCCATGGATCAACACAGTGAAGGGAAGAATCCCAAACACTAGATATCTCTCCTCCAAAAGCATGCCAAAACTCCCTGCAACTTTGATCTTGCAAATAATGCAGTTATGGGAGAGAAAATGTGTTGGTGACTCTAGAAATGGTTGGGCCTGATGCCAAGATCTGAATATGTAGCTCCAATGATCCAATACTCTCTTATCAGGAGGATAGAAGGCTCTCCCACTGAAAAGAGGCACCATAATGGCCTAGATCTGAATAGATCTAGCCTCCACTTGCTGCAGCTTACAAGGACAACCAAACCCTCAATAGGATCTGCATTGTAGTTGGAAGATGTAGCTTGGCCAAATTCCTGATAGTGGACAAGATCAACAAGACTCCTCCAAGAGTTACTCAATGGAAGAGGTGGGATTCTCGATCAGGAACACCCTAGTGCTAAACAACACTATTCTCTGTGAAACAACCAAGAGAATAAGAAATGTCTAAACATACAATCTCTTCATAATTATCATAATCATGAACAACCTCCTCTTGATGTCCTCCTCTTCCTTTTATAAGTTAGAAATCCTGCCAAACCCTAAACCATCTCAATGATTTAGCTCTGTTCACATGTGTTGCCTCCATTTAGAACTGTGTTGTGCATATAGGAGGTTCATTGCATCTAGACAATGCTGATGATTTGGTCCTGGTTGAATTGGTCAACTAATCCAACCTCTTTCACACTTAAGTGTGCTTATGCAAATAGCTCAAATTTAGCCTTGTTCACAGTGAGAATTGTTTTTATTTAATATTCACACCTCAAATACAAAAGATGTTGACTTAGTCAAACTTGACTTTGTCCACATGCAACAAGTCTCTTTTCGCACATGAGGGTGTGAAATCCAGTTTCTAAAATGATCCCCTTTCATACCAAGAGGGTTTTTATGCTGATTTAAATGAAGTATGGGTCTCCTTCTCCATTTATTCATCTACTAAGTGCAAAAATCAAAATTTAATATTCCCATTAGTTGCATGCTAATGTAGGAATATTACATACAGGGTATTCAAATAACAATTGAGTTTCATTACTTCCCCCTGGAAATGGAGGGAGACTCACAAGTCATAACTATGGAAGCCAAAAGAATCCTCCAAGGATCGACTTCCTCAAAGGTATCCACCAGCTAGAGGTTATCCCATAAGCTCAAGTTTCTAGAACAGCTGATACACAATCACAGAGCCATTATTTTTTTCCATGTGTGAAGGAAATCTAACTCAGTAGCTCGTCTCCTTGTGAATAAAGGTGTGGAAAGCCATTGTGAGCTGTATCATTCCAACCTTAGTCAGGTGGAGGAGGAATCCTTAAGACATGAATGTCACACCCTCATTCGAAAGGATCTTCTCCCACCAGATGCAGGTGATAGAACTGACAAGAACGATAATCATCTCTCACACACCTCAAAGGATGGAGATCTTCTACGTAGAGCCTCACCTGCTATGGACCCTCAAACTGTTATCCATATGCATGAGACAAATGGCATAAGGTATGATGATGAGATGTTGGGTATAGCGTCACCCAATCCAGGGTACCCTCCTGCAACTATCACCATAAATTATTATCATGATTGATTCATCTATTAGCCAAAAACCTTCCCTCGAGCCTGCTTAGGAAATTGGTTATGGCACACAGCTGCATGCAAGGCGTACTTATTGCCATCCCCCTCACATGTGTCCATGATGCTTTAAAAGGATGAGCCCTTAGCCCCAAGAAACTCAGAGTAATTTCCCTCTGCCTTCCCTTCTGACTCTACTTTCACACTTCCCCAATTCCAGATGGCCACGCAACCCTCTTCTCAACACTGAGCTGCGTAGTCGCCTCTGGGCTATGACTTCCTAGATTGCACACCTCTTCCCTAGCACTTCCGCTCCCCGATCATCGACACTGTTTTTCCCCTTGCTGCGCACTGTTCCCTTGAATTCTCTCACCTACCTCATTGTGCAATGGCCCCCAGATTATGCTAGATAACCATATGAGGTGGTCAGAGAGGGGCTCTCCCTGGCTGTTATCATCGTGGAGAGGAAATTTTTTTGGTTTCGATAAAAGGCTCCTCCATTAGAATTTTTTCTAAACAGAGCCCATATCCCAAGCAGGAGGAAGAAGCTCCAGTGCAAGCTGCACTCAGAGGTAGGCGAGGCCCGCACAAGTCTACCACAACACACCAGGTGCACCCCCTGCCTTGCGAGATTGATCCGTTGCTAGCTCAGGTGGAGGAAGAAGATAAATGGGATGTTTGGGTGATGGAATCTCATGGAAACTAGATGCACATCCCTGATGCAGAGGATCCAGAGTCCCCCATCCTCTGTGCACCTGTCCCAAACCTAGGCATCCAGTGACAGACTCTGAGGAATCGACTACGCAGGTGCTCGCTTGCCCCATAAAGGAGGAGGTCCCCCAAAGTGATGATGAAGATGATTATTAAGGCTTGCAAAGCTACACAACTCTTAAAATTTTTTGTCGAGCATGCTACCACTAGTGTTATACCCTTGTTTCTGCATGTTTTGTAATATCTAGATATGTCAGAGCTACTGTGCATATTGTAATTTTCTATCTCAAGTATTTTCTGGGTTGGTTTCCTCCTCTGAGGCAGCCCCAAAACCGAGCAACTAAGGCTTGGATTGGTTAAGCGCAGCTTGCCAACCTCGCCTGTAGCATATGTAATGTTTCTTTTCCCGAATTAAGTGAATACCCTAACTTACCAAAGAAAATACTTAAAGCTAATCTATAATACCAACTAATCCATGTTAAACATCTTCTGGAACATCATTAATGTCTTCTTCCACAACATTTTTTGCTTCATTTTGGTCATTGTCTTCTTCTAATGGATCTTTCATGTCTGCAAATATTCCAAAGTGTCATTTTTCAATCATTCCATATAATGGTGGTTGAGGTTCCTTTGAATTTTTTGCCACACATGATTCATTAAAATCGCCTTTCCTCAAACCAACTTTTTGCATTTCATTTGGAAGAAATTGTAGAGCATTAGTTCTTTCTTGAATAAATTTGCATTGCACTAATTGTTTCTCAATGGAAATGAAATTTCTTCCTTTTTTTAGGCAACATGCTAGTGGAGTAACTAATCATCAAGAACATAAGAAATAATTAAGCAAATTAGCATAAATACATAAAATCTAAAAATAAAATATTTAAATTCAATTCTATATAATGAAACCTACCTGAACCTGAGGATAACTACAAAACCAAATCTCCTTCATTTGAACATAGATATATAAGATAGGTAATCAGTTCTTGTGGTTTTTTATAAATGTGAACTATATCTCCTTTTGCATCTCTATCCTCATATGTTAAGTTTTCTTACAACAACATCATGAACTAGTACTTGAATATGACTCTTCCCATCTACTCGATTCAGAAGAATGGGCTTATTACTGTCCTCTTTTGTCCAACATTCCATATGGATGAATTCACTCATTTATAATAGGTATATCTTCATAAGAAACACGATTTTACTTTTGCGTGTAACATAACATAGTAGAATTTCATTTAAATTGTACATAAAAAAAATAAAAAAATAAAAAAAAAATTTAACATTAATTGAACATAAAATTTCAATGTCTTACCATGAAAGTTACATCTGTAATATTCCCAATTTTCAACAAGATAACTAGAATATTAGAGTTCTTAATTTTCATAATTAATTAAGTAAATAAGAGGGTGGAGGGACCCACAAACCCCATAGATGAATAAAATCTGCTTTTGATATGTGTATGTGGATATTTTAGATCTAGATGTACATTATGGAGTAGTGGATCAACTTCTTAAATGAAGGAAGAGTGGATATCATGGATCTTTAATATAAAATAATGAGTGTCTTGGAGGAGGTCTCTTGACATCATGGTGCATTCAAAGTAAGATCATAAGGCACTTATGATGAGATAGTGGAGGAAGTGGTGCATATAATGCACACATGATGGAGAGTGGGAATTAAATGTAGACATGATTTAGATCAAGGAGAGACAACACAGACTTCATGGAGGCTAGTGGCCACATGTACAACACAGTTAGGAGGTGGGCCAAGACTATAAAATGCTCATAATATTTATAATGAAGATGAAGGCACAATATGTAGAAATTTTAATACAAATTATGTATTGCTTGGATTCTCCTGATCTAACAATTATATGCCACTATTAAATACCAAATCGCTTCTAAAAAAATCTTTGAATAATTAAAACACGATCGACAATAGAAATAACAGGAAGAAAGATCAATCACACATAACACAAATGTTTTTACTAGGAAAGCATAAAGCTAAAAAACCCACTATCATATATTATGTATATATATCATGGATCATGAAACAATCTCATGCAAAACTCTAATCCAAGAGCTCTCAGTACAATATACAATCATCTGACGTTGTCATATAAAAATTGGCAAATTCATGTGCCAATTTGCCGCCTCTAGACAGCTTGCCTCCACTGTGCAATCCCGGCTGATAACAATCCCTGAATGAATGGAATCCTTTTTTCCTTGACTACACAATCCTCATGGGCACATCCAATGTGTGTGTGGTTGCATGAGTGCATCCACTAATGTCACACCTGATAGTCAAACTGTCCCTTTCACCTACATTTCAACTGGGTCTTCATTGGATCTGACATGCATGTAGTTAACATTAGTAAATATTCAGTTGCATGTGAGACCATTGATTCTGAATTAATTAATAATTAATTCACTGATATCTCACTAGTGTATCTTCAGTTACAACTAGCACAATTGAGTTTAACTCACTTAACTAAGTTAAATTACGTTACAACTCACATAACTACACATCCAGCTCTCTTACAACTTTGAATCCCTCTGTTACAAATAATTCCACTTGCATGTCCCACCAACCAACCTTTGAACTCGAATTTCCTATAGCTAACTAAGTTTCCACTTCGGTTAACTATTTCTAAGTGCTCATTGAGAATAGATTATTTTTATTGTCCAAATAATATTAAGGGATAATAATAGCCTACATGCATCTATAAATAGAAATGTGATATATAAATAGAACCTACACATATATCTATAAATAGAGTTCATCTATAAATAGAATTTTCTCATGCATCTATAAATAGACCTTCACCTAAAAATAGCCTGAGGATCCATCCTAGTGTAGGTGCATAATTTTCACTAGGATCTCCTTGTTGAATCTCAACAGTCCCTCTCAACAAGAAAGGAACTATCCTTCACCCTGATCTTGTCTCTATGGTATTTGAATTTTCTCCTAGTGAGCACCTTCGTCAGAATATTTGCATCTTGATCTTCCATAGGAATGTACTGAAGAAAAATGATCTTTCGGTACAGACAATATCTTATATGATGATATTGGATATCTATATGCTTAGATCTATCATGAAACACAATATTAATCGAGAGTTTAATGCAACTATGATTATCACAATGAATCAATGTCGGATCTAAATGAGAGCCAAACAAGCCAACCAAGATCTTTCTCTTCTAGATAGCCTCACATGCAACTTGACTCACTACCAAGTATTCCACTTTCGCTGAACTGAATACCATGAACCTTTGTTTCCTGTTGTACCAAGAAACAATATATTGTAGATTTGACACTAAAGATTCCCCCTGATGTGCTCTTTCTGTCCATTGGGCTGCCTACCCAATCTGTATCCATGAAGCCGTGCAACTTCACCTCATTAATCTTTCTGTACCATAACCCATACTCAGATGTGCCCCTAAGGTATCTTACGACATGCTTTCCCTCCTTCCAAAAGAGCTTTTTAGGCTTAACCATTGCTTGACTTAGTTGGTTAACCACATAGAAAATGTCCGAAGTCATGTTTAGTAGATACATTACCAAACCCACTAACTTTTGATAGACAGTAGCAGCCACTAGCTATCCAGATGTAGCATCCTCTTTCCTCCAATTTCCTGGAAAAGGAGTATCCATGGGTTTGCATCCCTCCATGTGAAACTTACTCAGTATCTCCCTTGCATACTAGCCTTGAGACACAAAAATTTCACCATCTTGCTACAATATTTCCAATCCAAGGAAATAATGAAGGAGGCCCATATCATTCATCTCGAACTGCTTTGAAAGGCCCTCCTTGCATGAGTGTATCAACTGCTCATCACCAGTCAATATTAAATCATCAACATAAAGAAAAATTATTAAAAGCTTACCCTCCACTATGGTTTGGTATAGGTTTGCATCTGCCTCACTTTTGGTGAAGCCCAGTCTGATGAAATAGCTGTCTATCTGAGTGTTCCAAGCACAGGGTGATTGCTTCAGCCCATACATCACTCTTTTGAGTTGACACACATAACACTGTTACCAATGAAATAGGTAACCTGACCTCAAAACGGGAACTCTAGCCCAAAAAGACTAAAAAAACATGAAAAAACACCCCAAAAACAAAAAAAAAGTGTATTCTAGAATGCACTTGGTTTTTTTTTAAGGTCAAATTTCAACATCTTATAAAATTATGCTAAAAATAAAATTGTTTCTTGAAAAAAGGATTGAAAAAACACCCTCAAAACAAAACCAGTTGATGTTGGAATAACAAAAAAAAAAAATTGTGTCATATTTTTGACATTTTTACAAATAGAAATAACATTTTTAATTTTTAAAATTCAAACATTAAAAAAAACCTAAAATTTAAGAAAAAAATAAATTCAAAAAATAAAAACATTTTAAAGCTTACAATTTAAAATTATATAGGAATACAAAAATAAAAATAAAAACAAAATAAAAATTTTAATTCAAACATTAAAAAAAAACCTTAAATTTAAGAAAAAAATAAAAAATAATTTAAAGATTAAAATTTCAAAATATATAGAAATAAAAAAATAAAAATAAGAACAAAACGCGTCAACCAAAATTATTTTGATGTGATTTTTACCGAAAGATTTTCTCACAAAATAAAAATATTAAATTAAAAAAAAAAGCAAGTTAAAAAAAGAAAAAAATTATAAAAAATAAAATATAGAAATCAAATTTAAAAAAGAAAAAGAATATGTTTATTAAATTAAAAAAAATAAAAAATTAAATTTTAAAATAAAAAATTAAATTTAAAGAAATATATTAAATTTTAATAAATTTAAAACTTAAAAAAAAACATCATTGAAATTAAAAGTAAAAAAATAAAAATTAATTAAAAATAAAAAATGAAAAGTAAAATACAATAAAAATATTAAATTTAAAAGAATATATATTAAAAAACAAATAGATTTTAAAAAATAAAATAAATTTAAATTATAAAAAATAATATATATATATATATATATATATATATATATATAAACTTAAATTAAAAATATATATATTAAATTTTAATAAATAAATGAACAAACAAATAAATTTTGAAATAAAAAATAAATTTTAAATATAAAGAAGAAAAAACATTGTTAAAATAAAAAGTTAAAAAACTTTAAAAGTCAATTAAAATTGAAAAATTGAAGAAGATAAATTAAAAAATATATATATTAAATAAAAAACAAAATAATTTGAAAATAGTAAGTTTAATTAAAAAAAAATACCTAATTTTAAATACACAATTTTAATTGAAATAAAAAAAAATAAAATTTTTTATGTAATTAAAAAAATAATAATAAAAAATAAAAAATTTTAAAAAATATTAAATTCATGTAGATAAATAAAAAAAATACAAAATTTACTAAATTTTAAAAAATTAAATGAAAAACTAAACATAAAATTTAATAAAAAAAAAAATACAAAATTTAATAAAAATTATTAACAAAATTTAGAAAATAAAAATTAAAAACAAAAAAAATGAATTAAAAAAAAGTAAAAATTTAAAACAAATTAAATTTCAAATATAAAAATTAAATTAAAAAAAAAAAAAAAAATCGAATTAAAAAAGAATATATTAAAAAATTAAAAAAATAAATAATTTTTTGATCGTGGTGGCGCCACCAATTGGCTTCCCGCCTAGGTGGCAACGGAGGCCGGCTGCTAGACGGGAGGCCGATTCCAGGAATCGCCCTCCTACAGCGTGGGAGGCCGATTCTAGGAATCGCCTTGAGGCTGATTCCGGGAATTGCCCTCCCGCGACGGGAGGCCGATTCTCGGAATCGGCCTCCCGCCGCGGGAGGGCAAGTGGCGATGGAGGCCGGTCGTTGGGCAGGCGGGGAGGCTGCATGCCAGTGGCTGGCCTTCGCCACCACCTGGGCGGGAGGCCGATTGGCGGCGCCACCACGATCAAAAAATTCTTTTTTTTTTTAATTTTTAATATTTCTTTTTTTAATTTGATTTTTTTTTTTAATTCAAAAAATTTAAAATTAAATTTTTTTTTTTAATTCAAATTTTTTATTTTAAATTTAATTTGTTTTATTTATTTATTTTTTCTTTTTAATTTTGTTTTTAAATTTAATATTTTAGATTAATTATTTTTTAAAATTTAAAATTTATTTATTAAATTTATTAAATTTTAATTTAATTTTTTTTTTTTTTAATCTTTTAGTTTATTTAGTTTTTCATTTTTAAAATTTATCAACTGTTTCATTTAAAAAAAAACAATAAATTTATGGATATTTATTTTTTAATTATTTGCACGTTGTTTTTTTCATTTTTTTTTGTTTTTTAATGATAGTTTTTTTTTTTTTTTTTCAATTTTAATTTAAATTTTTTTTTTTTTTTAATTTTTAAATTTGTATTTTTTTTCTTCTTATTATTATTTTTTTAATTTAAATTTTTAAATTTAATTTTTTCTTCTTTGTATTTTATTTTTTTAATCTAAATTTTAATTTTGTAATTTAAATTATTTTTAATTTTTTTTTTTTAAATTATATTATTTTTTTTAATAACTTAGAAAATTTTTTTTTTGATGTTTTTATTTATTTTTATTGTTTTGGTTAATTTTTGTTTTTTTTCTTTAAATTATGTGTTTTTTTTTCAAATTTTGTCATTTCTTTCGATATAATTTTCAAATATTTTTCTTTAAATTTTTTATTTTTATGAGTTAATTTTTTATTTTTTTACATTTTTATTGGTTTTTTTTATTGTTTTTATATATATTTTTTTATCTGGGTTTTGTGTTTTATTACCAACATGAAAATCACCACTCTAAAAAAAAAAGGTTGATGCTGCATCAATACGTTTCAAAATTAGCATGAAAATTACCGCTCTAAAAAATAAAAAGTTGATGCTGCATCAATACGTATCAAAATTAGCATGAAAATCACTTACATTTTAAAACAAATATTCATACTTCATAAATAAAAATATTAGTGTCAAAAATGTGCTCCAAAAAAAAAAAGGTGATTCTGCATCACCACTTTTCAAAATGGGGTGCTTTTTATGCTACCAAAAAAAGGTAGGTAACAGTGCGATTACCTATTTCATTTGTAATAATGTTACATGCGACTCACTATTGAAGATCTTAAATCCTTCAGGCTACTCTATGTACACCTCTCCCTTAAGGATCCCATTGAGAAACACAGTCTTCACACCCATTTGATGATTGTGCCAGCCCATCTGCACTGGGAGAGAAAGGATGGTCCTTATGGAAGAATAACTTGGGAAATGTGCAAAGGTTTCTTCATAATCTATCCCCTCGATCTGTGAGAATATCCAGGCAACAGATCTGGCCTTGTATTTCTCAACACTCCCATCAACAGTTTTCTTTACCTTGTAGATCCATCTTGAACCTACCACTAATTTATCAACTGGCCTTGGAAACATTTCCGAAGCACTGTTTTTTAAAATGGATTCATACTCCACCATTTCATTTACCCATGTGGGCTTCTACACTACTTCTTGAAAGGAAGATGGCTCAGTCACAATTAATTTTCTCATAAGAGCCATGTCTCTAGTAAATCGGTCAGGAGACTATCTTTGTCTGCACTGTGAAGTAGGGGTTCCTACATTCTGTGCAGCATCAAGTCTCAGCCTATCAGCTTTTGTGGTAGGCCTTCTACCATTTCTGATGTTTGGTTCTACGTAAGTGGAATCATCCACTCCATGAACCTCTTATTGTGTCTGATCCACATCCAGAGACTCATCTTTGGGAACCATCAGTTCCTCCTCTACATACAAGTCAATCTCCCTCTCAAGTGACAACAACATGGCTTTCCCCTTGTTGGGATCCTGTGATCTGGCCGATTGGAAAACCAAAATGACAAGGCAACATATAAACCTATCTTTAGAGCTCTAGGATCTATCCCCCCTAGTCTTAGAGAGGGATATATCAATATGTTTGCAAAGATATGACTTGTTTTCTTGAAAAAAACTGATTTTAGGCTAGTTATTAAGCATGAGTTTGTTTGATTGTTTTGTGGGATATGATAATCTAGGCATCATAGATAGAAAAGGGGAAATCTTTAATTCATTGGGCAATGGAGTCAATCAGAAGTTCGTAACAAGTTTGTAGATGAATTAGGGGTATCAAGGGGAAAATCTAACGTGGCTATTGGATCTACAAAGTTTTCAAGTGAAATGAAATGAACATTAAGGGTTTAGAATGAAAAGTAGAACTAAGGGCAGTTAAGAATCCTTAATTATATGTACTCTTAAACAAAGGGACTTAAAACATCATTTGAACATGAAAGAGTATTTTATAAATAGCGCTAACCATGAATTCTACAAATCACACTTCAATAAATGACAATTTCAAGAAAAACTTTCAAAATGAAATCTAAAAGTCAAGGAAAACTCTATTTCATCAAAAATTTCACTTTCAAGGATAAGAAAACATTCAAGATCCACAAATAACTGCATTCATAGAAGAGGGAACTCCTAAAAATCTGTGATTACAACTATAAAGACCTTCAAAACAATTATTTGAGCAAGTAAAAAGGGTATGATAAAAACATACATCTTTGGCAGACTTTGGACAATGCTTCTTTAAAGGGAGATTTCAAAAACAGTTTTTAAGTAGCAACAAGGAAGCAGGGAAAACCATAAATCATTCTTAAGGCCACTGCATTGAAATATTTACAAAATAAACAAGCATAAAGGTTGAAAATTAGTCAAACTACTTAATAAAACCTTCAGTAGATGAAAACATAAAGACGGTGAAGAGTAAACAGGTCTAAGGTGCTTCCAGGAGACATTTCTTAGCCTAAAACTTTTACTCTACTATAAGCAAGAAATGATGAAAACAAAATGGAAAACAAGAAAAACATAAATAGATTGGAATACTTCACCGAAAACCAAGCTCAGGGATCCAATGACAGAGCTTTCTCCATCAACAAATAGGTCAAAACATCCATAGGTTCTAATACATCAATTTCTCTTCAATCTCAGCAGAACTATGTATTACTTCAAAGAGTTATCAAATGCCCCCTATACAATGAGTTTGAATGTAGTATTTATGCTGCAAATGAGGAGGTGGAAACATATGGGGTTCAAAATTTCATTAAATGAAATAGTAAATGCACTCCTATCCTTAAAAACCATGCAAGGCATAAGGTAGGAATGTCTCTCAACTACTTCTCTATGTAATAAATCTGTCTTTACTTCCTGAGGATGAAACAACTGAAAATATTGACTTTTAAGGCATTTTTCTGTCTTTACAATAACTGTGTGACAGTTTTTAAAATATCTTTTTGTGTAATAACTTCCAATTTTACCTTTGAGACATAAATTAAGTGAAAGGTGTCAATTTTGAGTTATTAAGTGAATACCTGCTCCTTTGATGTATCTAAGGCTATCTTTTAAGCCTAAGTCTTCTTGATTTAATTATAAAACTACTCTTTCGGCCTAATCTGCCTTTATTTAATCATTAAATTGTGTTTTAAGGTCTGATGATGCTTTTAGCATCTATAATGTAACATCATTGCCCTTTCCCTTTCTGATTGATTTGAACCTTTATTTCTCTGCTTCTTTGGCCTTCAATTGTCCTTTTTGCTAACTGTATCCACCTTCAAACTGTGTATTTTAACCTTAAAACTGCGGGATTAAAACTTTGTAATCTTCGGTCTTTGACTTTAATCTTCATCTTTAACCTTTAATCTCCACTATCGTCCTTCTGTTTTCTTTGTCAGTGTGTAAATGGCTTTTGGTGCGTTGGAGGGTTGATTATATAACCAATGCTTACAAAATATCGATAGAACCATGAAATCAACCCTGGAAATTCCTTTTCTTCGTGATTTGGCTTCTGTTCGGACCACAAAGGTCATCATATTCTAGCCCCGTCCCTTTATGGACTTGTTGTGGTAAAACACAACCCCACCATTTTTGACTTGTTCACTTCAAATAATGGGGACCCTTTTTATAAATTTTTGGCTAAGCACCTTTTAGGATTTTATTTTAATGATTATCCTACGCTTTTGTTAATTTTTCATTGTCTTTGGATTCTTGTTTTGATTGAATCGATTTTTTATAAGCCTCCCATTGACGCTTGTTTCGCCTCATTTGGTCAACTGGTTTAAAAATGGTTCTCCTATGAAGGACCATCATTTTTTTAGTCTGGGTTAAAAATGCTATTTTTTTATTCTTTTTCGGAGTAGCTATAGTTTAGAAAATTTCATAGCTAAACTAAACATCATTAAAATAAAACCAAAATAAAAATTAAAATAAAACCAAAATAAAAATAAAAATAAAAAAATATATATATTTTTTTTTTTACATCATCGGATCCGTCGCAGATCGCAGATCGCAAATTTCTGATTCACCGCAGATCGCAGATCGCAAATTTCAGAATCCGTCGCAGATCACAGATCACAAATTTCAGAATCCATCGTAGATCGCAAATTTCAGAATCCGTCGTAGATCACAGATCGCAAATTTCAGAATCCGTCGCAGATCGTAGATTGCAAATTTCAGAATCCGTCGCAGATCGCAGATCGCAAATTTCAGATTCGTCGCAGATCGCAGATCGCAAATTTCAGATTCGTTGCAGATCACAAATCGTAGATCGCAAATTTTAGAATCCATCGCAGATCGCAGATCGCAAATTTTAGATTCGTCGCAGATCGCAGATCGCAAATTTCGGATCCATCGCAGATCGCAAGATCGTAATTTCGCAATTTCGGATCCATCGCAATTTTTAGAACATGCACATTTAAAAAACCCTGATCCAAGGTTCTTGCGATATCCGATGTGTTAAATTTTTTTTTAATATAAAGCTTTTGTTTCACCTCACGTCACCCTCACCTCACACTCCACTCACCATATCCTTCCACAAACTTACATGGATGAATTAATGAGTTTTGATTGATTTCAATGGTTTGTTTTATGAATTTTGGGTTTGGATTGATTCCAATGGTTTGTAAATTAATTTTTTATATTTTTATATTATAATAATTATATTATAATTATAATGTTTATTATAATTTTAATATAATTTGAATTATAATATTAATCATATTTAAATTAACTTTTTCAAATCATTCATATATTAATTTAATTTTGTAACTTAATTAATTTCTAAATTAGGTGATAATTAATTAGAATTAATTGTATATATTAGTTAGTAAATAATTAATTTATAATTAATTATTAGATAATTAGAATCTAATTTGGGATTAAAATTCTAATTAAAAATTCTGATTTTTAGCCCAGCAAACAGAATTTCCAGATTTATGCCAGATTTGACTCATCAACTTTGGAGGCTCATAGAATGAGTTTTACTTAGCCAAATGAGGCCCAGGACGGCTCATTGGAAAGATAAAATCAAGGAGAACATTTCTAAGGAGGTTCCACTAATAGATTTGGTCATTAATTGGGTCAAAAATCATGCAGAAAATCAAGCTCCGAATTTCTAAAGCAAAATCAATTTTCTGATTTATTTTCTGCATTTTCATTTGTCCAAGCCTCTTCTAATTATAGATTCGCTCATCAATTATATATTTGGCCAATTAAACTATTCTAGGCATCAATAGAGAGCTTATATTTTATTTTCAATGATTTATTTAAATTAAATTTGATTGGATTTGTTTTAATGCCAGAAATGGTATTTTGGTTTTATTATTACATTTTAATTCATTTTGATTTCTTTTTGCAGGAAAACAGTACAAGATATATGGAGAAAAAGACTTCAATCAATGAGAATGCTCCAGCAATTAAAAGATTGGAATTTTTGAGCAAATAAAAGTGATTGGGCAGATTTTATTCAACAAACTTTCATCTCAAGAATTCCTTTGCAAAGATTATAAATTGCAGATTGCAAAATGTAAAAAGGGCTGCTCTCCTCTGCAAGGCTGGACTTCTAAAAGCATTTCTGTTATAGGAATTTAGAGTTGTAGATGGGGAGGAGAGAAAATTTCAGATCTGAACATTAATGAGGGTTTATTCTTTATATCTTGAATTATGCATGATGGGCAGAGTTTGCATTTCTGCAGCTCTAGTCTTGAAAGCAAAAATTCAAGTAATGTAAAGTACTGTTAGAGACCAGGATTAGAGAAGCAGATTCAATTAACTGGTATTTTTGGCATTTCTGTATCAAATACCAGTTTCATTTTTATTTTAATAAAATTGTTGTTTCATTTTATTCAGGTTTTGGCATTTCTGTTGATATGGATAATTTGTCTCAAATTGTTAAGTATCTCTGCTCTTATGAATTAAACTCTGATTTTTGAGTAACCATTACTCAGAAATTTTTCTTATAACACTGATTTATTAAATAGTAATGTGTAGTGAATTTCTTCCACATATTATTGTTTAATTATTAGTTTGACTGATATGATAATCGATATCATTTTTGTGAATTTCTTTCGGAGTGTTGTTGATTTATTATTTTAGTCAAATGGTCTCAATAGAATATGTTTTGGTACTCACAAATGTGAGCTAATCGAATTTCTTCGTTAGTTTGACATTAATTAAAAACCAGACATATTTTAATTCTCATCACTTAATTATCTTGCTCTTAATTGGGTTAGATTTTCATCTACCTGATTGAGATAGGATTTAGATTAGTTTCTTTTTTCTTGCATTATAGAATAAGTTTGCAATTAGATTAAATTTACATTCTTTTAAGTCCTCTTTTCGAAGAGGAAAAATCTTAATTGTGGTTTGGCTGAACCCAAATCAGCTTAAGGGTCATTCTCTTGCCTGATCAGCAAGAAGAATTGATCTAATATCCCTGTCTATTGGTGGTTAACGATACATCATAAACCAATAGCGATAGGGAAAAGTTAACTGGACCTAGTTAAACCAGTTGGAGCCACTATCATAAACGGAAAAGGAGCTGCATTAAGGTCCGAACCGGGTGGTTATCCCCCAATGTTGTAGAAACGATTTTCGAGGCTTCAACAGGATTGTGGGAGGGTTTTCAGCCCTTAAAACCACCATAGAACCTGCAAAAAAAAAACACAAAATATGTTATAAAATCATACGCGAGGGCTTAAAACTACTTTACAGAGGTTAATGGAGTGGCGGAGGAGCAGTGAGGAAGAAATGAATGCGCAGAAGGGCTTTCCATGGTTAAAATCACGAAAAATGGGGTTTGAAAGGACTTTGGCGCGAAAAATGGGTGAAGTGGTTTTGAGAAACTACCGACGGTTTTTGCGTGACAAACGAGTGGTAAGTGGTTTATTATAAAACAAACGCGATCGAATCATTTAGCGACATGCATTCTTTAAGAAACCAGTGGTTTCACGTGGAAATGAGGTTTTAAACCTCGGGAGAAAATGTTGCGTGATATCGCATATGAGCCGTCGGATGGGAAGGGGTGGATCTGACGGTGTGGAGAGGACCAGGATGGTTGTTCAGCAGGATCATTTTGATCAGATAAAACTAGGATCATCGGATGAAAAGAATCAATGGTGGGGATGGATGGATATGTATTAGTCGGATGAGCAAAGGAAGGGAGGGGATGTGGTAGCTACCATTCGATCTAATGAGATCGACGTTTGAGATTGGTTATGAGAAAGCATAGGTAAGAGAAGGGCTGGAGGAAAGGTTTCGTGGAGGAATAAGTGACCAGGAGCAAAAGAAAGAAGGGCTTATCGCATCGGGAGACCGGTATAAAAAAGTTAAAGGGAAAAAAGAAAAGGGAAATGTTGATGCACGATGGTGATGGGGCTGAAGCCTTGGTCACGAGCTCAATCCTGTGGAGGAGAAGTGACCAGGGGCCAGGAAAAAGGAGCTAATCGCATCAGCGAGGAAAATTTTCCAAAGGAAATGCGGATTCATAGAATAAATGCTGATGCGATGGGGGTTTGGGCGCTTGTTCATAGCGCTCAGACATATGGAGAAGAGGAGCAAAAGGCTTAATCCATAACGGGCTTAAAGCCTACATATAAAAAGATCATAAAAGGTAAGAAACAAAGGTTTTTAAAGCCTTTTTTGGATGTTCTGATAGGGAAAAATGAGCATTTTTGAACCAAATAAAAGGGTTTTACAGGTTTTAAAGGGGGTTTTTGAAGGTTTTTAGGACAATGAAGGGTAAATGAGAGGAGAAAAATGAATAAAATGGTCTTAGAGACTGATGGAAAATGGCCTACATAACAGTCTCTTTTTATTCAACAATGTTTCTTGAGGATTTTGAATAGGGAACAACAGGTATAAGGAATCTGCAGTTAAGGAACAACAATAGGGAACAAAAATTAAGGAACAACACTGCTAAGGAACAAGAGGTTTCAAGAATAAATGATTTTCCATAAAAATAATCTCTGGAAGGCTTAAAACCTGTTTTAGCCATCATTTGTTGTGACAAAATTTACTGATGGCTAACACCCCTCATTGAATTTTATATCCTGTCGCATAAAAATAATCTTACTGTTAGGAAAATACACATGATAATTATGGTGTGTTTCTCTGTACCCCACAAATATCCCAACTTCGGCATTCGGCTCCAACTTCTTCCTGGAATTCTTCGTCATATGCACAAAAACAGATGAGCCAAAAATATTCAAGTGTGAAACATATGGTTTCTTACCAGTGAAATATTCTTCAAGTGTATTCATACCAAGTACTCTATGAGGACAACAGTTCTGCACATAAACCACAGTGTTGTATGATTCTGCCCATAAATGCATTGGTAGGCCCTGATCATGCAACATTGCTCGTGATGCACCCACGATCGTTTTTCTCTTCCTCTACGCGACCCCATTTTGCTATGGGTTATGAGGTGCTATGAGTTCTCTTCAAATTCCTTCTTTGTTGTAGAAGTATTTGAATTCGTTAGAGATGTATTCTCCAGCATTATCGCTCCTCAGAGCCTTAAATTTCTTCCCTGACTCTTTCTCCACTAATTCCTTACACTCACACAACTTTGAGAATATTTGATCCATCTTTTGCATGAAGAAGATCTAACATTTATGCTAAAATTCATCAACAAAAATAAAATAATACTTATGTTTTACTGTTGAAGCAACCGATAATGGTCCACACACATCTGTGTGAACTCTCTCTAGGATCACTGAAGCATGATTCTCCTTTTCATGAAAGGTGGACTTTACATACTTCCCCATGGCGAAACCCTTGCACCGATCTAAATGAGCAAGTGTTCCCATTGGAAGTCTAGTAGATATTTGTTGCATGACTTTCAAGGCTCCATGATGAAGATAGCCCAATCACCTGTTCCATAATTCACCCTCATCTCGGCTCACTACTTTTTCTTCTTTGCCCATCATGGTAGTGCAACCATCTACCTGTAGCTTTTAGAGATTCTTAACTTGAATCCCTATCCTCTTGGCTTGACACATTATTTTATATCACAAGAAAACTTTTCCATCACTAAAAACAATGTCATAGCCTCTGTCCTCCAACATTGCGACTGAGACCAAGTTTTTCTTCAGAACTAGAACATGCATAACATATTTCAATAGAAATGGTTTTCCTGATTCCCTCTGAAGGGTAATGGTACCAATTATAGTTGCAATGTATCATCCATCATCACCCATATCTATATGTATTTGGAGATATTTCTCCTCCAAGTCACTGAAAATCTCCTTATCTCCTGCCATGTGGAAGGAAATCCTCCTTGCCTTTGCCACTTTATTTTTCCATGCATCAAGTAATGCAACATCTGTCGAAGTGGGCTTAGGAACATCATTGTCAATGAATTCCTTCAAGCCGTTATCTTCGAGTACCACCTCCATCCTGTCCTTCCAAAAAATGTAGTTTGAGTTGCCCTCGAGTGCATAGTCTATCCACAAGCCATTGAAAGCCATTTCGATGTTTACCTAACTGTAGCACCAAGAAATATTTCTGCAAATTCGAATTCTTCCCACAAACAAACTTAGCTCCTGCTTCAAAATTGCAATCTTCTTTACTCTGATACCATGTAGAAATTTTAATACAGATTACGTATTTCCTAGATTCTCATGATCTTAAAATTATATGTCACTCTTAAATATAGATTCGCTTCTACAAAAATCTTTGCAGAATTTAAAACACGATCGCAAATTGCAATAACATCAAAAAATATCAATTTCACACATAACACAGATGTTTTTACTGGGAAAGCATAAATCTAAAAAACCCACTATCATATATTATGTATATATATCATGGATCACGAAACAATCTCATACAAACTCTAATTGAGGAGATCTCAGTACAATATACAATTGTCTCACATTGTTATACACAAATTGGAAGATTCATGTGCACATTTACTACCTCTCGACCACCTACCTCTACTGCACAATCCCAGCTGATAGAAATCCCTGCATGCATGGAATCTTTCTTTCCTTGACTGTGCAATCATCATGGGCACATCCAATGTGTGTGTGGTTGCATGAGTGCACCTACTAATGTCACAACTGATAGTCAAACTATCCCTTTCAACTACATCTCAACTGGGTCTCCACTGTATCTGACATGCATGTAGTTAATAGTAGTCAATCTTCTGTTGGATGTGAGTCCATCGATTGTGAATTAATTAATAATTAATTAACTGATCTCTCACTGGTGTATCTTCAGTTAAAACTAGCACAACTAAGTTTAACTCATTTAACTGAGTTAAACTAGTTTACAACTCAGATAACTACACATCCAACTCTGTTACAACTTCAAATCACTCAGTTACAAATAAGTCCACTTGCATGTCCCACCAACCAACCTTTGAACTTGAATTTCCTATAGCTAACTAATTTTCCACTTTAGTTAACTATTTCCAAGAGCTCATTAAGAATAGATTATTGTTTACTTTCCAACTAATATTAATGGATAATAATAGCCAACATGCATCTATAAATAGACATGCAATATACAAATAGAACCCGCACATACATATATAAATAGAATTCATCTTTAAATATAATTTTCTCATTCATCTATAAATAGACCTTCACCGAAAAATATCCTGAGGCTCCATCCTAGTGTAGGTGAATAATTTTCACTAGGATCTTCTTGTTAAATCTAAACACAATAGAATGTAGGCTTTAGACTATTATTTTTTATATGTTTAGATCTAGATTTTTCATGTGACATTTATATGCATGCTTATGTTGTTTAGCTAAATCTACAGTGTTGTTTAGCACACGAGTGTTTCCGAGCGGATATCCCACCCTTGCCCAAGGGGGAATTCAAGTGCCTACTCTAGGAAGCTTATTTTGAGTTTCCATACATCATCAAGCATCGGTGCCACATTCAGCCACTCTCATATGCACATTCAGTCTCGGGAATAACGCATTCCTACTTGAGGGTTTGAGAGGTGGAGGTTGTTTCTAGCATTTTAGCTAGGAAAGTGGTGAAGGATTCATCATTTCACGTTGTTCTTCAAGATTAGTCTTCCAGGATCTATATATTCATATATGGAATTCAGGCCAACATTTCATACCTCCTTGCAACAATAATTCCCTAAGGGATTGCATAGTCTAGTCTTGAAAATTTATTGGAGGAAGGAGTTTTATGTATTTCAGTTGGAAATCCTAGAAGGGATGATATCCTTACCTTGTATTCATTGTTTCCATCATTCAGGAGCTTATTTGCATCATCTAGCAGCAGGCTTGAGACTCTCCCTCCTTGACAGTGCAATTTTCTTCCACTGTTGAGTATTCAACAACCATATTCAGTGGAGGAGGATAGAGAGGCTAGATCATGAGCTTCTAAATTGAGGATATAATGAAGGGGTCATCCCTTCAGTCATAGATATGATTATACATCATATTGCAACCATCCTTGATCAAATTATGCTTCTGATTTGCATACCCAACAATCATATTTGTAGGGCCTAAGGGGGTGATTTTCCAATATTTTCAGATCTATAAATCCTTTCTAGGTTTTCTTGGGTATTCATCATAGAGCCTGGATCTAAAGTTTTAGCATCATCAGAGCTCTAGAACTACGAAATCTACACTTTTATATTTTTCCAATAGTTGTAGTCCCAACATTTGCAGCAGGGATAGTGCATTATTCCTTCCAACAGTCCAATAGTTACAGAGTCCCTCTTGTGGGATCATTTCAAGGTCATTCTAGGCCATCTCTTTGGCTTGATTGTCTCATATTTTGAGCATTTTTGTATTGTTTATCCACCTACCATATAATAAAATGGCTCAAATACTTTATATATTTGTATGGTGTATTTATATTAATTGTTTAATTTGCTACAGTTCATCTATTGTTTTTTTTTTAAACTGCATTCTCTGTTTTAGGATATTACGGTGGTATCATAGCATGATCATTGGCTCAACTTGTGGTCACTTCATATTTTTCATCAAAAGAAGAAGTAGAAAGTATAGATCGATCATGAAGGAGGATTGCAGTTTTGCCACTCTTCTCTTTAGATCCATGCTATATCTCTCCAAGGAGGTCAAAAAAATTAAGACAGAAATGAAAAAGGAGCATCCAAGAAGATTGGATGAGGAAGTTCCAAGCACTTCCTATCAGTAGAAGGAACAACCGGAGAAGCAAAGAGCTTCACATCATTCTACTAGATCCACTTCCTTTGAGAAGGAAATGGAATGGTGTGAATATGAAGGAGTCTTGGGGCATGAGACACTAAGTAAATATTTGTCCAAATACAAAGCACAACCTAGAGAAATGAAGGATAATCTCTCTCTCCAACATTTTTTGCAACTCAAAGAATAAAGGAGATCCCGAAGCTATAATAGAAGAAAGAGGCATAGATTATTCTTGCCTACATTTGATGGATCTTCCACAAGCTCATTGATGGCTCGAAGGGAAGAGTTAGACATTATTTCTACAATATCCTGTAGCAGAAAGAGAGGTTGTAGAGGTTGCAACGCTGCACCTAGAAGGTGAAGAAGGAGATTGGTGGTTCAGTTATTTGTAATATATGAAAGTGTTTACTTATGTAGATTTTATTCAAAGACCGAAGAAGAATTTTGGTATAATGAAACCAAATACATATCACATAGATACATCTCCCATCATTGAGGAGATAGTGCATGAAGAGCCAAAGGAATATTTCCTCATTATCGCTCAGGAGGAGGAGCCTCTGCCATCACCACCAGCTGCAGATTTAATTACATTAGGAGAAGGATTAGTTGCATATTTGCAAGATGGTCTTGAGCTCTTGAAATTAGGAGCCCCATGCATGATTCATGAGATGCATGAGGATGAGACATATACCAACCCTAGTACAGTTGAAGAGATGCAACCATCATCATTACCAGTAATTGGGGAGACCATTGCATTGGTTGGAGGAACTCTTGTAGATGTGCACGATGTTCCCAAGATTAAGCTTATCCAAGGTTTTCACATAATTTGATCTCATATTATTTCAGTACTTTATATTGAGATTTGTGAGACCATGAAATTAGGGCAAGTGCATAACCAAGGATTATAGCACCTTGTTGATTTCGAGTAGAAAATTATCACTGCATAGAGGACCCTTGACTTGATCAAGGAGAAAATTTATTTCTATCCTAGTTTGTCATGGTTGAGCTACACCGAACACATTTTGTTGAAGTTTGGAGTTGCAGAAGATGGGAGGAGCATATTCCTATTCAGTACAGTGCCAGACTATGACTTTATCATTGTATGTGGCCATGCGATCACACATGTATCACCATGCAGACCTACAATGTTGTCACTTAGTAGCAGTGATGAGATGAGCGCCCCATTATTCTTCGAGCATTATGAAGGTATATTTTCTCATGAATCACTGGAGGGACAGATGATAGATGGTAGAAATCTTGTGATGGAGAGCACTTTCCATTGTCAAGATGAAGTTTCCTTGATGAGCATCTCATAGCTCAGAGAGGAATCTCTACCTAAAGCGTGTATGGAGCCTTATGGGCTCCGATGGGCCATTTATGAAAGGATCTCATTGAGAGACCTCAATGGAGGTGCACTTCAACATTTCATAGAGTGAAAAGTTACTCAGATGAAGGATGTTGGTATTCTACATTGGGAGGATACCAAGATTGAGCTTGGCATGATTCATCATCACATTTGGATGAATGGATCTGGATGAGGAGCAACAGGTTTCCTACCTTCCTGCAGTTCTATGTTATCGGGCAACAAGAAGCATGGCTATGCTGGTTGCTATTAGGTGAGTATGGGCTTCACCCAACATCTCACATTTGTAGGATCCATGCCATGTATATCACTGATGACATGCATAAGCAAGAGGCATGGTTGCACTGGTTATTGATGAGAGAGCTTGGGCATCTCATGATATATCTTATGTCCATGTATTTTCTTTTTTTTGCGATATTTCTCATGTATTTACATGCACTTTTGTTTGGGATATATCTTATGTTCATGTATATTCTTAGGTTTGGGACATGACATAACTCTCACATGATGTGGCATAAAGGAGCTTATTTTTATTGTTCTGATAAGACATTCCACATGTCCATTAGTATGGTGTTTCTCCATGACTTGCATCATGATGGTGTAAGAAGGAAACACGAATCCCTATTGCTTTGGTTACTATTTGGAGAGTATGGGTTGATTTCTTCCCCTACATTGCATGACATTGATGGAGGATGGAAACATGAGGGCTTACTGCGTTGGCTTTTGTTGGGAGATTATGGCCACTGTACTTGGTATAATGATGATGTGATGGGGAAAGAAGAAGCATTGTTGCAATGACTTCTCTTGAGAGAATATGTCCACTACATTTGGTAAAATGATGTGGTGTGGCAGCAGGAGGCATTGCTGTAGTGGCTTATTTTGAGAGAGTATGGCTCTCACATTTATATTAATGTTGATTTGGCATGGCATCAACAAGCATTGTTGCAGTGCCTTCTATTGAGAGAGTATGACTCTCTTACTTGTTTTCATGATGATCTAGCATGGCAGCAGAAGGCTTTGCTGCTGTGATTGTTATTGGGAGAATATGGTTTGACATTTTACATGTTCAACCATATGTCTCTACTTCTTATTTTTCACTATGTTGATGTGATGTTTGGATCCTATAAGGCGAGCATAGGGGCTTCACTGCGGGAGCAATACCATAGTACGTGGGTTCACATTGGGAGGTATATAATGAGGAAAAAATGATGTAATATATTTGTGGATATATAGGGGGTAAAGGTTTTTTATATTGGCATGTATAAAAATTTGAGCTCAAATTTAATGAAAAAATATAAAGGGGTATAAAAAATCTTAATGAAAAAATAGATACCTACAATATATAGTGAAAGTAGGGGTCTTTTAAATTGGGAAGGTGTATTGGGTTTATATTGGTAGGGGGTTAAAAAATGTGATTTTTAGAGGTATTTTCCAATATATACTCAAATTAAGGGTATTGTTTAATATGATATGATCGCACGTGATATGTTATAGGTTCATTCAGTGAAGCCCTTATGAAGGCCAATAGGGCTAATGATGAGAGCATTGATAGATGCAATCTACTCTATGTGACATGGGTTGAAGAGATAGTTCATGAGTTGGGACTTTACACTTTGGGAAGTAACCACTTCATTTCATCTAACTCATTTATAGAGGAGATATTTGAACATCATATGGTTTCCACTTGGAGATTCATTAATGAGGAGAGAAATCTAACTTTTCAGTTGGAGTTCATTGTAGACATTCTAGAGATGTAGATTTGGAGATGGGGATGCATTACACATTGCGGAAGATGGGAGGCCTTCCATATGAGGATGCCATTTAGAGGGAGGGTGTTTGTTGTAGCATCCACTTTTGAAGTTTCTTGAGGAAAAGCAACATTTTGGTAGGGAGTATTGCAATACCCCCAATTTTCCACAAGATAATTGGAATATTAGAGTTATTAATTTTCATAATTAATTAAGTAAATAAGAGGGTGGAGGGAGCCACAAACCCCATAGCTGAATCAAATCTAATTTTGATGTTTGTATGTAGATATTTTAGATCTAGATCTACATTACAGAGTAGTGGAGCAACTTCTTAAATTAAGGAAGAGTGGAGATCATGGATCTTTAATGTAAAATCATGATGGCTTGGAGGAGGTCAACTGAGATCATGGTGCATTCAAAGTAAGATCATAAAGCACTTATGATGAGATAGTGGAGGAAGTGGTGCATCTAATCCACACATGATGGAGAGAGTGGGAATTAAATGCATACATGATGGAGATCGTGGAGAGACAACAAAGTCTTCATGAAGGCTAGTGGTCACATTTACAACGTAGTTATGAGATGAGCCAAGGCTATGGAAGGCTCATAAATATATATAATAAAGATGAAGGAACAATATAATTTTGGATTTAGATTATTGTTTTTGATCTGTTTAGATCTAGATTTTCATGTGACATTTCTATGCACACTTATGTTGTTTAGCTAAGTCTATTTGTTGTTTAGCACACAGGTGTTTCCCAGAGTAAATCCCACCCTTACCCATGGGGGACTTCGAGTGGCTGCTCTGGGAAGGTTATTCAGAGCTGCCATACATCATCAAGAATTTGTGCCACATTCAACCACTCTCATATACACATCTAGTCTCAAGAATAACGCATTCATGCTTGAGGGTTTGAGAGGTGGAGGTTGTTTCTAGCATTTCAGCTATGAAACTGGTGGAGGATTGATCCTTTCACCTCGTGATTCAAGATAAGACTTCCAAGAGCTCTATATTCGAATTAGACATTCAGGCCAACATTTCATACCTCCTTGCAGCGAAAATTCCCCAAGGGATTGTGCAGTCCAGTCTTGCATATCTATTGGAAGAAACAAGTTTCAAGTATTTAAGCTAGAAATCCTATGAGGGACCATCTCCTCACCTTGTGTTCACTATTTCCATCATTCGGAAGCTGATTTGCATCATCTAGCAGTAGGCTTGAGACTCTCCCTCCTTGACAGTGCAATTTTCTTTAGTTTTTCAATATTCAATAGCCATATTCGGTGGAGGAGGATAGAGATGCTAGATATTTAACTTCAAGCTTGAGGATCTAGTAAATGGATTAGCTCTTCAAGCATAGATTTGATTGTACATAATAATTAAGCCATCTTTAATCATATTATGCTTTAGATCTGCATACCTCGCAGTCATAGTTGTACGGCCTAAGAGGGTGATTTTCCAAGATTGTCAGATTTGGCAATCCTTTCTAGGTTGTCTTGGGTATTCATCATAGAGCTTAGATCTAAAGTTTCAGCATCATCAGAGCTCCAAAACTACTAGATCTACAATTTTATATTTTTTTGGCAGTTGCATTCCCAGTATTTGCAGCAAGGACAATGCAGTATTCCTTCCATCATTCTAGTAGTTATGTAGTCCCTCTTGTGGGATCATTTCACGGTCATTGTAGGCCATCTCTTTGGCTTGAGTGTGTCATATTTTGAGCATTGTTGTACTATTTATCCACCTCCCATATAATAAAATGGCTCATCTATTCTTTATATTTTTATGGTGTATTTAGATTAATGGTTTACTTTGCTGCAGTTCATCTATTGTGTTTTTGTATTACTGTGTTCTCCCTTTTGGGATATTAAAACATCCTTGAGTTTTTTTTTCCCTTGAAGCTTGTTAATAACATTGCAGTTTGTGTGTCTAAATGAAATGTCACAAATATTCAAAGTGGTGATGTTGTGATTTCTTGAAAGCCCGTAACCACTTGTGATTTATTTTGTATATGGTTCACTATCATATTCAATTTCTGGGAAAATGAAACCATGAGGAATATTTGCAATGACTAGGGCATATTCCCTTTTAGGTATGATTTTTGAAATGTCTTCACAATCTCCTGGTATCATTTGATATTCAATACTGTTGAGGCCATTCCAAATGAAATGATTAAGAGTAGGATCAAGTTCAAAATTCATAAGGCGTTGCTTTCTCATCTTTTCCAACTTAAATTTTTCATTAAATCTTTTGAAAGTATATGATACTCCATTTGCATCCTTCTTAAACATCTTTAATGACATAAAAATATATATATGTATAAGTAATAAAATAAAAATAGTTTACATATGAATAAAATTAATGTATAAATCAACATACCTTATTGAATGCAATATAAAAATATTTAAGTGTCGTTGTATAACTTGATTCTGGGTAGCGGCGCACAGCATCATCCCAACTATCTTCATTCAACATTTTAACCATATGTTCTTGTATTTTCACATAAACCTTATTACTACATAAATAAAGTTAAAATTGTTAATATAGTGATATGTATAACAAATACTACCAAAAAAATATGTTTTATGTAAAATAAAATTATAATCAGAGGAAAAGTGAAATTAATTCAACAAACTTACTTTTGAAATTATACGCACATTTCATCCATTGATAATTTACCTCACTTCACACGTGATAGTACTAATTTGAATAGTTTCTCTTCCTTCACTCCTTGGATTTTTCTCCAAGGTGTGATAGTCATATCCTGTAGAAGTTGCTCCATTTCAAGACCTTTCTTACTGTTGGTACATATTATGGGCTTACACTTTTTAACATTCTAAATTTTTATGGAAATATTCTCCCACCGCTCAGAAATCTCATCAATCAATTCCCATATCTCCCTATTTATAAATGCCAACTGAAAATTGTTATCCATGCTTCTGAATATATTTGAATGCATTTTTCCACATTTTGATTTGAATTTTTCCTCAATTTGATAACCTATTTCCATTCAACATTCCTTCTGAAAGGTTAAACTGGCTTTTTCCTTGTCCCCTCCACATTTCTGTATGAATTCATTATGAATAAATCTGACCCTTTGGATGAAATTAATTTTCATTCTATACTCATTATCTGCATAATGACCCCATTCCAATAAATTTTCTTTTTCTTCTCTTAAAATAGCATAAATGATGCATTTCAGTATTTCAAAAAGATAGTTATTAGGATATTCCTCAATCAATTATCTTTTAGCCTCTACTAAATGGCTTCCTCCAATTACATAATATTTCTAATCCAAACATTGTGTCTTCTGAAATTCCTGTTTGTTGGGAACCTGGCCTAGATAAAAAAGAACCACATAATCCACTACATGCGAATATGGATTGAACATGAACAATGTTTTCGGATTATGTACATGTAGGCGCTGGGCCTATTTAATTTGATATTTACATTGTCCTTCATCTATCCTGTTATCACCCAACAAAAATAAATAATTTTTTTTAACATCATTGTGTCAAGTTTGTCCTTGATCATGATTCAAAATTAGGTTTAGAAGTAGTTTAGGATTTGATCCAGGGTAGGTTATATTTTTATAGTTGAAATTCCATGCTTAGGTTCAAATAAACTCTTCTTTAAAAGTCCCTTCATGTCAGATATCCATCATTTCATTTGTGTGTAATTTCCTAAAGGTTCATGTCAAAACCATTCAATTAGCCAAGAAACCTTATTTTTGTAGTGCCACCTATTGAAAAAAAGTCGAAGTGCTAATAGCTTCATAGCGCAAACAGGTAAAATTACACTACAGGCACTATCAAAGCACGATTTTATAGCTATCTTGTCATTTGAGCTAAAAAGTGTCAGAAAATGTTGGGACATGATAGGTTAGTGGTATGATGAGTCATGTAATGATGAGATTCAATGTACACGTCCATGTTTTCAGTCTTCATTGTAATTATAGGTTATGAATGAGGCATCATTCAGTTATGAGATGACATTTTAAATTTCAAAATCTTTCCTACTTGATCATTCTTGTTTTGGTTTGCCTCCATTCGAAATCTCTGAGTTATGAATTGTCAAGCCAAACCTGTGGTTGTTTCATAAAAAGGTTTTCTACATCCCTATTCAAGTGAGGTTGATATAAAATTTATCAAGAGAGGCTGCTGGTTTTATATATTCAAGCAAGGCTGATACAATTCATTAAGCGAGGCTGACAGGTTTTCTGAAAAGCATGGTAGATGAAAAGAAAGTTCACAGAGGGGGACACTGCTTGAGGTATGAACCTCAATACATGAAGGAAATAATTGAAGACCCATCAATGATGGAAGCATTTAGAAGAGTAGGTTACCTTAGGTTTTGTGAAAAATTGCTTGGCTGTCACACACAGGTATCAAAGGAATTTTCCATGAACTTTAATGGAACAACTACTAAGGTTAGGATGCTAAGTGTGTCAATTACACCAGAGGTCATTATTGTTGTTTCAGAGATACCAAGAGGTCAAGAAACTTGGTTGAAAGGCTTCAAATTTGATATGGAGCTATGTAAAGAGTTCATGAGGCCTGAGTATGTATACATGGAACTTAATAATGCTATCCCTAGAAGCTGCATCAAAGACACTTATGCAAGGCTGCTGCTCAACATTCAAAAGTATTTTACATGTGAAGGAAGATATCATAAGGTTTACACATATCATTTGAAGTTGCTTCTTCATTTCGCTGGTATTATTTCACTCGATTTTCCTTTTTATCTGCTCAGGAGTCTTACAAAAATGGCTGATAAGGTACAAGAAAAATATGAAGGTAGTGAAACGTCCTTGTTTCATCATGGTTTAATGAAGTTATTGATTTTAGATGAAATTCAGAAGATAGGCAGGGATTGGTCATATTTATTGTTTATAAATGGTTTTGAGTTGGAATCCCTAACATCTGCAGGAAACCCTAAAACTAAAGGAGTTCCATCACCACCGCCAGCAAAACCTAGTCAACCTATGGTTGCAAAACAAAAATAATTTGCAAAACTGAAGCCAAGGAAACAAATTGGGAAAAGGGAAAAGAAAACAAAAATTCTTGAAACACCAACTACATCACCTGCAAAACAGATGTCAAATATTGTCAAAGAGGAAAAACAGAAACAAGCTGTCACCAAGCAAGAAATCAAATGAGTAACAAGAAGCCAGGCAGTGGCATTAAAAGGAAAGACAGTTGCTATAGAGGACAACCCAGTAATAAAGGGAAATTTGCATGACATACTTCATGCTATTGACATAGAGAAGACACTCATTTTTCAAGCTGAGTTCATTGGAGAATATGAGCATAAACAGAAAAAGGCTAAGTCTATAAAGAAGCTTGAGTTAGAGGAGGAAGATAAAGCTTTCATGTTTCAAGCAAGAAATCCTATAACTGGGCATGCTAAGAAACATAAGGAAGGAAGCAAGGAAGTCCAAAAATCTATTGAGACAGATAAATCTCCTCAAGAAGTTTTTGATCTCTCATCACCTACAGTGAAGCATACAGCCAGCAGAACAAAGAGGGGAAAAGAAGAAATGACAAAGAAAACAGAGTTGCAACATCTTGAGGAAAAATTGAGGTTGGAAAACAAAAAAAATTCTGTGATGAGAAAGAGGGATAGAAAGCATAGTGTTTAGAAATCAGAGTTTAAAAGGGTGAAGGCACTGTGGGAAGGAGAAACTAATTCTGTTTCTAAAACTCCAAGTAGTGCAGAAAGCAATTTTTCAAATGGACAAGCCCAGCAATAAAAGGAAGCCAAGTTTGTCATAATAATAAATACTCGCTAGAGAGCTACTAACAAAATACTGAAAATAATGTGGAGGATTTAGGGACAACACCAAATTTGATTCAGCATGAGGTTGAAAAGCATAGAGTATTAAAATAACAGTCATAGAAGAGCCCATACCTAAATCAAGTGAAAATGAAGAAGGACCCCTGGTGAAGGTCGAAATGACTATGTTTTTCAGTTAATATGGTTTTTAAATCTATGAATTAGGTTTATTTTGAGTTTTTGGCACATTTACAATTTACACTTTGAAAATTTTTGACAAACTCAAGCCACCCAAGAGGTTTCGTAGAGAAAACACTATAAAAAGAGAGAAAAGCAATACGAAACTACTATAGCATCTTTTCTTGCTCCTTTTTATAAAATTTTGAAGGGTAAGAGAATGAATCAAGAACTAAAATTTCTAGGGAGGTTGTATTATAAGGAAATTGAGACAATTTTGGAGGAAATAAGTCAAAATTTTGAAGAAAAAAGGGTTAAAAGGCAGCACTACGAAAGGCGCTACGAAATTTCTATGTTTTCGTAATGGAGTGTATTGCAGCTCATTTGAATAGTTTGAAAATGGTTTTGGATATCTTGAGCTGAGGGAGGAGTTTTGGAATTTGTTAATTCAACTTCCAATAGTTAAAGACAATGAAATAAAGAGTACATGATGGTCAGAATGTTCCAAGATGCAAAGGACCCTATGCCTAAAAAACAGGGGATTGTTTCCTATTTTGATGGAGGTCAACAATATGGTCATGAAGAGTTGAATCCTATCATTAGATTATACCATGTGTTGATATACTTAGCAAATGATGTAATTTAATTTAGATAAGGTTGTTATTTCCTTCATGTATTGAGGTATGAACCTCAATACATGAAGGAAATAATTGAAGACCCATCAATGATGGAAGCATTTAGAAGAGTAGGTTTCCTTTTTTTTTGTGAAAAATTGCAGGGCTCTCAGACAGAGGTATCAAAGGAACTTGCCATGAACTTTAATGGAGGAGCTAATAAGGTTGGGATGCTAAGTGTGTCAATTACACCAGAGGTCATTGCTGCTGTTACAGAGATACCAAGAGGTCAAGGAACTTGGTTCAAAGGTTTCAAATTTAATATGGAGCAATGTAAAGAGTTCATGAGGCCTGAGTATGCAGACATGGACCTTAATAACGCTATCCCTAGAAGCTTCATCAAAGACACTTATGCAAGGTTGTTGCTCAACACTCAGAAGTATTTTACATGTGAAGGCAGATATCATAAGGTTTACACATATCATTTCAAGTTGCTTCTACATTTCACTGGTAAGATTTCACTCGATTTTCCTTTTTATCTGGACAGGAGTCTTGGAAAAATGTTTGATAAGGTACAAGAAAAATTTGAAGGTAGTGAAACATCCTTGTTTCATCATAGTTTAATGAAGTTATTTATTTTAGATGAAATTTAGAAGATAGGCATCGATTGGTCATATTTATTGTTTATAAATAGTTTTGAGTTGGAAACCCTAACACCTGTAAGAAACCCTAAAACTAAAGGAGTTCCATCTCCACCAGTAGTAGAGCCTAGTCAACCTATGGTTGTAAAACCAACCAAATTTGAAAAACTAAAGCCAAGGAAAATAGTTGGGACAAGGGCAAAGCAAACAAAAATTCTTGACACACCAAATCCATCACCTACAAAACAGAGGTCAAAGAGTGTCAAAGAGGAAAAACAGAAACAAGTTGTCAGCAGGAAGGAAATCAAAAGTGTAACAAGAAGCTAAGAAGTGGAATTAAAAGGAAAGACAGTTGCTATAGAGGACAACCTAGTAATAAAGGGAAATTTAGATGACATCATTCATGCTATTGACATAGAGGAGATACCCATTGTTCAAGCTCAGTTCATTGGAGAAGATGAGCATAAACAGAAAAAGGCCAAGTCTACAAAGAAGCTTGAGTCTGAGGGGGAAGATGCAGCTTTCATATTTGAAGCAAGAAAGCCTATAACTAGGCATGCTAAGAAACTCAAGGTAGGCAGCAAGGAAGTTCAAAAATCTATTGAGAGAGCTAAAGCTCCTAAAGAAGTTGTTGATCTCTCATCACCTACAGTGAAGCATACACATGGAAAATTTTAGGCGCTAATATTCGTAGGTGGGCTAATTTTCCATGGTTTTCATAAAAAAGATTCGCCAATTTCCATTTTTTTCTAAAAGTGATTCACCCAAATTTTATAGTATAAAATTATGTTATCCTAAAAATCGCCAAAATTTTATAAATACTATATAAATTGATTAAAAATTTGGATATATTTAAAAAAATTTCACCAAAATATTTAGAATCTGCATGACGGACTCGTAATATTCGCCAAGTTTCTAAAATTTAGGATAAATTTCCATCCCTAAAATTTTCCCTGAGCATACAGCCAGTAGAACAAAGATGGGAAAAGAAGAAATGACAGAGAAAACAGAGTTGCAACACCTTGAGAATAAATTGAGGTTGGCAAACCAAAAAATTGGTATGATGAGAAAGAGGGCTAGAAAGCACAGTGTTGAAAAAGCTGAGTTTAAAAGGGTGAAGGCATTGTGGGAAGGACAAACTGATTCTATTTATGAAACTCCAAGTAGTGCAGAGAAATTTCTCAAATGGACAGTTCCAGCCATAAAGGAAGCCAAGTTTGTTAGAATAATAAATACTCACTTGAGAGCTACTAACAAAATACTTAAAAATCAAGTGGATGATTTAAAGTAGCAATTAAATTTGATTCATGATGAGTTAAAAAGGAGAGGTATTATAATTACATTCATAGAAGAGCCTATAGCTAAATCAAATGAAAATGAAGAAGGGACCTCATGAAGGTTGTAATGATTGTGTTTTTCAGTTGATATGGTTTTTAAATGATGAATCAGGTTTATTTTGAGTTTTTGGCACATTTACTATTTACTCTTTGGAAATTTTTTGACAAAAATTTTCACTTAGCAGTTTCGCAATGCAGATAGTGTAAAAAGAGAGAAAAGTGCTATGAAACTATTGTAGCAACTTTTCTTGCTCCTTTTTATAAAATTTTGAAGGGTTAGAGAATGAATCAAGAAGTGAAATTGCTAGGGACGATGTATTAAAAGGGAATTAAGACAATTTTGGAGGAAAGAAGTAAAAAATTTGAAGAAAAAATGGTTAAAAGGTAGCGCTATGAAAGGTGCTATGAAATTGTTGTGTTTTCATAGCAGAGTGTATTGCAGCTCATTTGAACATATTGAAAATGGTTTTGGATAGCTGGAGCCTAGGGAGGAGTTTTGGAATGTTTTAATTCAACTTCCAACAGTTAAGGACCACGAAATAAATAGTACATGATGGTCAGAATGCTCCAATAATGCAAAGGACCCTATGCCTAAAAAATAGGGGATTGTTTACTATTTTGATGGGGGTCAGCAATATGGTCATGAAGAGTTGAAGCCTATCATTTAGATTCGACCATGTGTTGATATACTTGGAAAATGATGTAATTTAATTTAGATAAGTTTGTTATGGATAGTGACAAGGAGTTTGAATCTTATTTGTAATAGGATTGTTTATTAGATTAGTTGTCTTTTTGTAATAAATTTTGTGTCTTATCGTTATGAAAGGTGTCAAGAGTCAGAAATTTGATGTATCTAGCCTAAGATGAGATCACATTATGTTGTAAACTGTCTATTAAAGACTAAGAAGTCAAATGTGCAAGAGGTTGGAAATTTTTGGCAAAAGACTGTGCTTATTGTAATTGACTGGTTTTCAGCTAATACATAGAGTTTCTACTTAACCAAATTGGGATTCAGAAGGATTTTTGGTGTGTTCCTATTCTATTTTAATCTCTCTATTATCCTATTGCAGTGGTGTTTATATATATTACTTAGAATTCATCTTTAGATGCTCTGAATTCCTATATAAATGAATTGACTGTGTTTTTACAGTTTCATGTGTGTTTATCTCTTGACTAAAACTTTGATATGCCTCAGCTTCCATGTTAATTAGATTCATTGGTTTACTGAAACCATTTTGACCCCATATGCCCAATGTGTACTTGCTGATGTGATTCTCAACCTATATCTGTCATTTATCTGTTTATTACCCCCACATAGAGTTAGCCATCTATATCTTTATCCAAATCATTAATGTTTGAGAGAGCCCTCTTAGGCTGAGGAGGCTAAGCCTTAGTCAAAAGATTAGGTTTGAAATAGTTACATGAAATTGAATGATTAAGCAGCCTATTAGATCCAATTTTGTATTAACATTTTCGTACATCTGTCAGGAGTTTGAAGATATACATCTTCCGAAAATTATGAAGCTGAACTCTTGAAGGTAGTCGGAATTCATAATCTGTTCGAGGCTACAACTAACTTGGCGACTCCATTGTTGAAGAATTCAAAATTCATATATTCATGGTCATTCCACTAGACATCTAAAGAGCTCAGATGCTGCCATTCTTGTTTCAGCGTATGCAAGTATATATTTTTCAGGAATTCATGGTTTCCCAAATCCTTTTCCCAAGGATGCATATTTTTTAAGGAATGGTCCAAAATTAAATGGAGAAGATTTGAGTTTGAATTTGAAGCATTTATCATAATTTTGTGACTTTACTGTGCTTCTTAGAGTCAAACATGAAGATTTTTTCATCATATTGTTCTATGATTGATTTCAAGGAAAATGTAAACAGTGGATTGAAAGCTTTCCTGTTAGATATATTAAGTCATTCGCAGATTTTTGGCTTATGTTTTTAGAAGAATGGATAGACAGAACAGAGTTGGTGGCAGACTCTCCTTCAATTCAAGGCTTTAAACAATGGAATGGTGATCATATTAACGAGGACATAGATGAAAATTTTTCTTTTTACTTATCTTCTTATCTAAAATCATTTGAATGGAAGTCAAAAGATAAGATTAAATTTTTGGAAGAAGTTACAAAGAAGATTAAGACATTGAAGTTTTACAAGGTCAAATTCAATAATATAGTCTTCATGATCATGATCATTATTTTCAATAGATTTCCATGCCATAACACAAAGAGAGGGTGTTTCTTCCTTTCTCTTTTGAGATTGAGAAAAAATACACTGTTTTTTGAAAATAAGTTTGAACAATAGTTTGATAGCACACAAATTAAATCTTGTGTGGTTAAGAAAAGCATACATGAGTTTTCCAAAGCTGCAGAATGTCATGAGAATCATCAAAAAGATCATGTCTTCTTTGATCCTATAGTTGACTACATGGAAGAGTTCTACAGTTTAGATTTTCAATTATATTTTCATTATGAGGAATAGATCCATTTTATGTCACCTTGGTCATTTCAGTATTATGCTTACTATTGGTTCAAGTGTAGGCACTAGGTTCAAGTGTCAGATCAGATCAATGACTAGCTTCATTGGAAGTTTCATGTTGCTTTAGTTAAAAATGGAGATTGCAGCTGTTAGGGTAGGTAGGAGTGTGTGAATAAGCTCAAAGTTGACTGAGAATTTTTTTAGTAGGTACAAATTTGGTTCTTCTACATTGATCATCAAGATTTAGTGCGAGGTGAAGGCCATAAGAGCTTGGCAAAGTTTTCATAAATTTCAGAGTTTTTATTTCCAAGAAGATGGGTGGCACTGGAACTATAGGTTCTTAGTGTACCACAGGGGCACACTATCCCAAGTGGAGCTACTGTTATCACCGAAAAAACAAAAAATAATTTTTAACATCATTGTGTCAAGTTTGTCTTTGATCATGATTCAAAATTGGGTTTAGAAGTAATTTAGGATTTGATCAATGGTAGGTTAGATTTTTATAGTTCAAAGTCCATCCTTAGGTTCAAATAAAGTCTTCTTTAAAATTCCCTTCATGTCAAATATATATAATTTTCATTTGTGGGTCATTTCCTGAAGTTTCATGTCAAAACTATTCAATTACCCAAGAAACCTTGTTTTCGTAGCACCACCCTTTGAAAAAAGTCGATTTGTGCTACGAAAGTGCTAATAGTTTCGTAGAAAAAACATGTAAAATTACACTACAGGCGCTACGAAAGCGGGGTTTTATAGCTGTCTTGTCATTTGAGCTTAAATGTGTTAGAAACCATTGGGAAATGTTAGGTTATTGGTATGATGAGTCATGGAATGATGAGATTCGATGTACACGCCCATGTTTTCAGTCATAATTGTCATTATAGATTATGAATGAGGCATCATTCAGTTATGAGATGACATTTTAAATTTCAAAATATTTCCTACTTGATCATTCTTGTTTTGGTTTGCCTCCATTCGAAATCTCTGAGTTATGAATTGTCAAGCCAAACCTGTGGTTGTTTCATAAAAAGGTTTTCTACATCCCTATTCAAGTGAGGTTGATATAAAATTTATCAAGAGAGGCTGCTGGTTTTATATATTCAAGCAAGGCTGATACAATTCATTAAGCGAGGCTGACAGGTTTTCTGAAAAGCATGGTAGATGAAAAGAAAGTTCACAGAGGGGGACACTGCTTGAGGTATGAACCTCAATACATGAAGGAAATAATTGAAGACCCATCAATGATGGAAGCATTTAGAAGAGTAGGTTACCTTAGGTTTTGTGAAAAATTGCTTGGCTGTCACACACAGGTATCAAAGGAATTTTCCATGAACTTTAATGGAACAACTACTAAGGTTAAGATGCTAAGTGTGTCAATTACACCAGAGGTCATTATTGTTGTTTCAGAGATACCAAGAGGTCAAGAAACTTGGTTGAAAGGCTTCAAATTTGATATGGAGCTATGTAAAGAGTTCATGAGGCCTGAGTATGTATACATGGAACTTAATAATGCTATCCCTAGAAGCTACATCAAAGACACTTATGCAAGGCTGCTGCTCAACATTCAAAAGTATTTTACATGTGAAGGAAGATATCATAAGGTTTAGACATATCATTTGAAGTTGCTTCTTCATTTCGCTGGTATTATTTCACTCGATTTTCCTTTTTATCTGCTCAGGAGTCTTACAAAAATGGCTGATAAGGTACAAGAAAAATCTGAAGGTAGTGAAACGTCCTTGTTTCATCATGGTTTAATGAAGTTATTGATTTTAGATGAAATTCAGAAGATAGGCAGGGATTGGTCATATTTATTGTTTATAAATGGTTTTGAGTTGGAATCCCTAACATCTGCAGGAAACCCTAAAACTAAAGGAGTTCCATCACCACCGCCAGCAAAACCTAGTCAACCTATGGTTGCAAAACAAAAATAATTTGCAAAACTGAAGCCAAGGAAACAAATTGGGAAAAGGGAAAAGAAAACAAAAATTCTTGAAACACCAACTACATCACCTGCAAAACAGATGTCAAATATTGTCAAAGAGGAAAAACAGAAACAAGCTGTCACCAAGCAAGAAATCAAATGAGTAACAAGAAGCCAGGTGAAAGGATTAAAAGGAAAGATGGGCCACAGTAGAGGACAACCCAGTAATAAAGGGAAATTTGCATGACATACTTCATGCTATTGACATAGAGAAGACACTCATTTTTCAAGCTGAGTTCATTGGAGAATATGAGCATAAACAGAAAAAGGCTAAGTCTATAAAGAAGCTTGAGTTAGAGGAGGAAGATAAAGCTTTCATGTTTCAAGCAAGAAATCCTATAACTGGGCATGCTAAGAAACATAAGGAAGGAAGCAAGGAAGTCCAAAAATCTATTGAGACAGATAAATCTCCTCAAGAAGTTTTTGATCTCTCATCACCTACAGTGACGCATACAGCCAGCAGAACAAAGAGGGGAAAAGAAGAAATGACAAAGAAAACAGAGTTGCAACATCTTGAGGAAAAATTGAGGTTGGAAAACAAAAAAAATTCTGTGATGAGAAAGAGGGATAGAAAGCATAGTGTTTAGAAATCAGAGTTTAAAAGGGTGAAGGCACTGTGGGAAGGAGAAACTAATTCTGTTTCTAAAACTCCAAGTAGTGCAGAGAAATTTTTCAAATGGACAGTTCCAGCCATAAAGGAAGCCAAGTTTGTCATAATAATAAATACTCGCTAGAGAGCTACTAACAAAATACTTGAAAATAATGTGGAGGATTTAGAGCAACAATTAAATTTGATTCATGATGAGTTGAAAAGCATAGGTATTAAAATAACAGTCATAGAAGAGCCCATACCTAAATCAAGTGAAAATGAAGAAGGGACCTCATGAAGGCTGGAATGACTATGTTTTTCAGTTAATATGGTTTTTAAATCATGAATTAGGTTTATTTTGAGTTTTTGGCACATTTACAATTTACACTTTGGAAAATTTTTGACAAAACTGCTCACTCAGCAGTTTCGTAGAGAAAACACTATAAAAAGAGAGAAAAGCAATACGAAACTACTATAGCATCTTTTCTTGCTCCTTTTTATAAAATTTTGAAGGGTAAGAGAATGAATCAAGAACTAAAATTTCTAGGGAGGTTGTATTATAAGGAAATTGAGACAATTTTGGAGGAAATAAGTCAAAATTTTGAAGAAAAAAGGGTTAAAAGGCAGCACTACGAAAGGCGCTACGAAATTTCTATGTTTTCGTAATGGAGTGTATTGCAGCTCATTTGAATAGTTTGAAAATGGTTTTGGATATCTTGAGCTGAGGGAGGAGTTTTGGAATTTGTTAATTCAACTTCCAATAGTTAAAGACAATGAAATAAAGAGTACATGATGGTCAGAATGTTCCAAGATGCAAAGGACCCTATGCCTAAAAAACAGGGGATTGTTTCCTATTTTGATGGAGGTCAACAATATGGTCATGAAGAGTTGAATCCTATCATTAGATTATACCATGTGTTGATATACTTAGCAAATGATGTAATTTAATTTAGATAAGGTTGTTATCGATAGTGACAAGGAGTTTGAATCCTATTTCTAATAGGAATGTTTAGTAGATTAGCTGTCTTTTTGTAATAAATCCCATGTCTTGTGGTTATGCAAGGTGTCAAGGGTAAAAATTTTGATGTATCTAGCCTAAGATGAGATCATATTATGTTGTAAATTGTCTATTAAATACCAAGAAGTCGAATGTGCAAGAGGTTGGACATTTTTGGCAAAAGATTGTGCTTATTGTAATTAACTGGTTTTTAGCTAATACATAGAGTTTCTACTTAACCAAATTGGGATTTAGAAGGAGTTTCGGCATGTTCCTATTCTATTTTCATCTCTTTATTATCCTATTGTAGTGGTTTTTATCTATATTACTCAGAATTCATCTTTAGATGCTCTGACTTCCTATATAAATGAACTTATTTTGTTTTTACAGTTTCATGTGTGTTTATCTCTTGACTAAAATTCTGATATGCCTCAACTTCCATGTTAAATATATTCATTGTTTTACTGAAATTATTTTGAATCCATAAGCCCAATGTGTACTTGCTGACGTGATTCTCAACCTATATCTGCCATTTATTTGTTTATTACCCCACATAAAGTTAGCCATCTATATTTTTATCCAAATCATTAACCTTTGAGAGAGCCCTCTCAGGCTGAGGATGCTAAGCCTCAGTCAGAAGATTAGGTTTGAAATAGCTAAAGCTCTTAAAGAAGTTTTTGATCTCTCATCACCTATAATGAAGCATATAGCCAACAAAACAAAGAGGGGAAAAGAATAAATGACAAAGAAAAAAGAGGTTGCAACATCTTGAGGAAAAATTGAGGTTGGAAAACCAAAAAATTGGTGTGATGAGAAAGAGGGCTAGAAATCACAGTGTTGAGAAAGAAAAGTTTAAAAGGGTGAAGGCACTGTGGGAAGGAAAAACTGATTGTATTTCTGAAACTCCAACTAGTGCAGAGAAATTTTTCAAATGGATAGTTCCAGCCTTAAAGGAAGCCAAGTTTGTTAGAATAATAAATACTCACTAGAGAGCTACTAACATAATACTTAAAAATCAAGTGGAGGATTTAGAGTAGCAATTAAATTTGATTCATGATGAGTTGAAAATTAAAGGTATTAAAATAACAGTCATAGAAGAGCCTATAGCTAAATCAAGTGAAAATGAAGAAGGGACCTCATGAAGGCTGGAATGACTATGTTATTCAGTTGATATGGTTTTAAAATGATGAATCGGGTTTATTTTGATTTTTTGGCACATTTACAATTTACACTTTGGGAATTTTTTTATAAAACTGCTCATTCAGCAGTTTCGTAGCCCAGGCAGTGTAAAAAGAGAGAAAAGAGCTAAGAAACTACTATAGTAGCTTTCCTTGCTCCTTTTTATAAAATTTTGAAGTGTAAAAGAATGAATCAAGAACTGGAATTTCTAGGGAGGATGTATTAAAAGGAAATTAAGACAATTTTGGAGGAAAGAAGTCAAAATTTTGAAGAAAAAAGGGTTAAAAGGCAGTGCTTCGAAAGGCGCTACGAAATTGTTGTGTTTTGGTAGCGGAGTGTATTGCAGCTCATTTGAACAATTTGAAAATGGTTTTGGACAGCTGGAGCCTAGGGAGGAGTTTTGGAATGTGTTAATTCAACTTCCAATAGTTAAGGATGACAAAATAAAAAGTACATGATGGTCAAAATGTTCCAAGATGCAGAGGACCCTATGCCTAAAAAATAAGGGACTGTTTCCTATTTTGATGGAGGTCAACAATATGGTCATGAAGAGTTGAAGCCTATCATTTAGATTTGACCATGTGTTGATACACTTAGAAAATTACGTAATTTAATTTAGATAAGGTTGTTATGGATAGTGACAAGGAGTTTGAATCCTATTTGTAATAGGACTGTTTAGTAGATTAGTTGTCTTTTTGTAATAAATCCCATGTCTTATGGTTATGCAAGGTGTCAAGGGTAAAAAATTCGATGTATCTAGCCTAAGATGAGATCACCTTATGTTGTAAATTGTCTATTAAAGAACAAGAAGTCGAATGTGCAAGAGGTTGGACATTTTTGGAAAAACACTGTGCTTATTGTAATTGACTGGGTTTCAGCTAATACATAGAGTTTCTACTTAACCAACTTGGGATTCAGAAGGAGTTTTGGCGTGTTACTATTCTATTTTCATCTCTTTATTATCCTATTGCAGTTGTGCTTATATATATTACTCAGAATTCATCTTTAGATGCTCTGACTTCCTATGTAAATGAACTGACTATGTTTTTACAGTTTCATGTGTGTTTATCTCTTGACTAAAACTCTGATATGCCTCAACTTCCATGTTAAGTAGATTCATTGGTTTACTGAAACTATTTTGACCCCATAAGCCCAATGTCTACTTGCCGGTGTGATTCTCAACCTATATCTGTCATTTATTTGTTTATTACCCCACATAGAGTTAGTCATCTATATTTTTATCCAAATCATTAACCTTTGAAAGAGCCCTTTCAGGCTGAGGAGGCTGAGCCTTAGTCAAAAGATTAGGTTTCAAATAGTTACATGAAATTGATAGATTAAGAAACCTATCAGATCCAATTTTGTGATAACATTTTGGTGCATCTGCTGGGAGTCTGAAGATATACATCTCCCGAAAATTATGAAGTTGAACTCTTGAAGATAGCAGGAGTTCATAATCTGTTTGAGGTTGCAACTATCTTGGCGACTCCATTGTTGAAGAATTTAAAATTCATAGATTCATGGTCATTCCACTGGAGATGTGAAAAGCTCAGATGTTTTCATTCTTGTTTCAAGGTATGCAAGTATAGATTTCTCAGGAATTCATGGTTTCCCAAATCATTTTCCCAAGGATGCATATTTTTTAAGGAATGGTCAAAAATTCAATGGAGAAGATTTGAGTTTGAATTTGAAGCATATATCATATTTTTGTGACTTTACTGAGCTTCTTAGTGTCAAACATGAAGATGTTTGCATCATATTGTTCTATGATTCATTTCAAGGAAAATGTAAATAGTGGATTGAAATCTTTCCTATCAGATCTATTAAGTCATTTGCAGATTTTTAGCTTATGTTTTTAGAAGAATGGATAAACAGAAAAGAGTTGGTGGTAGACTCTCCTTCAATTCAAGGCTTTAAATAATGGAATCATGATCATATTAATGAGGAAGTCGATAAAAAATTTCTTTGTCCTTATCTTCTTGTCTAAAATCATTTGAATGCAAGTCAAAAGATACGATTCAATTTTTGGATGAAGTTGCAAAAAACATTGAGAAAGACATTGAATTTTTACAAGGTCAAATTAAATCATATAGTCTTCATGATCATGATCATTATTTTCAAAAGCTTTCCATGCCAGAACACAAAGAGAGGGTGTTGCTTCCTTTCTCTTTTGAGATTGAGAAAAAATACATTGTTTTTGAAAATAAGTTTCAACAACAATTTCATAGCACATAACTGAAATTTTGTGTGGCTGAGCAAAGCATACATGAGTTTTCCAAAGCTGCAGAATGTCATGAGAAGCATCAAACAGATCATGTCTTCTTTGATCCTATAGCTAAATACATGGAAGAGTTCTACAGTATATATTTTCAATTATATTTTCATTATGAGGAAACGATCCATTTTATGTGGCCTTGGTAATTTCAGTGTCATGCTTATTATTGGTTCAAGTGCAGGTAAGAGGTTCAAGTGTCAGATCAAATCAATGTCTGGCTTCATTGGAAGTTTCATGTTGCTTCAGTTAAAAATGGAGGTTGCAGATGTTAGGGTAGGTAGGAGTGTGTGAATAAGCTCAAAGTTGACTGAGCATCTTTCCAATAGGTACAGATTTGGTTCTTCTACATTGATCATCAAACTTGAGCGCGAGGTGAAGGCCATAAAAGCTTGGCAAAGTTTTCATAAATTTCAGAGTTTTTATTTCGAAGAAGATAGATGGAACTGGAACTACAGGTTCTTAGTGTACCACAGGCACACACTATCCCAAGTGGAGCCACTGTTATCACCCAAAGAACAAATTTTTTTTTTTAACATCATTGTGTCAAGTTTGTCTTTGATCATGATTCAAAATTGGGTTTAGAAGTAGTTTAGGATTTGATCAAGGGTAGGTTAGATATTTATAGTTCAAATTCCATCCTTAGGTTCAAGTAAAGTCTTCTTTAAAAGTCCCTTCATGTCAAATATATATCATTTTCATTTGTGGGTCATTTCCTAAATTTTCATGTCAAAACTATTCAATTACCCAAGAAACGTTGTTTTCATAGTCCCACCCTTTGAAAAAATTTGATTTACGCTACAAAAGCGCTAATAGTTTCATAGCGCAAATAGGTAAAATTACACTGCATGCGCTACGAAAGCGCGATTTTACAACTGTCTTCTCATTTCAGCTTAAAAGTGTTAGAAATCATTGGGAAATGGTAGGTTAGTGGTATGATGAGTCATGTAATGATGAGATTCAATGTACATGTCCATGTTTTCAGTCATCATTGTCATTATAGGTAATGAATGAGGCATCATTCAGTTATGAGATGACATTTTAAATTTCAAAATATTTCCTAATTGATCATTCTCCTTTCCTTTTGCCTCCATTCCAAATGTCTGAGCTCTGAAGTGTCAAGCCAAACATATGGTTGTTTCATACAAAGGTTTCTACATCCCTATTCAAGAGAGTCTGATATAAAATTTATCAAGCAAGGCTGCTGGTTTTATATATTCAAGCGAGGCTAACAGGTTTTCTGAAAAGCATAGCAAAGGAAAAGAAAGTTCACAGAGGGGGACACTGCTTGAGGTATGAACCTGAAGACATGAAGGCAATAATTGAAGACCCACCAGTGATGGAAGAGTTTAGAAGATTAGGTTGCCTTCGGTTTTGTGAAAAATTGCAGGGCTGTCACACACAGATATCAAAGGAATTTTCCATGAAATTTAATGGAACAGCTACTAAGGTTGAGATGCTAAGTGTGTCAATTACTCTAGAGGTCATTTCTGTTGTTACAAAGATACCAAGAGGTCAAGAAACTTGATTCAAAGGTTTCAAATTTGATATGGAGCAACGTATAGAGTTCATGAGGCTTCATTATGTAGACATGGACCTTAACAAAGCTATCCCTAGAAGCTGCATCAAAGACACTTACGCAAGGTTTTTTTCTGAACATTTAGAAGTATTTTACATGTAAAGGCATATATCATAAGGTTTACACATATCATTTCAAGTTCCTTTTGCATTTCACTGGTAATATTTTAGTTGATTTGCCTTTTTATCTGCACAGGAGACTTGTAAAAATGACTGATAGGGTACAAGCAATATCTGAAGGTAGTGAAACATCCTTGTTTCATCATGGTTTAATTAAGTTATTGATTTTAGATAAATTTTAGAAGATAGGCAGGGATTGGTCATCTTTATTGTTTATAAATAGTTTCGAGTTGGAAACCCTAACACCTGCAAGAAACCCTAAAACTAAAGGAGTTCCATCACCACCACCAGCAGAGCCTAGTCAACCTATTTTTGCAAAACCAAAATAATTTTCAAAACCGAAGCCAACGAAACAAATTGGGAAAAGGGAAAAGCAATAAAAAATGCTTGAAACACCAACTACGTCACCTGCAAAATAGAGGTCAAATATTGTCAAAGAGGACAAATAGAAACAAGTTGTCACCAAGCAGGAAATCGAATGAGTAACACCTGCAAAACAGAGGTCAAATATTGTCAAAGAGGACAAACAGAAACAAGCTGTCACCAAGCAGGAAATCAAACGAGTAACAAGAAGCCAGGCAGTGGCATTAAAAGGAAAGATAGTTGCTATAGAGTACAACCCAATAATAAAGGGAAATTTAGATGACATCCTTCATTCTATTGACTTAGAGGAGACACACATTGTTCAAGCTGAGCTCATTGGAGAAGATGAGCGTAAATAGAAAAGGGCTAAGTCTGCAAAGAAGCTTGAGTTTGAGGAGAAAGATACAATTTTCATATTTCAAGCAAGAAAGCTTATAACTAGGCATGCTAAGAAACTCATGGAAGGTAGCAAGGAAGTCTAGAAATCTATTGAGACAGCTAAAGATCCTGAAGAAGTTTTTGATCTCTCATCACCTACAATGAAGCATACAACCAGCAGAACAAAGAGGGGAAAAGAAGAAATGACGGAGAAAACAGAGTGACAACATCTTGAGGAAAAATTGAGGTTGGCAAACCAAAAAATTGTTGTGATGAGAAAGAGGGATAGAAAGCATAGTGTTGAGAAAGCAAAGTTTAAAAGGGTGAAGGCATTGTGCGAAGGACAGACTGATTATATTTCTAAAACTCCAAGTAGTGCAAAGAAAATTTTCAAATGAACAGTTCCAGCCATAAAGGAAGCCAAGTTTGTCATAATAATAAATACTCACTAGAGAGCTACTAACAAATACTTAAAAATCAAGTGGAGGATTTAGAGTAGAAATTAAATTTGATTCATGATGAGTTTAAAAGCAGAGGTATTAAAATAACAGTCATAGAAGATCCTATAGCTAAATCAAGTGAAAATGAAGAAGGGACCTCATGAAGGCTACAATGACTGTCTTTTTTAGTTAATATGGTTTTTAAATGATGAATCAGGTTTATTTTGAGTTTTTGGCACATTTAAAAGTTACACTTTGGAAAATTTTTGAAAAAACTGCTCCCTCGGCAGTTTCGTAGAGCAAACAGTGTAAAAAGAGAGAAAATCAGTACGAAACTACTATAGCAACTTTTCTTGCTCTTTTTTTATAAAATTTTGAAGGATAAGAGAATGAATCAAGAAATGAAATTTCTAGGGAGGTTGTATTAAAAGGAAATTAAGACAATTTTGGAGGAAAGAAGTCAAAATTTTGAATAAAAAAGGGTTAAAAGGCAGCGCTACAAAAGGTGCTACAAAATTTTTGTGTTTTCGTAGCGGAGTGTATTGCAGCTCATTTGAACAGTTTGAAAATGGTTTTGGACAGCTTGAGCCGAGGGAGGAGTTTTGGAATGTGGTAATTCAACTTCCAATAGTTAAGGACAACAAAATAAAGAGTACATGATGGTCAGAATGTTCCAAGATGCAAAGGACCCTATGCCTAAAAAATGGGGGACTGTTTCCTATTTTTATGGAGGTCAACAATATGGTCATGAAGAGTTGAAGCCTATCATTTATATTCGACCATCTGTTGATACACTTAGAAAATGATTTAATTTAATTTAGATAAGGTTGTTATGGATAGTGACAAGGAGTTTGAATCCTATTTGTAATAGGACTTTTTAGTAGATTAGCTGTCTTTTTGTAATAAATCCCATGTCTTATGGTTATGCAAGGTGTCAAGGGTCAGAAATTCGATGTATCTATCCAAGGATGAGATCATATTATGTTGTAAATTGTCTATTAAAGACCAAGAAGTCAAATGTGCAAGAGGTTGGACATTTTTGGAAAAATACTGTGCTTATTGTAATTGATTGGTTTTCAGCTAATACATAGAGTTTCTACTTAACCAACCTGGGATTCAGAAGGAGTTTTGGTGTGTTCCTATTCTATTTTCATCTCTTTATTATCCTATTGTAGTGGTGTTTATCTATATTACTTAGAATTCATCTTTAGATGCTCTGACTTCCTATGTAAATGAACTGACTATGTTTTTACAGTTTCATGTATGTTTATCTCTTGACTAAAACTGTGATATGCCTCAACTTCCATGTTAAGTAGATTCATTGGTTTACTGAAAGTATTTTGACCCCATAAGCTCAATGTGTACTTGCTTATGTGATTCTCAACCTATATCTGTCATTTATCTGTTTATTACCCCACATCGAGTTAGCCATCTATATTTTTATCCAAATCATTAACCTTTGAGAGAGCCCTCTTAGGTTGAGGAGGATAATCCTCAGTCAAAAGATTAGGTTTGAAACAGCTAAAGCTCTTAAAGAAGTTGTTGATCTCTCATCACCTATAGTGAAGCATACAACCAGCAGTACAAAGAGGGGAAAAGAAGAAATGACAGAGAAAATAGAGTTGCAACATCTTGAGGAAAAATTGAGGTTGGAAAAACAAAAAATTTCTATGATGAGAAAGAGGGCTAGAAAGCACAATGTTGAGAAAGAAGAGTTTAAAAGGGTGAAGGCACTATGGAAAGGACAAACTGATTCTATTTTTGAAACTCCAAGTAGTGCAGAGCAAATTTTCAAATGGACAGTTCCAGCCATAAAGGAAGCCAAGTTTGTCAAAATAATAAATACTCACTAGAGAGCTACTAAAAGAATATTAAAAATCAAGTGGAGGATTTAGAGCAGCAATTAAATTTGATTCATGATGTGTTGAAAAGTAGAGGTATTAAATTAACAATCATAGAAGATCCTATAGCTAAATCAAGTGAAAATGAAGAAGGGACCTCATGAAGGCTAGAATGGTTGTATTTTTCAATTGATATGGTTTTTAAATGATGAATCATGTTTATTTTGAGTTTTTGGCACATTTAAAATTTACACTTTGGAAAAATTTTGACAAAACTTCTCACTCAGCAGTTTCGTAGCGCAGACAGTGTAAAAAGAGAGAAAAGAGCTAAGAAACTACTGTAGCAGCTTTCCTTGCTCTTTTTTATAAAATTTTGAAGTGTAAGAGAATGAATCAAGAAATAAAATTGCTAGGGAGGATGTACAAAAATGCAATTAAAACAATTTTGGAGGAAGCAAGTAAAATATTTGAAGTAAAAAGGGTTAAAAGGCAGCGCTATGAAAGGCGCTACGAAATTGTTGTGTTTTTGTAGTGGAGTGTATTGCAGCTCATTTGAACAGTTTGAAAATGGCTTTGGATAGCTGGAGCCTAGGGAGGAGTTTTGGAATGTGTTAGTTCAACTTCCAACAGTTAAGGACCACGAAATAAAGAGTACATGATGGTCAGAATGTTCCAACAATGCAAAGGACCCTATGCCTGAAAAACAGTGGACTGTTTCCTATTTTGATGGAGGTCAAAAATATGGTCATGAAGAGTTGAAGCCCATCATTAGATTCGACCATGTGTCAATAAACTTGGAAAATGATGTAATTTAATTTAGATAAGGTTGCTATGGATAGTGACATGGAGTTTGAATACTATTTGTAATAGGATTGTTTATTAGATTAGTTGTCTTTTTGTAATAAATCCCATGTCCTATGGTTATGCAAGGTGTCAAGAGTTATAAATTAAATGTATCTAGCCTAAGATGAGATCACCTTGTGTTGTAAATTGTCTATCAAAGACCAAGAAGTCAAATGCGCAAGAGGTTGGAAATTTTTGGCAAAAGACTGTGCTTATTGTAATTGACTAGTTTTCAGCTAATACATGGAGTTTCTACTTAACCAAATTGGGATTCATAAGGAGTTTTGGTGTGTTCCTATTCTATTTGCATCTCTTTATTGTCCTATTGTAGTGATGTTTATCTATATTACTCAGAATTCATCTTTAGATGCCCTGACTTCCTATATAAATGAACTGACCGTGTTTTTACAGTTTCATGTGTGTTTATCTCTTGACTAAAACTCTGATATGCCTCAACTTCCATGTCAAGTAGATTCATTGGTTTACTGAAACTATTTTGACCCCATAAGCCCAATTTCTACTTGCTGATGTGATTCTCAACCTATATCTGTCATTAATCTGTTTATTACCCCACATAGAGTTAGCCATCTATATTTTTATCCAAATCATCAACATTTGAGAGAGCCCTCTTAGGCTGAGGAAGCTAAGCCTCAGTCAAAATATTAGGTTTGAAATAGTTACATGAAATTGAAAGATTAAGCAACCTATCAGATGCAATTTTGTGATAACATTTTGGTGCATTTGCCAGGAGTCTAAAGATATACATCTCCCGAAAATTATGAAGCTGAACTTTTGAAGGTAGGAGGAGTTCAGAATCTGTTCGAGGCTGCAACTAACTTGGCGACTCCATTGTTGAAGAACTTAAAATTCATAGATTCATGGTGATTCCACTAGACATATGAAGAGCTCAGATGCTAGCATTCTTGTTTCAAGGTATGCATGTATAGATTTTTCAGGAATTCATGGTTTCCCAAATCATTTTCCCAAGGATGCATATTTTTTAAGGAATGGTCCAAAATTCAATGGAGAAGATTTGAGTTTTACTTTGAAGAATATATTAGATTTTTGTGACTTTAATGAGCTTCGTAGAGTCAAACATGAAGATCTTTAGGTCATATTGTTCTATGATTCATTTCAAGGAAAATGTAAACAATGGATTGAAAGCTTTCCTGTCAGATCTATTATGTCATTTGCATATTTTTGGCTTATGTTTTTAGAAGAATGGATACACAGAAAAGAGTTGGTGGCAGACTCTCCTTCAATTCAAGGCTTTAAACAATGGAATGATGATCATATTAATGAGGAAGTAGATGGAAATTTTTATTTGTCCTTATCTTCTTATCTAAAATCATTTGAATGCAAGTCAAAAGATTAGATTCATTTTTTGGATGAAGTTGCTAAGAACATTGAGAAATACATTGAAGTTTTACAAGGTCAAATTCATTCATATAGTCTTCATGATCATGATCATTATTTTCAAAAGCTTTCCATGCCAAAACACAAAGAGAGGGTGTTGGTCCCTTTTTCTTTTGAGATTGAGGAAAAATACATTGTTTTTGAAAATCAGTTTGAACAACAGTTTGATAGCACACAAGTGAAATCTTGTGTGGCTGAGAAAAGCATACATGAGTTGTCCAAAGTTACAGAATTTCATGAGAAGCATAAAAAAAAATCATGTCTTCTTTGATCCTATAGCTGACTACAGGAAGAGTTCTACAGTTCAGATTTTCAATTATATTTTCATTATGAGGAACAAATCCATTTTATGTTGCCTTGGTAATTTCACTATCATGCTTACTGTTGGTTCAAGTGTAGGCATTAGGTTCAAGTATCAGATAAAATCAATGACTGGCTTCATTGGAAGATTATTGTTGCTTGAGTTACTGGCTTCATTGGAAGATTCTTGTTGCTTGAGTTAAATGGAGATTGCGGTTGTTAGGGTAGGTATGAGTGTTTGAATAAGCTCAAAGTTGATTGAGCATATTTTCAGTAGGTACAAATTTGGTTCTTCTACATTGATCATCAAGCTTGAGCCCGAGGTGACGGCCATAAGAGCTTGGTGAAATTTTCATAAATTTCATAGTTTTTATTTCCAAGAAGATGGATGGAACTAGAACTACAGGTTCTTAGTGTACCACAAGGGCACACTATCCCAAGTGGAGCCACTGTTATCACCCAAAAAAAAAACATTTTTAACATCATTGTGTCAAGTTTGTCTTTGATCATGATTCAAAATTGGGTTTAGAAGTAGTTTAGGATTTGATCAAGGGTAGGTTAGATTTTTATAGTTCAAAGTCCATCCTTAGGTTTAAATAAAGTCTTCTTTATAAGTCCCTACATGTCAAATATCCATCATTTTAATTTGTGGGTCATTTCATAAAGTTTCATGTCAAAACTGTTCAATCACCCAAGAAACCTTGTTTGCGTAGCGCCACCCATTGAAAAAATTCAATTTGCGCTATGAAAGCGCTAATAGTTTCGTAGCGCAAACAGGTAAAATTACACTGCATGCACTACAGAAGTGCATTTTTACAACTGTCTTGTCACTTGAGCTAAAAAGTGTCAGAAATCGTTGGGAAATGGTAGGTTAGTGGTATGATGAGTCATGTAATGATGAGATTGGATGTACACGCCCATGTTTTCAGTCATCATTGTCATTATAGGTTATGAATGAGGCATCATTCAGTTATGAGATGACCTTTTAAATATCAAAATCTTTCCTTATTGATCATTCTTGTTTACTTTTGCCTCCATTCATAATGTCTGAGCTCTTAAGTGTCAAGCCAAACCTGTGGTTGTTTCATACAAAGGTTTCTACATCCATATTCAAGCAAGTCTGATATAAAATTCATCAAGCGAGGTTGTTGGTTTTATATATTGAAGCGAGGCTGAGAAAATTCATCAAGCGTGCTGACAGGTTTTCTGAAAAGCATGGCAGAGGAAAAGAAAGTTCATAGAGGGGGACACTGCTTGAGGTATGAACCTGAAGACATGAAGGCAATGAATGAATACCCAACAGTGATGGAAGCATTAAGAAGAGTAGGTTGCCTTCGATTTTGTGAAAAATTGCAGGGTTGTCAAACACAGGTATCAAAGAAATTTTATATGAACTTTAATGGAACAACTACTAACGTTGGGATGCTAAGTGTGTCAATTACACTAGAGGTCATTGCTGTTGTTACAGAGATACCAAGAGGTCAAGAAACTTGGTTCAAAGGTTTCAAATTTTATATGGAGCAATGTAAAGAGTTCATGAGGCCTAAGTATGCAGACATGGACCTTAATAACGCTATCCATAGAAGCTGCATCAAAGACACTTATGAAAGGCTGCTTCTCAACATTCAAAAGTATTTTACATGTGATGGAAAATATCATAAGGTTTACACATATCATTTCAAGTTGCTTCTGCATTTCACTAGTAAGATTTCACTCGATTTGCCTTTTTATTTGCACAGGATTCTTGCAAAAATGGATGATAAGGAACAAGAAAAATATGAAGGTAGTGAAACATCCTTGTTTCATCATGGTTTAATGAAGTTATTGATTTTAGATGAACTTTAGAAGATAGGCAGGGATTGGTCATCTTTGTTGTTTATAAATGGTTATGAGTTGGAAACACTAACACCTGCAACAAACCCTAAAACTAAAGGAGTTCCATCACCACCACCAGCAGAGCCTAGTCAACCTATGGTTGAAAAACCAAAATAAATTGCAAAACTGAAGCCAAGGAAACAAATTGGGAAAAAGGAAAAGCAAACACAAATTCTTGACACACCAACTACATCACCTGGAAAACAGAGGTCAAAGATTGTCAAAGAGGAAAAATAGAAACAAGATGTCATCAAGTAGGAAATAAAAAGAGTAACAAGAAGACAGGAACTGGCATTAAAAGGAGAGATAGTTGCTACAGAGGAAAGCACAGTAATAAAGGGAAATTTAGATGACATCCTTCATGCTATTGACATAGAGGAAACACCCATTGTTCAAGCTGAGTTCATTGGAGAATATGAGCATAAACAAAAAAAGGCTAAGTCTACAAAGAAGCTTGAGTTTGAGGGGGAAGATGCAGCTTTCATCTTTCAAGCAAGAAATCCTATAACTAGGCATGCTAAGAAACTCAACGAAGGCAACAAGGAAGTCCAAAAATCTATTGAGACAGCTAAAGCTCCTTAAGAAGTTTTTGATCTCTCATCACCTATAGTGAAGCATACAGCCAGCAGAAAAAAGAAGGGAAAAGGAGAAATGACAGAGAAAATAGAGTTTGATGAAAAAGAGGGCTAGAAAGCACAGTGTTGAGAAAGAATATTTTGAAAGGGTGAAGGCACTATGGGAAGGACAAACTGATTCTAGTTCTAGAACTCCAAGTAGTGCAGAGCAATTTATGGAGAGTTCTAGCCATAAAGGAAGCCAAGTTTGTCAGAATAATAAATACTCACTAGAGAGCTACTAACAGAATACTTAAAAATCAAGTGGAGGATTTAAAGCAACAATAAAATTTAATTCATGATGAGTTGAAAAGCAGAGGTATTAAAATAACAGTCATAGAAAAGCCTATAGCTAAATTAAGTGAAAATGAAGAAGGGACCTCATTAAAGTTGGAATGACTATGTTTTTCAGTTGATATGGTTTTTAAATGATGAATTAGGTTTATTTTGATTTTTTGGCACATTTACAATTTATAGTTTGGAAAAAATTTGACAAAACTGCTCACTAAGCAATTTTGTAGCGCAGAGAGTGTAAAAAGAGAGAGAAGCACTACGAAACTATTGTAGGATCTTTTCTTGCTCTTCTTTATAAAATTTTGAAGGGTAAGAGAATGAATAAAGAATTTAAATTTCTAGGGAGGATGTATTAAAAGGAAATTAAGACAATTTTGGAGGAAAGAAGTCAAAATTTTGAAGAAAAAAGGGTTAAAAGGTAGTGCTACGAAAGGCGCTACGAAATTGTTGTGTTTTTTGTATCGGAGTGTATTCGAGCTCATTTGAACAATTTGAAAATGGTTTTGTATAGCTGGAGCCTAGGGAGGATTTTTCAAATGTGTTAATTCAACTTCCAACAGTTAAGGACCATGAAATAAAGAGTACATGATGGTCAGAATGTTCCAAGAATGCAAAGGACACTATGCCTAAAAAACAGCGGACTGTTTCCTATTTTGATGGAGGTCAGCAATATGGTCATGAAGAGTTGAAGCCTATCATTTAGATTCGACCATGTGTTGATAGACTTGGAAAATGATGTAGTTTAATTTAGATAATCTTGTTATGGATAGTGACAAGGAGTTTGAATCCTATTTGTAATATGATTGTTTATTAGGTTAGCTGTATTTTTGTAATAAATCCCATGTATTATGGTTATGCAAGGTGTCAAGAGTCAGAAATTTGATGTATCTAGCCTAATATGAGATCATCTTATGTTGTCAATTGTCTATTAAATACCAAGACGTAAAATGTGCAAGAGGTTGGACAGTTTTGGCAAAAGGTTGTGCTTATTGTAATTGACTGGTTTTCAGCGAATACATAGAGTTTCTACTTAACCAACTTGGGGTTCAGAAGGAGTTTTGGTGTGTTCCTATTCTATTTGCATCTCTTTATTATCCTATTGCAATGGTTTTTATCTATATTACTCAGAATTCATCTTTAAATACTCTGAATTCCTATATAAATGAACTGACTGTGTTTTTAGAGTTTCATGTGTGTTTATCTCTTGACTAAACCATAATAAGCCTCAACTTCCATGTTAAGTAGATTCGTTGGTTTATTGAAACTATTTTGACCCCATAAGCCCAATATCTACCTGCTGATGTGATTCTCAACCTATATCTGTCATTTATCTATTTATTACCCCACATACAGTTAGCCATCCATATCTTTATCCAAATCATTAACCTTTGAAAGAGCCCTCTCAGGCTGAGGAGGCTAAGCCTCAGTCAAAAGATTAGGTTTGAAATAATTACATGAAATTGACTAATTAAGCAGTCTATCAAATTCAATTTTTTGATAACATTTTTGTGCATCTTCCGGGAGTCTGAAGATATACATCTCCCAAAAACCATGAATCTAAACTCTTGATGGTAGTAGGAGTTCAGGATCTGTTCGAGGCTACAACTACCTTGGCGACTGCATTGTTGAAGAATTCAAAATTCATAGATTCATGGTAATTACACTAGACATATGAAGAGCACAGATGCTACCATTCTTGTTTCAAGGTATCCATGTATAGATTTTTCAGGAATTCATGGTTTCCCAAATCATTTTCCCAAGGATGCATATTTTTTAAGGAATGGTCCAAAATTCAGTGAAGATGATTTGAGTTTGACTTTGAAGCATATATCAGATTTTTGTGACTTTAATGAGCTTCTTAGAGTCAAACATGAATATTTTTGCATCATATTGTTCTATGATTCATTTCAAGGAAAATGTAAACAGTGGATTGAAATCTTTCCTGTCAAATCTATTAAGTCATTTGCAGATTTTTGGCTTATGTTTATAGAAGAATGGATAGACAAAATAGAGTTGGTGGTAGACTCTCCTTTAATTCAAGGCTTTAAACAATGGAATGATCATCATATTAATGAGGATGTAGGATTTTTCTTTTTCCTTATCTTCTTATCTAAAATCATTTGAATGCAAGTTAAAATATAAGATTCAATTTTTGGATGAAGTTGCTAAGAACATTAAGAAAGACATTGAAGTTTTGCAAGGTCAAATTCAATCATATAGTCTTCATGATCATGATCATTATTTTCAAAATCTTTCCATGCCAGAACACAAAGAGAGGGTGTTGCTTCCTTTCTCTTTTGAGATTGAGGAAAAATACACTGTTTTTCAAAATAAGTTTGAACAACAGTTTGATAACACACAAGTGAAATCTTGTGTGGCTGAGAAAAGCATACATGAGTTGTCCAAAGCTGCAGAATGTCATGAGAAGCATCAAACAGATCATGTCTTCTTTGATCCTATATATGACTACATGGATGAGTTCTACAGTTCAGATTTTCAATTATATTTTCATTATGAGGAACAGATCCATTTTATGTTGCCTTGGTCATTTCAGTATCATGCTTACTGTTGGTTCAAGTGTAGGCAACAGGTTCAAGTGTCATTTTAGATCAATGACTGACTTCTTTGGAAGTTTCATGTTGCTTGAGCTAAAAATGGAGATTGCAGCTATTAGGGGAGGTAGGAGTGTGTGAATAAGCTCAAAGTTGACTGAACATCTTTTCAGTAGGTACATATTTGGTTCTTCTACATTGATCATCAAGCCTGAGCCTGAGGTGAAGGCCATAAGAACTTGGAGAAGTTTTCATAAATTTTAGAGTTTTTATTTCCAGGAAGATGGATGGCACTGGAACTACAGGTTCTTAGTGTACCACAAGGGCATAATATCCCAAGTGGAACCACTGTTATCACCCAAAAAAAAAACATTTTTAACATCATTTTGTCAAGTTTGTCTTTGATCATGATTCAAAATTGGGTTTAGAAGTAGTTTAGGATTTGATCAAGGGTAGTTTAGATTTTTATAGTTCAAATTCCATTCTTAGGTTGAAATAAAGTCTTCTCTAAAAGTCCCTTCAAGTCAAATATCTATCATTTTCATTTGTGGGTCATTTCTTAAAGTTTCATGTCAAAAATATTTAATTACCCAAGAAACCTTGTTTTCATAGCGCCACCCATTGAAAAAAGTCGATTTGCGCTACGAAAGTGCTAATAGTTTCATAGCGCAAATAGGTAAAATTACACTGCAGGCGCTACGAAAGCGTGGTTTTAGACCAGTCTTGTCATTTGAGCTAAAAAGTGTCAGAAAATGTTGGGAAATGGTAGGTTAGTGGTATGATGAGTCATGTAATGATGAGATTCGATGTACACATCCATTTTTTTAGTCATCATTGTCATTATAGGTTATGAATGATGCATCACTCAGTTATGAGATGGCATTTTAAATTTCAAAATATTTCCTAATTGATCATTCTCGTTTCCTTTTTCCTCCATTTGAAATGTCTGAGCTCTGAAGTGTCAAGCCAAACATGTGGTTGTTTCATACAAAGGTTTATACATCCCTATTCAAGCGAGGCTGATATAAAATTTATCAAGCGAGGCCATTAGTTTTATATATTCAAGTGAGGTTGATACAATTCATCAAGTGAGGCTGACAGGTTTTCTGAAAAGCATGGCAGAGGAAAATAAAGCTCACAGAGGGGGAAACTTCTTGAGGTATGAACCTGAAGATATGAAGGTAATAATTGAAGACCTACCAGTGATGGAAGCGTTCAGAAGAGTATTTTGCCTTCGGTTTTGTGAAAAATTGTAGGTTTGTCACACACATGTATCAAAGGAATTTTCCATGAACTTTAATGGAATAGTTACTAAGGTTGGGATGCTAAGTGTTTCAATTACACCGGAGCTCATTTCTATTATTACAGAGATACGAAGAGGTCAACAAACTTAGGTCAGAGGTTTCAAATTTTATATGGAGAAGTGTATAGAGTTCATGAGGCCTGAGTATGCAGACATGGACCTTAATAGCGTTATCCCTAGAGGTTGCATCAAAGACACTTATGCAAGGTTGATGCTCAAAATTCATAAGTATTTTACATGTGAAGGCAGATATCATAAGGTTTACACAAATAATTTCAAGTTGCTTCTGCATTTCACTAGTAAGATTTCACTCGATTTGCCTTTTTATCTGCACAGGATTCTTGCAAAAATGGCCGATAAGGTACAAGAAATATCTGAAGGTAGTGAGACATCCTTGTTTCATCATGGTTTAATGAAGTTATTGATTTTAGATGAACTTAAGAAGATAGGTAGGGATTGGTCATATTTATTGTTTATAAATGGTTTTGCGTTGGAAACCCTAACACCTGTAGGAAACCCTAAAACTAAAGGAGTTCCATCACCACCACCAGCAGAGCCTAGTCAACCTATGGTTGCAAAACCAAAATAATTTGCAAAATTGAAGCCAAGGAAACAAATTGGGAAAACGGAAAAGAAAACAAAAATTCTTGACACACCAACTACATCACCTGCAAAAAAAAGGTCAAAGATTGTCAAAGAGGAAAAACAGAAACAAGCTGTTAGAAAGCAGGAAATCAAAAGAGTAACAAGACGCCAGGCAGTGGCATTAAAATGAGAGATAGTTGGTACAGGGGATAAACCAATAATAAAGGGAAATTTAAATGACATCCTTCATACTTTTGGCATATAGGAGACACCAATTTTTCAAGCTGAGTTCATTGGAGAAGATGAGCGTAAAAAGAAAAAGGGTAATTTTTCAAAGAAGCTTCAGTTTAAGGGGGAAGATGTAGCTTTAATCTTTCAAGCAAGAAAGCCTATAACTAGCCATGCTAAGAAACTCAAGGAAGATAGCAAGGAAGTCCAAAAATATATTGAGACAGCTAAAGCTCCTGAATAAGTTGTTTATCTCTCATCACCTACAGTGAAGCATACAGCCAGCAAAACAAAGAGGGGAAAAGAAGAAATGACAGAAAAAATAGAGTTGAAACATCTTGAGGAAAAATTGAGGTTGGCAAACCAAAAAAATGATGTGATGAGAAAGAGGAATAGAAAGCACAATGTTGAGAAAGAAGAGTTTAAAAAGGGTAAAGGTGCCGTGGGAAGGACAAATTGATTCTATTTCTGAAACTCCAAGTAGTGCAGAGCGATTTTTCAAATGGATAGTTCCAGCCATAAAGGAAGCCAAGTTTGTCAGAATAATAGATACTCACTAGAGAGCTACTAGCAAAATACTTAAAAATCAAGTGGAGGATTTAGAGAAACAATTAAATTTGATTCATGATGAGTTGAAAAGTAGAGGTATGAAAATAACAGTCATAGAAGAGCCTATAGCTAAATCAAGTGAAAAAGAAGAAGGGACCTCATGAAGGCTTGAATGACTATGTTTTTCACTGGATATGGTTTTTAAATCATGAATAAGGTTTATTTTGAGTTTTTGTCACATTTATAATTTACACTTTGGAAAAAATTTGACAAAACTACTCACTCAGCAGTTTTGTAGCATAAACAGTGTAAAAAGAGAGAAAAGCACTACGAAACTGTTCTAGCAGCTTTTCTTTCTCTTTTTTATAAAATTTTGAAGGCTAAGAGAATGAATCAAGAACTGAAATTTCTAGGGAGGATGTACTAAAAGGAATTTAACACAATTTTGGAGGAAGGAAGTCAAAAATTTGAAGAAAAAAGGGTTAAAAGGCATCACTATGAAAGGCGTTACGAAATCACTGTGTTTTCATAGTGGAGTGTATTGCAGCTCATTTGAAGAGTTTGAAAATGGTTTTGGACAACTGGAGCCTAGGGGGAAGTTTTGGAATGTGTTAATTCAACTTCCAACAACTAAGGACCATGAAATAAGGAGTACATGATGATCAGAATGTTTCGAGAATGCAAAGGACCCTATGCCTAAAAAACAGGGGACTGTTTCCTATTTTGATGGAGGTCAGCAATATTTTCATGAAGAGTTGAAGCCTATCATTTATATTCGACCATGTGTTGATACACTTAGAAAATGATGTAATTTAATTTAGATAAGGTTGTTATGGATAGTGACAAGGAGTTTGAATCCTATATGTAATAGGACTATTTAGTAGATCAAATGTCTTTTTCTAATAAATCCCATGTCTTATCGTTATGCAAGGTGTCAAGGGTCAGAAATTTGATGTATCTAGCCTAAGATGAGATCATCTTATGTTCTAAATTTTCTATTAAATACCAAGAAGTCGAATGTGCAAGAGGTTGGACATTTTTGGCAAAATACTGTGCTTATTGTAATTGACTGGTTTTCAGCTAATACATAGAGTTTCTACTTAACCAACTTGGGATTCAAAAGGAGTTTTGGTGTGTTCCTATTCTATTTGCATCTCTTTATTATCCTATTGCAGTGGTGTTTATCTATATTACTCAGAATTCATGTTTTGATGCTCTGACTTCCTATATAAATGAACTGACTATCTTTTTACAATTTCGTGTGTGTTTATCTCTTGACTAAAACTCTGATGTGCCTCAATTTCCATGTTAAGTAGATTCATTGGTTTATTAAAACTATTCTGACCCCATAAGCCCAATGTGCACTTGTTGATGTGATTCTCAACCTATATTTTTCATTTATCTGTTTATTACCCCACATAGAGTGAGCCATCTATATTTTTATCCAAATCATTAACCTTTGAGAGAGCCCTCTGAGGCTAAGGAGGCTAAGCCTCAGTCAAAAGATTAGGTTTGAAATAGTTACATGGAATTGAATAATTAAGTAGCCTTTCAGATCCAATTTTGTGATAAAATAGCCTATATAATTGGTTGACATTAAGCTAATATGTTTGGCCATCAAAAATTAATTTATTCTTCCTCAACTCATATTGAATGGCATTTTTTGTTGTTTTAATAATTCCATCCTCTAATTCAGCACCCAATGCTAGGATTTTTCTTCTTCCATTAGAGCTTTCAGTTTGTTCTTCACTGTTTCTCATGACTTTTACAGGTTGAATAATGTTTTATTTCTTCTTCTTACTAGTTAACATATCCTCTTTCTGATAAACAAGCTCTTCATCATCAACTAGAAGAGAGACATATTTGGCCATTTTTCTTTCTGGTGTTTTATTTGTTTTCTCCTGTTTAGAAACAGTTCTAATCCCCTCCTCACTAATGCTTACATAATATTCAACTTCATATTCCACATCTTCAAAAGAAACATGTTTAGGTTTACTATATTGAACCACCTTAGTGATGTAGAAATTATACAACAAGCCTGTATATTATGGATTACCTCCTATATAACAATGTACTAAATCTAGATACTGAATCACTTCTACAAGTCAATTGCAGAATTAAAAACATAATCGCCAATCAAATGAACCAAAGAAGAAAAAATCAAACCACAACATAGATAATTTCCCAAGGAAATATTGTTGCTCAAAACCCCACTATCTTCTATTGTATATTTAGCATGGATACACAAAAAAATTGCATACAACTCTTCTCACAATATCCCTCCTATACTCAGCTAATTGTCTCACATCGTCCTAGACAAAAATGATCAACACTTAACCAATTCTCAGCCTCTAAACAACCTACCTTGCTTGTGCAATTCATGTGGAATGAAATCCCTATGTTTTACAAATTTTGGCCTTCCCTAACTGCACAAGTATCATGGGAAATCCAATGGGTGTTTGGCTGCATGGGTGCAACCCAATAATCCTACAACTGATAGTCAACATCCTTTTCACCTAGATTTCAACTGGGTCTCCACTAGAACAGACATGCAATCAACTAATAATAGTAAATCCTCAATTGCATGTGAGATCACTAATTGTGAATTAAATAATATTTGATTCACTTGATATCTCACTAGTGTATCAAACAGTTACAACTGGAACAACTAGTTCAACTCACTTAACTGAGTTAAACTGATTACAACCTGGATTAACTAATGCACCACTACACTTCAAAGTCTGTTACAACTAGAATTACTCTGCATGAATCACCAACTACCCTGAACTAAAAATTCATTAGCTAAGTAATTTTACCACACTCAGTTAAATATTACAAGTTATTTTGAGATTAGATTACATTTTACTGTCCATATTCATAAAGGGATAACTAAAATAGACATGTATCAAATTTAGCCCACACCATTTTAGGTGTTTCTAAGACCTGTGGTCCACACTAGTGTAGGTGTTGCTTGGACTTCCTGGTCCCACACTAGTGTAGGTGCTGAAATTTCTTGTTGAACTTCAACACTCCCTCTAAACAAGAAAGGGATTATCCTTCACCCCGATCCTGTCTCTATGGTATTTTAATTTTCTCCTGGTAAGCACCTTCGTCAAAATATATGCATCCTGGTCTTCCACGGCAATGTAATGAAGTAACATTATGCATCTCTACACATAATCTCTGAGATTGTGGTACCAGATATATATGTGTTTATATCTATAATGAAGCACAGGATTAATCGAGAGTTTAATGCAACTTTGATTATCAAAATTTAATTGTCGGGTCCATCTGAGAACCAAACATACCAACCAGGATCTTTCTCATCCACATGGCCATGACTAGGCTAGTTAACTGCGTAGAAAATGTCTGGTCTAGTGTTCACTAAGTACATCAGTGAACCAACTAACTACCTGTAGAAAGTAGCATCCATTACCTATCCTAAAGTAGCATCCTCTTTCCTCCAGTTTCCTGGAAGAGGAGTGTCCATAGGTTTGAATCTCTTCATGTGAAACTTACCCAGTATCTCTTTGGCATACTTTCCTTGCGAAACGAAAGATTCACCATCCCATTGCCATATTTCCAAACCGAGAAAATAATGAAGGATTTCCATGTCCTTCATTTCGAACCCCCTTGCAAGATCCTCCCTGCATGAGTGTATCAGATTCTCATCACCAGTCAAAATTAGATCATCAACATCAAGTACAATAATAAATAACTTACCCTCAACCAAAATCTGGTATACGTTTGCATCAAATTTAATTTTGGTGAAGCCCAGTCTGGCGAAATAGATGTCAATATAAGTGTACCAAGATGATGTGCTTGCTTCAGCCCATACAGTGTCCTCTTGAGTCGACACACATGCGAATCACTGTTAAATATCTCGAAATATTATGGTTTCTCTATGTACACTTCTTCCTCAATGAATCCATTGAGAAATGCAGTTTCACATCCATCTGATGAATGTTCCACCCCATCTTCACTGAGAGTGCAAGGATGGATCTAATGGAAGAGTATCTTGCTATCGGTGCAAAATTCTCATCATAGTCGATCCCCTCAATCTTTTAGAATCCTCGGGCCACAAATTTGACCTTGTATTTATCCACACTCTTATCGATAGTATGCTTTACCTTGTAGATGGAAATAGATTCAATCATTGATTTATCAATCAGTCTTGGGACAATCACCCATGCACTGTTCTTGACTATGGAGTCATACTCCTCCACCATTACATCAACCCAAATTGGCTACTGTAGTGCCTCCTGAAAGGAAGAGGGTTTTGTCACAATACATTTTCTTATAAGAGAAATGTATTTAGTAAACCTGTCTTGACACTATCTCTATCTATGCTGTTAGGCATCAATAAAATTTTGTCATAACTGATGATGGCTAAAATAAGTGTTTTAGTCTTCAAGATACAATTTTTAAGCAAAATTGTGAGTTCTTGAAGCCTTGCTATGTACCTTGGCCAAAAGATCCATTCCATTGATAATATTCATTCAAAATTCCTCATAGAAGCCCTGCTGATTCAAAAAGAAAACTTCCTTCAAAGCCATAATTCCCACCATTTTTCCATTTTAAAATATTCCCTTCATGTCACCCATTTTCCAATTTTTACCCTTTATTTTCCTCAAAATTCCCCTTTAAACCTTGTAAAATCATTTTATTAAGGTTTTTATCCCCTTTTCCCCTTATCAAAACCCTCAAAATCCTTCAAAAACCTTCACTTTCAGTCAAAAAACCTTCATTTTAAAATATAAGGCCTTAAGCCCCTTTCGCTTAAAGCACGAGCCCCTTTTCCACCATAATACCACGCTCTGTGACTAAGCGCTAAGTCCATCGGCCATCGCACATCGTTGATCCCAGTTCCTTTTTTCCTAGACCCTTTACTCCGCTGATATGCCAATCCTCCAATGAGAACTGGACCGTCCATCCCCAAGATCTGACGACCATTGCACTCCATGCTCCATCGCATCGCACTTCACCTTTTCCCTGTCACCTTCCCTTCTTCATCGTTCATCTTTCCTAGATCTAATGGTCCTCTGTCCATCGCACCTGCTTCTCCCATCAGCCATTGGCAAATCGCAATTCCAAAATCCTCCTTCCTGGACCCTCTTCTCCACTGATTGCCAATCCGCCAATTTCATCCCAGCCATCCATTTCCCTAATCCGACGGCTCCCATTGATCCCCTCCTTTCAACTGTACCCAATAGTTTTCTGCTACGCGCTAAAAATGTTGACGTCATCCGCTGGGTCCCACCGCTCTCCCTCCCCCGTTGGTCTAACTCTCCCTAGATCGGACGGCTTACGCTCTTTCGCATCGCCATCCTCCCTCTCGTTTGTCCCTTACCAAGTCATTTTTGCGATTTAATCCTGACCGTCCATTTCCCCGATCCAACGGTCCCTGTTCATCTTCGCGCACGTTTCTCCATAACTGTTTAAACCCCATTTTCAACGCAAAATTGGCGGTTTTGAGGTGAACAGGTGTCAACACTTGAACCGTATCACGTTCATTTCAGCCAAAACCATTTACCACTTGACCCTCATGCGAATAACACTCTAATATTGCGCAAAACTGCTCATCGCCATTTTCGCGCCAGATTCAAATGTTTCCTGGTTTTTCATGGTTTCACCATGGAACCCTCCTTTGATGCATTTTCCTCCTTCAGCACTGCTCTTTCACCCTTCGCCGAGCCCTCTAAAGCATTTATAGCCCCAAAACACATGATTTATTAGTATTTTATATTGAGTTATGGGTTTAATGGCAGTTCTGTAGCATAAAAGCCATCCCACAGTCACTAAAGGTTACAAAGGTCGAGGGTAATGATCCTCTATGGCCGGAAATTACAGAAAGAGACACTTTCCAGCAACAGTGAAGATCAGTGTAAAGAGATTTAAAGTTAAAGGTTAAAGTCAAAAGCCCAAAGATTAAAAGACTTAAACCATGCAGATTAAGGATAAATCACAGTAAAAGACAAAGAAAATCAAAGACTAATATCAATGTTTAAAGTGACAAATCAGGACAGTTATGCAAAATACCACCTTAAATTTCCATATCATCAAGGCTATTTACTCCTCTGAAGACTAAAAGTGCCACCTACAGGCTTATTTACTCAAAAATCATAAAAATTTAATGCACAGTCAGAGATATTTTATTGAAGACAACTCAGAAGTAATTGCCAGCCTACCTAAAGGCTTCAAAGTCAAAAAATGCAGCCTGAGTTAATGAAAGTTAATGTAAAAATCAATTAGCAGAGTTAAGATATTATAAATCTTCTCCATAAGGCTTCCCAAAGGCCGAGAAGCATTTACTCTGTATTAATTGAATTGATAGACCTTCCTTTCACTCCACCTCTTCATTCTTCTATAAATACTTCAAAAGGAGACATTGTTGTTGTTGGTTGAAAACTTATTGAATGTGAATATTTGTTGAGGCTGCTGAAGCTTTATTAGTAATTGAAGAAAGATAGGCTGAGAAGAGAAGTTTTAAGCTGTAAAGAGCTACTGGACTTGAAGATTGTAACTGTTTTGAACATCAAATATACAAGTTGATTTATGAGATAATGGTCTATGTCAATGGTGATGCTTTTCTTATTGTAATTGTTGCTTTTATTATGTTTTCATACTGTCCACTTTCTCTGACAAAGAACAAGAAATATAGAATAGGATTTACTGCAAAGTACCCTAATTCTCACTTATAAGCTTTATCTCTATGTTTTCTTCTAATTGTTGCTTTGGGAATTATTTCAATAGAGTATAACCAGTCAAGGAATGTTGGTGAGCCCATGTCTTGCTAAGTAAAACCTGAGATGTTGTTCTTGAATGATATTTTCATTGCATGCTAAGTAGAGTCCTAATCAAGGAAGTTTATGGTTAGCCATGTCCCTTGTTTAGTCTTCAACAACTGTTTTGAAAGTTTCCCTTGAGAGTATGCCAAAACCAAGATAGATTCAAAGTTATTACTTGATCTTAGGCTATTCTTTTGTTTATCTTATATGTTTTCTTCTTTCTCAAGGTAATCTGTTAGATTTATGGATTGTTGTCTAAAAAGTGTGCTTTAGTAAAAATTTTCCCAAAGAGGTCGATGGTTTGCCCTGTCCTTTTTCCTACTTCAAACAGTTACTATGAAAGGATTTTCTTGTTTAGTGAAGTTAATAGATTATTAAATGGTTATTAGCTTTGCTTCTTTCACAACACTTTTAATGTTCCATATCACAAATCAACCTAAAGAGATCCTTTGATATAGATAACTTGCCCCATGGACCACTCTTGAAACTTGTTGTGCAATTAAATCCTTTGTGACTCCATAGCCCAATGGATTGATATTGTCTCTTACCTATCCTATTTTTTGAACCATTCTTTCAACTTACTCACACCTTTACCCTTCAAAAGACTTCCTTTATTTTGATGATATCCCACCCAACCAAAACCAAAACAAATCCCTTGTGCTTCATAACTAGCCTAATATCATATCATGAGCTTTAAAAGCATATCATTCTAAACATATATAGAGAGATCCCCCTCTGAATCCAGGAGGGCTAGATCCTAGGGTTCCAAAGTGGTTATGATGTAGCTCCTGCAGTGTTTGTTCTTGCCAATCTTGCAAACTACAGGGATCCTAACATAGTGGTGACTCTCCTGGGGAATATTGAGTAATAGATAACTTCACAACTCAACGAACCCCTATTCCTAAATGAGACAAGTGTCACCAAGACTGGTTATTATTGATTGTTGATGGTGAACAACAACCAAACCTTGAAAACAAGTAAAAATCCTTCACCTGGCGACTCCATTGGTGTTCAATAGGCCCACTGACCCCACTGGTTTTTCCTAAGAATCCAATGGGAAATTATTTTATCCTTTAAACATCATTCAAACCCTTTTAAGAAGACTTTGAGGATTGAGTTTTCTTTGAAAAATATTAGTTAGCCTTTAAAATACTGTCATACTTGGCTGAAATTTTCTCATCATTAGGTCTAAAAACACCACATAGTGGCTTCTAGAAGAATCTATACTAGAGCTTATCCTGACCCAAATCCTCCTGAGATAGTTGATAATCTAGAAAGTATCCTTAGGAAATCTCCTAAATCCAAGACTTCAACTGTTGTCAGACCAATTCATAGAGCTAATTCTGTCTCTGAAAATCTCTCAGCTCTGCAAGATACACAAGTTGACTCACCATTCATAAGAAATCCATCCAGAACTAAGCCACTTAGTGATATATATCAGATAGGCTTTGAGCCTCCACACTCACCCCAAAATAGTGGTGAACATACTGATAGTAGAGAACCACTCCACCTGATCTTCATTTCATTCATAACTTTGGTTTCTCTCATCCTAGATATGTTCAACAGTCTCTTACTGATCGAAGCACTTGTGTTATCTATACACCCACTATTCAAACTACTCCATTACATCCTCCCCCTCCTTTCATAAACCCTACACTTGTAAACCCCCCATTTATCCCACAACTTCCTATCATGGCAACATGGTATACTCCTCTAGTCCTTCCTTTACCTTTAGTCAATTTTCCACAGGACTATCAGTCCAAAATTCCCCATTTCATTGGAAATGAACCCACTATTGCTCAACAGCACGTAGACAACATGAACAATGCCTTTCATTATATGGAAATAGAAGATGATAACATTAAGATGAGAATATTCACCCAAAGTTTAGGAGGAGAGGCCAAGAAATGGTTTAAGGGTTTAAATCCTAATAGTATAAATTATCTCCCTTCTTTACATCAAACATTCATAAAAAAATGGGAAATTAGGAAGAACCCTCTCCAAATACTTTAATATTACAACAACTTCAATAGAAACACTGTTGATAGTGTTCAAAATTATTGCACTAGATTTAATAGTGTTTATAATGCACTACCCCCAAATTTGAAACCTCCACAAGGCTCAGCTTTCGCCAAATTCCCTGAAGGATTTGATCCCGAAATGGCCTATCAACTAAGAGAAAGGGATCCCTTAACTTTAGAAGACATGCAGAAGGGAGCTCTTAGTGTGGAAGAAAATCTGATTGAGAAGAGAACTAGGTTGAGAATGGAAAAAAGAGTCACATATAAAGATGAAACTATGGCATCTACTTCTTCATCTGAGGCCAATTTGACAACCTAGTGAGGGTAATGGAAGTAATGCTGGAAAAGATCAATTTAAATGAAAGAACCCCTCTTAGAAAAAACCAAACCGCTCCTCAAAATAGAAACCAATCCCAGAATAAAAATCATAACTTTAGGAGAAATCAACCTCAGAACAGACAAAGAGATGTTGATAAGCAGATCAGACCTCCTTTTCAAGAAAATTATGTTAATGAGGATGGAGAAACAAATGAACAAATAGAGGATGATAACATAAACATGTTGGGAGTAAGAAATGAGGATTCTAATTTCCTCCATGAAAGAAAACAAGGTCTACATACACCCTATGATGATAGAACACTAGAAACTGAATATTGTGAACAAGATTTCGAAAAATGCCATCATAGGAGTGCCCAAAAAATATGACCTAAGAAGTAAAAAGAACCCAGAAACTCCCAAAAATAAAACCTTTGATAATTATGCCAAAAACAACCCTGTAAATACTTCCAAAAAGACAACAGAAAATCTTAAACTAGTGGCTGAAAGTTCTAATCAAAACAATGGAAAAAACACTCAAATCAATGAAAAACATAGTGGTGACCCTAGCAGCACTAGCATTTTAGCTAATGCTCCTGAAAAAACCTTTTTGACTGCTGTAAATAATAGAAATCACGAAGCTGATTTTGTTGATAAAGGAGTGACTAACAAGGCTGAAACAAACATTTTGAAAAATCATATTTCCTTTAGCCTAGAGAATGAAATTGCCAAAATCAAGATCTCTGTCCCACTCACTGAGTTAGTCACGAAAAATGTATATAGATGTCAAGTTTTTAAAGCCTTGAACATAGAAGATTTTCATGACACTGTTAACTTAAGTGATGATAAAACAGAGCTCTTATTTGGACCAAATATTGAAGGAAAATTTCAAGAAGGAACTACCCCTCCATTCTACATCAGTTTGAATATCCATGATAAGACGTTGCACAATGCCATGCTTGATTCAGGAGCATCACATAACCTCATGCCCAAGGTAATAATGGAAATATTAGGCTTAGAGGTGACCAGACCATATAAAGATTTATATTCCTTTCATTCAAGTAGAGTGAAATGCCTAGGCCTAACAAAAGATATTTGTGTTAACTTAGCTCAAATGCCAGCCAAAAGCCTAGTGTTGGACATTGTAGTGGCTGATATACCCCCCAAATATGGCATGCTTCTTTTAAGATCATGGGGTGCTAAGTTACAAGGTACTATGTAGATGGATATGACTTATGCCACCATCCCTGTCCCCAATCAATCCAGAAGACTCTATAGTGAAACACACATGAAATATATGGTGAGTAGTCAAGAAAGACCAGAAAACTCCCCTCTCTATTCTATACATACTAACATTGACTCATTCATTCTTTATAATGACGATATTTCTAATGAGGAAGGATTAATCACTGAAACATCAACCAATATAGTGGCTACTCCATCCCCAAACATAGTGGCAGCCATAGATGAAGAGGAAAAAAAGAAGAAAACTAAAAAATAGTTTGCTAATTTAGAAAATCACAACAAACAGATCACAGGCCTTGAGCATCAAAACAATCATGAACATAGTACCAATCAAAAAAATCAAAGAATAAAGCCTCAAAACATTGAAAATATTGAGGAACAAAATAAAGACGAACACAGTGCAATCCTACAGGAACAACACAATCATAGATTAGGCAAACAAAACAGAGATGAGAATAATGAAATGAATGAAAAATGTCAAAAAAATCCTCTTTGGAGTATGATTTTTGATGGGTCTTGCTCTAAAACTGGTGCAGGAGCAGGAATATGGGTACACAACACTGAAAAAAATCATGATGAGGGTCATTCTTATAGATTAAATTTCCAATGCACAAATAGCATAGTAGAGTATGAAGCTCTCCTTTTAGGCCTGCATTTATTGAAAAAATTAGGGGCCAAGAGGATAACAGTTAATGGGGATTCAAAGTTAATAATTAGGCAAGTAAAAGGGGAATACACTTCTAAACATCCCAGACTTAGAGCCTATAAAGATGATGCCATGGACTTGCTAAAAACATTTGTTGAATTCCAACTTACCTTTGTCCCAAGGAACCAAAACATTCTTTCCAATGGATTAGATTTTGCTGCTAGTACTTGTCTAAGACCTTATGGAAGAAAAAAATACACCATCCAAGTCAAATATAGACCAGCTGTCCTGGATAATGAAAAATAATGGAAATTTTTTGAAGAAGATGAACAAATAGAAGACTTCCTACAGTCGAAAAATGAATTTGAAACACCAAACTCAGATTCAGAGTATGAACAAGACTTTCCTACTTAAGAAAACCCACTTTTTGAAGAAGAAAAGTCTTCTGAGATTGCTGAAATAAATCTGTTAACTAATAGACCCAAACATACAACAGAAAATAGCACAGATTTAGAAAATGAAGACTTAGAAGTGTTGCAATCTAAAAATCAAAGCTTGCCAAAAGGACTGGTCCCATTAGAAGAATTGTTTGACTGGAATGATGTTGCCAAAAAGCCAAAACTAGATCCTATTGAAGCTGAAGTGGAAGAATGCAACATAGGCAGTGAGGAAAAGCCCAAAATGATCAAATTATCCAAGACACTGCTAGATAGAATTAAATAGAAATACATTGAGCTATTTAGAGAGTTTTCTGATGTTTTTGCATGGAGCTATGAAGATCTAAAATCATATGATACAGAGATAATCCAGCATAAGATACCCCTCAAAGAAAACCAGAAACCTTTTAGACAAAAATTGCGTAGAATCAACCTTGTTCAATTACCTCTGGTAGAGAAAGAAATTAGGAAAATGTATGATGCTGAAATCATAGTCTGAGTAAGATATTCAGACTAGGTATCTAATCTTGTATTTGTTAGGAAGAAAACATGATAAATAAGGCTTTGCATTGAATTTAGAAGCTTAAACAAAGCCTCATTAAAGTAAAACTATCCCTTGCCCAAAATGGATCATATCTTATAAAGGGTAGTTGGTTCTAGAATAATTTATTTGCTAGATGGCTTCTCAGGTTACAATCAAATATTGGTACATCCTGATGATCAACTTAAAACAACCTTTACTACTCCTTGGGGTACTTCCATGTATTTGAAAATTTCCTTTGGTTTAATGAATGCTGGTGCCACATTTCAGAGAGCCATGGATATAGCATCCTCAGAAGAAATAGGTTACTTCATTGTGATTTACCTTGATGATATCGTTGTCTATTCTAAAACAGATGAAGAACACCTAATACACTTGAGAAAATTATTTGAGAAATGCAGAAAATATGGGTTGTCCTTAAATCCAAAGAAAACAGTGTTCGGTCTCCAAGAAGTTAAACTTATTCGACATATCATATCTGAAGAAGGAATAAGGATAGACCCAAAGATGATCGATGGTATATTGCAAATCAACCATCCTAGAAATATCAAGGAACTTCAATCTTTCATTGGAAAGATTAATTTCTTAAGAAGGTTCATACCCAATCTAGTTGAACTCCTTAGAAACATGACAAACATTCTTAAAAGAGAAGGAGGAGTTAAATGGACCTTATAAGCAAAGAAATCATTTGAGCTGGTAAAACAAGCACTTACCAAAACACCAGTTATTAGCAATCCTGATTTTACAAAAGATTTCTTCAAATTTTCATTTGCATTAGAACACACAGTAGCTACTATCCTATTATAGAAAAACTTGAAGAGACAAGAGTAGCCAATTGCATTTTTCAGTAAGGCATTAAGAGATGCACCTCTGAAGTACAATATAATGGAAAAACAAGCCTTTGCCTTGGTCAAAGCTTTAAAATACTTCAAAGTTTACATTTTACATTCCCACATTATAGAATTTGTGCCTCATTCAGTGGTAAAGGACATATTGGCCCAAGATCTAGATGGAAAAAGAGGAAAGTGGATTGTTGTAATCTTAGAATATGACTTAGAAATCAAGCCCACTAAGCTCATAAAAGGTCAAGGATTAGCAAAACTTATGGTTGAATCCAACTTTCAAGCTCTTGATATAAACATGTTTAATGCATTAGATGAAGAGGAGGAGTTGACAACTCCACTTATTGAAGATCATTTTTTGAATTCATCTTGGTATGCTAATATTTTGTATGTTTTGCTCAATCTTAATACCCCTCCTAGATTGTATAAAACAAAGGCGAGATTATTAAAGTTGAAAGCTATAAATTATTTCATTTTGAATAAATTTTTATATTGGAAAAATGCTAGTGTATTATTGCTTAAATGTTTTCTTGAGAATGATGCAGATAAGATCAAGCACGAGTTTCATGAAGGAGAATGTGGAGGCCACCTATACTGGAAGTTAACTACTAACAAAATCCTTAGATCTGGTTACTACTGGCCCACCCTCTTTCAAGATATCCACAAAATGATTGTTGCATGTCAAAAATACCAAATCTTTGAAGGAAAAAGAAAGCTACTTCCCTTACCTCTGTAACCAATCATTATTGAAGCTCCTTTTCAGCAGTGGGGTCTAGAATTCACTGGAGAAATCCATCCTGCCTCATCTACCCAACATAGATGGATCCTCACAGCAATAGACTATTTTACCAAATGGATAGAAACCATCCCCTCTAGGAATGCCACAAACTCAGTTATCATTTCATTACTTGAAAACCATATACTGTCTAGATTTGGCTATCCTAGAAAGATCATAATTGATAATGTCACTGCATTTGGCTCTAAAAATATGGTGGAATTCTGTCATAAATATCAGATTATATTAGGTCATTCTACAGCTTATTACCCTCAAGGTAATGGGTTAGCAAAATCCTCAAATAAAATTTTGGTCAACATTATCAAGAAGTTGTTGGAAGATAACAAGAAATCATGGCATAGTAAGCTAGTGCATGCTTTATGGACAGACATACTAACAATTAAAAAATCAATTGGAATGTCTCCCTGCCAGTTAGTTTATGGAACTGATGCAATATTTCCAACCAGTTTAGGAGTGCCAGTCATGAAGCTAATCCAGGAAGAACAATATAAATTAGATGATGATATGATAAGAAGAATACACCAGACTATACATCTTCAACAAACCAAAGAAGAAGTATACATCAGAGCACAACAACTACAAGAAAACATCAAGAAGTTGTTTGACAAGAGAACCAAAGAAGGTGACTTTAAAATTGGTGAAAAGTATTGAAATGGGATTAAAGAAGAGAATATAAGGGCAAACATGGAAAATTTGATAATTTATGGCAAGGCCCTTATCTTATTCAATCTGCTATTGGAAACAATGCATTATTTCTGCAATAATTGGATGGAGCTAAATATTTTGGAGGTCTTGTCAATGGAAGGATTCTCAAACATTATTTTTGTTAACTAATATTTTGGTTTCAAACTTTTTTGATTCATTATATATATAACTACTTTTGAATTTTAAAAAAGAAAAAATAAAAAAACAATACAAAAATAGAAAAGAGGGAAGATATAAAATAAGAATGGTACAGCCCCATACCAAAAAAGAAAAGGAAAATCTGAAAGTGTGCAAGCCTAAATGCCACTACTTAAAAGAGAGCACTGCTATTTAGTCATACAACCTAATCATGACTAGATAGATTTCAATTTACTGTTGATAAGTTAGTGAAGAAGACTTGACAAACTATTTAATCTTGGCTTATCAGTAGACTAGATTAGGATAGAAAAACAGAGGTTCAAACAAGCTTAAATCCTAAACTTGTAATTTTGATGAAGAATGGCTCAAATCAGATCAAAACATGAGCCAAAGAGAAGAAAAAGAACTGGTTCTAACATGCTGAAAACTTGAACCAGGTAAAAAAGAAGAAGACAACTCTAAAAATATCAAAACTAGAGCTGAAAGAAAGAAGGAAGGATATTCATAATTTTCAGATCTTAAGCCCTCACAGTTTTGTTTTAATTTTCTACAAAATTTCAGTCTAAATGTAGCTTGTTTTCTATGCCATAGATGCTACAACAAATTAGATAGTTTAATCTTGGTTTGTTTGTATTTAAATTTCTGTTTTAAAATATAGAGAATAAGATCTGTCAAATAGCTTAATCCTGACAGATAGTAGCTTAGGTAGAGAACTAATGAGTTCAACTGTTTAATTTGAACTCATGGAAGAAATAAGGTTAGATTTAGATTAGTTTTTTCCTTTTTCAAAAGAATAAAATGTCAATGTTAAAGGTTTGCAAGTCCAATTGCACCTTCTGAAGAAAGAATGTTAGGACAAGTAGGCTGTGTAGGTAGTTGTTTGGGGAAAAGAAATTTGTTTGCTGATACAAAGTATCGATCATATTTTTAAGCAGCATGATCAAGGAAGAAAAGGTTGTCAAAATGAAAATCATAGGTCTATATTCCAGACATAAATTTCTAAGGTTCTTGACACCTCCAAGGAGCTTCCATCCCCAAGTGGAGCCACTATTAGCCATCAATAAAAAAAATTCATAACTGATGATGGCTAAACAGGTCTTTTAGTCTTTAAGAAACAAGTTTTAAGAAAAATTGTGAGTTCGCTAAGCCTTGCTGTGTACCTTGGCCAAAAGATCCAATCCATTGATAATATTCATTCAAAATTCCTCATAGAAGCCCTGCTGATTCAAAAAGAAAACTGCCTTCAAAACCATAACTCGCACCATTTATCCATTTCAAAATATTCCCTTCATGTCACCCATTTTCCCATTTTTACCCTTTATTTTCCTCAAAATTCCCCTTTAAACCTTGTAAAATCCTTTTATTAAGGTTTTTATCACTTTTTTCCCCTTTCAAAATGATCAAAATCCTTCAAAAACCTTCATTTTTAGTCAAAAAACCTTCATTTTAAAATATAAGGCCTAAAGACCCTTTCGATTAAAGCTCGAGCCCCTTTTCCACCATAAGACTGCGCTCTATGACCGAGTGCTAAGTCCATCGGCCATCGCACATCGGTGATCCCAGTTCCTTTTTTCCCAGACCCTTTACTTCGTTGATATGCCAATCCTCCGATGAGATCTGGACCGTCCATCCCTAAGATCTAACAGCCATCGCACTCTGCGCTCCATCGCAACACGCTTTTCCTTTTCCCTGTCGCCTTCCCTTCTCCGCTGTTGATCTTTCCCAGATCTAACGGTCCTCCATCCATCGCACTTGCTTCTCCCATCAGCCATTGACACATCGCAATTCCAAAATCCTCTTTCCTGGACCCTCTTCTCCACCGATTTTTGATCTGCCAAGTTCATCTCAGTTGTCTATTTCCCTGATCCGATGGCTCCCATTGATCCCCTCATTTCAACTCTGGCCAATAGTTTTCCGTTACGCACCAAAACTACTGATGTCATCCACTGGGTCCCACCGCTCTTCCTCCACCGTTGATCTAACTCTCCTTAGATCGAACGGCTTGCACTCTTTCACATCGCCATCCTCCCTCCCGTCTGTTCCCTACCAAGTCATTTCCACGATTTAATCCCGACTTTCCATTTCCCCGATCCAATGGTCCCTATTCATCTTCATGCTCGTTTATCCATAACTGTTTAAACCCCATTTTCAACGCGAAATTGGCGGTTTTGAGGTGAACAGGTGTCAACGCCTTAACCATATCGCGCTCATTTCGGCCAAAATCATTTACCGCTTGACACCTGCGTGAATACTACTATGGTATTGTGCAAAAATTCTCGTCGCCATTTTCGCACCAGATTCAAATGTTTCCCTGGTTTTTCATGGTTTTGCCATGGAACCCTCCCTTGATGCATTTTCCTCATTTTGCACTGCTCTTTCACCCTCCGCCAAGCCCTCTGAAGCAGTTATAGCCCCAAAACGTAGAATTTATTAATATTTTATGTTGAGTTGTAGGTTTAATGGCAGTTTCATAGCATAAAAGTTGTCACATAGTTAGTAAAGGTGACAGAGGCTGAGGGTAACGATCCTCTATGGCCAGAAATTACAGAAAAAGACACCTGCCATCATCACTGAAGATCAGTGTAAAGAGATTTAAAGTTAAAAGTTAAATTCAAAAGCCCGAAGATTGAAATACTTAAACCATGTAGATTAAGGATAAATCACAGTAAAAGACAAAGAAATTCAAAGACTAATATCAGTGTTTAAAGTGACAAATCAAGACAGATCAGCAAAATACCACTTCAAATTTTCAGAACATTGAGGCTATTTACTCCTCCAAATACTAAAAGTGCCACCTACATGGTTATTCACTCGAAAAGCATACAAAGTTAATGCACAGTGAGATATATTTTATTGAAGATAGCTCGGAAGTAATTTCCAGCCTACCCAAAGGCTTCAAAGTCAAAAAACACAGCCTGAGTTAATGAAAGTTAATGTAAAAATCAATTAGCAGCGTTAAGATATTAGAAATATTCTCCATAAGGCTTCCCAATGTCCGAGAAGCATTTACTCTGTATTAAGTGAATTGATAGACCTTCCTTTCACTCCACCTCCTCATTCTTATATAAATACTTCACAAGAAAACATTGTTGTTGTTGGTTGAATACTTATTGAATGTAAATAGTTTTTGAGGCTTTTGAAGCACTCTTAGTAATTCAAGAAAGATAGGCTGAGAAGAGAAGTTTGAAGTTGTAAAGACCTACTGGACTTGAAGATTGTAACTGATTTGAACATCAAATATACAAGATGATTTATGGGATCTTGGTCTATGTCAATGGTGATGATTTTCTTACTGTAATTGTTTCTTTTCTTATGTTTTCATACTGTCCACTTTCTCTGATAAAGAACAAGAAATATAGAATAGGATTTCCTGAAAAGTACCCTAATTCTCACTAATAAGCTTTATCTCTATGTTTTCTTATAATTGTTGTTTTGGGAATGATTTCAATAGAGTATAACCAGTCAAAGAATGTTGGTGAGCCCATGTCTTGCTGAGTAAAACTTGAGATGTTGTTCTTGAATTATCTTTTCACTGAATGCTAAGTAGAGTTCTAATCAACGAATTTTATGGTTAACCATGTCCCTTGTTTAGTCTTCAACAATTTTTTTGAAAGTTTCCCTTGAAAGTATGCCAAAAGAAGGATAGATTCAAAGTTCTTACTTGATCTTAGGCTATTCTTTTGTTTACCTTATATGTCTTCTTCTTTCTGAAGGTAATTTGTTATATTGTTGGATTGTTGTCTAAAAAGTGTGATTTAGTAAAAGTTTTCCCAAAGAGGTATATGGTTTTCCCTCTCCTTTGGCCTACTTCAAACAGTTAATTTGAAAGGCTTTTCTTGTTTAGTGAAGTTAATAGATTCTTAAATGGTTATTAGCTTTTCTTCTTTCACAACAATTTTAATGTTCCATATCACAAATCAGCCTAAAGAGATCCTTTGATATAGATGACTTGCCCCATGGACCACTCTTGAAACTTCTTGTGCACTTAAATACTTTGTGACTCCATAGCCCAATCGATTGATACTGTCTCTTACCTATCCTATCTGCTAAAACATTCTTTCATATACTCACACCTTTACCCTTCAAAAGAATTCCTTTATTTTGATGATATACTACCCAACCAAAACCAAAACAAATCCCTTGTGCTTCATAACTAGCCTAATATCATATCATGGGCTCTAAAATCATATCATTCTAAACACATATAGAGAGATCCCTCTCTGAATCCAGGAGGGCTAGATCCTAGGATTCCAAAGTGGTTCTGATGTAGGCCTTACAACGTTTGTTCTTGCCAATCTTGCAAACTACGGGGATCCTAACATGTGCTATGAATTAGGGGCTCCTACATTCTATGCAACATCAAGTCTCAATATATAAACTTCTGTGGTGCACCCTCTACCATTTCTGATGGATGGATATGCATGAGTGTTTTCTTCCACTCCACAATCCTTCGCATGTGGTTGCTCTACATATTGAGGATCATCCTTGGGAACCAAGAGTTCCTCCTCTGCATGAAAATCCAACTCCCTCTCAAGGGACAATCATATGGCTTTCTCCTCATCAAATTTTATATCCCGTCGCACAATAGTCATTCTGCTATTTGGAAAATACACCTAATAGTTGTGGGGATTTTCATTGTACCCCAAAAAAATCCCAATCTCAGTTTTTGGTTTGAGCTCCTTCCTGGCATTTTTGGTCACATGCACATAAATAGATGAGCCAAAAATCTTAAAATGTGAAACATCATGTTTCTTACCAGTGAAACCTCTTCTGGTGTAGTCATGCCAAGTATCCTATGAGGACAACTGTTCTTCACAAATACCACTATGTTGCATGCCTCTACCTCACTAATGCATCGGTAGGACCTGATCATGAAAAATTGCTCTTGCTACACCCACAATCGTTCTGTTCTTTCTTTCAGCAACCACATTCTGCTGTCGGTTATGAGGCACTATCAATTCTCTATGAACTCCTTATTTGCTACACAAGTTCTTGAATTTGTTAGAGATGTAATATCCACCATTTTCACTCTTGAGAGCCTTCACATACTTCCTCGTGTCTTTCTACACTGGTGCTTTAAACTCAAGAAAATTTGAGAATGTATGATCTTTCTTCTGCATGAAGTAGATCCAGCACTTCCGAGAAAATTCATCAACAAATATCACATGGTACATATGATTTGTTTTCAAAGCAATAGAGAATGGTCCACACAGGTCTGTGTGAACTCTCTCAAAGATCCCCAAGGCTCAGTTCCCCTTCTCATGAAAGGTGGCCTTTAAATATTTTCCCATAGTACATCCATGGCATGTGTCTCACTGCCCAAGTGTACCCTTGGGAAGACCAATAGAAATCTACTGCATGAGTTTCAAGGCTCCATGGTGAAAACGACCCAATCTCCTATGCCATAACTCACCCTCATCTGGCTCACCACTTTGTCTTCCTTTCCCATCAATGCTGCACAATCATATATATCCATTTTATAGAGATTATTAACTCGAATCCCAATCTTCTTAGCGTGTCCTGTTCTTTTGTGTCGCAGGAAATATTTTCCTTCACTGAAAACAACAATATAGCCTCTATCCTCTAACATTGGAACTGAAACAACATTTTTCTTAAATCTTGGTACATGAATTACATATTCTAATTGAAACGGTTTACCTAACTATCTCTGGAAGGTAATGGTACCGATACCAGTAGCACTGTACCCCCCATCATCACCCATTTTGATATGCATCTAGAGGTCCTTCTCCTCCAAGCTACTGAAAATTTCCTTGTATCCTATCATGTGAAAGGATACACAACTATCCAAATACCACACCAATCACATTTCACTTCAGTTGCCCTTCTCCATCTTGATCTTCCTGAATTTATCTTTCAGTGCCAATTTCCTATGGTCATGGCTGCTTTGAAATAGGTATTTCAAAGACTTAGACATTGCATGTGGTGTGGCTTTACCATGGAGACTTGAGACAATGTGGTCTCGTACTCCCTGGAATAAGATCCTCCTCACCTTTGCCACTTTATTTTTCCATGAATCAAGATTTGTAGCATTTGCCACATTGGGTTTAAGAACATCATTTTCAATGAATTTCTTCCAGCCATTGTCTTCGAGTAATGCCTCCATCATTTCATTCCAACAAATATATTTAGAGTTGCCCTCAAGTGCATAATCTAATATCAAGCCATTGAAAGCCATTTTGGTCCTGAATTAGCTGTAGCACCAAGAAATTCTTCTGCAAATTCAAATTCTATTTAGCAAGAGGCTCAACTCCACCTCCACTATTGTGATTTCTTGTGCTCTGATACCATGTAGAAATTATACAACAAGCATGTATATCATGGATTCAATCAGATCTAATAATGTACTAAAGCTGGATACTGAATCACTTCTACAAATAAATTGTGGAATTAAAAACACAATCGCCAATCACATGAAGCAAAGAAGAATCAATCAAACCACAAAACAAATAATTTCACGGGGAAAGCTTGCTGCTCAAAACCCCAATATCTTATATTTTATATTTAGCATGGATACATGAAACAATTACATAAAACTATTCTCACAGGAGCCCTCCTGTACTCAGCTAATTGTCTCACACTGTCCTGGACAAAACTGACCAACACTTAGCCAATTCTCAGCCTCTAAACAACTTTCCTTCCTTGTGCAATTCATGTGGAATTAATTCCCTATATTTTAGAATTTTTGGCCTTCCTTAACTGCGCAAGGATCATTGAAAATACAATGAGTGTTTGGTTGCATGGGTCCAACCCAATAATCCTACAACTGATAGTCAACATCCCTTTCAACTAGATCTCAACTAGGTCTCCACTAGAACTTAAATACATGCAACTAATAATATTAAATCCTTAGTTTCATGTGAGATCACTGATTGTGAATCAAATAATATTTAATTCACATGATCTCCCACTAGTGTATCTAACAGTTACAACTAGCACAACTGAGTTTAACTGACTTACCTGAGTTAAAATGATTACAACCTACATTAAATAATGCACCACTACACTTCAAATTCTGTTACAACTGCAATTACTCTGCATGCCTCACCAACTACCCTCAACATGAAATTCATGAGCTAACTGATTTTATCAGACATAGTTAACTATTACAAGCTATTTTGAGATTATATTACATTTTATTGTCCATCTTAATTAAGGTATAAATGAAATATACATGATCCAAATTTAGCCCACAGTAGTGTCGGTGGTGCTAAGACCTGTGGTCCCACACTAGTGTAGGTGCTGAATTTTCTTGTTGAACTTCAACAAGTGAGTCTTGGTTGATCCCCTCTTTGTAGTTTTTCACTGTCATGAGCTATTGATATTTTCTTCCTTCTCCTTTATTCTTTTTTCTTTGTATGGAAAGTCTTGATCACAGTCAAAACATTTGGCCCCAGATAAGAAATACCCTCCAACATTATTGAAATACTCTTAACAAAATCCTAAGAAACAAAATAAAAATTTTCGACGATAAATAATTTATAAAAAGAATGAATGATCCTTACAATAATGCATAACACAAATAAAAATAAGCATACTTACAATGTTATTTTCAATGTTGCTTGCAATTTATACACACAACTTTGTAGATTCTTCATATGTGTCATACTTGACCTTTGATAGACGATATCTAACATTTTCATGTTTATTACCCAGTCTTGCAAGAACATAAATAGTGTTTGTATTCGGCACCAAAAATATGTCTCATACTATGCCAATCACCTCATATGATTAACCTAAGTTAATCATACCACAAAACATATAGATATGTATACCATCATCGGTTTCATTATCTTTAAGATACCATGAAAATTTTGTTTTATTTATTTCTTGTGCATTCTTCCATTAAGAAATAACCTTGAATGTACTGGATGGACCACTTTGTTGAATTTTATTATGTTTTTCAATTTTTGCGTGTCCTACAATATTCATAGTGTGTCCACCAATATCCATAGTTTTTCTAGCAATATCTTTAGTGCATCCAACAGTATCCATAGTGCATCCAACACTATCCATAGTGTGTCAAGTTGCAACTTTGGATTTGGGAATTGTTGCCCTTGGTCTAGAAACATTCACAGAGATATTCTTTGATGTCATATTCTTGATAAAAATAAATATATGTGTGTGTGTGTGTGTGTGTTAATGAAAAAACACATATCTTCATTAAACATTTTTTTTTTTTAAAGTTTGCCAATATAAATTTAAAATTAATAGAAACTTAATTTCTATAAAATAAATTTAAAAAAAATTAACTATAAAATTTTCCAAATATAACTATATATATATATATATATATATATATATATATATATATATATATATATATATATATATATATATATATATATATATATATTAAAACGTTTTAATTTTAATATGCTGTATTTTTAATTTAATTTAAAAAAAAAAAAAAAAAAAAAAAAAAAAAAATCTTGTAAATTTAAAATTAAAAGTAAAAAAAATTCTGTGTATCAGGGGCTGGAGGCTGGCCTTGCAATGCTGTGGAGCACTGCCTAGTCAGCCTCTAACCCTGGCTTGGTATAATTATATTCTTAGAATCGACCTCTGCCCAGGCGGGCACCGCCCCAGTTGTAATATTCCCAAGTGGGAAAACTTAGCAATACATGCATTAAAAACACATTTTCAGAAATATATGCAATAATAGTTAAATGAAACCCATGGATCCATTTATTTATACATTATAACAGCCAAATAAAAAAGGATATATGAAACAAATCATGGTAGCTTAGTTAAACAAGACTCCCAAGTCATTATTGCTCAAAAATCATGCAAAAAGAGGGGCTGCAACCATGAAATAAGTTGGAAATACCCTGAAAACATTATTTTATTACTCTTGAAATAGTAGTAAGTTGTAAATCAGATTTAGAGCTACTATGTGCATAAAAAGTTAGATCTATATCAAATCTGTGCACTATACAAGCTCCTCTAATGAACCCCCTTGGGGTTTTTAGCAAAACACCATGTACAAAGTATAGATCTAAGATCTAAGACTGTAGATCTATGGAAATATTCAGATCTATAAAGTGGATATAATTTTATATGGAGAGTAAAATGATCTCCTCCAAAATATCTCCAAAGTGAAGGGCAGATCCCCAACACTTAGCAAATCAACTCTCCAAATGGTGCACTGGACCACCCTGCAACTGCTCCTTCATAAATTATGCAGATCTAGATCAAGACTACACTGTAGGGGAGAAACTGTAGTTGGCCTACAGCCAATATATGAAAACGAAACTCAATGCCTTCAATATTTTCCTCCCAATGGAGTAGAAACCTCCTCCACTAAAAATGAGCACTAAAATGGCCTAGATCTGAAGATCTAGTCTCCAGTTGCTGCAAATTACTAAAACAGACAAACCCTCAACAGGATCTACGCTATCAAAGGAGGATGAAGCTTGGCCTTCAGCCACCTAGTGGAAAATATTGTGCAAGACTCCTACAAGAGCTACTTAATGGAAGAGGTGGGATTCCTGATCAGGAACACCCTGTGCTAAACAACACTCTATCTCAGCTAAATAGCCAGAGAAAGAAATATGTCTAAGAAAAACATATATCAGAAAATCGTAATCATAATATAACACCATATGGTTGCCATCCTCTTCCTTATAAAAAATGTGAGCCTTCTCACCTTGGGTCCCATTCATTAGGGTTTCCATCTTTGTGCAATGAATCTCCCTCCAAAACTGTGTTGTCCCATCATGAATGCCACTCCTCCAGAACAATGTTGTTGGATTTGGTCAACCTTGACTGGTTCTTCATGTAATGTCTTCTTCCACACTCAAGGTGGATTTATTATAACTATCTAAGCTGATCCATATTCCCACTAAGTTATTTCATTAATGTTTCACTTGCTTCATACTAGCTTTGTTGACTTGGTCAAACTTGACTTTGTCCACATGCTTTAGCCTTGTTTGCACATGAAGGTGTTTTATATAGCTATTAATATGATCTCTTTCCCCATTAAGAGGGTTTTTATTATTGCTAAAAATATTTATGGGTCTCCTTACCCATTTATTCATCTAACTATGTGTTTGGGGTAAAACTAATATTCCAATTAGCTGCATGCTAATTTAGGAATATAATAGTCCTCCCCTCCCAAATGTTGCTTGTCCTTAAGAAACTGCAAGGATAGAACTGAAGAGTCTCTCCTCTTCCTCCTGTAGCATTCTTAATTGATAATTTCCTCCAAAGAATAAGATGCCCTTTCAATAATATGTCCTCAAGTTGTTCCTCCCATGTGTAAAAGTATGCCTTTGGTGAAAAATCCAAATGGCTCTCATCATGAAAAAGTGGGATATCCATGGAAACAACTATATGTGGTCTAGAGGAATTCTTGAGGAATGGAATACGAACTATATTGGGAATTATCATCCCCATGTGAAACCTCCATCCCCAAGCTATCATCCACAAAATATGAGTCACCCTCCAACATGGTAACTCCTAAAACATCTCCTCCACCTTAGGCTCCTGCAATAAGGTGTGCTGCATAGCTGAATATGTGGGATCAAAATGTCCATCCCATGCTGTCTCTCTCCCCACTTATGATAAGTGTAGAGCTTCTACTGAATATGGACTGCACTAATGTTGCCTTCATGGAGCAGCAAGGCAATAGCGTCCTCAAATATCCACCCTTTGGTTCTTACACAAATCGTTCCATACAAAATGAATATGACATTATTATCATCATATGGAAAGCAAATAAGAGAAGCAATGAAGGTTTTACATAGTGTTGGAAAGTACCAATAGTTTCTCAAGTAGTAACAGCGTAGTTTTACCAACTGCAGTTTTAGAACATGATGTGGCAAGTTGTCTCCCAACAAATTGTTAGTTATACATGTCATCACACTTATTAGTGAATAGTAAATGGAATGGTATATCAACTCATCATATAGAAAATAGTACAACACTTTCCAAAAGCCATACAAGGAATGGCTCTCTCCATCATAGATTTTGGTTCCAAAATGACCATGAAGCTCAAATAGAGGCTTGCCCTCTTGTGGAGCAATGCACTGTATAAGGATGGTAAGAGAATGCAAATACTATGTTATATAGTCAATAATTGAATAAACGTAATTCTTAACATATATTGAGAGAAATATGATAATAAGACCCATGAATGAGCTCTCCATAGTGATATGACATAGTCCCATGAAGAGGAGTAAACTTGTGCTAAAAGTAGGTCTTTCTACTTATGCTTGAAAATCCAAGTCAAGAAGATCATATCATGGTAATAGATGTCTCCATCCACTAGTCCATCACTCTCATCTCTTTCATGCTCATCAAGTGCATCATATGTGAAGTGATCCTGGAAACACTTTATCAACAAACCCAAGCTCCCAAGTGACATCGATGTTGGCCTTTGTAATAAGGCTCATGTCATCTCATAGCTCTATTCTTTGACATTCCACATGTCAAATCCATCACTCACAATGCTGCTATATATGAGATATTCAAGTGGAAGTACCTCTTCATCCTCCAAGGCTAAGGAGTAGCCCCCTTGCACCATGATAGTGCCACCTCCTACTCCTGCAACATTATGCAAAGTATGAGAGAGTATCAACCCATCATCTCTCAATAAAAACCAAATCAACAACAACTCTAGTTGCCTCCCCACACTATCATCATATAAATCATAGAGAAACAACATAATAGTTAATATAAAAGATATCACACCACCCCAATACATCAAAACTCCTTGCTTCCATATGATGTAAGTGTCATGCCAAAGTCCATCCACCAACATACCCCTTGAAGGGGGATATGTCACATGATGGCCAAACTCTTTTAAGAGTAGCCAATGTAGTCTTGCCTCCTACTGTCTGGTATCATAAATCTGCAAGTGGCTTTCCAACCTCTTACTCATCAACATCACCCATCCAACCCATGGTGAGTGTCTATCATTATGTCCAAAAGTGGCATCCCTCCAACGGAGAATACCATCTTGCCAAATCAGATTTATGTCTTTGCATTTCATGGGATGTGGAAATGCAAACTTCTGGAGATATCCAAATGAAGACCATTCATTAATGACCAAGTTGACCACAGAAGGATCCAAATAGGTGGTAGGAAAAAACCTCCCATAATGATGTGAAAGATTCATCAAGAAATATCCATCACAACCATGAGAGATGTTATCCATCATAAGATGTCCTGCAACAACTATCTGCCCATCCTTTTTCATACACATGGGAAGGTCATTGGAATTTTCAAACAATGGTTGGGCCCCAAACTCATTGGTGCTACTCAATGACAGCGCTGCTGATCTCCATGATGTTGCATATACTGTCGTCAAATCATACTCTATGTTGAACACATAGTTCTGCATGGCATGGTTCAGGACAATACTCAGCTCATCCTCCAAAAATCTACACTCCAACTCCAAGAGTTGTGTGTAGCTCTACAATGATACACTAGGATGACTGTATATCTCTTCCTTGAAAAAATCAAGGATTCCCAGCACAGTGAAAATCTGCTGCTCCAAATCAGCAATATGTTTTGACCCTTGGTCATGCAATGTCATATTCCCACAATCCTCCATATGATGTGTTGAAATAACAGGAAATGGAAACATGTGCATACCTTGTTAAAACTTGGGAACATCTTGTACTGCTACAGGGGCTCCTTCCTCTGGTGTGATGGCTTCCCCAACTACTGATGATTATGGTTGTTCCTCTATGGCTTCAACAACGCTGGTACAAGTCTCCTCCTCGTCATGCATCTCCACAATAGTGCATGTGACTCTAGATGTCAAGAGATCAAGACTATGCAAAGGTGAAAGTATATTTTCTCCTGATGTAAGTGCTCCTGGAGTAAGTGGTGGTGAAGGCTTCTTCTCCTCTTATTTCTTTTTGTCAAAATTTTTGATTGACCTTTGAGTAAAGTATGAAAATGCAGTCACTCTTGCATGACTCAAATGGTTGAACCACCAAATTCTTGCTTCACCCTCAAGGTGCAGAGCTGCAATTTCAACAGCTTCTTTCTCTACAACTAGATGTAGCAGGAAAAATGCATCCAATCTCTTTCCCTAAGCCCTTGCTGTGCATGGGGGTGACCCATCAAAATTAGACAATAGAAATCTATTGCTCGCCTTCCTTCTATTGCTGTAAGGTCTCCTTTCTTCTTTGAGCTGAATGAACTGTGGGAGAGTTAGATTCTCCTTGAAAGCTCTAGGTTGAGACTTATATTCTGCAAGATAATCACTTAGATTCTCATGATATAAGTATTCTCCATCACTATGCCTCTTATCTTTAAAAGAAAAGGCCATCGTATGTTTCTTTGGAGCTATATGCAATGTCACATCTTCTTTTTGCTGATAGGAAGTACATGGACCTTCCTCATCTTGAAACCCTAAAGTGGTTTCACTTCTTCTCTCCATTTTTCTTTGCTTGAACTCCTTGGTGAGGTCCTCCTTAGATCTAAAAAGAGATGAGATAAAACTCATTCCTCCCATAATTCTGATCTCTTTTTCCTTATCTTATTCTTCTTATAGTGTAATGGCTGAAACCTCATAGGCTGAGCCAAGATTATGCTCTGTTATCACTGTAATATTCAAAAGTGGTAAAAATCAGAAATACATGCATTAAAAACACATTTTTTAGAAATCTATGAAATAATAGTTAAATTCAACCCATGGATCCATTCATTTATACATTATAATAGCAAAATATAAAAGGAGATCTTAAAAAAATCATGGTAGCTTAGTTAAACAAGCCTCCCAAGCCATTATTGCTCAATAAGCTAGAAATACCCTGATAACGTTAGTTTATTACTCCTAAAACAAAATTAAGCTGTACATCATATCTAGAGTTTCTATGTTCATTAAAAGTCAGATCTATATTAGATCCATGCACTATACAGGCTCCTGTAATGAACCCCCTTGGGGTTTTTAGCAGAACACCATGTACAAAGTGTGGATCTGAGATCTAAGACTGCAGATCTATGGAAATATTCAGATCTGGAAAGTAGATCTAATCTGATATGGAAAATAAAATGATCTCCTCCAAAATATCTCCAAAGTGAAGGGCAGATCCCCAACACTTGGAAAATAAACTCTCCAAGTGGTGCACTGAACCACCCTGCATCTTCTCCTTTAGAAATTATGTAGATTTGGATCAAGACTGCGCTGTAAGAGAAAAAATGTAGTTGGCCTGTAGCCAAGATATGAAAATGAAGCTCAATGCCTTCAATATTTTCCTCCCAATGGAGTAGAAAACTCCTCCACTGAAAATGAGCACTGAAATGGCCTAGATCTAAAGATCTAGTCTCCAATTGTTGCAACTTACAGAAACAAACAAACCCTCAAAAATATCTGTGCTTTCAAAGGAAGATGAAGCTTGGCCTTCAACTAGATAAGGGACAATATGGTGCAAGACTCCTCCAAGAACTACTCAATGGAAGAGATGGGATTCTCGATCAGGAATACCCTATGGTAAACAACACTCTATCTTAGCTAAACATTCAGAGAAAGAAATATGTCTAAATAGAACATAAATCAGAGAATCATAATCATAATCTAAGCCCATAAGGTTTCCATCCTCTTCCTTATAAAAAATGTGAGCCTTCTCACCTTGGGTCCCACTGATTAGGGTTTCCATTTTCATGCAATGAATCTCCCTCGAAAACTGTTTTGCCCCATCATCAATGCCACTCCTCCGTAACAACATTGTTGGATTTGGTCAACCTTGACCAATGTCTTCTTCCACACTCAAGGTGGCTTTATTCTAACTATCTAAGCTGATGCTTATTCCCACTGAGTTATCTTCATTAATGTTCCACTTCCTTCATACTAACTCTATTGACTTGGTCAAACTTGAATTTTTCCACATGCATTAGCCTTGTTCACACATGAATGTGTTTTATCCAACTGTGAATATCATCCCTTTCCCCATTAAGATGGTTTTTATTGCTTCTAAAAATATTTATGGGCCTCCCTACTCATTTATTCATCTAACTATGTGTTTGGAGAAAAATTAATATTAAAATTAGTTGCATGCTAATTTAGGAATATTACACCGGTAGTGCTCCACAATTGACCTCCACATGTGTGGGCACCTGAGGCCAGCTGGGAAGTGCACCACAGTGCTGCTCGACTGGCCTCCAACCCCTGAATGCTGGAGGTAGATTCTTGGAGCACTTCCCGACTGGCCTTCGGCACCTGGCTGGGTGGAGGTCGATGGTCGATTTCGAGAATCAACCTCCGCCAAGCTGGGGGCCAAAGGCTGGCTAGGCGGTGGTTCAAAACGCTGCCCAACCAACCTTCAGCCCGTGTGCGACAAAAAAATATTAATTTAAATAAAAAAATTTAAAAAATAATACTTAAAAAAAAACATTTTTTTTCCGATAATAAAAATGATTTTTTTTTTAAAATAAAAAAAAAAAAATATATATATATATATATATATATATATATATATATATATATATATAGATATATATATATATATATATATATATATATATATATATATATATATATATATATATATATATGTATGTATGTATATAATCTAAAAAAAATAAATATATATATTTTTTAAATAATAATAATAAAAAAAGCATAAATGCGATTTAAATAAAATTAGAAATTAAAAGGTTTTTTTTTACCATTTTAAGAAAAAATAAAATAAATAAATAAATATAACACTTTTCTTCTATGTGCATGTTTTTTTATTGTTTTGTTTTATGGAGGAACCCAACAACCCTAAAAATATATATTTTTTCTAATTTTTTGTCTTAAAACCGTACAAATTAGAGCTTTTTTTTTTACATTTTCTTCGGTATAAAAAAAATATAAAAAAAAAAAAATTGGAACATAAAATCCATACAAAAACATATTCTCCACGAATTCATCTTTAAATGGTAAAAATGGAAGGAAAAATAACCTTTCAAATGCGAAAAACTCTCGTTCAATGTGTTATCAATGCCAATGCAACACCTCCACAAAATTTCTCCAACAAAACCCAGAAGACTCTATGTGATGTGAGGAATACAAAAAATGATTGTTATTATATAGCTAAGATTGTGCGATTGACTTAGCATTTTGCAAATGTGGGATTAAAATTAAAATTAATATGTAGTTAAAGTTGTAGGTTTATATTAACTTTTATTCAATGTTGGCAAAAAAATAAAACATAAATTTTATAGAAAATATTTTTGTGATAATCACATCTAAGCATATTTTATCGATGCATTTCGAATGAGCGAGTGTGATTCATCACCAGGAAAATATCAGAAATCTAATCTAGGAACCAGTTTAAATAGATAAATGGATGCTCCAACTAGCCATTGTAAATAACAACTAGTTTGACTAAAATAAGGAAAATAAGAAATTTAATTAATGTAAAAAGTAATTATACAATAGTTATATATTATATAATTTTAATATATTATTATTATTATTATTATTATATTTTGAATTAATAGTTATTAAATATTTATAATAATTTAAAAATGAATTAATTAATAGTTATATGTTATATAATTTAAATATAATTTAATATACTTATTTTCCTAATTAATAAGTAATTTTAATATGTTAAATCATAATATAATAGCTACATTATTTATTGAGAATAGCTATAAATATTATCATTAAAAATAAAAATAAAAAGAATGAATTAATTTTAATCTATTAAAAATTTGAAAGGGAGAAAGATATAGAGAGCAAGATGATCAAAGGAAGAAATTGCGGGGTGGTGGCCTAAGAGGAGGAGTAAAGGCAAGAGGGAGAACAGGGCAAGAAGAAAAAACATCAACTAAGAGTGAAAGGCAAGAATCCAGAATATTCTAACACTCCACCCATCATCCCTGTTAAGGTTAACTGGTCTCTTTTCAATTTCTAAGGCTTCCCTTAACTTACGGTGGTCGAAATGGTCAATCCTCACAATAACCTTAGCATGTTCAATGCAAATGTGATGTTTTTTCTTTTCAGCATGCTCTGCTAAGGTAGAGCAGCGTGATCTACTATTTTTAATGTCAACAAAGTGTTCATGAATTCTTTGATTAATGGATCGACCAGTTTCACCGATTTAAGGTTTACCACAGGAGCACGGAATCAAGTAAACAACCTTATCATCTTTAGGGAAAACCGGGTCCTTAACCAATCTAAGGGAAATATGAATGATGCAGAGGGGATTGAATGTTGAGGAAATATTATGTCTTGTAAGGATCCTATCGATTTTATCAATAGTACCTTGAATAAACAAAAGGTGAACTCCAAATAACCGATCACAAGGATATTTCTTATTCATAGTACCTTTTTCTACTTTTTGAAAATCTCTAAGACATTTAACCTTGCTATAACCATTCTTATTGAAAAACTTATGGAGATGATATTTTTCTCCTTCAAGGTGGTGTTTATTGGAGATTCTAAAAGCTCTGGTAGCTAGGGTGTTGAGAACCTCTAGCTTCTGAGTAGGGAAAGTATGAGAAAAAACATTTAAATACTCCTTAGCGAGTGAGAAGTTGAGAGAGAGAGAGGAGTGACAAGGGAGAGATAGAGAGAGCATGTATATTTGGGGGTGAGATAAAGAGACAAAGAAGGAGAGATGGAGATAAGGGGGGAGAGAACGAGAGATAAGGAGAGAGGGAGGGATATAGTAACATAGTGGGTGGGTGAAGAGAGAGAGGGAGGGAGAGAGATATAGAGATGGGAGAGAAATGGAAAGAGAGGAAGGAAGAGAGAGGATGTGAGAGAGTAGAGAGAGGGAGGGAAAGAGAGATGGATTTGGATGGGGAGAGAGAGAGAGGTAAGAAGAAATAAATAGAGAGATAAAGGTTGATAGAGAGAGAGAGAGAGAGAGAGAGTAAGTGATAAGGAATATGGAGAGAGAGGGATAGAGGACAGAAGGAGGAAAGAGAGATATTAGTGGGGGAGAGGGAGAGAAGGGGAAGACAAAGATATAGATGGAAGGTGAAGAGAGGGAAGAAGAGAGAGATGGGTAGAGGGAGGGAGTGACAAAGCGATTGATAGATATGGAGTGCGAGAGCATGTGTGTTTAGGGGGGTGAGATGGAGAGACAAAAAAGAATAGATGGAGGGGGATATAGATATGGGTGGAGGGTGGAGAGAGGGAAGAATATTTCTTGCACTAGATGGATTGATTTGAGTGGAGATGGCAATTTCTAATTCTATTTGATTATTTGCACTAGATTCAGCGATTTTAGTGTAGATATTTATTTCTAATGACATTTTATTACTTGCATTAGATGAATTCATTTTAGTGTAGGTCGTGATTTCTAATACTATTTGATTACTTGCACTGGATGTTTTGATTTAAATGTAGATGTTTATTTATAATTATATTTGATTGCTTGCACTAGATGCATTGATTTCAATGTAGATGATTTCTAATCCTATTTGATTTTTTGCACTAAATGCATTGATTTCAGTGTAGAATTTATTTTCTAATCTTATTTGATTGCTTGGATTAAATGCATTGATTTCAATGTAGATGTTGATTTCTGATTTGATGCAATTGGATATATGACGATGCATTAATTTTAAATTTACTGGATTAACAATATGCATTGATTTTACTGTAAGCACAAAACGTTATTAACAATGTACATTGATTTTTGTGTTATAGTAATTTAACCTATTAATATTGGAGAGAAAGAGAGACAAGGTATCATGTTTACCACAATAGATCGAGCTAAAGATTTAAATGATTTACGATTTAAATTTTCTTTTTCATATAATCGATATGAAAAGATGAAAAAACTAACAAGCATGAGAATAAGAATAGTAGAAGAGAATAGTTTGAGATTGATCACAATGAATACTATTTGTAACACGAGTACATTCTTATTATTCACATTCTCTATCTTTCAACACTATATTTGTCACTTTGCATTCAAAAAAATTATTTCATCATTTTTCATCATTAAATTTATTAACAATATTTATCATCTCAACAAACTGAAGTAACTAAGAAAAATTAAAATTAAAATGACCAAATTAATCTTAGAAATATTTAGCATATTTAAAATTATTATATTAATATTTGATATATTTACATATTATTGATAAAATTAATCATATATTTGATAGATTTTCCTTGGCAATACAACACTGAAACCAACCTAGATCCATCTTAACTCCGGATCTATCAAGCACCGAGAGCGATCAAATCTCTCGAGGTGCAAACCTTTCCTCAAGTTTTACACTAAAAAAAGAGTTTTCCCCCTCGAGAGATTTGATCCCTCTCGGCGCTTGATAGATTTGGAGTTAGGATGGATCTTGGCTGGTGTTATAATATATATATATATAATATGGATCCAGTTATAATATATATATATATATATAATACAACATATAAATTCCAAGTCTAATTCATAAATTTCATAAGTATGAGATTCCTTCTCATGCTGTTTGGATCTCAGTGTAGTACCTAATATTTCTTATAGAATTACACTCATTTTCATATTTGAAACCATTCCACCTATAACATAGATTTTTTAATCAACCAAATAAAAGTGATGATCTATGCCTATAATCCTTTCTTTCAATATTTACTACCATCCATGAGGTGTTCTCAGAATAATATTAACAAACTAATAATTCAGTCATCTTTAGTTGTTAATCATGCTCAATTAAATGGAACTATGTTTCAATGTATATGTGTTACTTAGCATACCTACCATTAGAATATGAAGCTAAATATTTATTCCAATAAATCGATATGTCGATACTCATGATAACATCTACTCAATCAATCCATGTCTCTTGATTTCAAAATCATATATTTCTATATCATGCATTCCACCATCATCATTTGGAAGGTCTAACTAATACCTCAACACGTCATCTAGTCACCCCCCTTATGTACCTCGAACATACAACAAGGAAATTCCTTTCTCTACTATATATTACCTTAGGAATCCTCTCCTTTATAGGTGCTCCTCACTATTTTCCAAAAGGTTATAGTCTACAATCGGAATATAAGCAGGGAGACAAGTGCACATTTGTGTTGTACTATATCCTTCCATATCCATCAAAAATATGGTCTCACACATTAGCTCTATTGGAATTCACTATCATGTGTTATTCAAATTCATAACATGATTTTGTTACCTATTCACTCATTATAAGTAAATCAATCATGAGATACTAATTCATGGTTGAATCAAACAGATTATAAAAGTCTTGTCATACCAAAATATTCTTCATTCATAATATCCAACCTAGGTATCTTTATCATACATGCATTCAATCATAAAAAAATAAATGGATATATAAATTATCCATAAAGGAATTATTACTCCAATCATTACAAGTCGTATATATTGGCATGATTAATTTTCGTATTTGGATAGTTTCCTTCAGCATTCCTGATGTTAATTGATCATTTGATGTCTTTTGGGAACTCAGATGATCCCTTAATCAACCTCTTGACAAGCACCCTATCATCTTTATCCTTTTCACAAGGTTTTATATCATAGGCTACCTCATCATCAACATTTTCAACCATCGTTGAGATTTTTTTTTGGAATAAACTATTTGTCATTATTTGAAATGTCCAATGTTTCGAGTGGATACTCCACCCATCATCAAGGGAAAAAAAAAGAAATAAAATATGAGGTGGGTATAGTAATAAAAAGAGAATATAAAGGTAACAAAAAGGAGTTAACCATGAAATAAGAAAATGGGTTCCAAGGAATGGAAAAGATCTTTAAATAATATAACGAATAAAATATACCTTAGGAGAAATTTGAGGCATAAATTATTAAGAAGCCAACAAAGACAAATATTTATAAACTAATTAAAGGTTTCAAAAAAATATTAAAATATGGATCAAAATATTAAATTATTATTTTTTAAATTCAAGGTATTTTGGATTCATCAAAATTGTTTCAAAAAGCCATGTGCTTTGCTGAAACAATGTGGAAACAATTTCATGTTTTGGAGAATCCTCTAGAATATTGTGCGATAACAAGATTATGGAATATTTTAGATGCTAGTTAATACTTACAAGAAAACATATCATAATATTTCAAATTAGAATATTTGTGTCAAACCATGATTTTGTGATCAGTAGAGGATGAGAGGATGTTTGGTGCACTATCATATTTGAAGTCAAATTTGAGGAACAAACTTGATAAAAATATGGACATATGCCTAAAATTGTATGTAACAAATTATGATATTAACTATTTTACATATGAAAGAGCACTAGATCTTTCGTGATCATATTTTGATATAAGGGGCGAAAACAATACAACAAACTTATCTAATAAAATTGATAAGGAACATAATATTTTGGAGGATCAAAATTACAGTTCATGCGGAAAGGTTTTTGTTTAGAATGAAGAAAATGATGACTAAATTGAGAAGTGGACAATTGGTATACCACAATATTTTAGCTCTTCCAGTATATATTAAGTCCCAAAGGACAATTATTTTGGTATACATGTTCCATAGGTTGTGTAAGAAAAATTGAATGGAGTAGTAGAAATGAGCTGATTCCTTTTATTTGATTAAATTTGTTGTTCCTCTATTTTTGGTGCAGGTTCTAAATTATTTATCACAACAACATTACTAATAATATATTCCAATTTCACATTGAACTTGAGCTAATAACATGTTCTATACTTTATATTCTTTATTTTAACATTGAATCCATATTTCCTTGCTCCAATGTTTTTTAAGATTGATGTCTTGATAATTAACTATTACTTTATCCCTTTCTTGTATGTGATAGAAAATGAAGCAATAATTTTATGAGGTGGGGATCTATAGTTTGACATATGTAGTGTCCTTGTATTAAAGGATAAATAAGTACTTTAACAAGGCTTTTACTAAGCAAAAATGGGTTCATTTCAATTAGAGGAGGTTTTTTTGGAGCTCTAATATCTTGGTCACTCTTAATGGTTTGTTTGCTTGTTGAATTTGGATCATTTTTCCAAGTTTGAAAATTTTGGGTATATTTTGGTTAAAAATTATAATCTCTTAAATTCTTATATTTTTTATTTGATGTTTAATCTAGCCCAAATACATCCTAACTCCGGATCTATCAAGCGCCGAGAGGGATCGAATCTCACGAGGTGGAAACCTCTTTTTTTAGTGTAAAACTTGAGGAAAGTTTTGAACTTTGAGAGATTTTATCCCTCTCAATGCTTGATAGATCCAGAGTTAAGATGGATCTAGGCTGGTTTCAGGGGTGTGTTGCCAAGGAAAATCTATCGAAGATATGATTAATTTTATCAATAATATGTAAATATAGCAAATATTAATATAATCATTTTAAATATGCTAAATATTTTTGAGATTCACTTGGTCATTTTAATTTTAAATTTTCTTAGTTACCTCAGTTTGTTGAGATGATAAATATTATTAATAAATTTAATGATGAAAAATGATGAAATACTTTTTTTGAATGGAAAGTGACAAAAATAGTGTTGAATGATAGAAAATGTGAATAATAAGAATGTACTCATGCTACAAATAGTATTCGTTGTGATCAATCTCAAACTATTCTCTCCTACTATTCTTATTGTCACCCTTGTTAGTTTTGTCACCTTTTCATATCGATTACATGAAAAAGAAAATTTAAATCGTGAATCATTTAAATCTTTAGCTTGAGCTATTGTGGTAAACATGATACCTTGTCTCTCTTGCTCTCCAATATTAATAGGTTAACTTACTATAACAAAAAAATCAATGTGCATTGTCAATAACATTTTGTGCTTACACTAAAATCAATGCCTATTGTTAATCCAATCACTTTAAATTAATGTACCATCATATATCCAATTCCATCAAATCACAAATCAACATATGCATTGAAATCAATGCATTTAATGCAAGCAATCAAATAATATTATAAAATAACTTCTACACTAAAATCAATGCATTTATTGCAAACAATAAAATAGGATTAGAAATCATCTACATTGAAATCAATGCATCTAGTGCAAGAAATCAAATATAATTATAAATCAACATCTACATTGAAATCAACACATCTAGTGCAAGCAATCAAATAGTATTAGAAATCATGACCTACACTGAAATCAATTCATTTAGTGCAAGTAATCAAATATCATTAGAAATAAAAAATCTACACTAAAATCGTTGAATCTAGTGCAAATAATCAAATAGAATTAGAAATCACTATCTCCACTTAAATAAATCCATCTAGTGCCAGAAATATTCTTTCCTCTCTCTACCCTCCATCCATATCTATATCCCCCTCCATCTATTCTTTTTTGTCTCTCTGTCTCACCCCCCAAACACACATGCTCTTGCACTCCATATCTATCAATCTCTTTGTCACTCCCTCCCTCTCCCTATCTCTCTCTTCTTCCCTCTCTTCACATTCGATCTATATCTCTATATTCCCCTTCTCTCCCTCTCCCCCACTAATATCTCTCTTTCCTCCTTCTGTCCTCTCTTCCTCTCTCTCCATCTTCCTTATCTCTCTCTCTCTCTCTCTCTCTCTCTCTCCACCTTTATCTCTTTATGTCTTTCTTCTTACCTCCCACTCTCTCCCCCTCCAAATCCATCTCTCTTTCCCTCCCTCTCTGTACTCTCTCACATTCTCTCTCTTCCTTCCTCTCTTTCCCTTTCTCTCCCATCTCTCTCTCTCTCTCTCTCTCTCTCTCTCTCTCTCTCTCTCTCTCTCTCTCTTCACCCACCGACTATGTTATTAGTTACTATATCCCTCCCTCTCTACTTATCTCTCCTTATCTACCCCCTTCTCTCCATCTCTCCTTCTTTGTCTCTTTATCTTACCCGCAAATATACGTGCTCTCTCTGTCTCTCCCTTGTCACTCCTTTATCTCCACTTCTCACTCTCTATATTTATTATTTCCTACTTCTCTCCTCCTCCAACACCATCTCTCTCCTGATCCAGCTCCATCTAGTCACCCCTCATATGTACCTCGATAATATTACAAGGAAATTCATTTCTCCACTATATATTACCTTAGGAATCCTCTCCTTTATAAGTGCTCCTCACTATTTTCCAGAAGGTTATATTCTACAATGGAAATATAAGCAGGGAGACAAGTGGAAATTTGTGTAGTACTATATCCTTCCATATTCATCAACAATATGGTCTCACACATTAGCTCTATTGGAATTCACTATCATGTGTTACAAAAATTCATAACATGATTTTGTTACCCATTCACTCATTATAAATGAATCAATCATGAGATACTAATTCATGGTTGAATGAAAATGATTATAAAAGTCTTGTCATACCAAAATATTCTTCATTCATCATATCCAACCTAGATATCATTATCATACATGCATTCAATCATAAACAAATAAATGAATATATAAAGTATGCATAAAGGAATTATTACTCCAATCATTACAAGTCATATAAATTTACATGATTAATTTTCATATTTGGATAGTTTCCTTCAACATTCCTGATGTTAATTGATCATTTGATGTCTCATGGGAACTTAGATGATCCATTAATCAACCACTTGGCAAGAATCCTGTCATCTTTATCATTTTCACAAGGTTTTATATCATAGGCTACTTCATCATCAACATTTTCAACCATCGTTGAGATTTTTTTGGAATAAACTATGTGTTAGTATTTGAAATGTCCAATGTTTTGAGTGGATACTCCACCCATCATCAAGGAAAAAAAAAGGAAATAAAATATGAGGTGGGTTTAGTAATGAAAGGAGAATATAAAGGTAACAGAAAGAAGTTAACCATGAAATAAGAAAATGGGTTCCAAGGAGTGGAAAAGTTCTTTAAATAATATAAAGAATAAAATATACCTTAGGAGAAATTTGAGGCATAAACTATTAAGAAGCCAACGAAGATAAATATTTATAAACTAAATAAAGGTTTCAAAAAATTATTAAATTATAGATCAAAATATTAAATTATTATTTTTTAAATTTAAGGTATTTTGGATTCATCAAAATTGTTTCAAAAAGCCATGCACTTTGTTGAAACAATGTGGAAACAATTTCATGTTTTGGAGAATCCTCTAGAATATGGTGCGATAACAAGATTTGGAATATTTTAGATGCTAGCTAATACTTACAAGAAAACATATCATAATATTTCAAATTAGAATATTTGTGTCAAACCATGATTTTGTGATCACTAGAGGATGAGAGGATGTTTAGTGCACTATCATATTTGAAGTCAAATTTGAGGAACAAACTTGATAAACATATGGATATATGCCTAAAATTATAGGTAACAAAGTATGACATTAACTATTTTCCATATGAAATAGCACTAGCTCTTTGGCGATCATATTGTGATAGAAGGGGCGAAGACAATACAACAAACTTATCTAATAAAATTGATACCGAACATGATATTTTGGAGGATCAAAATTATAGTTCATGTGGAAAACATTTTGTTCAGAATGAAGAAAATGATGACAAAATTGAGAAGTGGAAAATTGATATACCACAATATTTTAGCTATTCCAATATATATGAAGTCCCAAAGGACACTTATTTTGGTATACATGTTCCATAGGTTGTGTAAGAAAAATTGAATGGAGTAGTACAAATGAAGTGATTACTTTTATTTGATTAAATCTGTTGTTCCTCTATTTTTCGTGTATGTTCTAAATTATTTATCACAAAAACATTACTAATAATATATGCCAATTTGACATTGCATTTGAAGTAATAACATGTTTTATACTTTCTATTCTTTATTGTAACATTGAATCCATATTTCCTTGCTCCAATGTTTTTTAAGATTGATGTCTTGGCAACTATTACTTTATCCATTTCTTGTATGTGATTGAAAATGAAGCAATAATTTTATGAGGTGAGGATATATATTTTGACATAGGTAGTGTCCTTATATTAAAGTATAAATAATTACTTTGACAAGGCTTTTACTAAGCAAGAATGGTTTCATTTCAATTAGAGGAATTTTTTTTTGTAGCTCTAATGTCTTGGTCAATCTTAATGGTTTATTTGTTTGTTGCATTTGGATCATTTTTCCAAGTTTGAAAATTTTGGATTTATTTTGGTTAAAAATTATGGTATTTTAAATTCTTATTTTTTTTATTTGATGTTTAATTAATCCTTTTGTTAAGGCATGATTTGTTTCATCTTATTTTATTGATTTAAGGGGTTTGGTTAAAGTTAAAGACCTTTGTTGAGTAAAAATATATTTTGTTTGTTTTTTTTTCATGTTCATTTGAGACTGACATTGTATTAGGATTAATATATGACTTCACCTATTATCTAGGCATTCAATATGTTTTCCATAGTTATTATTATTTTCTTTATATATTTGATTATTAAACTATATGTTTTATTTTATTTTTATTTTTATTTCCTCTCACGTTGTGGTGTCACAAAAGAATATTCACCTTTTAGAATCTACTATTTTATTTTATATTTTCTTTAAAAATACTTATTGTTTGTTAAGAGGGAAAAATGAGCTCTGCTTAGTTAAGTGAAGAAAAAAATGTTCTATGCACTAGGATCCTACGTGTTCCTCATAGAAGTCATATTATCATTAGAAGGACATTCATCTAATGCAATTATACTTTGATACCAATACAAAAAAAATAAAATCACATGTAATTAGTTGAGAATGATAGATTTTTTTTTTTTTCTGAATCGGTCTACTTCTATATTGATACAAAAAGATTACAGCGAGGCTGAGGGCTCAGGATAGCTAGCCCAAAGATGCGGCATTCTTACATTACAGTGATGACCATTGACAAACCAAAACAACTGTTTGCTAGCTGATAATACATTTGTAACCAGGACCTTGTCTGTCTCTATAAACAGCTGATACTTGTGTCTGAAATGATGACTGGAGTGTGGGACTCTATTCGTCAGACAAGACAAAAACAAGCGCTTCTCATGGCAAAAATTACAAACAGACGCATTATAGCGCTGGATCATTGTCCTGGGGACAGTAACTTGGATAACATTACTTGAATAACAGTAACTAGGAAACCGGCGATAAGGCGAGAGCGAGAGCATTTGAACATGAAAACGATACGCCTGCAAAAAACTGTGAAAAAGAAGGAGACTGAGCACCTTCTTGTTACCTGAGATCCAAAACCAGCGAGCAAGAACCGGATTAAGCATCATTGGTGGGTGAGGGCACTTCTTCCACGACTGGGCACGCATACGGATCGAGAGCATCTTCAACTAGAGGAGGGCCTGCTTTGCCCGAGAAATCACCACCTGACGGAGCGTTGGGCCCAACCTGTTGGAACTCGTGCTGAGAGGTCAAAGCACCCTGCGCACTCTGCATATTAACCCCAGGGGGGAAAAACAGAATTTCGTCTTCAGATGCCGGAGTAATTTCAGAGGGGGAAGTGGCCTGAGCAGTCGGATTAGTTCTAAGCTTGATGGAAACAAAGGCTAAGAAATCTTGATTGTTGAGAGAGCAGGGGTAATGAAATCGAGCAGTGTGAAAGTGAGCGTTGGAGGAGAGTCAGACTTGCGCCGCAGAGGTGGTAGGACCACGACCACGACCATGACCCCGGCCCCTCCTAGGAGCAGCACCATGGCCATCATTGGAGTCAGAGGAGTCCGACGAAGAGGCGGAAGAGGGAAACGAAGGCAGCCGAATGACTTGCCCACGAGAGGAGCCGCGCCTGCAAGTCATTCGAGGACGCAGTCGAGGCATTTTGAGCTGAGAAGAGAGGGCAGGGCGAAAAATCGAAAGGGGACTGGTGAACGAATGCAGAGGCTTCCTGAAGACAACAGAGGAGCTGCTATGATTGCAATAAGGTCCAAAGGAGATGTGAATGCCAGTCGAAAGCTTGATGCAGCAGCTCAGAGAACAACGCTTCCATGTGCTAGTGCGCAAACAGGGCTCAACGTCGACCTGAGAGCAGCAGGATCGCAAAGGAGAGACACAGAGAATCGACGAAATAGGCGCCATGGCAATGAGAGGGTCGAGAAAACGAGGTGAGGTTGGCTGCATTAAAGCAGCATTAATGTTGGTAGCCGGTTGAATTAACTCCTGCCATGAGCCTGGAAGGATGGCGGTGGAGGTATACCACGTGCCGATCCACCTCACCGTCAACAGACTATACACCCGCATCCGAGAGAGAACGATAGATTATTTAGTGTAGTACTATTCTTGAAATGAAAATCCCCTTGATGATCATTTTTTTGTGACATATTATTCCAAGTAATAAACATGCATAGACTATTTTTTATATTTGTGTTAGATTTTTTAACTCACCCATTGTAGATTTTTAATGAGTTTGTGTTATTACCTTTTTTTTCATCGTGTAGGAAATTAAGTTTCAATGCATATTCATCTTCCATTCATTCTCATTTTTTATTATGTGCGATTTCAAATAATTTTTTACCAAGTCAACATTATTAGATTTGTTAACTGTAGAATAAATTTAAACAACAACTACAATAGTTATGATCCAAAAAAAAGTGAAAATCCTACATATTATGATAAAGCACAGTATTTTAAAGTTGTTGGTTTATTTGAACTTGAGGAATTAGAGAAGTATCTACCTTTTAGAAAGGTGATGTAAAAGAAAACAAAATAATTTTATGTAAATATTCATGATTTTGAAATAGCTATTCATAGACCTTATTTTTCATGTGAAGCCTATAGAATATGAATTACATAGAATATGGCGGGGTTATCTAGATGTGTAAATACCAAGTTTGCACAAAAGAATTTATTTGGTTCAACATCACATGCCTTTGGGGGTGCCTTTCCAATTAATTTCCCCTTGTGATGTGATAAGAAATTTGTGGTAAAACATGATAAAAACATGAAAAAAGATTTTCAATTGTGTACAACAAGAACTTAGAGCAACATTACCCGTGATTTTTGTTTTCCAAAACATGGAAAATTGTATATCATAGTTTTTAAATAAATATTTTTCTTATTATTACATATGTTTCTATACATTGGTAATGAATCACTAATATTTTACAATGTTTTCTAATTTTTTAGAAGATTAATAAATAATTTCCAATACTTTATAACCTAGTGAAAAAATCACCAATATTTAAGAAAATTTTATAATTTAGTGAAAGATTCGCCAAAGAATTATATATCTATATTATATAAATAAAAAATAGCCTATACATTTTTCTATGTATATTGGGGATTCGCCCATTTATTATAAGTATATATTTGTGGGGTTTCTTAAAATTTTCCTTGCCAGTAAATTGAAAAGAACTAAACTACTTGGTTGTATTTATGCACATGAAGCACTATAAAAAGGAGAATCTTAGGGATTATATAAAGTGGGAATGTATTTCATTGTATGTTACAAAGGACCTTAGTAGCCATATTGGTTTTTTGATAAACCCAAACTTATTTCTTGCGTGGTGGCATCCCTGTTTCCTAGCCAATGGAGGATTTTTTCTTTCATACTCTATCTAGGTTTTAACTCTGTACAAAAAATATCTGCAAACAAATTCTTAGAAACAAAAAGTAAACAATAGAAACAGAATAAAACATAAAATATATATACTCAGAGATTTTTTCCCTGGATCCAAAATCGGGACTCCCAGCTTGATTTTTCATTATATTCCTTCTAGTGTTACAACACCTATATATACATGATAAAGCATTCATAAACCCCAAAACATTAACGCTGGATTAGAACATAACCATAGTTCCCCTGAATGTATCTACAAAAGCTATGGGCCAAAAACCATCATGCCCAAAACCTATGTCCAAACCCATGCAAAAAACCATAGGCCAGTTCACTCACCTAAAATAGGAACCATAGCCAGGTCTGGGCACCGAAAATAGGGTCCAAAAAATTTCTTGGGGCACTTCCCTAGACCTCGTGCAGGGGGCTACCCACCCCAACTAACCCTTGGACGGGGGGGCGGAACCCCCCACTACGCCCGGTGCAATGAACAGGGGGGCTCTCGCACCCACTATGACCCCCTCGCATGTGCAACTATTTGTGGAAAGAATATAACACATACCGAACGCTCTCCCACTTGTTTTTTTCTTCCTGCAAGGGGCCACATGAGAGCTTAGTCATTAGTAGGACCCTGCAACTATTCCAGGAGAAATTCTAAGTGCTCATAGACTTCGTCAATGCATCTACAACATTCTTCAAAGTGTCCACCTTTACCAACAAAACCTTTTTATCCTCAACCATGTCTCTCACAAAGTGATATTGAACATCAATGTTCTTGGTATTTGAATGATAAGTGGGGTTCTTAGCCAAGAAAATTTCACTTTGGCTATCACATTCTATCCTTATAGCTCACTACACCAACCCCATACTTGAACACAATCTCAAAAACCAAAATGCTTCCTTGCTTGCATGAGTGGCTGCCATGTATTCTGCCTCTGTAGTTGAAAGAGCCACTACATATTATATTTTACTCATCTAACTAACTGCACCTCCAAATAGGGTAAACACACACCCACTTGTAGATCTTCTTTGGTCCAAATCTCCAACACAGTCTGCATCAACAAAACTACGTATATCAAAAATATCTCCAATCTTGGTCTTCCTTGGTAACACAAACCATAATCACTATTGCAACGCAAATATATGAAAACCTGCTTCACTTGTGTGAAATTATCCTTCCCTTTTTTTGACATAAAATTGCTCAATACTTCCACTCAATGTGCGATGTCTAGTCTAGTACAAACCATTGCATACATCAGGCTACCCACTGCACTTGCATATGGAACACGGGACATATCCTCCTCTTCTTCTTGTGCCTTGGGACACTATTCAACAGATATATTTACACCCACATGAATATGAACCTTCACTGGTTTATTATCCTACATATTGAACCTCTGTAGTATTGTCTCAACATACTTCCTCTGGTTTAACGAGAGCTTCCTCTTTGCCTAATCTCTCTTAATTTCAATGCCCAAAATATAGTTTGCACCATGAAATCCATTATGTCGAATTTGGAGAACAATTAGGTCTTCAAATCCTAGATATTTTATTTCTCATTTCCAACCAGAAACATATCATCCACATACAATGGAAAATAAATAAAACAGTAAGCAATTAATTTAAAATACACACAATGATCCTTTTTTCTTCTTGTGAATCGAAGTCCCCGTATATAGATATGAAATTTCTGATACCACATCCTTGGTGAATGTTTTAACCCATATACTTTTTTAACCTCCATACTAGTTCTTTATTACCCTTCACCATAAATCATTCAGGTTACTTCATGCGGATATCGTCTTCCAGATCCCCGTGAAGAAATGTTGTCTTCACATCGATGTGTTCTACCTAAAAGTCAAATGCAGCAGCAACAGATAAAAGTAATCTTATAGAAGTAACCTTGGAAATAGTGGAAAAAAACCAAAATCAATTCTCAGCACCTAGGAATAACCTTTTGCTACCAACTGAGCTTTTTATTTCTCCACCTTTTCTTCTACATCCATCTTCTTCTTAAACACCAATTTTCTCTTGATGGGCTTCCTTCTAGCTAGAAACTCCACCATATCCCATGCCTCATTTTTGTGCAAGGATGCCATTTCTTCAACCATGGCCTCCTTCCAAAGTTTTCCATCCTCTGGATCCACATCCTCCTTAACATTTATGGGATCATCATCAGTGATAGTTAAAGAAAAATTTGAACAGAAAGTAGATGTACTATACCTTTCCCCTTGCCTTCTTTACTAAACTGATCTTCTCACAACTAGAGTTTGTGGCTCTTCTTCTTGTTAATATTGTTCTGTTGTAGAGTTTGATTCATCCTCCTTTATCTCAAACTCTATTTTCTCAAGTTCCTTTGGTAGGATTTCATGTTTAACAACATATTTCACCTCTCTAAGCACCACATCTAGACTCTACAGAAACATCCCTGTTTTTGTGTTCCAAAGCTTGTAACATTTTAAACCATCCTTATAAAAAATAAAGATGCACCTTTCAGATTTATTATCCACCTTGGTCCTTTTCTCCTTTGGAACATGTACATATGCATCACATCAAAATACCCTCAGATGTGAAAGAGAGGGTTTCTTACTAGTCCATACCTCATGTGGAGTCTTCTCCTCCAACACTAATGAAGGTGATCTGTTAACTAGGTAACATGCAATCTCCACTGCCTCTGCCCAAAATTCCTATCCTAACCCAGTACCACTGAGCATGCTCCTTGCCTTTTCCATCAGCGTTCTCTTCATTCTTTCTGCAACTCCATTTTTTTTAGGTGTGTATGGAGTAGTATTATTTCGTGCTAAACCACACTTCTTACAGAAATCTTCAAATTCCTTCTTGCAGAACTCTCCATCATTATCTTTCCCCAACACCTTTATCTTCTTCTCTATCTAGTTTTTCATGAGAGCCTTAAATTCTTTAAATCTGTCAAAGACTTTAGATTTTTTCCTCAAGAAATATATCCTTGTATTCCTTGAGAATTCATCTATGAATGAAACATAGTACACAGAATTTCCCAGTGATGGGACCGACACAGGTCCAAACACATCACTATTCAAAAGCACTAACATCTTGTTCACCCTCTTAGCACTAGAAGGAAAAATCACCCGATTCTGCTTCCCATATACACAATGTTCACAAAAATAGAAATCCAGATAGAAATTATACATACCTTCTACCATACCATTACCATTCAATATTCGAAGGCCCTTCTCTCGAATATGTCCAAGCCCTTCATTCCATAGCATGGTATTTTCTCCAGAGACCACTAGGCTTTCCACTCCACTTTCAGGAACCAAAAAAATATTTCACCCATCAATTAAAGTGCTACCCTGAAGCTTGTATAGAGTTCCAATCCATACTCCCCACATTAATACCAGTGCTCCACAAACCATTTTTTAGGTATATTTATTGAACATTGTTTTTACACCTTCATCATCCATATTTCTTACATAAATCAAATTTCTGGCCAATGCAACAATATGCAGAACACCAGGAATTGTTCTAATCCTTCCACCTTGCAGCTTTAGCTTTAATTTTCCATGTCCAATGATTATGGCCTTCCTATTATCCCCTAAGAATGAATCACCACCATCATACTTCTCATATCCACAGAACCACTCCCTATGTGCAGTGACATGAAAGGATGCACTTGAGTCAACGAAGCATGCCTCATGATCCACATGTTTATTTGAAGAAAAATCCAAATACACATCCCCACATTCACTTGAGGTGGCTTTGCCTCTTTAGAAGGAGCATCATCAAATCCATTTCCTTTCTCAGGAGTTTTAGATGTGCAGTCATTTTTGAAGTGTCCTTCCTTTCAGCATTTCCAGTACACCTTTACAGGCTTTCCTATAGATTTATATCTCCCTCTATGTTTACATCTCCCACTCGATTTTTTATTTTTACTTTTTTTTTTCTTGTTCTAGGACCTTCCTCTTACAGATAAGGAATATCCATTCTAGCCCTCCATATTTCTCTGTCTCTTTTTCTCCGACAACAATTTTGAGACAATTTCATCAAAATTAAAGGTAGTTGTATTACTACCTATTGCAATAACGAAATTGTCCCATGAATCTAGTAGAGAACACAACAAAATGTTGCACTTATCTTCATATGATATTTTTTAATATCAATAGATGAAAACTGAATTACCACAACATTGAAGTCGTTCAAATGATTTGTCACTATATCTCCATCCTTCATCATCAGGTTATACATCTTTTTCCGTAGGAAAACTTTATTCACTAGAGACTCAGATTGGTAAAAAGTCCCTAAATTGACCCACGAATTCTTCATCGTAGCTTCCCCAGATAAATTAAACAATACCAAATCTGAGATACATAACTGTATTGTGCTCTTTTCCTTCTGATCCAACTTCGCCCAATATTCATCTGACATTACGTTGGTTTAGTACCTAGATCTATTGCGATCCACTGATATTTATGCACCAACATATCCTCTGGATTTAACTTCCACAACTCAAAAATATGACCGTTAAATTTATCGATATCTATCTTTCCACTACTTGCCATCTTCTTTCACCACAAGAATCAATCTCGTAGAGCTCCCACTAAATAGGGTCTACCACAGGCTCGAGAAAAAAACCCCTCAGCAAAAAAGGCATCCCCTTGAAGCCAAAACAACTCTGATGCCAAATATAGGTTCTAACCTTATATATAAATTATCTACAAATGAATTCTCAAAAACATAAAATAAACTATAGTGAGAGCATAAAACATTAAGCAAATATACACAGAGAATTTTCCCCTGGATCCCAAATCGGGACTACCAGCTTGGTTTTTAATTATATTCCTTTTAGTGTTGCAACACATATATATACATACTAAAGCATTCATAAACCCCATCAATTAACCCTATATTATAACATAATCGTATTTCCCTTGACCGGATCTACAAAATACCAGGGGTCGAAAACCATCATGCCCCAAAACCATGTGCAAAATCGTAGTTCCCTTGACCGGATCTACAAAATACCAGGGGTCGAAAACCATCATGCCCCAAAACCATGTTCAAACCCATGCAAAAACCATAGGTGGGTCTCCCCACCTAAAATAGGGTCTAAAATGTTTTCCTAAGGTGTTTCCTTAGACCCTGTGACAAGGAATATCCACTCCATGTAAACCCGTGGATAGGAGGGCTTCCCCCCCCCCCCCGCTGCGCATACGAATATTTGTGGAAAGAATACAACACATACCCAACACTCTATACATTGAATTAAACTCATTGTTGTTAATTACTAAGTGAATCATCCATTAGGCATTTGATATGGTTCAGGGGCACCTAGCTCTAAGAAATTTGTAGTGTAGTTTTGATTACGATTTGGTGAATATTGCACATTCATTTCTTGTAAATTAATTGCACAATTTTTCAATACTTAATATTTAAATATTATCTTGGATTCACTATGTATGTGTGCAATGGCAGGTTGAGATTTATATAGTTTTAATGAATATGCACAGTGCATGATTAGTGTGTTGAGAATTTAACATAATTGGCTTGAATGTTGAAATACATTATTTTATGAATATGAATATTGTGTGAAATGGGATCATCTCATATATGCTAAATGATATCGCTCTGTGTTTTATGTTCATAAATTCATAGTTTATCATTGGATGTGTTTGATTAAAGTGTTATGTTTAGATGCCTATTTGTAATCATTTATGAATTTTTGTGATGTATGGTGTGTTTCCAAAGGGGGAGGACTAATAGGCTGGAGGTATTAGTTATTATTAAGATTTTTCTTAAACAATTATTCCCTGCTATTTGGAATAAAAAATGTTAGAATTCCATGGATATGCCAAAGGATCCTTCTACTTGATGTGAGGATTAAACGGTTTTGTTAATGATGGCTCCCAAAAGAAATAGTAGAAGCCTGATGAGGAAGGAGAGATTCAAAAGGAAAGAACATATAACTTTTAGCTGGGAAGTGGTCACCAAAAAAATATTAATATAAATGAAATCATAAGGAAGAACTTAATTGGCTAAGAGATCTCAGTTTAAGCCTCGATTTTGGCCAAAGAAGGAAATTTTCTTGTTTGACCCCTACAACTTTAATATTCCCAATTAGCTTTTAGCTAGTTGGAATATTAGTTTTTTATTTTCATAATAAGATAGGTGAATAAGTGGGTAGAGAGACCCATAAATCTCTTTAGTAGGAATAAAACCACTTCTCATGTGAATGTGGATCATTGTATCAACTAAATAAAGCACCTTTATGTGTGAATAGGGGATAAAGCATGTGGACTAGGTGAAATTTGAGCAAATCAACAATGCTGTCATGGAGGTAGTGGAGAGTTAATGGAGGACAAAAAATTCATAGAGGAGTAGTGTATGCATGAGAGTAGCATCATCAATGAGTGGGACCCAGGGTGAGGAAGCTCACCAAGGATATAAGGAAGAGGATGGAAACCATAGATGGAATTATAGATCTTTATATTGTATTGGTCTTGTATGACCTTTTGCATGCTTAAGTTTTTTAGCAGAGTCTGTTGTGCTATTTATCACAAGGGTGTTTCCGAGCAGATCCCACCCTCATCCTCAGGGAACTTCAAGTTCCTACTCAGGAGAGGTTCATTGAACATCAATTCCACTATCCAGAATTTGGCCAAGCTTTAACCAGCATTCATAGCGTAGTCTCCTTAAGGATTGTGTTGTTTTGTAGTGCAGCGGCAGTGGAGGGTTCAGAGACCTAATTTATATGCTTGTTTTCTAGTGAGGGAGCAACCCTTCATCTTGGAGGCTAGCAAGGAAGATCCTTGAGCTTTATTCCACCATGCGACATCAAGCCAAGTAGAAAAAATCACCCACAGTGCAGCCTCTTCGATAAAATGTGTTAATTTGCAGTACAGTTGCAGTGGGAGGTCAAGTACCCAAGTTCTTGACCCTATCTTCCAGTGAGGGGAGTAGCCCCTCATCTGAAAGGTTTGTGAGGACGGATATTAGCCATTGACATATCATATCTACCACCTCCCTCCAGTGATCTAGTTGCATAGCATTATTTTTCCCTAGGGCCACATTTGGCACATGCTGCATTTTGTGTATTCCCGAAAACCCTTTCTAGGTTGTCTTGGAATAGTGTTAGAATGCCTAGATCTTTGATCCCGACATTTTCTGAGCACTATATAGGTAGATCCATGTATTTACATTTTCTAGCAACAATTAACCCCATTAGAAACTATGATTTCTTAGCCTATGGTATTCTTGTATAATAGTTTTTCTTCATATTTTATGTACTAGGTCTCTAAAGGCTTGTTTTGCCTAGATTGAGTGTATCTTTCCTCAAGATCTTGTACACATTTTATGCTATATTGTTTAATAAGAATTCTCTATGATATTCTCATACTATATGTGTTGATGTATCACTTTGTTTTCCAGTTTTATGTTCTATATTCCTATATTTTCTATTTTGGAATATTACACTGGTATAAGAGCATGATCTCTGGCATAGCTTGTGGGAAATACATCTTATGACACCAGAAGAAGGAGTATAAATAAGAGATCCATAATGGCAAAACGATTAAGTTTTTCCACACTTCTCTTCATATCTATGAAATATCTCTCCAAGGAGGTCAAAAAAATGAGAAGGGAGAGGCAAAAGAGACCTCAAGAAGGTTTTAGGATGAGGAAGGTCCAAGCACTTTCTATTAGCAGGAGAAGAAACCGATAATGTAAAGAACTCCACAATATTATACTATGTCCACTTTATGTGAAGAGGAAGGTGATTGGCATGGAGATGGATAAAACTTAGATCATGATACTCTATGTGATTGTCTTTCGGAGTAAAAATATCAATCAAGGGCTTTCTAGGAGAATCTGACTCTCCAGCAGTTTATCCAAATTAAAGAAGAATGGAGATTGTGCAGCAACAATAGAAGAAAGAGGAATAATAGATTTTGTTTGCCTACATTTGATGGGTCACCCACAAGCACAAAAAAGTCTCGGAGGAAGAATTTAGATGCACTCTTCTTGTTACATCCAGTAGGAGAAAGAGAATCTGTTGATATTGTAGTGCTGCGCCTTGAGGGTGAAGCAAAGGATTTGTGGTTGCGCCATTTGAAACGTGCAAGAGTGACTGCTTATGCATATTTTACTCAAACGATGATCAAAACGTTTGATAGAAGGAAACTGGAGGTAATTCCCATTGAGACAATTTCCAACATTGATGATAAAGCACATGAGAAGCCAAGGGAAGATGTGAGCACTATCACTTCGGAAGAGGAGAAAATTCGACCACCACCAGCTACAAGAGTACTTGCATAAAGAGAAGGAACGCTTACAAATTTGTTATATGGTATTAATATTTTGACATTAGGAGTCTCATTCAAGATTCAGGAGGTGAATGAGGGAGAGGAGGGATATACCAGTGCTGGTGCAGCATTAGAGGAGAAATCATCACCATCACCAGCAGTTGGAGAAGTCATTACACCAGTAGGAGTAACTCTTGTATTTGTACAAGATGTTCCCAAGTATCAGCTTATCCAAGGCATGCAAACATTTCCATCCTATATTATTTCAGCACATTAGATGGACATTTGTGGGGAATTACTGTCAAGGCAATTTCATGACCATGGGTTAGAGCACATCGCTGATTTGGAGCAGCAGACTATTGCGCAAAGGACCCTTTACTGGTTCAAGGAGGAGATGTAGAACCATATTGGTTTTCCATTGTTGAGCTACACACAATACTTTGTGATGGGGTGTGGAGTGTCTAAAGATAGGATGAGCATAGTCCTAGCCAGTGCAATGTTGTGCTATAAGTTCAAGATTATGTATGACCATGAGACAACAGATACACCATCATGGAGATCAGCAGCATTGTCACTAAGGAGCAGTGATGAGTTGTGGGCCCAACTATTCTTGGAGCATTCTGATGACCAATTCACTCATGAAACATGGGATGGGTAGATGGTAGATGATAGACCCCTTCAGATCGATAACATCTTCCATTATTATGATAGATCCTTCTTGGTGAGCACCTCATAGCTCAAAGAGAATATTTTTCCTACAACATGTCTAGAACCTTATGGGTTCTACCGAGTCATTAGTAAGAGGTCCTCAGGTAGAGATATCCTAGAGTTTTCACTTCAACATATCATGGAGTGAAAATATAGTCATCAAATTGGGGAGGATGGTATTATCCATTGGGTGGATACCAAATTGGATCATGATAAGAGTCACCCACAGTTGGATGGATGGGTGACGATGATGAGAAAATGGTTCGCGAGCTACTTGTAGATATAAGAAACGAGGCAACAAGAAGCATGGATACACTGGTTGCTTTTGGTTGAGTATGGTTACTACCCAACATTTCATATTTTCATCATCCATGCCTTGCATAGTACTGGTGTTATGCAGTAGTATGAGGCATGGCTGCGTTGGCTACTCTTGAGAGAGTTTGGCCATCACATGACATATCGTATGTCAATGGGTGTCTTATGGTTTGGGACATTGCATGGTACTCACATGATGTGGTATCAGGGAGCTTGGTTATGTTGGGATGATATGAAATTTGACATGTCAATCACTATTTTGTTGCTCCATGGCTTGTGTGATGATGATATGAGGAGGCAGCAAGAGTCATTGTTTCTCTTGTTACTATTGGGAGAGCATGGGATGACATTCTCCCATACCTTGAATGATATTTTGGGAGTTGATGATGGCCCAATTCTGGCCTTGGAGATTCAAGAGACGATTCGATATAGGAAGAAACCTTCTATTTATTGTAAGGGGTTGTCGGCACTCATACATGAATTTTCCAAAGTCAGAGAGATTGAGAGGAGTAATAGCTTCCAAGAAAATATTGACCACCATACACTTCATGATGAGAAAAATAAGCTGCAAGGAGGACATCAGACGTGGAGTGACAGTATTCCAGCATGTGGCTTTGGCACTGAGCATGTCAAAGGATGTGTAGTTTTCATGAACATTCAGGAGGAAAACAACCATTCTGCAAGGTTGTTATTTTCACTCACTTTTCCGGGAGAGATATGGGAGAGCTTGCCTATGGACCTCATCACCAGTTTGTGAATAGTACATGGTAAGAGTTGTGTATTTGTACTTATTGATCATTTAACAAAGTATTTGCATTACATTGTAATTTATATATAGTACAATGCTCCACAAGAGGGAAAGCCTTTATTTGGGCTTCATGGTCTTCTTAAGACCAACATCAATGATGGAGATGACCACTTCTTTTATGGATTTGAAGTATTTTTATATTTTGGGTATACTCAGATGACACCCAATGCCATTTACTACTTCCTAGTAGATGATCAAACAGACACAACAAGAAAGTGGTTGGGAAGCTGCTTACCACATTATTTTCAGGGACAACAAGTAGCCAAACTATGATGGTTCCACTTGGGGAACTATTTTCACCATCCAACATCTCATATGACACTCAGTATATTTCTCATTTTGATTCCATATTGTGATGATGTTATATTCACTATATGTGGGATGGCTTGGGAAACAAGGTTCATTGAGCCAAAGAGTGGATCCTTGAGAGTCTAGTTTTCTTTTTGCCTCTTCAGGGAAACATTATGGTAGCCCAAGATCAGCAGCAACTCTATACAGATCATAGATGGAGTGAGAGACAATGTGGGATGGACAATTTGGTATATCATGTTCATCCATACAACCCATCTATAATGCAGTAGCAGGAGGTGGAGGAGTCTTTTTATGAGCTACCTAGGGTGATCCATCTTGTTTGGATGATAGCATGGGCATTGGGGCTTCTCATTGGGGTTAGGGCCTCTAACATTTTTCATCTCTCATGCCTCCAGAAGGCCTCTAGATTGCATGTAGTTTCCTCCATGGGCATCCCACTTCTTCATAATGAGATCCATTTGGTTTTATTACCAAGGGTTAACTTGCACACTTGGGAGGAGCAACTAGGGGACAAATTGATTGGAGAGCATCTCGTTCAGTGGAGGAGTCTATCATGTGAGGATTCTATAGGAGAAGGAGAGGATTTTTTTTAGTATCCATCCTTGCAATTTCTTGAGGACAAGCAACATTTAGGAGGGGAGGTCTGTAATGTTCCCAATTAGCTTTCAGCTAGCTCGAATATTAATTTTTTATTTTGATAATAAGATAGATGAATAAGTGGGTAAAGAGACCCATAAATCTCTTTAGTAGGAATAAAACCACTTCCCATGTGAATGTGGATCATTGTGTCAGCTGCATAAAGCACCTTTAGGTGTGAACAGGAGCTAAAGGACATGGGATGGGTCAAATATGACCAAATCAACAATGTTGTTATGGAGGTAGTGGAGAGTTAATGGAGGAAATTGCGGTCATAGAGGAGGAGTGTATGCATGAGAGTGGCATCTTCAATGAGTTGGACCTAGGGTAAGGAAGCTAACCAAGCATATAAGGAAGAGGATGGCAACCATATAAGGCATTCTGGATATTGATATTGTATTGATCTTATATGATTTTTTGCACACTTCAGTTGTTTAGCATAGTCCGTTGTGTTGTTTAGCATAAGGGTGTTTCCGAGCAGAAATCCCACCCTCATCCTCAAGGGACTTCGGATTCCTACTTAGGAGAGGCTAATTATGCATCATTTCCACTATCTGGCATCAGGCTAAGCTTCATCCATCATTCATAATGCAATATCCTTCATTATTTTTTTGTTTTGTAGGGCAGCAGTAGTGGAGGGTTGATAGACCCAATTTCTAAGCTTTTTTTCCAGTGAGGGAGAAGCCCTTCATTTGGGAGGCTAGAAAGGAATATCCTTGAGCTTTATTCCACCATTCAGCATCAGGCCAAGACAGAGATTCACCTATAGTGCAGTCTCTTCCCAAAACTGTGTTATTTTGCAGTGCAACTGCAGTTGGAGGTCAAATACTCAAGTTCTTGACCCTATTTTCCAGTAAGGGGAGCAACCATTCATCGGGAAAGTTTTTAAGGAGGGATATCAACCATTAAAATATCAGATCAACCACCTCTCACCATTGATCTAGTTGTGGAGTGTTATTCAGCCCTAGGGCCACATTTAGCACATTCTGCATTTTGTGTATTTCTGGAAACCCTTTCTGGGTTGTCTTGGAATATTGTTAGAAAGCCTATATCTCTAATCCCAGGATTTTATAAGCACTATATAAGCAAATCCATGTATTTAAATTTTCCAATCATAGATAACCCCAGTAGAAACTGTGTTGTCTTAGCCTCTGCCATTCTTTTATAGTAGTTGTTTTTCATATTTTATGTACAAGGTCTCTAGAGGCTTGTTTTGCCTAGCTTGATTGTATCTTTCCTCAATATCGTGTACAGATTTTCTGATATATTGTTTAATAATAAGGTTGTATAATCTTATCATATTATATGTGTTGATATATCACTGCATTTTCCAGTCTTATGTTCTACATTCGTGTCTTTTCCATTTTGGAATATTTAGACAATAACTCTATCTATTAACAGAATTTTGTGACTGAGCCCTTTAGAATGAATCTCTTTAGAATATTCAAGATTGTATTCCCCATTGATATGTTGGAGTATTTAAAATTTTGGGTTTGGTGAGCCCAATCATTATCCCTATTTAGCTTTATTGATGAGAGCAAGGAGAAAGAAATGGTTATAAGGAGATAGTTAGAATATTAAAATATCAAGCCATTGAGGAAATAAAAGTGAATCATTATGAAAAATCCTTGTTTGGCATGGCTCCAAGAAAAAATTGTTGGTGGGAAGAATTTGATCCATTAAGAGGAAGCATGAAGTGATGACACTAAAAATTTGGAAACTAAATACATCGGACTAACCAAAATATCAAGTATTAGGGTAACTGAGGGGTGATGTCACTATTTGATGACATGGTGACGCCATGTCTGTGACATGTGTCACCTAAATTTTATATTCTTGGAATTCCAACCTTGTGAATATGAGTGACATGTGGCACACAACAAGAGTTCCACATGGAATACGACATCTCTTCTTATCCAACATGTTATGTGATGATTGGTCACCCATCATTGACGTGGAATGCCAACATATCATATATAGACATATTAAGAAAGAAAATTTTTGAGAAGACTGTAACTTGGAAATCATTGTTACCTTGATAACCTTATATACATGTCAAACATCCCATGTTTCAAAAATTTCATCCTTTTCCATTTTGGGAGGTATGGTTGGGCGATAAATTTGAGAGGTGTTGTTTCGAGCTAGCCTCGTCCCAATTGACTTACAATTTTTTTTAGGATTTTTATTATAAAGTTTTGTTGAATCTCTGATAAGCCATTTTTTAGTAATGTTATATCAAAATTTGATGAATTTAGAAATCTATTATAGTATTAAAAAAATTTGTGCATATTAACATACCACTAGGTTGATTCATGAGTATATCGACATATCATAATGCTCAGGGTTTGGAGAATGAACAACTTGTAAATTCAACAATATATAAAGGCTTCAGGATAGCAAGAATCCAACGAAATTGGACCCATGAGGGGAAGATACATGGCTATGATTTTCCATGTGGTTGTAAAAATGATGAAGCGGGCCTTTTAAAGGGTGAAATTTTAGAGAGTTTGTTCTAGGAGCTTAAATTGAGATGAGATTTATATCGTGGGAAATCTTTCAATGAACCAAATATTATAGTGGTATTATAAATTTGATTTGAGGTTATGAGAGAAATAAGAATTTGACCCCTTATTTGTAATAAACCTTGAAGGAGAGGTATAATTACACCCCAGAAACATAATATGACATTAGGTGGTTGGATGTGTTAAAAGAATATTCTGCATCGCTATAGATGCCATTGAAACTTTTGAGGTTTGCCACCTTGGTATTCTTTTCCATCCAATGTTTCTATGTAGCATTTTATTCGAAACTTTTTAAAATTTATGGAGAATATTTGCTTACTTCTCTTCATGTAAGAGATGTATTTTAAACCCTAATTTGTTAGGATTACTTCTATTTATCATATTATCCTTATTTCTCTTGAGGTAACCATAAATTTGGGAAAATATCTCACTTTTTAACACAGTTTCATAATTGTATATGGAAAAATAAGTTATAGTGTAAAATTTCCCTTTTTGTTTTATGCCTAAGGGTTTGGCTTATCAAGTTACAGCTCAATATTAGTGGTTAACTATTTATATTAATATTCTTAAAAATAATATAGATATTCTAACTTCATCCCCATATATATATATATATATATATCACATTTTATATAGTTTCAGAGTTTAGGTATTTTATGAGTAATTTTGTTTTGGCATTTGTGCTTACTTACATAAAAATATTTATGGTTGATGTTTCTAGCGTGGCTCATCACTCATTTTCATATATGTCTTAAAGATAATCCACACTAATTGACTCAACTTTATATATTTTAAATCTTAATAAAATTATATTTTATTACAATTTATATTATAATTTTATTCAATTACAATTTTATAAAATTGTTATTCATATCTAATTAAAACATTTATTTTCAAATGTTTTAATATTAAATTTATGTTTTAAAATAATGAACTTTCAATAAAATAATATATGATTATTATTATTTAAATTTGTCTTCAAATAGATTTTGAAATGATTTTTTTAATATTTAATGATATATTTTTTAAAGATTGATTTAATTATATTTGAAATTTCAGTTTAAAAATATTATATATATATTTTTTATTTTATTATATGTTATTATGATTATGTTTTAATAATTAAATGTGTTTTATAAATATAATAATATATAATTAATATTTTATCATTGAATACAATCAACAAAAATGAGTCGTATATATCTATATTTTTATTAAGTATATATTTTATAAAAATTTGAAAATTATATTATTATATTTATAATTGTAAAATATGCAATAAAATAGATAAGTAGGATAACAATATAATCAATTTAGATTTCATCAAATGTCTTGAAATGAATTTTTTTTTTTTTTAAGTAAAAAAAAATGATCTTCGAGAGTTATTTTAGTTTACATTACAATATATTAATCTTTTCATTTAGTTTTTTATTTTCTTTATTTATTTATTTAAACATTATTTTACAACATATCTACCATACTATGTTAGTTATATATATAACCAATCTAGATTTCATTTTAACAATGGATCTACCTACCTTTAGATGCATCAAATCTCTTGAGATGGAAATACCTTTTAGAGTGAAAAGCAGTTTGATCACTTTGGATGCTTTGTAGGTATAGAGTTAAAATGGATTTAGGTTTCCTTACTTTCACCCTTGAAATGTGAAATACTTCACATGAATTGGTTCTCAATACAATATTTTTATTATTATTTTATTTTTATAAGTTTAATTTTATTTTTTTATTTTTACTTTCAATTTTTTTTGAACTCTATTAAAATGTTTACATTACATTATATTAGTGTTTTCATTTTTTTTTTATATAATCTCTTACTTTGAATATATATATATATATATATATATATATATATATATATATATATATATATATATATATATATATATATATATTTCAAAAGAATATTTTTTTAATTTTTGTAACCTTCCTTTTGTTTGCAAACTATTGGTTACTAGGAATTACTGTGGTAACTATTTTGTTTTTAATATAATTTAAGTACAAATAAAATATGAGAATATATTTTATGATTTTAAATTTAATATAAATATTGTGTTTTATTAATGAAATGTATCCCTGAGCAGTTGCGATAGTTGCATGGTTATAACCATTTCCCTATATATTTATTGGAAAATTGGAGAGGTGGAGGGGTTGGTTATTCCTCCTAAATTCCGAGGAGAGAAAGAGTATATGGGATATCAGATATACTTGAGAGAAATCCCGAGCTGGACAGGGAGAGTCAGTTGATTAATCTCTACCTAACAGTAGAGGCTCGACTAGAGTCCCGTTGCCAAGGTGGCTGTGTGGAGAAATATGTATGAACTTCTCAGTTGTCGGAGCTCATTGGGGAGAAGTGAACGAGTTCATCCTTCTCATGGTTGGGAGGTTTTACCAAGCTCAGTAAGGTCAATAATATTTTCAGCAAGGAACAAAACATATAAGTATAATCGTATAATGTGTTGTAGATTTATGATTAATCTAGTATAATGGAAAAGAACAGGGTTTGTAGTATCTTTTATTCAAATTAATTTTTAATAATGTGATGTGATTTATTAGAAATATTACAAAACCCTCCATATAGAAATAAGTATGTTTATTATTTTTTTAATGATTGTTTCTGAAACAAAACTGAAAAGGCCAACCCTGCACGATAAGAAAAATATAAATAACAGTAAACCAAGAAATTTCTTAACTTTGTAGGGTATTCCTTGACCACTGAGGGTTTTGACCGGGCAAGTAGTGGCCTAGCCCGTCTGTTGCTTTGGGATGCTAGGCAACTCGTTTCCATCAGGTGTTACGAACAGTAGGTTCGTAATATTTTAATAGGTCATAACTTATGGAAAAACTAAGAATAATAGAATTTCAAAAGATAAAACCCACTGTCTCCTCTAGAAAAACATCATAACAATAGTAAAGTAACCGTAAACAAATAAGTTATCCAATAGTTCCAATGACTGTGTAAATGAATGTAATATAACAAAATCAACAGCAACCAAGAATTAGAGCATCGCAGCTACTATTCAAAACCTAGTTGTATAAATTGCAGAGAATAGTGCATACATACCAAGTAATGAGAAATATCAGGAAAAGAAGTACACAGTGACTGTAATGAGGTTCTCGACGTAACATTTTTTAACATGAGTGCAAAACTAACATTCAAAAACCATATTATTTAAGAGAAACAAAAAATAATACATTCACATATACCAAAAAATAAACCGAGGTATAAAAAAACATAAGTCACTTTTTAGTACACGTACTGATACCCAAATTCTGGGAAAATCGGACAGAAATTCAAGAACAAAGCATTTTCTCTATATCGCTCCATAATTATCAACTGAAAATCATTTAAATTAAGACTGAAAGATACACATTGTGCATTGCAAGGCATGCGCTTAAACTGTAGGTTACCAAAATAATATTGTTTCCAAAACGACATGAGGTCCATGGAATCATGTATATATATACATATAAAAAAATAAAAAATACAACGTCTGAGTAAAGACACCATTCAACTAGTCATGCCAAGAAATAAACCTGCAATGTGCACCTACACAAAACCAAGCATCACTTGGTATGAATAGCAAGGGAATAATCGAGAAATTTGAGTAGGAAGAATCGAGTAGGTATTTGGCATACCCGTGTTATGGTTGGCCTCAGCTCCTTATAAACAAGTGGAGAGAGCCTATGAAAATAGTGGAGGACACCTGCACACAAGTCACCCGAGACATTAATGGAGCAATATAAAAATATAAACAGAGAGAGTAATTGTTGTTAAACTTCAATGAAAAGGTGAGTGCTTAATGGAATGACCTATTCGAGCTCACAAGAAAACTAGAGTAGTGGTGATGTAACCATCCATGTAGCTGAGCGGCTGACCATTGGAGGAAGAAAGGGTATGTGGCTCAGTTTTATCTCTCTCTCATGCCATAGCCAAGTCAAAAACTAGGAAATTACACTTTGAAGTTGCAGAGCTCACAGAGCGGAGGAGCACAACAAGAGAATGACAGAGGGTTTTCAAACTCTGGAGGTAGTTAGGGTATAAACTGGGCATACCAATACCCACTGCTCGATGAGATCGACGGTCCAACAATTGCATAGGGAACAACAAGAAGTACGAGTGAGAACTCTGAAACAAACCATCTATCATTGGATCAAGATCATGGAGGGCTGAGATCTCACCAGAGCATAGTTGGTAGGAGCACCATCGAACATGATTATGGAAAAAAACTTAAGTACAACATGACACATGTGTAACAAAATCTACAAACAATTAATACGTTGTGATTCTGTGTAGATTTTTATGCACCAGATGCACGCAATACATCAATGTGGCACCCAAAACCAATCCAAAAGCCATGCTAGATATTATGTATGAATTCATGTCGTGTGCTATACTAACCTTCCAATACTATACAATAAATTTACACATACATATATAGTCTGACAAATGGGTTAACCACATACAGGTATTGTAATAGAATAATCTTCTATTGAAATAATAGAATATAAGTTAGCTTTATGAATGTGTTAGATATATTTTCATGGTTGTATGTGTGTGGTACATTATGGAGTGATTCACGATGTAGTTGTATACATTCACATTTAAAGTGTAATGATAAGCCATAATACTCACAATATTGATGTTTGTGAATTCAAGGTGTTATGTTAGTTATATGTGAAAATGATTTTTTTTAATATATGGTAAAATTATAAAGTGGTATCAGAGCAAAGTTTCAAAAACTCCAGCTACATGGGAGTTGAAAAATGTGGTGGTGTGATGAAATAGAAAAGAAAACTAAGTTAGAGACAAGATGTGGCGGGGATAAATTTCTTCAGGAAGACCAGAAGAATCATATGGACGAGCTAATCCCAAAATGGGGATACATATAGATACAAATCAACAACATCACCTAAATAGATTAATGGAAGATCAACAAAAGCATACCCGACAATTGTTGGAAATAGTGCAGCAATTACAAAATGAGATGACACAAATGACAAATGATAACATGAGGCTAATCTAGGAGCAATATAAAATCTTTAAAATATTTTTGGATAAAAAAATAACCTGGCATACCAGTCAAATCCTGAACATGGAACTCAGTATGAGATAAATCAGTAGCATACTGGAAATGATCAAGAAGAGAGTCACACCCAACATAGTCAGCATCATGAGAGACAGAGGAGAGAGTATGAGGAAGAGTCAGACAATTCCCAAGATCAAGGGATGACAAAGAAACAATGAAAAAAATTACAAGGGGAATTCTGAAAGATCAAAACATCTACCTATGACAGAAAAAATTAAGAAGCACCTGAGGCATGGCTTATTGAAATGAATAATTATATTCAAGTGTATGACTATAACAACAACCTAAGAGCTCAATTAGCAATATATCAGCTACGTGGAAAATCCACTCTATGGTGGGAGGAAGTTAATATCGTACAGAAAATTGATGAGCAAAGGATAATCTGGGAAGATTCCCATAAACACTTCAAGAATAAAGTCTTGAAAGAGCATTTCTACGATCTGAAGCCTAAGAAATTCCATGATTTACAAATGGGATAGTTGATTATGGACAATCTCATCGCCAAGTTCACTTCCTTATTAAGATATGTACCCCACTTGCATGAGGAAATATACAAGGTGTATATATTTTTGAGTAGTTTACCTACCTTTATGAAAGAAAGAATTGAGTTCAATAGTCCTAAAATGATGGATGAAGGCATCAAGAAGGCGTGAATGTGCTATCAGAAAACCAAGAAGAGAGACTTTGGAAAAGGTTGGAACTAGAAGAAAGCATCAACAAGATCCCAAAATTTTAGGAACTTTAAAATAACTTCTAAAAATGCACAGATTGGTTCCGCAAACCGAGGATTGGACAAATCACAACAAAGTGAGAACCAGGGGCTAGAACTGCAGTACCCAAACCTCCCTTCAGTGTTGGTGTTGCAGTGAAGCCAATTATTACAAGAAATACCCACATAAAGAAAGAACTGAGCAAGGAGTCGACATACAAGAAGTCTTGACCGTAGGATATATCACAAGGAATATACCTCCAATTAACGCAACATTGGAGGATCGTCAAGCGGAGTATCAGCCTTCAATGATAGAATGTGAAGGCAAGATTGCTAACCAACCTGTCTCTAGTTTAATTGATCCAAGTGCTAGCCTCAGATACATTAGCCCAAAGGTTGTGGAACTATGTCGGTTACCCAGCCTTAAATTCTAAAATCCTTGGCTAGTGCAATTGGCCACTGGTACAACCAAGCGGGTAACTACAAAAATAGAAAAGAGTTTGATTTATGAATTAGGATAACAATTTCATGTGAATCTTAATGTTCTTCCCTTGGGTTCATACGATGTATTTATTGGAATGGTTTGGTTATATATCCATTGGTTTCTAGTGGACCGCAAGGAAAAAGAGTGTCAATTTTCTCACCGAGGAAGGAGTAACGCAGCGGCTGAAAGGGATCAAACTGCGACCTATCAAATTGCAACCTATCACAGCCAATCAACTGGGAAAGTGCAACTGAGGTTGCTAAATCTATGTTGTGAAAGTCGGATATAGCAATTTGAAGGATAAGATAGCAACACTTGAAAATCCACCAATTATCTAAGACTTTGCTGATGTATTTCCATAATCAATTCCAGGACGGGATATTGACTTAATGATTAAAATAATCCCATGAACAGCCCCAGTGTCTAGGACTCCTTAGCATATGTGTGTGCCCAAATTAGTTGAGCTTAAGATGCAGCTACAAGAGGTTCAAGAAATATGGCACCATGAGGTTATGTATCGATTATCGACAACTGAATAAGCTAACATTAAAAAAAAATACCTACTGCCACGAATTGACGATTTTTTTGACCAGGTTCGAGGAGAAAGTGTGTTCTCTAAAATTAGCCTTCGATCTGGTTATCATCAAATTCAGATCAAGGAAGGAGATATATGTAAGACAACTTTCCGAACTCTCTATAGTCACTACGCGTTCGTGGTGCTACCATTTGGCATTATTAAATCTCTTACCACCTTTATGAGTTTTATGCATGGAATCTTCCAGCCTTAGATAAATTTGTAGTTATATTCATTGATGACATTTTTATTTACTCCAAAAATCAGGAGGAACATGAAAAACACCTCAAGATAGTGTTACAAACTTTAAGGGAGAATCAGTTGTATGTGAAATATAGAAAGACTGAATTCAATATTTGGGGCATATAATATTAGGGAAAGGGATATTTGTAGATCCTGAAAAGATCTAGAAAATCATGGAATAGACTGTTTCGAAAAACGTTGTTGAAATAAGATCTTTCATGGGTTTGGCAGGTTACTACCATCGTTTTATCAAAGGTAGCCTTTTCAATGGACAAAAGAGTTTCAGCAAATATTTGAACAACTAAAACAAATGTTAATCTCAACCACAATTTTGAAAGTGGTAGATCTATAAAAAGAGTTCGTGGTGTGCACAAATGCAAGTCAAGAAGCTGTTGGAGGAGTCCTCATGCAGGAGGATAAGATAGTGGCTTATGAATCTCACAAGCTAAAGGAGAATGAAAAAAGTACTTAGCTTACTATTTGGAACTCACAGTCGTGAATCATGCATTAAAAATGTAGGGCCATTATTTATTGGGAAATAATTTTTTACTATGAACATGTCACAGTAGTGTGACTAATTTCTTTAGTCAATCAAATTTAAACGCTAGATAAGCCATATGGAATGCCTTTTTAACCAAATTTGATTGTGATATAAGACACTTAAAAGGCAAGGAAAACCATATCGTAGATGCCTTAAGTAGAAAGGTACAATGTGTGTACGAGATCCAATTCCACCACATTGAATTCAACATATCAGGGCCACTTGCTGAGATGATGCTTGGAGACCCAGAATACAAGCGGGTGGGAAAAAATAAGGAATATCGAATTAATGACCATTATCGTAGTCCTTATGTAGCTCGTCTAGGATATCACAAATTGTTTTCCGCATTGAAAAAGAATCACTTTTGGCTAGAAATGCATATATATATCACAGAATATCTATCGAAATGTCTTGAGTGCCAACAGGTAAAGGCTGAGAACCAACATCCTGCAAGTTTTTTAAATCCCCTCCCCATTCCAGAATAGAAATGGAAAATGATTACGCTCGATTTTATAACTAGCCTACCTAAGACTTAGAAGAAACATTACTCTATTATGGTGGTGGTAGAAAAACTAAGCAAGGTTGCTCTCTTTATTTCGATAAAGTACACTTTCAAAGTGGTGGATATTGCATACATTTTTATGAGAGAAATATTTCGACTAAACAGAATACCCAAAGTAGTTATTTCTTATAGAGACGTAAAATTTACGTCTTCCTTTTGGAAATATCTCTTTGTTGGATTAGGCAGTCAGATAAACTTTAGCACTGCTTATCAAACATAGATAGATGGTCAAACAGAATGAGTGAATCAAGTAGTACAAGACATGCTACGCATGTATGTAATTAATCAGCCTACGAAGTGGGAAGAATACCTCCACCTAGTGGAGTTTGCGCACAACAATAACTACCATGAGTCACTTAAAATGTGTCCTTAGACAGTCTTCTATGGAAGAAAGTGTAGAAAAGCTATCAAATGGAGTAGCCCAGAAGACAAGATCATTTTGGGCCCAGATATGCTTAGAGAAATTGACCAGGAAGATAAAAAGATTCGACGGAATCTAAAACCTGCCAAAAATAGATAGAATATTTATGTGGACAAGAAAAAAGCTCATAAATAATTTCCAGTGGGGGATCATGTTAACTTAAGGATCAAACCCAAGAAAAGAACCTCACAGTGGAATGGTTGTGCTAAATTAGCGCCTCGCTACTGTGGACCCTTCTAATTTTTAGAGAGGATAGGCCTGGTAGCTTACTAGTTGGCCCTTCATAGCTATATAAGCATCCACAATGTGTTTCACCTTTCTTTGTTAAATAAATATGTATATGATCCTTGAAATATAATCAAGTGGCAAGTCGAAGTGAATGGAGAGTCAAGGTAGAAAGAATCCCTGCGTATTCTTAACAAGGGATAAGCCACACTAAGGAGGTGAATGGTTTCCTATGTTAAAGTGCAGTGGATGCACTTCAACCTAGAAGAGGCCACATGGGAATATGAAGACTTAATGAAACAAGATAGCCCCAATCTGTTCCATGATATCAAACAAAGCACTGAAGATAGTGTTATGCTGATGGGGGGAATATGTAACCCCCCTACTGTTTACAAAATATTGGTTACTAGGACATACTATGATAATAATTTTTTTTTAATATACTTTAAGTAAAAATAAAATATGAGAATATTTTGTATCATTTTAAATTGAATATATATATTCTATTTGATTAATTGCGTGGATCCCTAAGTGGTTGACACATTTTCACGATTATAACCACTTCCCCACAGATTTATTGGAAATCTAGAGAGGGGGAGGGGTTGGTTTTTCCTCCTAAATTGTGAGGAGTGAAAGAGAATTTAGGATATTAGATAAAAGACAATATTCTAAAGGAGGCAGGACGCTCCCTGAGAGAAATCCTGAGTTTGACAAGGAGAGCGAGTGGAGTAATTTCAACCTAACCCCAAAGGCTGGAGCGGAGCCTCGTTTCCAAGGTGGTTGTGTGGAAAAAAATGTTTGAACTGCTCAGGAGTGGGAGCTCGCTAGGGAGAAGTGAACTAGTTCATCCTTCTCATGGTTGGGAGGTTTTACCAAGCTCGGTAAGGTTGATAATCTTTTAAGAAAGGCACAAAATAGATAAGTATAATCATATAACATGTTGTAGATTTATAATTAATCTGGTAAAATAGAAAAGAAGAGGTTTTGTAGTCACCTTTATTTAAATTAATTGTTTCTGTAATGATTTTTTTTAAACAACACTGAAATGGCCAAGCCTGCAGAATAAGAAAAATTATAAATAACAGTAAACCCAAAACTTTTTTAACTATGTAGGGTATTCCTTGACCACCAAGGGTTTTGACCAGCGAAGCAGTGGCCTAGATGGTCTGTCCCTTCAGGGTGCTAGGAAACTATGACCATCTGGTGTTACAAACACTAGGTTCGTAATCTGTTCTAGGTCATAACTTATGGAAAAACTCAGAGTAATAGAATTTCAAACCATAATTTTATTTTTTCTTGTAGAAAAATATCATTAAAATAGTAAAGTAACAACAAAAAAATAATTTAGCAGTTCCAATGACTGTGTAAAACAATGAAATATAACAAACTCAAAAGCAACCAAGAATCAGAGCATAGCAACTACTGTTAAAAATCCATATGTATAAATTGCGGAGAATAGCACATACATGCCAAGTATTGAGAAATATCAGGAAAATAAGTACACACTGAGTGGACAGAGATTCTTGACATAACATTGTTTAACATGAGTGCAAAAATAACATTCAAAAACCATATTCTTTAAGAGAAATAGAAAATTATACATTCACATATACCATAAAATAATGCATTCACATATACGGAAAATAAACTAAGGTATAAGAAAACGTAAGTCACTTTGTAGTGCATGTACCGATTCTGGGAAAATCGGATAGAAATTCAAGAATAAAACATTTTCTCTGTATCGATCCATGGTTACCAACTGAAAATCATTTAAATTAAAACTGAAAGATATGCATTGTGCATTGCAAGGTATGCGCCTAAACTGTAGGTTACCAAAGTAATTATTTTTCCCAAATGGCATCAGGGCCATGGAATCATGTGTATCTATCTATCTATATATATATATATATATATATATATATATATATATATATATATATATATATATATATCAATAAGATAATACTAATATAAAGACACCATTCCATTCATGCCAAGTAATCAACCCACAACGTGTGCCTACAAAAAACCAAGCACCGCTTGGCATGTAGAGTAAGGGAATATCTGAGAAAGATGAGTTGGAAGATGGAGGCATACAATCAATGCCTTGATTTTGGAGACCTCCTTCAGAACAGGTTTCTAAGTCCAAGCCAAAGACTTCAAGCACTCCTTCTCCTTGTAATTTTGATAGTGCTTAGGCACATTCAAGCACTAGGAAGGCAACCAACTAGGAACAACCATTTGGGGAAGGCATGGAATTCTCTTATAGGGAGGCTGGAGAGGTTAAGGATCCAAAAAACAGGGAGTACAGTCGACATATTAAGGGGAAAATCCTTCAATGTAGGATCAAAGACTCAAAATGGGAGAACTCAACTTAATCTCCAACCAACTGATAAGAGACTTACATTCCCGAGACTTCTAGAGGAAGAAACTTCATGAGGGTAGTTAGAGAGTCATGAGGGTAGCCAAAGAGTAACCCTTGGTTATATATACTCCCTCATTGTATGATAAAAATACCTTTCACCATCAAAGTAATTTTAAACTTGCCTCCACCAGCAAAGAAATAGAAAGATAAGCTAGTACTTTTTTGGAGAAAGGAGTGGCTCCAATGGTCCACTATTGAAGCTAGTGATGTTTATTGTAGATATGTGTCTTGGAACTTTTACTTAATAACATAAGGATACAAGGCCAACATGTTCTTCATCCATGAGCTATGAATGTTTGTAAGAAAATTCTATGGGTGTTTGTACTTCATGTTTTCTTTTCACATGTACTAAGATAGTTGAAAATTTTCGGTTATATTAGTGCTTATCTAGTTGAGAATGTGTTTTAATTGTTGTAATTTTTGTCCCACCCTCATGGACTATTTTGTACGATATTAAAGAAATATTTCTTAAAGTGTTGTGCGTAATGACTGTCGTATCCGTTGTGGACTATTTTTTTGGATGTTAGATAGAATCCTCCAGTTCACATGTGTCTCTTCCTGGGTGGTACTATTACCTCTCTCTGTTATAGGCTCACTTATTTTCCTTCCCTCGTAGTATAATAACCTTGACACACTTAGAATTGGTTATTCACTAAGCACACCCCCCCCCCCTTTCTTTTCAAAATTACATCTGCATCACTCTCACTTGCTTATAGAAACAATCAAGGCATATATTTAAGAATAAGTCAACTAGACCTTTGCTCTGGATGTCACTCCTATACCAAACAATGTGAATTCTACTTGGGACTTCATATCGGGTATATCCCCTGAATGATGGTGGCTCCAATACCATCAACAACTAGATATGTTAAATAAAATGGAATAGGAAGTTGCTAGGGTACGGAAAATATTAAAGGTCGCACAAGGCTAACATAGAGTTATTATGTAGACCAAAACATAACACATCAGGATTTTTTAATAGGATATCATGTGTATCTCCAAATCGGGAAAAACAAAATTTCTTTAAGAGTGGGATTATGTGACAAGTTAATACCAAGATATTGTAAACCATTTCATATTTTGAAGAGAGTGGGGTGAGTAGCATACAAACTCATCATTCCTCCCACAATGAAGGAACATGATGTGTTTTATATATATTTACATAAAATATATATGCATGATGTTAACCATATTATTGATTGGACTTTGATACAGGTGGAAGTTAAGGGATAATTCCAATCCAAAACCACAATGGGTACTCAACAAAGAGTAATACCACGCTTCATGAAGGTCAAGGTGTAATGGAAGCACTTTGGGCCAACTGAAGCAACATGGAAGCTAGAGGATGTCATGTAGAAGTCATACCCATTTTGTTTTTATGTATAAGTTTAGTTCATTAAGGATGGCATGCTCAATTTGATGTAAATATTTTTCTAATATAATTACAAATTGTTAAAGTTGAAGATAAGTAAAAGAATAGATTGATTTGAAATCTTATATATTGTATTGGAATTTTTCTATATACCTTGACATTAATGTTCATGACCCCCAAGGTTCTAGTTGAACTATCGACAAATAAGAAATTATGGGAAGAATTGGGAGAGGAGGTACTAAACTACCCAAACATGGGCTATGCACCTTACAATGAATTCCTTTTTAAATATTTAGCTCGGGAAAGAGACCCTAAACCTCTCATGCATGAAGTAGTGCATGTGAGGAGAAGGAAGTTAGTTTTATGATTCTAAGTTGTTGAGTTTGAAGTATTTTAGTCACTATAGACATTAGACAAATAAAAGAGACTTGAATTATTGTAAATCCAAAATGAATGTTAGTGAGAAACTCGTAAACCTGAGATTGAAAGTTCCACCACAAATTCCAATCTTGAAATGTGTTATATGAGGATACAAAAGAGAAATTGCTCTTATTGAATCAAGTAAACTAAAAATAACTAAACTATTTTATTGTGTTTACATGAAGCACTAGAAGAAGGGTAAAATTATGGATTATAGAAAATGGGAAGGGATTTCCTTCTATGTTGTGAAGGCCTTAGTGGCTATATTAAATGTTTGATTAACCCAATCTTATTTATTGCATGGTGGCATCTCTATTTCCTATCCAATGAAGGATTTGTTTCTTCATATTCTATACATTGAATTAAAATCTTGTTTTTTATTCACTAAGTGAGGCATCCATTAGACATTGAATATGGTTGGGGCATGTCTAGTTGTAATAAATTTGTAGTGTAGTTTTTCCTGTGATTTGGTGGAGAGTGGTAATCCCTTATTCAGTTTCCAAATTTTTTAAGAGGAATATATAGGTGTATGGATTGCAAATTTTTCTCAATACTTCATACTTAAATATTATTTTTGATTCACCGTGTATGTGTGCAATGGTAGGATGAGATTTGTATGGTTTTAATGAATATGCATGATGCGTGATCAATGTACTGAACAATTAGCATAATTGGCATAAATTTTGATATACATTCCTTTATGAATATGAATGCTTTTTAAAATGGGATCCTTACTTCTATGTCAAATGAGATAATTATGTGTTTTATGTTCATAAATTCATATGTTATCGTTCAATGTGTTTGATTATGTTTTGTTTGCATGCCTATTTGTAATCATTTATGACTTTTTGTGATATATGATGTGTTTCCAAAGGGGGAGGATTGACAAGTTGGTGGTCTTAGTTATTATTAATATTTCTATTAAATCATTGTTCCTTGTGATTTACAATAAAAAAGGTTAGGATGCAATGGATAGGCAAAAGGAGCCTTATGGTTGATCTAAGGATTGGAAGGTTTTTTTAATGATGGAGCCTAAAAGGAAGAGTAGAAGCCGTAATGAGGAAGGAGAGATTTGAAAGGAAAGAACATATAATATTTAGTTTGGAAGTGTTCACCAATAAATTTTAAGCTAAAAGAAATCGTACGAAAGAACTTAAGTGGCTAATGGATCATAGGTTTAAGCCTTGGTTTAAGAGGAATAGATAAGTGTATGGATTGCATTTTTTTCTCAAAACTTCACATTATTTTTTATCCACCGTGTATGTGTGCAATGGTAGGTTGAGATTTGTATGGTTTTAATGAATATGCGTGATGCGTGATCAATGTACTGAACAATCAGCATAATTGGCTTGAATGTTGAAATACATTTCTTTATGAATATGAATTTTGTGTCAAATGGGATCCTTTCTTCAATGTTGAATGAGATTTTTTATGTTCATATATGCATAGGTTATCCTTACAATGTGTTTGTGTGTTATGTTTACATGCATTTTTGTAATCATTTGTGACTTTTTGTGATGTATGGTGTGTTTCCAAAGGGGAAGGATTAATAGGTTGGTGGTCTTAGTTATTGTTAATATTTTAGGATGTACTGGATAGGCTAAAGGAGCCTTATTCTTGATCTAAGGATTGGAAGGTTTTGTTAATGATGGCACCTAAAAACAAGAGTAGAAGCCCTAATGAGGAAGGAGAGATTGGAAAGGAAATACCATCTAATATTTAGTTTGGAAGTGTTCACCAAAGAAATAATAAGCTAAAGGAAATCCTACAAAAGAACTTAAGTGGCTAAGGGATCATGGATTTAAGCCTTGGTTTTGGAAAAAAAGGAAATTTTGTGGTTTAACCATTATAACTCAAGCTATTAAGAGAATTTTGGGATTGTACCCCTTAGAATGAAACTCTTCGGAAAATTCAAGATGGTATTCCCGATTGATGTAGTGGAGTATTTGAAATTTGGGGTCTAACTAGCCGCATCCTTAGCCCATGTTAGATTGATTGATGAGAGTGAGGAACAAGAGAAGGTCATAAGGACATAGTCATAATATCAACATATCAAGCCATCGAGGAAACAAAAGTGAATAATTATGAAAATCCTTTTTTAACATAGACCCAAGAAACAATTGTCAGTGGGAATCATTTGATCTATTAACAAGGAACATGAAGTGATGGAACTAAAAATCTGGAACCTCAAAACATTAGAATAACCAAAGTATCAAGTACTATGAGAACTGAGGGGTCATGTCATGATTTGATTACATGGGTATGCCATGTGTTTGACATGTGTCACCTAGATCTGCTCTTTTTTATATGCCAACCTTGTGATTATGATGACATGTGGCAGACATCAAGATTCCCACATGGAAGAGGAAATTTACTCTTATCCAATGTGTTAGGTGGTGATTGGTCATCCATGATTGATGTGGCATGTCATGCTATCATATAGACATATCAAATTATAAAAATTTCAAGAGCACAACTTGGAAATCATCGTTACCTTGATAACATGAAATACATCTCAAACATGCCAAGTGTTGAAAATTTTCATCTTTTCAATGTAGAAAGCTATGATTGGGTAACAAAGTTGTGAGGTGGCGTGTCGAGATTACGTCATGCCTATGGACATAAATTTTTTGTGCATATTTGTAGTTATAAATTTTTTGTTGAATCTTCAATAAGCCATTTAGAGTATTTTTATATCAACATTTGATGGATTTAACATTGTATTAGCGTATCAACATATCAAAATTCTTAGGGTTTGGAGAATGCATAACTTGTGAAATCACCAATATAGAGAGGCTCCAGTATAGCAAGAATCCAACAAACTTGGATGGATGCGGGTTAGATACATGGCTAGTAGTTTCACATGGTTGTGAAATTAACGAAATGGGCCTTTAAAAGGGTGAAATTTTATATAATTTATGATAGGATTTTAATTTTAAATGAAATTTGTATTGTGGGAAAGCTCTCGCTTAGCCAAAGAGGATAGTTGTATGAGAAATGTGATTTAATGTTATGAGAGAAATAAGGCTTTGACCCCTCCTTTGTAATAAAACTTGAAGGAAAAGTGTAATTACACTCCACAACCCTAATATGACATTAGCTAGAGATGTGAGTTACAATAATATTCTGCATCACTATAGATGTCATTGAAACTTTTGAGGTCTTCCACCTTGGTAGTCTTTTCCATCCAATGTTTTTATGTGGCATCTTATTTTAAACTTTTTAAAATGGATGGAGAATAGTCTCCTATTTATCTTCATGTAGGAGATGCAGTTTAAACCCTAATTTGTTGTGATTATTTCTCTTTATCATATTAACCTTTTTCCTCTCGAGATAACTAGAAAGTTGGGCAAAGATGTCACTTTTTAACACACATTTTCATAACTGTATATGGACAAATAATTTGTAGTGTAAATTTTCCTTTTTGTTTTATGCCGAAAGGTTTGGATTATCATGTTACACATCATATATATATATATGCCAAAAAAAAAAATCCTAGGAAAATGCCTCAACTCTCAAACTATATAAAATTTAATTCATATGGTATATCGATTACATTTTATGCGGTTTCAAAGCTATGAATTTTTGCAAAGAGTGATTTTGTTTTCGCATTTCTAAATATTTATGGTTAATGTTTTGAGTGTGGCTCATGGCTCATTTTCATATATATTGTAAAAACAAGCTATACTTAATGACTCAACCATATACATTTTATATATTTTAAATTTAAAAAAGAAAAAACATTTCATTACTTTTTTTATTATAATTTTATTCAATTATAATTTTATAAAGTTATTATTCATACATAATTAAAACATTTTATTTTAGTTTTGAATATTTAATGTTAAAGTTATGTTTTATAATAATGCGTTTTAAATCAAATAATATACTATTATTATTATTTAAATTTTTCATAGATTTTGAAATGATTTTTTTTATATTTAATAATATACTTTTTAAAGATTGATTTAATTTAAAGTTTGGTTTAATTATATTTGAAATTTCACTTAAAAAATATTATATATTTTTTAATTTTATTATATGTTATTATTATTTTGTTTTAATTTTGAAATGAGTTTTTTAATATCTAATGATATACTTTTTAAAGATTAATATAATTGTATTTGAAATTTTATTTAAAAAATATTATATACTTTTTAATTTTAGTATATGTTATTATCATTATGTTTTAATAATTAAATGTGTTTTATAAATATACTAATATATTATTAATCTTTTTTTTCATTGAATGTAAATTTTTTTGGGTAATAATCACATGCAAATGAACTTCGTCCACCAGTTTCGAACCAACTAGTGTGATTCATCATAGGACTAGGTGAGAGATGAGATCACGACCTTGATTATATTTATTAAAATTTATTAAAATTTTATTAGCCTATTTATACTTGTAAAATATGTAATAAAATAGTTAAGTAGGAAAATGATATAATCAACTTAGATTTCATCTTAACATCATATCTACTTATTAAGCCTTGATACTAATCAAATCTCTTGAAATGTAAACCCTTTTTTAGACTTATTAATACCATATTTTTATTGTTATTTTTGTTTTATTTTTTATTTTATTTTAACTCGTTTAAAATGTTTTCATTGCAATATATTAATCTTTTCATTTAACTTTTATTTTTATTTATTTATTTATTTAAACATTATGTTACATCACTACCGTACTATGTTGGTTATATAACCAACTTAGATTTCATCTTAACACGCTTTAAAGGGATCAAATCACTTGAGATGGAAATCTCTTCTATATGTAAAAGAGGTATGATCTCTCTATATACTTTGTATTTCTAGAGTTAAAATGGATTTAAGATACTTTAGTTTCACCATTGAAATAGACAATATTCCACATGAATTGGTTCTCAATACCATATTTTTATTATTATTTTCTTTTTATAGGTTTATTTTTATTTTGTTATTTTTACTTTGAATTTTGTTTTTGAACTTTGCTAAAATATTTACATTATATTGTCCTTTTTATTTTATTTATTTAGGAATTATGTTACAATGTTGCTACCAACCTAGCAAGAGATTTGATTTATCTCAATGTGTTGTAGTTGGAGAGTTAAAATAAACATAACTTCATTTAATTTCACTCTTCAAATAAGGTATATTGCACATGATTTGGTTCCCAATACCATATTTATATTTTATTTTATTTTATTTTCTATTTGTTATTTTATTTCTACTTCGTTAAAATGTTTACATTACATTATATTACTCTTTTCATTTATTTTTTTATTTATTTATTTAGACATTATGCTACACGATCTCTACCCTATATATATATATATTCAAAATAATAATTTTTAATTTAATTTTTTATATTTTTTAATTACATTTTATATATTTTAAATTTTAATAAAAATCATTATAATAAATTTTATTTAATTTTATTATTATAAATTAATAATTAAATGTGATAATAAAATAACAAATAATTTTTCTTAAATATTTATTTATATAAAAATGATAATAGTTAATAATTATATTGGTTTATTTTTATAATTAATAAATTTGAAAAATGTTGTAAAATAACTCATGTAGGCATATTTATTTATTTTATTTTTAATTAAAAAAAAAAATATACAGAAAGCTCCTTTTGGTTTTGAGATGTAAAACATCTACTAATAGGGTCAACCACGTGAAGGTGAGAGCTTATATGACTCCAAAAATGGTCCATCATTGGTATGGGACTAACCACTGACGCGCACCCGCACAATCCATTACCAATGAGGCACAAGCACTAGCATGCATGCACACAACAAACATAGGGTGCACACAAACATACACAACCCACAAACATTACATATTGACTCACAAGGTTACATGTTCACATACTGCACTTATAGTTAACACTATTTTTTTTTGCATGTGATTAGATTTGAATATAAATATTATCAAGTTGATAATTACATTTATTTTACAATTTAATTGGTATCATATTAAAGTTAGTAAGTATTTATTTTCTTTATTATATTTAAAACAATGATTATGGTTAACAAAATTTTAGATTAATATTTTTTAGAGAAAAATTATAAATTATTAAAATTAATTAGAAAATTTTAATGAAATTGATTTATTGTATGGATTTTAGTATCAAATAAATAATTAACGTGTTATTACAAATTGATGCTATTATAAATATCATGTTAGTCTTTTCTTTTTAAGGATTTGAGCCTTGAGTTTAATGGTTTGCTTAAATACTTTATAACATGATAATTGTTAACTCAGTTGTAACTTGTAGATTAATATTATGTACTTTTAATGTTACTGTAATATGTATATTATTTTTCATTTTAAATTGATAAATTGATATTATGAATATATAAAATTTTGTTAGAAAAAAATAAAAAATGAAAAATGAAATAATAAAAATTTAATTAAAAAATAAATAATAAAAATTTAATTAAAAAATAAAAAATAAAATAAATAAAAAAATTATTAAAAAAATAAAAATAAAAATAATGTAAATAATATAATAATGATAATAATTTTTCATAAATATTTAAGCTAGTTTTTTTACAACTCAATATTTTAAACTAATATATTTATAAGTTAATATTCTAATATTTATATATAGAAATAATGATAGTATATATATAATCATATAAATAAATATTTAAAAAATATATATTCACCCCAATTACACTCCTATATATACAAATAAATAATAGATATATAGATTTAATAGAAAAACAATCAAATACATAAATAATACATTCATACACATACAAATAATACAATTAAACAAGCCACCTACAAATGCATCAAAGAATAGATTCATACACACAAAAAGAATATTTTCATACACATACAAAGAATACAATTAAACAAGACACATACAAATGTAGCACAACATAGATTCATACAGACATAAAGAATACATTCATACACATCCAAATAAATACAATTAATCAAGACACATACAAATGTAGCAAACAATATATTTATATATACACCTAAAGAATATTTATATGCACATACAAAGAAATTTGCAAGTAACAAGCACGAGCAGTATACAAGTAAGGTAACCAAACAAACATACAAATGCATCAAAGAATAGATTCATACACACAAAAAAATACTCTCATACACATACAAACAATACAATTAAACAAGACACATACAAATGTAGCAAATAGTAAATTCATAGACACATAAAGAATACATCCATACACATCCAAAGAATACAATTAAACAAGACACATACAAATGTAACAAAGAATAGATTCATACACACCTAAAGAATACATTCATACACATACAAGGAATGAAAGTAAATAAGACACGTAGAAAATAATAGATTCATACAAACCTAAAGAATACATTAATAGACATACAAATAATACAAGTAAAAAACACACATACAAATAGAGAAAACAATAGGTTCATATACACATAAAGAATACACACAGACTTACAAAGAATAGAATTAAGCAAGAGACATACAAATGTAGCAAAAAAATAGATTCATACACACCTAAAGAATACATTCATACACATACAAATAATGCAAGTAAAAAGACACATACAAGTAAAAACATCAAAATAGATTCAATAAAAACATCAACAAATAAATTCTAACTATTGAAATGCAACTAATAAAAACACTATTCTAATCCTCAAAATGATGCATTCATATACATATAAAACACATAACCCAAAAACATACATTATAACCTAAATACATTCATTCATAAATATATAAAATAAAACCAATATTATAACTATTATATATAATTAATAAATAGCATTCAAAAATTATATTTATTATATAAATGATAATAAATAGCATTCCAAATTATATTTATTATATATAATTAATAATAAAAAATACATATACATTTAGATATAATAAATTTATTCAAATAAATAATTAAAATATTTAAATATTTACATACTCTATAAATAATATCTTATTGCTATTTAATTTAGATTTATAAAATTATTAATATAAATATTAAATATAATCAAAATAAAAAATAACAAAAAATATTAATTAAAAAAAAAACAAAATAAAAAATAAAAATAAAAACAAAAACAAAAAGAAAAATGAGAATTTAAAAAAAATAAATATATATATATAGGTTATAAATGATATATAATTTAGGTGAATAAGTGTTATTTTGGCATTTGAGTGTATAGGAAGGATGTTTACAACATTGATAAATTGTTAAATAATTTATGTGAATTTAAGAGTGATTTTCCTTTTGAATGTATGTGGGGAAGAATTTTAGGACATTAAAAAAAAATGTTACATAGTTTATTTGAATAAATATTAAATGTTATATAATTTATTACAATAAAAAAATATATTTGTCTTTGAGCATATTCAAGTTACTATAAATTACAGATCATTAAAACCATGAGCACAAGGAACACAACCCAAAGGAGGGTTACAATTTAACCTTCCTAAGTGTTTTTGGAGGGGTTGAATTCCCCTCCACAAAAAATAAAGTCTACTCATTTTATTAATGATAGTTTGTGTTCATGTACATTATTTGATGGGCCCATCTAAACACAAAAAATATAGATTGTTCTAATTACAAATTTACAAAACATAAAAATAAATAATGTCTTCTAGTGAGGAGCAACTTGGTATTGATAAATTTTCTGCAACATACAACATTAAAATGATATTGTTAGTATAGAATCCCTTCCTAACAACTTATAACATAATTACATTCACAATTCATAAATAAAATCCATATATATTATCATAAACACTTAATAAAACATTAATACAATATTATTGTGCAAAGAAATACAAGTATGATATAATTTATAAATTTAACACAATAACAATGAAATTAAGGAAGAAGAAAGATAGCTCGCATAACACTTGTTCAGCCATTTGAAAGTGATTTAACTAAAAAGGTGTTTGAAATAATAACTAATAATTTTGTTAGAGAAAACCTAGAAAGTAAGTAAGAGTGTCATGTTCAAGATGAAGATGAAGGAACATCTACAAATTGAAGAGAACCTAGAGATGCAAGTTTAGTTTAGAGTGTGAACTGAAAGTGAGTGGGAAGAGGTGCACTACAAGTAATATTTTCATAAGAAGAAGCTAGTGATTTAAAATGAAGTGTGAGAATGGTTTGCAATGATGTGTGAAAGCCTTTTAAAGAAAGAACATTTTGCAATGAAGGGTGAATCTAGTGAGCAGAAAAAAATATAGTTTGCAATAAAATAGGAGGGAGAATGGTAAACTTTTCTAGTAATTCACCTAAATAATAATTAAATTTATAATTTTAAATAAAAGGAAAACAAAAAATGTTGAAAATTTCCCATGAGCCAAACTTAATGACCTAATTCCTTGAACTTAACTCCTCAACTAAAATGAGATGCTAAGGCTTAGAGGAATTCTATTGGGTAGAAAGAAAAGACATTTAATGGAATCAAGTGAACCCTAATACTTTCCCATCCAATTGAAATGATCAAAATCAACTAAGCTCTTTTGATTAAAAAATATTCCAAAAATTATAAAATCTACAAAGTTAATACATTTATGTAAAGGAGCTATAACCATGGATTGAATTAAATTTAATTTGGGACAATTGTGATACAGGTATTATTTTATGGCCTGGGCTATGATCAAAATCTGAGCAGTATTTTACTGCCTAGGCTATGATCAAAATCTGAGCAGTTTTTTATTAAAAAGTATTAGAAAGAGATTCAAATAAAATAATATAAACTTAAGCTGCTTCCTGCTTCCTCCACAGAAAAAGTTTCAGGTTTCTGGCTCTCTCGAGGTTTAGTACCAACCAGTTGAGTCTTGCCAAGCTCAAAATCCTGGTTCTCTCGAGGTTTAGTAACAACAACTTGAGTCTTATCAAGTTCAAAATCCTACCATATTTAGAATACTTGATCTATTCAAAAATTATTCACACGATGTTTCCGTGGGGATTTCTGGTTTCTGGTTCTCTCGAGGTTTAGTACCAACAACTTGAGTCTTACCAAGTTCGAAATCCTACCATATTTAGAATACTTGATCTATTCAAAAATTATTCACACGATGTTTCCGTGGGGATTGACTTGGAAGTGAATTATTATCCTTTAATTTAATAAGTGGTTCAGGGACAATAATTGCAGCGTGAACGAGTATTTTAAATAGAGGCAAAGAAAGGTTCGTGGGAATGGCTATACACCATTAAAAGCCCTTTTAACTTCCACTAAGCGAAGGCATCATACAAAGTATGGTCTTAATTATTGGAATTGCCTTGTCAGTTTAAGGCATGCACGCTTGTTGAATAGGAGATAGGAACGCCTGGTAGTTAGCCTTGGAAATACCTAAGAACTCAGAGTCATTTCCAAGATTCCTCTTCACTCCGTCACAAATCGCACTAATAGAATCTCCCACCATTTCTTTTTGATTAAAGCTATTGGTAAGGCTATTCATGAGGGCCTGAGAGTCCTAAAATTTGATTGGATTAATGTATGGCAATACTGTGTTCCATATTGAGAGCCTGCTTTGTTGCCGGGACAATGGCGAATCGGTATACAAAAATCATATAAAACACATGATGCCACAAAAGAAGGCGTCGGCTATATGAAGCTAGGAGGCGGAGATTGAAGAAAGAAGGTGGTGCTGCTGTGAACATCGAAGTGCAGGAAGCACAGGGGCAGCAAATTGAAAATGACGATGGAGAGGATAATAGTCAAGATGGGGCATTTTTAGTGGATTGGAAGCCTTCTACTTCTGGATTCATGGCCACTCCCGTCCCTGCTCAACAGGTGTTAGATGGTAATGGAAACTATTTTAGTCAAGCTAACTTAGGGGCACAAATGGGAGCAAGTTACAATCAAAGAATGGGTGAACTTCAAGCGCAGTGTGAGTCTATCTCTGTTACAAAGCCAATCCGTGCATCAGGCTACAGACCGCCCGAGTTCTTATTTTGAAGGATATCACAAACACCATAAAGAAAATGCGAGTACTCTGATAGGGTCAGAAAAGAGAACAAAAAATCGTTTGGTAGTACAGAATCTCTCACCATTTCGTGTGATTAAGGCGATTGGTCTGATCGGTTGCTATAAAGAAAATGCTAGTACTCTGTTAGAGTCAGGAAAAAAACAAAATAATCGTTTGATAGTACAGAATCCCTCACCATCTCGCGTGATTAAGAAAACAAAAAAAAATTTGGTAGTACAGAATCTCTCACCATTTCGTGTGATTAAGGCTAATGGTGGGATCAATGCAATAAAGTGCGTTCAAGTACTCTGTTAGGGTCAGAAGAAAAAGCAAATTTTGGTTGGTAGTCGGCTTTCTGATTCGTCTAAATCCGTAGCAGTCATTTCAACATGATTATTTCATCCAATCATCGAATTTGATCGACTAATATTTCATCTTAAGCCTAACTGTCACTGCCAACACTATACACACACGAGCTTTATATCTCAGTCTATCGGTCCATAAATGCACAGATAATGGCCACCGTCAAATTAAAACAATAAATGATTCTACCGTGGCCATTTCGTCTCTCGATATATTTATGAGTCGATAGACTGGAATATAAGGCTCGCCCACGCAGGGGGCTTAGATTTAAAAAAGAGGAGCCTCCTCATGTTTTGGTTTTCGTTAATGCCATGCCAGATGAGATAGCTACCCCCGCTCTCTATAAATAGTGATCTCGACCGAATCAAAGGAAAAGGTCTATCCTTAGCCAACTCAGTTTCTATAGTATTAGCCACGGCAGGCTATACTCAAACGGTTCTTCCCCGGATGTCGATGAACTGCGGGAGAGCAATGGCAATAAGAGGATGCAGCCCTTAAGACCAGATTAAATATCCCTCTCCTCTATGAAGAAAGTGGGTGAAATGGCTCCTGTTGATCCGGTCGGGCTCTAAGTCCAGTGTATCGAGCAGAAAGTAGATTCTACCCGTAGCTAATCCAAGAAACATCGATCGATGACAACTGGTTCAAAAGTTCAACAGAATGCTTAGAAAGTTCAAGAGCATGCTTATAAAGTTCAATGAAAATCGTGGTGTTTGATTTTTTTTAAAGAAACAAAATGCAAAAGAAAGATTTATGAGAAACAAATGTTGATACCAAAGCATGATTCACCCCTTAGCCTTGTAAAAATATAAACATAAGCCCTTTTTAATAAGGTTGAAGGGTGATGAGAAACTCAAAAGACTAACGATAGTAAATGTACTTAATCTGGAAAGGGAAAATGAAAAAGATATATTATTAAAATAAAACAAAATATATATAAATCATAAAAATAAAACAAAGTTGTAGAAATTAGAATATTAAGTATTAGTGGTAGCTGGAATAAATAGAAAAAGTTTGGAGAAGGAAAGAGCCCATATGCGGTTCTAAGCCTGAGATGTAAAGGCAGGGTGAGAAAGTGGACCATTTTTGGCCACCGCATAAAGTAAATATCAGCAAAGTGTGTTATACCCTGTTGAGAGCAGAATGGATGGTTGTTGACACCTTTTTGAGAACTGAATGGATGGTCGTTCACAAGATTACAATATAACCATTTTGGGAGGTTACGAAGGATGGTTTGAGGATGGTTATCATCTGCTCGTCAGAAAATAAAACAAGTTTCCGAAGAATATAAAGAAAACCTTATATAGTCCATCTGTTCTTCAAAAATTGAAACAAGAAGATTGCAAAGAATATAAAGACTATGAGGGAGGCTTCATATAATATGTAGATAGTGCCACAAAGACTATGAGGGATTCATTTTAATTACTCATCGATCGACCTTTCTTGGATTAGCTTTGGATCCCAAAATAAGTAAAAGGGCGCGAGAGAGCTGCACTAGCCTCTTCCTATCATGGTTGCCATGTTCGAGTCCGTGGGGCAACATAACTCCGAGAAGAGAAAGGGAAAGTGAATGCTGGTAATGCTGTATATATGAAGAAGGGTCACAAACTATTATCGATTAAGGGCCGAAAGTGAATAAGTGAGGTCGATCTTCTCAACATTTTGTTGATGTTGGGAGCGTCTTCTTTGGGAAGGAAATGGGTGAAATGATGGAACGACCTTCGCTGGTTGCTAATGCTGTCGATCTGTATCGTTACTCTTTTGGAACCTAGGTTATGACCTGCATAAGACTCGACCTGCTAGGGGTTAAGAAGTGCACTTCTCATTTACGGCACTCCATTAGAGCATTTTGTGGTTGCTAATACTGTCAATCTTTATCGTTACTTTTTTGGAAACTACAAGATGACCTGCTAGGGTTAAGAAGTGCACTTCTCATTTACGGAACTGGTCATGCAGCCTCCAGTAGAGAATTCAGATCTAACTTCGTCTCACTGGTCTGGCTGTAAGTCAGTGTGAACCAGCTAGCCAATGGTGGTTAACAGAGCTCGCCAATGGTGGTTAACCAGCTAGCCAATGGTGGAAACAGGGAATTGACCTTCTAACTCCTACCTATGCTTGCGACCTAAGGATTGTTATTCCCCAGTTAGATCGGTGCTCAATTCATAGTAAGTAACGAAGGAAGTCTTCGAAACCCAGTACTGCATACGGAGAGAGGTCTATAGGCTATTCGTCTATCTTAACGGATACAAAGGGCTTGGTCTAGATCTGGCTGTGTAGGGTCTTGCCGTGTAAGATCTATATCTCGCTGTGTAGGGTCTTGCCGTGTAAGGTTTTTGGCGGTGCCTCCGGGTAATGTTTATTCTTAGTGGTGCCTTCCTTCTCAATCTACCCACGCGTGAGAAGCTAGTGGGAGTGGTTGTGCTATGCAGGCTAACCTAGTGGGTGTGCTAGGAAAACTAATCTAGCTCTGATAAAGATCATTTAAATTATTTAGAGACCCCAAAGCTTAAATCCCTATAAAAATGGTTGCTGCAGAATGTTTAAATTAATTGAAAAGAGAGTTAAACCACCATACTTGGAATTGGATTTGTGATTCCCATTAATGATTTAATTTCCTTAGCCAATCTCAAAACGGCCTCAACTACCTGTAAATTCAAAGATTTCTTAGTAACATTAGCTGCCTCTGAAGGAATATTTTACAACCAATGAAAATACAGCTGCAATGAAATAGAGTTTCATACACAAAATATGAATGATAATTCGAAAATACAGCTGCAATGAAATAGGGTTTCATACACAAAATATGAATGAAAATTAGATGCCTCTCATGTATACCATATTACTGAAAGAATACCATATTGCTGAAAGAGGATTATTCAATCATCTCTATGAGTACAGAAATTGCAAACCCTCCTCCTCTATCTACCGAGACAGACATGACTGACCGACTCACACAGACACCAACCCATACCCACTCTCAGAACACAGACCACAGACTTACTGACTCAGACTCAGACTCAAACCACACAGCCAAGCACAGAGATGCCAATCTGAACCTGGATAGAAAGAGGAGGAAGAAAATGCTGTAAATTGAGCTTCAAAAGGCATATATATATATATACCAAATTTGTTCAACGGCTATATATTGGAGCGTTTGCCTCTCATCTAGAACAGTCCACCGTCCACTGGATTTATGTATATCGGCCGTGGTTTGAACCTTTGATCAGCAAGTGGCATGGTGGGATTGTAATATGCTGCTTACTTGTGAGGGAATATAATCTGACAAACGCGCGCCCACTTATTGGCATCAACGTTCAAACCAGCGCAATATAATATGACGAAACGGCGCGCACCAATTGGCATCAACGTTCAAACCCGCGCCCACTACGTGGTACTTATATGGTTACAAACTTGGTTGATAATTTATGTTTAGTCCAGTATAGTTTAATTTATGTTTACTCCAGTACTTATATGGCTACAAAGATTATATATATATATATATATATATATATATATATATATTACTAATTTTTCTTTTTTTAATCTTAATGGTTGGTGTTTTTTTTATTTTATCAATTTATTTAGATTGCAGATGGCCTTAATTATTTTGGTTATAATCTAAATTTCACTCCTACCAATATTTTACTTTAAGCTTTTTCCATAGATAAAATTGAAAATTTAGGCTTTTTTTTTCAAGATAAATAAATAAATAAATTTTGAATTGAAAATTATAATTTAAATTTAAAGTAACCTGAAAATCAGTAAAAAAATAATATAATATAACTTATTAAATTGAAAATCTAAGCAATTTTTTTTCAAGATAAATAAATAAATAAATATTGAATTGAAAATTTAAATTAAAAATAACATGAAAATAAGAAAAAAATAATATAATATAACTTATTTTACTTTAATTTTGATATGATCATTTTAGCAATTTAAAAGAGAACATAAATTATTGTAAATATATCATATTACTTCGCTTTCTATGTATACAACTTTGTTATTAAATGGTAGAGAAATAGATTTGGTGAAAATATACTTTATGCAAAATTTATAGGAGAAACAAAATTTGTAACTTAACAATTTGAGATGAAAATAGATGTTATTAAAGAGTATTTTTAAATTAAACATTAATTAAAATGGAGATTAATGCTTAAGTTATTTTTCAAAAGATTTTCTATATAAGTTTACCCTATAGATGTTATATTAAAACAAAAAATATAGTAATGAAAGAGATAAAAATATAGAATGATTATCAATAACAAAATCAAGGTGGAGTGGGTTACTAAGGGCCTTAATAGAAGATGCCTCAAACCATTTTTCTTTTTCTAAGAGCTTCTTTCTTGGTTCATTCTCAATGATTATCAAGTTAGATTCGCTACCCCTAGAAAATTTCCCATGACTTCCAATCTACCTTCCTATTTACCTAATCTCCACTCATAGACCTTGAAAGTATGTTTGAAAAATGACCTTTCATGGTACTATGACCTTGGCTTCTAGTCGTCTTACTATATTTCGCAATTCAAATACCTCAGTATAATCAACCACGCTAGGTCATAGGAGGGTAAAGTCTTATGAAACTAGTGTGTGTCATCAACCACTTGGAGCACCTATAGGTAAAACCTCCCACACCAATAGTATTCGTCTGCATCCACTTCCATAACAAATACAATAGTATTCATCTTCTTCCACTTCCATATCACATCGAAATTATTCATATCTCTTGGGGTCCTAACGCTAAAGTCATGACAAGGGTAAATAATTAAACCTATGGTATTTACTCTTGAAATGTTCTTTATCTAGAACCAAACATCTATTAATATCCCACAAATTTCCATAATTACAAACCTACACAACCAAAACTAACGAATAAGAGGTACAAGGGAAATAATTTAATATTAGGCTTCTACCCACTAAAGTAAGCCTAATATGGTTCAAATTTTGTCATTTGGAGTTGGTGCTGAAACTTGAAAGCATGGAGAAGGAGAGAGCTTGAATTGGATCTCAAGTAAGCCTTTCTTCCATATTTATAATTTCTCTAGGGAAAGCATAGTATTTATTGTCTTAGTTGTTTCTTGATCACACCACTAGGTCCGGGGGCATTTCCTCTGTCCGCAAAAGGAATTTATGCATAAAAAACTCGTTCCAAAAAGTCCAATAAATATTCCCCTATCTTGAAATTCTCACACATTGTGCTCTCGACTTATTCTAAAGGAGGATTATCATGTCATAGTGCTCAGGCCTTGCACCTAGTAATTGGGTAGAGAGGTTATTTATAGTTCAATATAAAAGATATGTTATAGATTTAATTAATGTTATATAAAAATATGTTAAAATTAATAAATAATATTATATTCCCAATTTCAGTTCATGCAAATAAAATGTTAAGTTTGTAATTTTTATATTGATGTCATGACCGAGAGTCACATGATGTTAACAATAATTCCTTCCATAATAATAGAAATATCGCTATGAATAAGTAATATGGGAAAGTCTAGACATGTTTTTCGTTTTTATTTACCTCTTTAATTAAAAAAATCTTACTTATTTGCGGGCTTCGTTGTGAGGCATTTTATATCACCTCCTCGTTGTCTTTTGCATGGTTCAAGATAGTAACAAGCCTCGTGTGCTTTCTCGATACAACCACTCCTGGTTTCAGGAGGATGAATTTAAAAAGCATCATTGAGGATTATTGGGTCTATCTCATAGATCCTAATCCACTTTCTTGTTTAGCTTAAATAGTAGAAAATATTTCTAGGCTCAGGGATGTTGTAAAATTTTGGTGTTTCCTTTATAGGGAGAAATAACAATCACATCTAAAGGTTGTGGAATAAGCTATAAAGACTATGTGTCATGCTAACTCTAGTGATGCTTTCTTTGAAAGGAAACATAGCATGTATTTGGTATATGGAACATCAAAGAAAATATGTATTGGAAAAGGAGGAAATTGAATGGGGGTTGAACAATATAACTAGCTAGGTAAAGGAGTTGGATGATAACACCAAGTTTTTCCATCATTTCATTCCTTATAGGATGAACGAGAAAAATAATTTGTGAAATCATAAGCGATGATGGTTCAAAAACACACTCTTTTAAAGAGATCACACTAAAAGAGGTCAAATATTTCAATTCTTTATTTCAAGATCCTATTAGATGTCTCGTTGAAGTCATCATGTAGGTGATCTCAAAATTTTCCTTCGTTTTGACTAGGAAATGAAGTAGACTCTAGAGGAAGACATATACAAAATTGATTTAAGGTGATAGAGGTGGATATCAGTGGCTACCCAACTATTCCACCTAGACCCCTAGTCAGTTTCATTAGTTTCCTTGTTTATAGCAGCATTTACTATTTTTAGCATTTTTTTGGGTCTTGAACCTATCGAGAAGTTTTGACCCCCTAAACATCATTTTTTTGAGATACACAATAGGCCTATAGATCTAGGCAGGGGCCAGTGGAAAATCCTATAGTAATCAGAGATATATTTACCACAAGGCATCGTAAGTGAAAAACGGAGATAATATGACCAAGTTACGGCCCTTGGAAGTTGGCTACCCAACTAATCCTAATGTGGCCCACAAACTCGTAGCGTTCAATCTCTTGGGGTTAAAGTTTTGGTTGTTTATGTTTTTCCCTTGTTTTTCAATACTAAAAAGGCCCTTGAGCCTCATTGTAACACATTTCAAAGGCATGTAGCCACCACATCACTTCTCAGAGATAAGCTACCATTGCCCAAGCTATTTTATTTCCATTTTGTATGTAATCATATTTCAATTCTTTGATTTTAATGAACTGAAATTTATTTCTACTGCACTTCTTTGTTTATTTTTATATATGTATTCTATTGTGTTCCTAGGTAAGTTTAGATCAATGGTATCATAGTAGTCTTCTCTTTCTCTAGTTTTCTTTGCACATCCCCAATGAGGTCGTGGTATAAGGAGTTAGCAGTCAATCTAGTTGAACCTTTGCAAGCTCAGCATCAAAAACCGTGGTAACATCACATGGCAGAATAAATGAAATATGAGGAAGCATGAGATTCTTTCAAAATATTGCTCAAGGAGGACCCCGAGAAACAAAGGAATGTGATTATTAATATTTTTTCCTAGATCCTTCGATGACTACCCACATACAACACATCTTCATCTGGTAGCAAGTTTGGCAGTTCCACTCCTTTTAAGGTACAAGTCAAATTTGACATTCCCATCTTTGAAAGTGAGATAGATGAAAATGTCATATAAATGTCCAAATATGTTGCAATAATATTTTTCAGTTCATGACTTTTCCAACTCTGGAAATATTACTTTTTTCACTCCTCAAAGTCGCCCCCATGTCGAGGACTGGTTGTTAACCTAATGTGAGCAAAAGACAAGGGGGAACCATCACTCTTATCAGCCCCGATCACTTGGAGTTCTTTCTAAGATGCCATCAATGAACAATATTACCATGTTAGTAGCTATGGAGACAAATACATAGAGTGGATAATGCTGCAGTAGGGAATGGACCAAGATGTGTCGAAGTTCACAAAAGGTTTTCATGCCCTTCGCATGAAGTGGGGCATAAAGGATTCTGAGCTGCATTTGATACTAAAGCACCGTGGTTGATTGTGTAAGTACATCCAAGAACAAATGTATTTTGTAGAAATCTCCTTGCCTGGTGTCGCCTATCGATATGTTGTAAATATCGAGCAAATTTTAAACAGAAGAAGCTAGAATTTAGATATGTTAATCCAAATCAAGGGAAAGGCACCCCCAAACCACAAAAAAAAGGGCAAAGTGAAGGGAAAAAAAAAAATTAAACAAAAACTCTGCGATGCTCTTCCAACGGGTCAAGTCCTCCTCAGGGGATTGGTTATCTTCTGCCCTTTTCGATTCCGTGGTAGTATCTTTCTAGCCCACACTACTATCAAACCAATGCTCCAAACTTGTTATCACATATGATACAAAATGGCTTTTCATGTCCTTAAAAACATAAATTCCTTCCTGCTCCTCATTCTCCTCGGCTTGTGGCATGATCATTTGGAGATATTCGATATGGAGATCTTTGTTTATTTTTATATATGTATTCTATTATGTTCCTAGCTAAGTTCAGATCAATGGTATAATAATAGTCTTCTCTTTCTTAGGTTTTCTTTGCATGTCCCCAATGAGGTCATGGTATAAAGAGTTCACGCTCAATCTGGTTGAACCTTTGCAAGATCAATATCAAAAACCTTGGTGACCTCACATAGGAGAATAAAAGGAAGATGAGGACGCATGAGATCCTTTCAAAATCTTGCTCGTAGAGGCCCCTGAGAAAAAAAGGAACGTGATAATTGATAATTTTTCCAAGATCCTTCGATGGCTACCCACAAACAACACATTTTTTCTGGCAGCAATTTTGGTGGTGCCACTCCTTTTAAGGTACAAGTCAAATTTGACATTCCCATATTTGAATGTCAAATAGATGTAAATGTTGTATAAATGTACAAATCTTTTGGAACAAAATTTTTCAGTTCACGAATTTTCCAAATGGGAAAATATTAATATTTTCACTCCTCAAAGTCACCCCCCATGACAGGGGCTGGTGGGAAACCTAATTTGATCAAAAGGACAATGGGGGACCCTCACTCTTATTAGCTCTAACCACTTGGAATTCTTTCTGAGACGCCATCAATGAACAATAATCGACTGACTGTGAAAAAACCACTCTCGAACCCCACCAATCTATGTCGATCCTACGACTGATGGCTCACTCTATTATATACATATTAACGTACATCGAGAGGTGCAAATCTATGCACATACGGATCGCTACAGCCTGAACCTCCCAAGGCCTATATCCGGCTCTTAAGCCCTTTGATGGCCCTAATCTATGCATCTTATGAATTATTCTTGGCATCATTAGGATCTTCTGGGTAACACTTTGAACTTTTGAGTACCACGTATTATGTTCTGGTCCCGCTGAGGAGCCAATACAATTCAGCAATTAGAACCCAGAGACCTATAGAACCTGCCTTTTGGTTAATGCCAACCAGCTACCCACCTATTGATAGCTACCCACCTAAAGAAATAGACCTGCCTTATACCTATACCACTCGATTAATGAATTCTTAGTAGGGATACTGCACTAGAATTCTCTTATCAGGATGGATTGACCAGATACACATTGATTTATTAAGAAAGCATTGCCTTTACTCTTACACAGAGGAATAAGCAAGGATAGGGGCATGCCAGGATGGAAACAGTACTAATTTCAACTTACATACCACCACCGCGCCCAAAACCATTAGTGGCACATCCGATAGCAGATCTTCTTGCAAATATACCAGTTATAGTTTGCGCCACTCGACTTGCCAGTAGAAATGAGCTTGCCCCAGCTAGACAAATCAATCTGAATTGAAGGATATGACCAAGGGATAAATCAATTATGTTCCCTAATATGCCAATTCTCGCACCACTCCCTTTTGATGTGGGAGAGGTAGAGGTAGTATTGATCCTGAAAACACCTATGGGTATGGTGTCGCTCCTAGGTACCATGTCAGTATCTATGAAGACAAATACATAAAGTGGACCATATTGCGGTAGCAAATGGACCAATATGTGTCGAAGTTCACAATTTTTTTTCATGCACTTCGCATGAAGTGGGGCATCAAGGATTCTGAGCAGCATTTGGTATTATATTACCATGCTTGATTGCATAAGCACATCCAAGATGAAATGGATTTCCTAGGAATTTCCTCGCCTAGTGTCACCTATGGATATGCTATAAAGATCGAGAAAATTTTAAACATAAGAAGTAGGAATTTAGATCTGTGAATCCGAAGCAAGGGAAAGGCACCCCCAAACCGAAAAAAAAAGACAAATCCAAGGCAAAAAAAATAAATTTAAACAAAAACTTTGCGACCCTCTTCAAACGGGTCAATTCCTTCTCATGGGATTGGTTATCCTATGCCCTTTTTGATTCCATGATAATATCCTTCTAGCCCACACTAATATCAAACTGATGTTGCAAACTTTCTATGACATATGATACAAAAGGAGCCTTCATGTCCTTAAAACATCAATTCCTTCCTGCTCTTCATTCTCCTCAGCTCATGCCATGATCGTTTGGAGGCCATCAATATGCAGACCCATTAAATATGTCTGATGTCCAATGGATCTACCAAGCCACACTTGCAATAAAGTCACTTGATAATGAGACATTGTGCATTGCTTCACCATTAACTCACCAAAAAAATATACAATCCTTCTTCTTCCCTGAAATGATAGATTATTTGTTTTGTCCATGAACTTAGTTAATTTCATGCATATATTCCTTGTGAGGTGATGCCTTGGGATACGTGAGGACGTCATGCATTGATAGCTTGCATTCCACTTCCCATCTATCTTTATTTCCATTTATGCTTACTTGCATCATCCCTCCATCAACAGATATGAGGAGGGCATTAAATTCTCCACTTGCTGACATTCTCTTGTAGGATGGGCATTTGACCCATGACCTTCCCAATCATCTCACACATGCCTTCACGCAAAGTCTCTTCACAATTCAATATATCGTTGATTGTCTTGTTCAGGATCTTAAGGATATGATCAAGCTCAAATTGTTCAGATTTTTCTAACTAGTATCCTCTTATTGCAAAAATAGATGACTTTGCATCATTTTTATAAGCATCGAAGGATGAAAACATTCGTGTAAGTAATAGGAAGTCCCCTGTAACTTTCATTTTATTTAATCTGATTGATATTGATAATTCCAATCCTTTCCACAAGGCTACCAATTTTTATTTATCATTAGTTGTCATTGTTGGTCCCCTTCCATTCCTTATCTCTGCTTGTTCATCGGGAAATGAGGATACCCCTCCTTCTCCCACCACCCCTTAGTTTGAATTTGATATCTAATGATATATGTTATGTTAATTTTTTAACTCCTATAAACTTCATTTCTATAAAAAGTTTTAAGTGGATTATTCAAAATGAAAAAAAAAAATCCTATTTATAACTAATATTAATGGAATGTACATGATAAAAAATATTTTAAATAAAATTAAAAATTATAATAGTCCATGGATGTAGAGTAGATGGTGATGGGGTGTTATGTTAAGGAATTTTGTGGTATAAAAGTCACTTGTTTGAAACTCTTTGGGAAAAATGTAACCATGCCAAGGGCTCACGTGACCCAGGTTAGATGTGATCAACAAGTTATTTTGATGGTTTAGACGCCCCTAGGTTGTGGTTTCTCAAGCCACAAGTTAGACATGCCAATCGTCTCCAAGTTAGACATGCCAAGTTAGACATGCCAAGGTGACCAAGTATTCAGATTTCTTTCATAAGTTGAGGAAGAGGTTTGATGTGGAGGGGTCACTACTTTCACCACCTGCTGCAAATGTACTTGTATATAGAGAAGAGACACTTGCATCTTTGCAAGATAGTCTTGATATTTTGACATATGGAGTCCCATGCATGGATCAGGAGATACATGAGAAGGAGAGGGAAGATATCAGCACCGGTACACTTGAAGAAAAGAGACCATCACTCTTACCAGCACTTGAAGGCATTGTTGTCCCAATTGGAGGAACTCTTGTGTTCTGTCAAGAGGTTCCCACATATCAGTTGATCCAAGGTATGCTTAAAATTTCAGCACATATGGTTTCTAGATCAATGCATAAACAAGGATTAGAACAAGATGTTGATTTGAGGTAGAAACATATCACAGTGCAAAGGACCCTTGATCTAATCAAGGAGGAGACTAAAAACTATCCCTGTTCATCATTGTTGAGCTACATTCAACCCCTTGAGTTGAGATGTAGGGTTTCAAAAAATGGGATTAGCATTACCCTATGTACAAAAACTGATTGTGAGATGAGTGTTGTAACATTCTTTGAGACAGTGCATGTATCACCCTACAGATCTACAGCACTATCACTTAGTAGCTATGAAAAAGAAAGGGCTTCATCATTCTTGGAACACTCTGGAGTTAGCTTCATTCATGAAGCAATGGAAGCAAAGATGACAAATGGTAGACATATTGAAATGAGAAATCTTTTCTCCTTTCTAGATGATCGTTTCTCAATGAGCCTCTCATTGCTCAAAGAGAAACTTCTACTTGCATTAAATCCAAAAATTCTTTGGTTTTGGAGGGCCTTTGATAGAGAGATAATCTCATTAAGAGATCTCATTAGAGATGAATTTCAACATTTCATGGAATGCAAAGCTCTTCAACAGTTTGGGAAGGATGGAATTCTACAAAGGGAGGATGCCATGATTATGCAGTACCTCATTCATCATCCACATGGGAGTGAAAGAGTAAGGATGATAAGCAAGGGGTTGCAACACCACTTGGAGATTTGTATGGGCCAGCATGCTTGGTTACGTTGGCTTCCATTGGGAGATTTCTATCACTCTCCAAAGGAACCTATTTTTTTGATCCATGCCTTGAAAAACATGTATGAAATGAAGAAGGAGGCATGGCTGCGCTGGCTGCTCTTGGGTGAGTATGGATACCACCCAATAGCTCATTATTTTATGAATCATGCCTTGTCTTTCAATGATAAATTGTAGCAAGGGAAGGCATGTTCATTTTGGTTTCACTTGAGAGAGTTTGGCCACCACATGACATCTCTTATGTCTATGGGTTTTCTATTGTTTAAAATTTTGCATAATGATCTCATGATGTGCATTGATGATGTTTCTTTGTATTGGGATGTTGTGACATCTCATCTATCCATGAGTATGCATATGCTTCATGATGAACATGAATGGGAAAGGAAGCAACAAGATCTCTTGTTGCTTGGTTTCTTATGGGGGAGTTTGGCTTGATCATCTTACATGGAGGAGATGGAGGATGGCAACAAAGGGCCTTACTCTTATGGTTGTTGTTAGCAGAATATGGTTTGACATCTTTGTCTACCCATATTACTTCTTCCCTTATTCTTTTTCATAACTTTAAAATGATGAAGTTTGGATCCAACAAGGCCAACAGGGCTAAGTATGGGAGCATATAAATGCTCAATCTAGTTCAAGAAACATGCGATGAAGGAGTGTATTGTATGATGAAGCTTTTCCCTTGTGGAAAGAGCTACTTTATTTTATACATCTCATGTATTATTGATGATGTTGGACATCATATGGTTGTCACTTGGTACTTCATGATGGAAGGAGGACATATAACCAAACAGTTGGAGGTCGTTATTTATGTTTTTAAAAGACAACTTTGGAATGAAACATACATAACCTATTGCAGCAAATGGAGGAAGCCTTCCATATGTGGATGCCATATGGAGGGGAATAGATGGCCTTGCATAAATATCCACTTTGTGTGTGTGAATATGGATCAATTTAGACTAGATCTGCAAAAAGAGGTAGTTGAGCAACTACTAATGTGAATGAGGTTGGAGAAGATGTCTCATTTAATGAGGGAGATCATGGGGGGTTGATTCAGTCAACTAAGATCTTGAAGATGTCAAACAAAGGTTCATTGAGCATTAATGATCAAGTGGTAGAGAAATGAACAATACATGATGGAGGAGGTGTACATTGCACCTAGGCTGTTTGGTTGATTTGGTCAAACAACGTTGTCCCACTTGGAGGATCTTGTCCACATGAGACAGCACAGTTGAGATTAGGGCCAAGGCTTGGGATGGCTCAATATTTATAAAGGAGACGACGGTAAAGGTGAAAGGCATCTTCGATTATTTTGAGGTATGATCTTTTAGATATGGAATTGTCAGGTGACATTCCACTTCAATCTTGGGCTGTTTAGTAGAGATTGCAAGTGTTGTTTAGCACAGGGTATTCCCAGGAAGGAATCCCTCCTATTCCTTTGAGTGATATCTAAGCAAGAGGTTTTTACTTCATTATACATCAAGCATTAAGTGCCATTTCCATTTCCTACTTTCTGCACAACATTTATATTCAAAAAAATGTTTTTTTTTAAGATCAGTTTGGAAGGTGGTAGTTGTCTTCGGTACTTTAGCTGGAGAACAAGGTGAGGGATTATTCCAATCACTTGGGATTATATTTCAGCACTCCCAGAGCCACATTGAAGATCTAGCATTAGGCCAAAAGTTATTGACCTCCTAGCAGTAGTATTCTCTCAAAGAATAATGTTGTCCATATTGCAGATCTGAAAGGAGGAAGGAAGTTGCTAGTATTTCAGCTAGCAATCCAGTGGAGGACCATTCCTTCACATTGTAATAAGTCTTACCATCAGCATGGATCTTATTGCAGCATTTTTCACCAGGAATAAGGCCTCTCTTTCCCTCATAGTGTAGGTTTTAGAGGCAGTTGTGTTGTAGCAATTGCAATCATCTTTTGGAGGATTGAGAAGCTAGATCTAGAGCTCCTAGCTCATAGATCTGAGGAAGGGATCAAACCTTCAAGCATAGATCTGATCTGAGCACATATTTCAGCCATCTATTCTTCAGATCTAGCTTCAGGTCTGTTTTTCCCAGCAGATCAAGGATCAAACCTTGGGGAGGTGATTTTTCCAATGTTGCAGATCTAGAAAATCCTTTCTGGGTTATCTTGGGAATCCATCATAGTGGCTAGATATTGAATCTTGGCATCATCATAGCTCCATTTTTTAGTATATCTACATTTCTCTTTCCATCCTGGAACTCCATGTTTATATTCTGCTGAAGAGACAACGCAGTATTTGCTGCAGAGCCTCAACAGTTACGTTGTACCTGCTTCACACATGTTTTCTAAGTGATCTTATCTCATTTTTTTGGCTACATCTACCTATATCTTATACTTGTGTAACCGATTCATCTCCAATATAATAAAATGGATTAGCTCTTTCTGCATATTCTGATTTGTACATAGATTTATTATCTATCTTGCTGTAAGTTCTTATATTGTGTGAAGTATTGTTGCATGTTCCCATTTTGGGATATTACATTAGAGCCTGAATGATGGAGGTGAGGCACTCTTTGAATCTTCTTAATCAAAATGATTTTCGAAGTTGGTGAGGGAGGTCTGTTGTTGCCTCTGCCTACTGTGAAGAGAGTGCATATTAGCTTTTGTGTCTTTTATCTAGTTCATTTTATTTTTTGAGTTTTCATTTTGATACAACCTTATTCGCAAGGGTTTCAATATAATTTTTGCATGTTTATATTTTCATTCTTGTGGTTTAGTATTCTTTGCAACTTTTATAATGTTTGGTATTGGTAATTCCTAGTGGTTGTGAGAATTGGGTAGGCGAAAATTGAAATTATAATAGGTATATCTGAACTTAGCACTCATATTTTCACTCTGTGTTGGTTGGTTTGCCTGGTTTTCTCTGACCTACTCATAAGGAATCTACAATGATTCAACTTCGATGGTAAAGTTTTCCTCTACATGCAACATTTGTCTATCTGAGAATGGAAAATCCTTAGCAATAAAGCATATATTGTCTATCTAATGTCCATTCTAACGCTTTTCTTGGTTCTATTTTCTTGTTCCATTTTCTTTTTCGCATTATTTTTCTTATGGGAGGTGGGTGAAGGTTTGATTATCTATTCAATGGGATAGTCCTGAAATTATTTTACTGTATTTTGAGGTTTTATATTTATTGATTATATCAGGGTTATTGATTATGATGGAGCTTCTCCTTGCAATATTTTTATAATTGTTATTACAAGTTTTTTATTGGTTTTTTGGGTCCATAAATGTGTGAAGGTTTGATTATCTGTTTCGTGAGATAGTCATCAAGTTGTTTTCTTTTTTGTTTATTGGTTTTTTTAGGGGTACTAATTTTGATTGAGTTTCTCCTTAAAAAAAAAATTGTAATTGTTATTACAAGTTTTTGATTGGTTGTTTGTTCCCATAAATGCCTTAGTGATGCTAGAAAATTTTCATTTGGTTTTCATGGAAGCTTGAACTTCCTTTCAGTACCCTATTTTATAGGATGTTTTTGATGCCTTCTTCTTGTTGAGGCTACTGAAATATATTGTTTTTCAGTTTTATGGTTTTTTTTTAGGTGGTGTGGTGGAGTTTTATATTATTTTTAGTAATGTAATTTTCAGTTTTGTAGGCTATATTTCATGTTTTATTGGGAGTATGAAATTTAAGATTCTTCAATTCATAGAAAAGATATTCCCTACGATGAAATTGTTCATGGAAAATTATTGTATCTGAATATTATGGTTTGGAAATCAAGCTTAATTTGAAGGCTTTTTGTGACGTTAACTTTTTTGATGTGGCTTTCTGATTTGTACTTAGATTTATTGTCTATCTTGCTGTAAGTTCTTATATTGTGTGAAGTATTGCTGCATGTTCCAATTTTGGGATATTACATTGGTATCAAAGCATGATCTTTGGCTCAGCTTGTGGACACTTCATCTTTTTACATTGAAAGGAGAATAGATAGATGAGATCTATCCTAGAGAATGAAAAAACTGCCACTCCTTTCTTTAGATCCATGCAAGATCTCTCTAAAGGTATCTATCAAATGAAGGAGGAAGAACAGAAAGGAGATCCAAGGAGTAGATGAGGAAATCACTTCCTATCAGCAACAAACAAGACCGGCGAATTATAGATCTCCTCATAGATCCACTATGCCCACTTTCTTTGAAGAAGGTGAGAGGTATAGAAGTAAAGGAAGGAATGAACCTGAGACTCATGAGACTCTCAGTCTATATCTTGAAGACTACAAAGAAAAATCTAGAGCATTGAAGGAGAAGCTAACTCTCCAAAAATTCTTCAAAACCAAAGAAGAGAGAGGATCCTATAGCAGCAATAGAAGGAAGAGGCATAATAGATTCTATTTTCCTACATTTGATGGATCTTCCTCAAGCAATGTCAAGTCTTGGAGGGAGTTAGATTCATTTTTCAAGCTACAGCCTGTGGCTGAAGAAGAGGCTGTTCAAATTTCAGCACTTCATCTCTTAGATGAAGCAGAAGATTGGTGGTTTGGGCACCTAGAGCATGCAAAGGTGACCAAGTATTCAGATTTCTTTCATAAGTTGAGGAAGAGGTTTGATGTGGAGGGGTCACTACTTTCACCACTTGCTACAAATGTACTTGTATCTAGAGAGGATGCACGCGCATTTTTGCAAGATAGTCTTGAGCTTTTGACATATGGAGTCCCATGCATGGATCACGAGATGCATGAGAAGGAGAGGGAAGATATCAACACTGTTACACTTGAAGAAAAGAGACCATCACTCTTACCAGCACTTGAAGGCATTGTTGTCCCGGTTGGAGGAACTCTTGTGTTCTGTCAAGAGGTTCCCACATATCAGTTGATCCAAGGTATGCATAAAATTTCAGCACATATGGTTTCTAGATCAATGCATAAACAAGGATTAGAACAAGATGCTGATTTGAGGTAGAAACATATCACAGCGCAAAGGACCCTTGATCTAATCAAGGAGGAGACTGAAAACTATATCATTGTTGAGCTACATTCAACCCCTTGAGTTGAGATGTACGGTTTCAAAAAATGGGATTAGCATTACCCTATGTACAAAAACTGATTGTGAGATCAGTGTTGTAACTTGCTTTGAGACAGTGCATGTATCACCCAGCAGATCTATAGCACTGTCACTTAGTAGCTGTGACAAAGAAAGGGCTTCATCATTCTTGGAACACTCTGGAGGTAGCTTCATTCATGAAGCAATGGAAGCAAAGATGACAAATGGTAGACATCTTGAAATGAGAAATCTTTTCTCCTTTCTGGATGACCGTTTCTCAATGAGCCTCTCATTGCTCAAAGAGAAACTTCTACTTGCATTAAATGAAAAAATTCTTTGGTTTTGGAGGACCTTTGATAGAGAGAGAATCTCATTAAGAGATCTCATTAGAGATGAATTTCAACATTTCATGGAATGCAAAGCTCTTCAACAGTTTGGGAAGGATGGAATTCTAAAAAGGGAGGATGCCATGAGTATGCAGTACCTCATTCATCATTCCCATGGGAGTGAATGAGTAAGGACGATAAGCAAGGGGTTCCAACACCACTTGGATATTTGTATGGGCCAGCATGCTTGGTTACGTTGGTTGCCATTGGGAGATTTCTGTCACTCTACAAAGGCACCTATTTTTCTGATCCATGCCTTGAAAAACATGTATGAAATGAAGAAGGAGGCATGGTTGCACTGGCTGCTCTTGGGTGAGTATGGATACCACCCAATAGCTCATTATTTTATGAATCATGCCTTGTCTTTCAATGATAAGTTGTAGCAAGGGAAGGCATGTTCAATTTGGTTTCACTTGAGAGAGTTTGGCCACCACATGACATCTCCTATGTCTATGTGTTTTGTATTGCTTAAAATTTGGCATAATGATCTCATGATGTGCATTGATGATGTTTCTTTGTATTGGACTGTTGTGACATCTCATATGTCCATCAGTATGCATATGCTTCATGATGCACATGAATGGGAAAGGAACTAGCAAGATCTCTTGTTGCTTGGTTTCTTATGGGGGAGTTTGGCTTGATCATCTTACATGGAGGAGATGGAGGATGGCAACAAAGGGCCTTACTCTTGTGGTTGATGTTAGGAGAATATGGTGTGACATCTTTGTCTACCCATATTACTTCTTCCCTTATTATTTTTCATAACTTTAAAATGATGGAGTTTGGATCCAACAAGGCCAACAGGGCTAAGTATGGGAGCATATAAATGCTCAATCTAGTTCAAGAAACATGCGATGAAGAAGTGTATTGTATGATGAAGCGTTTCCCTTGTGGAAAGAGCTACTTTATTTTATGCCTCTCATCTATTATTGATGATGTTGGACATCATATGGTTGTCGCTTGGTACTTCATGATGGAAGGAGGACATATAACCAAACAGTTGGAGGTCATTCTTTATGTTTTTAAAAGACAACGTTGGAACGAAACATACATAACCTATTGTAGCAAATGGAGGAAGCCTTCCTTATGTGGATGCCATATGGAGGGGAATAGATGGCCTTGCATCTACTTTTGGAGTTGCTTGGGGACAAGAAACATTTTTCCGGGGGAGACTGTAATATTCCCAAATTTTCACATCACTTTTGGAATATTAGAGTCCTTGATTTTCCTAATGAATTAAGTAAATAAAAGGGTGAAGGGGCCCACAATCCTCAATAAGGATAAATATCCACTTTGTGTGTGTGAATATGGATCAATTTAGACTAGATCTGCAAAAAGAGGTAGTTGAGTAACTACTAATGTGAATGAGGTTGGAGAAGATGTCTCATTTAATGAGGGAGATCATGGAGGGTTGATTCAGCCAACTAAGATCTTGAAGATGTCAAACAAAGGGTCATTGAGCATTAATGATCAAGTGGTAGAGAAGTGAAGCATACATGATGGAGGAGGTGTACATTTCACCTAGGCTGTTTGGTTGATTTGTTCAAACAACATTGTCCCACTTGGAGGATCTTGTCCACATGAGAGAGCACAATTGAGATTAGGGCCAAGGCTTGGGATGGCTCAATCTTTATAAAGGAGACAATGGTAAAGGTGAAAGGCATCTTTGATTATTTTGAGGTATGATCTTTTAGACCTGGAATTGTCAGGTGACATTCCACTTCAATCTTGGGTTGTTTAGTAGAGATTGCAGGTGTTGTTTAGCACAGGGTATTCCCATGTAGGAATCCCTCCTATTCCTTTGAGTGATATCTAAGCAAGAGGTTTGTACTTCATTATACATCAAGAATTAAGTTCCATTTCCATTTCCTACTTTTTGCACAACATTTATATTCAAAAAAATGTTTTCTTTTGAATATCAGTTTGGAAGGTGGTAGTTGTCTTCGGTACTTTAGCTAGAGAATAAGGTGAGGGATTATTCCCATCACTTGGGCTTATATTTCAGCGCTGCTAGAGCCACATTGAAGATCTGGAATTAGGCCAAAAGTTATTGACCTCCTAGTAGCAGTATTCTCTCCAAGAATAACGCTGTCCATATTGCATATCTAAAAGGAGGAAGGAAGTTGCTAGTATTTCAGCTAGCAATCCAGTGGAGGACCGTTCCTTCACATTGTCATCAGTCTTACCATCAGCATGGATCTTATTGCAGCATTTATCAACAGGAAGAAGGCCTCTCTTTCCCTCACAGTGCAGGTTTTAGAGGCAGTTTTGTTGTAGCAACTGCAATCATCTTTTGGAGGATTGAGAAGCTAGATCTATAGCTCCTAGCTCATAGATATGAGGAAGGGATCAACCCTTCAAGCATAGATCTGATCTGAGCACATATTTCAGCCATCTATTCTTCAGATCTAGCTTTAGGTCTGTTTTTCCTAGCAGATCAAGGATCAAACCCTACAGAAGTGATTTTTCCAAAGTTGCAGATCAAGAAAATCCTTTCTGGGTTATCTTGGGAATCCATCACAGTGGCTAGATCTTGAATCTTGGCATAGCTACAACTCCATGTTTATATTTTGCTGAAGAGACAACACAGTATTTGCTGCAGAGCCTCAACAGTTATGCTGTACCTGCTTCACACATGTTTTCTAGGTGATCTTATCTCATTTTTTTGGCTAGATCTACCTATATCTTGTACTTGTGTAACCGATTCATCTCCAATATAATAAAATGGATCAGCTCTTTCTGCATATTCTGATTTGTACATAGATTTATTATCTATCTTACTGTTAGTTCTTATATTGTGTGAGGTATTGTTGCATGTTCCCATTTTGCGATATTACATTATAGCCTGAATGATGGAGGTGAGGCACACTTTGAATCTTCTTAATCAAAATTATTTTTGAAGTTGGTGAGGGAGGTCTGTTGTTGCCTCTACCTACTGTGAAGAGAATGCATATTAGCTTTTGTGTCTTTTATCTAGTTCATTTTATTTTTTGAGTTTTCATTTTGATACAACCTTATTCGCAAGGGTTTCAATATAATTTGTGCATGTTTATATTTTCATTCTTGTGGTTTAGTATTCTTTGCAACTTTTATAAATTTTGGTATTGGTAATTACTGGCAGTGTTGAGAACTGGGTAGGTGAAAATTGAAATTATAATAGGTATATGTGAACTTAGCACTCATATTTTCACTCTGTGCTGGTTGGTTTGCCTGGTTTTCTCTGACCTACTCATAAGGAATCTACAATGATTCAATTTCGATGGTAAAGTTTTCCTCTGCATGCAACATTTGTCTATCTGAGAATGGAAAATCCTCAACAATAAAGCATATATTGTCTATCTAATGTCCATTCTAACGCTTTTCTTGGTTCTATTTTCTTGTTCCATTTTCTTTTTCCCATTATTTTTCTTGTGGGAGGTGGGTGAAGGTTTGATTATCTATTCAATGGGATAGTCCTAAAATTATTTTACTTTTATTTTGAGGTTTTGTATTTATTGATTATATCAGGGTTATTGATTATGATGGAGCTTCTCCTTGCAATATTTTTATAATTGTTATTACCAGTTTTTTATTGGTTGTTTGTGTCCATAAATGTGTGAAGGTTTGATTATCTGTTTCGTGAGATAGTCATCAAGTTGTTTTCTTTTTTGTTTGAGGTTTTTTGTTCATTGGTTTTATTAGGGGTACTAATTTTGATTGAGTTTCTCCTGAAAAAAAAATTGTAATTGTTATTACAAGTTTTTGATTGGTTGTTTGTTCCCATAAATGCCTTAGTGATGCTAGAAAATTTTCATTTGGTTTTCATGGAAGCTTGATCTTCCTTTCAGTACCCTATTTTACAAGATGTTTTTGATGCCTTCTTCTTGTTGAGGCTACTGAAATATATTGTTTTTCAGTTTTATGGTTTTTTTTTAGGTGGTGTGGTGGAGTTTTATATTCTTTTTAGTACTTTAATTTGCAGTTTTGTAGGCTATATTTTGTGTTTTATTGGGACTATGAAATTTAAGATTCTTCAATTCATAGAAAAGATATTCCCTGCAATGATATTGTTCATGGAAAATTGTTTTATCTCAATATTATGGTTTGGAAATCAAGCTTAATTTGAAGGCTTTTTGTGATGTTAACTTTTTTGATGTGGCTTTCTCTCGGGTAATGATCTGATTCATTTTAATAGTTTTTTTGTTACAACAAAATGAATTTAGGCTCTATACGATCTTACGCAACAAAATGCTACATTTTCTTTCTTGTTTTACACCTTTTTGGGGGAACATGATCTTATATTCAGAAGCCTAGTTGCATTTGCTTGTGTTTTACACCTTTGTTTTGGGAGAGTTTAATATTGTCTACATAATCTCTAAGGAAGAGGTTTGTACTTCATTATACATCAGGCTTTAAGTGCCATTTCCGTTTCCTACTTTCTACAGAACACTTATATTCATAAAACTGTGTTTTTTGAAGATCAGTTTGGAAGGTGGGAGGTGTCTTCGATACTTCAGCTGGAGAACAAGGTGAGGGATTATTCCCATCACTTGGGCTTATATTGCGGCACTCCCAGAGCCACATTTCAGATCTCACATCAGGCCAAAAGTTATTGACCTCCTAATAGTAGTATTCTCTCCAAGAATAACGTTGTCCATATTGCAGATCTGAAAGGAGGAAGGAAGTTGCTAGTACTTCAGCTAGAAATCTAGTGGAGGATCATTTCTTCACATTGTCATCAGTCTTACCATCAGCCTGTATCTTATTGTAGCATTTTTCAGCGGGCAGAATGCCTCTCTTTCCCTCACAATGGATTTTTCAGAGGCAGTTGTGTTGCAGCAACTCCAATCATCTTTTGGAGGATTGAGAAGCTAGATCTAGAGCTCCTAGCTCATAGATCTGAGGACAGAGATTTGATCTTAGCATATATTTCAGCCATCTATTCTTTAGATCTAGCTTTAGATCTATATTTTCCAGCAGATCAAGGATCAAACCCTTGGGAGGTGATTTTTCCAAAGTTGTAGATCTAGAAAGTCCTTTGCGGGTTATCTTGGGAATCCATCATAGTGGCTAGATCTTGAATCTTGGCATCATCAGAGCTCTAGTTTTAAGTAGATCTGCATTTCTCTTTTCAGCGTGTAACTCCATGTTTATATTTTGCTAAAGAGACAACGCAATATTTGCTGTAGAGCATCAACAGTTACACTGTACCTTCTTCACACATGTTTTCTAGGGGATCTTAGCTGATATTTTTGGCTAGATCTACCTATATCTTGTAATTTTGTAACTGATTCATCTCCAATATAATAAAATGGCTCAGCTCGTTCTGCATATTCTGATTTTTACTTAGATTTATTGTCTATCTTGCTGTAAGTTCTTATATTCTATGAAGTATTGTTGCATGTTCCCATTTTGGGATATTACACTGGTATCAAAGCATGATCTTTGGCTCAGGTTGTGGACACTTCATATTTTTACATTGAAAGGAGAATAGATAGATGAGATCTATCCTGGAGAATGAAAAAAATGTCACTCCTCTCTTTAGATCCATGCAAGATCTCTCCAAAGGGGTCTATCAAATGAAGGAGGAAGAACAGAAAGGAGATCCAACGATTAGATGAGGAAAGCACTTCCTATTAGCAACAAACAAGACTGGAGAATTATAGATCTCCTCATAGATCCACTATGCCCACTTTCTTTGAAGAAGGTGAGAGGTATATAATTAAGGGAGGGAATGAACCTGAGACTCATGAGACTCTCAGTCTGTATCTTGAAGAGTACAAAGCACAGTCTAGAGCATTCAAGGAGAAGCTAACTCTCCAAAAATTCTTCAAAATCAAAGAAGAGAGAGGATCCTATAGTAGCAATAGAAGGAAGAGGCATAATAGATTCTATTTTCCTACATTTGATGGATCTTACTCAAGCAATGTCAAGGCTTGGAGGAGGGAGTTAGATTCATTTTTCAAGCTACATCCTGTGGCTGAAGAAGAGGCCGTTCAAATTTCAGCACTTCATCTCTTAGATGAAGCAGAAGATTGGTGGTTTGGGCACCTAGATCATGCAAAGGTGACCAAGTATTCAGATTTATTTCGTAAGTTGAGGAAGAGGTTTCATGTGGAGGGGTCACTACTTTCACCACCTGCTGCAAATGTACTTGTATCTAGAGAAAAGGCACTTGCATCTTTGCAAGATAGTCTTGAGAAGAGAAGGGAAGATATCGGCACTGGTACACTTGAAGAAAAGAGACCATCACTCTTACCAGCACTTGAAGGCATTTTTGTCCCAGTTGGAGGAACTCTTGTGTTCTGTCAAGAGGTTCCCACATATCAGTTGATCCAAGGTATGCATAAAATTTGAGCACATATGGTTTCTAGATCAATGCATAAACAGGGATTAGAACAAGATGCTGATTTGAGGTAGAAACATATCACAGTGCAAAGGACTCTTGATCTAATCAAGGAGGAGACTGAAAACTATCCCTGTTCATCATTGTTGAGCTACATTCAACCCCTTGAGTTGAGATGTAGGGTTTCAAAAAATGGGATTAGCATTACCCTATGTACAAAAACTGATTGTGAGATTAGTGTTGTAACTTGCTTTGAGACAGTGCATGTATCACCCTGCAGCTCTACAGCACTGTCACTTAGTAGCTGTGACAAAGAAAGGGCTTCATCATTCTTGGAACACTCTGGAGGTAGCTTCATTCATGAAGCAATGGAAGCAAAGATGACAAATGGTAGACATCTTGAAATGAGAAATATTTTCTCCTTTCTAGATGATCGTTTCTCAATGAGTCTCTCATTGCTCAAAGAGAAACTTATACTTGCATTAAATCCAAAAATTCTTTGGTTTTGGAGGGCCTTTGATAGAGAGAGAATCGCATTAAGAGATCTCATTAGAGATGAATTTCAACATTTCATGGAATTCAAATCTATTCAACAGTTTGGGAAGGATGGAATTTTACAAAGGCAGGACGCCATCATTATGCAGTACCTCATTCATCATCCCCATGGGAGTGAATGAGTAAGGATGATAAGCAAGGGGTTGAAACAGCACTTGGAGATTTGTATGGGCCAGCATGCTTGGCTATGTTGGTTTCCATTGGGAGATTTCTGTCACTCTCCAAAGGCACCTATTTTTCTGATCCATGCCTTGAAAAACATGTATGAAGTGAAGAAGGAGGCATGGCTACGCTGGCTGCTCTTGGGTGAGTATGGATACCACCCAATAGCTCATTATTTTATGAATCATGCCTTGTCTTTCAATGATAAATTGCAGCAAGAGAAGGCATGTTCATTTTGGTTTCACTTGAGAGAGTTTGACCACCACATGACATCTCCTATGTCTATGTGTTTTGTATTGTTTAAAATTTGGCATAATGATCTCATGATGTGCATTGATGATGTTTCTTTGTATTGGGTTGTTTTGACATCTCATATGTCCATCAGTATGCATATGCTTCATGATGCACATGAATGGGAAAGGAAGCAACAAGATCTCTTGTTGCTTGGTTGCTTATGGGGGAGTTTGGCTTGATCATCTTACATGGCGGAGATGGAGGATGGCAACAAAGGGCCTTACTCTTGTGGTTGTTGTTAGGAGAATATAGTTTGACATCTTTTTCTACTCATATTACTTCTTCCCTTATTCTTTTTCATAAATTTAGAATGATGGAGTTTGGATCCAACAAGGCCAACAGGGCTAAGTATGGGAGCATATAAGTGCTCAATCTAGTTCAAGAAACATGCGATGAAGGAGTGTATTGTATGATGAAGCTTTTCCCTTGTGGAAAGAGCTAATTTATTTTATTCCTCTCATGCATTATTGACTATGTTGGACGTCATATGGTTGTCACTTGGTACTTCATGATGGAAGGAGGACATATAACCAAACAGTTGGAGGTAATTCTTTATGTTTTTAAAAGACAAATTTGGAACGAAACATACATAACCTATTGCAACAAATGGAGGAAGCCTTCCTTATGTGGATGCCATATGTAGGGGAATAGATGGCCTTTCATCTACTTTTGGATTTTCTTGGGGACAAGAAACATCTTTCCAGGGGAGACTGTAATATTCCAAAATTTTCACATCAAATTTGGAATATTAGAGTCCTTGATTTTCCTAATGAATTAAGAAATAAAAGGGTGAAGGGGCCCACAATCCTCAATAAGGATAAATATCCACTTTGTGTGTGTGAATATGGATCAATTTAGACTATATATACAAAAAGATGTAGTTGAGAAACTACTAATGTGAATGAGGTTGGAGAAGACGTATCATTTAATGAGGGAGATCATGAAGGGTTGATTCAATCAACTAAGATATTGAAGATGTCAAACAAAGGGTCATTGAGCATTAATGATCAGGTGGTAGAGAAATGAAGCATACATGATGGAGGAGGTGTACATTGCACCTAGGCTGTTTGGTTGATTTGGTCAAACAAAGTTGTCCCACTTGGAGGATCTTGTCCACATGAGACAGCATAGTTGAGATTAGGGCCAAGGCTTGGGATGGCTCAATCTTTATAAAGGAGACGACGGTAAAGGTGAAAGGCATCTTCGATTATTTTGAGGTATGATCTTTTAGATCTGGAATTTTCAGGTGACATTCCACTTCAATCTTGGGTTGTTTAGTAGAGATTGCAGGTGTTGTTTAGCACAGGGTATTCCCAGGCAGGAATCCCTCCTATTCCTTTGAGTGATATCTAAGCAAGAGGTTCGTACTTCCCTATACATCAAGAATTAAGTGCCATTTCCATTTCCTACTTTCTGCACAACATTTATATTCAATTTTTTTTTTTTTTGAAGATCAATTTGGAAGGTGGTAGTTGTCTTCGGTACTTTAGCTGGAGAACAAGGTGATGGATTATTCCTATCACTTGGGCTTATATTTCAGCACTCCCAGAGCCACATTGAATATCTGGCATTAGGCCAAAATTTATTGACCTCCTAGCGACAATATTCTCTCCAAGAATAACGCTGTCCATATTGCAGATCTGAAAGGAGGAAGGAAGTTGCTAGTATTTCGGCTAGCAATCTAGTGTAGGACCATTCCTTCACATTTTTGTTAGTCTTACCATCAGCCTGGATCTTATTGAAACATTTTTCAGAAGGAAGAAGGCCTCTCTTTCCCTCAAATTGCAAGTTTTAGAGGCAGTTTTGTTGTAGGAACTACAATCATCTTTTGGAGGATTGAGAAGCTAGATCTAGAGCTCCTAGCTCATAGATCTGAGGAAGGGATCAACCCTTCAAGCATAGATATGATCTGAGCACATATTTCAGCCATCTATTCTTCAGATCTAGCTTCAAGTTTGTTTTTCCTAGCAGATCAAGGATCAAACCCTGGGGAGGTGATTTTTCTAAAGTTGCATATCTAGAAAATCCTTTCTGGGTGATCTTGGGAATCCATCACAGTGGCTAGATATTGAATCTTGGCATCATCATAGCTCCAGTTTTAAGTAGATCTACATTTCTCTTTTCAGCCTGCAACTCCATGTTTATATTCTGCTGAAGAGACAACGCAGTATTTGCTACAGAGCCTCAACAATTATGTTGTACGTGCTTCACACATGTTTTCTAGGTGATCTTATCTCATTTTTTCGGCTAGATCTACCTATATCTTGTACTTGTGTAACTGATTCATCTCCAATATAATAAAATGAATAAGCTCTTTTTGCATATTCTGATTTGTACATAGATTTATTATCTATCTTGCTGTAAGTTCTTATGTTGTGTGAAGTATTGTTGCATGTTCCCATTTTGGGATATTGCATTATAGCCTGAATGATGGAGGTGAGGCACTCTTTGAATCTTCTTAATCAAAATGATTTTCGAAGTTGGTGAGGGAGGTCTGTTGTTGCCTCTGCCTACTGTGAAGAGAATGCATGTTAGCTTTTGTGTCTTTTATCTAGTTCATTTTATTTTTTGAGTTTTCAATTTGATACAACCTTATTCGCAAGGGTTTCAATATAATTTGTGCATGTTTATATTTTCTTTCTTGTGGTTTAGTATTCTTTGCAACTTTTATAAAGTTTGGTATTGATAATTCCTGGCAGTTGTGAGAATTGGGTAGGCGAAAATTGAAATTATAATAGGTATATGTGAACTTAGCACTCATATTTTCACTCTGTTTTGGTTGGTTTGCCTAGTTTTCTCTGACCTACTCATAAGGAATCTACAATGATTCAACTTTGATGGTAAATTTTTCCTCTACATGCAACATTTGTCTATCTGAGAATGGAAAATCCTCAGCAATAAAGCATATATTATCTATCTAATGTCCATTCTAACGCTTTTCTTGGTTCTATTTTCTTGTTCCATTCTCTTTTGCGCATTATTTTTCTAATGGGAGGTGGGTGAAGGCTTGATTATCTATTCAATGGGATAGTCCTCAAATTATTTTACTTTTATTTTGAGGTTTTATATTTATTTATTATATCAGGGTTATTCATTATGATGGAGCTTCTCCTTGCAATATTTTTAGAATTGTTATTACAAGTTTTTTATTGGTTTTTTGTGTCCATAAATGTGTGAAGGTTTGACTATCTCTTTTGTGAGATAGTCATCAAGTTGTTTTCTTTTTTGTTTGAGGTTTTTTGTTCATTGGTTTTATTAGGGGTACTAATTTTGATTGAGTTTCTCCTTAAAAAAAAATTGTAATTGTTAAATTACAAGTTTTTGATTGGTTGTTTGTTCCCATAAATGCCTTAGTGATGCAGGAAAATTTTCATTTGGTTTTCATGGAAGCTTGATCTTCCTTTCAGTACCCTATTTTACAGGATGTTTTTGATGCCTTCTTCTTGTTGAGGCTACTGAAATATATTGTTTTTCAGTTTTATGGTTTTTTTTAGGTGGTGTGGTGGAGTTTTATATTCTTTTTAGTACTGTAATTTGCAGTTTTGTAGACTATATTTCATGTTTTATTGGGACTATGAAATTTAAGATTCTTCAATTCATAGAAAAGATATTCCCTGCGATGAAATTGTTCATGGAAAATTGTTGTATCTGAATATTATGGTTTGGAAATCAAGCTTAATTTGAAGGCTTTTTGCGATGTGGCTTTCTTGTTGGGTGTGGAGCCTGATTATCTTGTTTACTTTGTATCATAGCATTGGACCCCCAGACTTTAGTAAGGAGGCAAAAAATGTTTCCCGAAATTCTAATTACCGCCGCAAAACCAGGTGTATTGTAAAAGTATAGTAATTTCTAGTCAATCTGGGCCGTTCATTAGGCAAATGATCTGACGGTAGAAGTTATGTTTAGATTAGGGTTTTTTTCCCTAGAAGGCAACCCCCTTGTATATATGGGGGCATTGTATTGCGGCTGTGATGATGAGTGTATTCTCGGAGCGAGAAACAAAGAGGGAGACTGTGAGAGAGAACAGAGGATATTACAGCGGATCTGCTGTTGGTTTTGTCTCTTCATTTTGTTGGATAATATAAGGAAAGGACTGGCTGTTCGGGGTGGACGTAGCCCAAACTGGGTGAACCACGTATATTTGTGTCTCTCTGGTTTTATGTGTTTTGTGTGCTTGTATTTTCCGCATATTTTATGTGTTTCATTGCTCTGTAATATTTAATTTTCTAACATTTCTCTCGGGTAACGGTCTGATTCATTTTAATAGTTGTTTTGTTACAACAAAATGAAGTTAGGCTCTAGACGATCTTAGGCAACAAAATGCTACATTTTCTTTCTTGTTTTACACCTTTTTGGGGGAACATGATCTTGTATTCAGAAGCCTAGTTGCATTTGCTTGTATTTTACACCTTTGTTTTGGGAGAGTCTAATCTTGTCTACATAATCTCTAAGGAAGAGGTTTGTACTTCATTATACATCAGGCTTTAAGTGCCATTTCCATTTCCTACTTTCTACAGAACATTTATATTCATAAAACTGCGTTTTTTGAAGATGAGTTTGGAAGGTGGGAGGTGTCTTCAGTACTTCAGCTGGAGAAAAAGGTTAGGGATTATTCCCATCACTTGGGCTTATATTGCAGGAATCCCAGAGCCACATTTCAGATCTCGCATCAGGCCAAAATTTATTGACCTCCTAGCAGTAGTATTCTCTCCAAGAATAACGTTGTCCATATTGCAGATATGAAAGGAGGAAGGAAGTTGCTAGTACTTCAGCTAGCAATCCAGTGGATGATCATTCCTTCACATTTTCATCAGTCTTACCATCAGCCTGGATCTTATTGTAGCACTTTTCAGCAGGCAGAAGGCCTTTCTTTCCCTCACAACACTGTTTTCAGAGGCAATTGTGTTGCAGCAACTCCAATAATCTTTTGGAGGATTGAGAAGCTAGATCTAAAGCTCCTAGCTAATAGATCTGAGGAAGGGATCAACCCTTCAAGCATAGATCTGATCTGAGCACATATTTCAGCCATCTATTATTTAGATCTAGCTTTAGATCTGTATTTCCAAACAGATCAAGGATCAAACCCTTGGGAGGTGATTTTTCCAAAGTTGTAGATATAGAAAATCCTTTCTGGGTTATCTTGGGAATCCATCATAGTGGCTAGCTCTTGAATCTTCGCATCATCAGAGCTCCAGTTTTAAGTAGATCTACATTTCTCTTTTCAGCTTGTAACTCCATGTTTATATTCTGCTGAAGAGACAACGCAATATTTGCTGCAGAGCCTCAACAGTTACGTTGTACCTGCTTCACACATGCTTTCTAAGTGATCTTAGCTCATATTTTTGGCTAGATATACCTATATCTTGTACTTTTATAACTAATTCATCTCCAATATAATAAAATGGCTCAGCTCTTTCTGCATATTCTGATTTGTACTTAGATTTATTGTCTATCTTGCTGTAAGTTCTTATATTCTGTGAAGTATTGCTGCATGTTCCCATTTTGGGATATTACACTGGTATCAAAGCATGATCTTTGGCTCAGGTTGTGGACACTTCATATTTTTACATTGAAAGGAGAATAGATAGATGAGATCTATCCTGGAGAATGAAAAAATTGTCACTCCTTTCTTTAGATCCATGCAAGATCTCTCCAAAGGCGTCTATCAAATGAAGGAGGAAGAACAGAAAGGAGATCCAAGGAGTAGATGAGGAAAGCACTTCCTATCAGCAACAAACAAGACCAAAGAATTATATATCTCCTCATAGATCCACTATGCCCACTTTCTTTGAAGAAGGTGAGAGGTATAGAAGTAAAGGAAGGAATGAACCTGAGACTCATGAGACTCTTAGTCTGTATCATGAAGAGTACAAAGCACAGTCTAGAGCATTCAAGGAGAAGCTAACTATCCAACAATTCTTCAAAATCAAAGAAGAGAGAGGATCCTATAGTAGCAATAGAAGGAAGAGGCATAATAGATTCCATTTTCCTACATTTGATGGATATTCCTAAAGCAATGTCAAGGCTTGGAGGAGGGAGTTAGATTCATTTTTCAAGCTACATCCTGTGGCTGAAGAAGAGGCCATTCAAATTTCAGCACTTCATCTCTTAGATGAAGCAGAAGATTGGTGGTTTGGGCACCTAGAGCATGCAAAGGTGACCAAGTATTCAGATTTCTTTCATAAGTTGAGGAAGAGGTTTGATGTGGAGGGGTCACTACTTTCACCACTTGCTGCAAATGTACTTGTATCTAGAGAAGAGGCACTTGCATCTTTTCAAGATAGTCTTGAGCTTTTGACATATGGATTCCCATGCATGGATCAGGAGATGCATGAGAAGGAGAGGGAAGATATCAGCACTGGTACACTTGAAGAAAAGAGACCATCACTCTTACCAACACTTGAAGGAATTGTTGTCCCAGTTGGAGGAACTCTTGTGTTCTGTCAAGAGGTGAACCCACATATCAGTTGATCCAAGGTATGCATAAAATTTGAGCAAATATGGTTTCTATATCAATGCATAAACATGGATTAGAACAAGATGCTGATTTGAGGTAGAAACATATCACAGTGCAAAGGACCCTTGATCTAATCAAGGAGGAGACTAAAAACTATCCCTGTTCATCATTTTTGAGCTACATTCAACCACTTGAGTTGAGATGTAGGGTTTCAAAAAATGGGATTAGCATTACCCTATGTACAAAAACTGATTGTGAGATCAGTGTTGTAACTTGCTTTGAGACAGTGCATGTATCACCCTGCAGATCTACAGCACTGTCACTTAGTAGTTGTGACAAAGAAAGGGCTTCATCATTCTTGGAACACTCTGGAGGTAGCTTCATTCATGAAGCAATGGAAGAAAACATGACAAATGGTAGACATCTTGAAATGACAAATCTTTTCTCCTTTCTAGATGACCGTTTCTCAATGAGCCTCTCATTGCTCAAAGAGAAACTTATACTTGCATTAAATGCAAAAATTATTTGGTTTTGGAGGGCCTTTGATAGAGAGAGAATCACATTAAGAGATCTCATTAGAGATGAATTTCAACATTTCATGGAATGCAAAACTCTTCAACAGTTTGGGAAGGATGGAATTCTATAAAGGGAGGATGCCATGATTATGTAGTACCGCATTCATCATCCCCATGGGAGTGAATGAGTAAGGATGATAAGCAAGGGGTTGCAACACCACTTGGAGATTTTTATGGGCCAGCATGCTTGGTTACGTTGGTTTCCATTGGGATATTTCTGTCACTCTCCAAAGGCACCTGTTTTTCTGATCCATGCCTTGAAAAACATGTATGAAATGAAGAAGAAGGCATGGCTGCACTGGCTGCTCTTAGGTGAGTATGGATACCACCCAATAGCTCATTATTTTAGGAATCATGCTTTGTCTTTGAATGATAAATTGCAGCAATGGAAGGCATGTTCATTTTGGTTTCACTTGAGAGAGTTTGGCCACCACATGACATCTCCTATGTATATGTGTTTTGTATTGTTTAAAATTTGGCATAATGATCTCATGATGTGCATTGATGATGTTTCTTTGCATTGGGCTGTTGTGACATCTCATATGTCCATGAGTATGCATATGCTTCATGATGCACATGAATGGGAAAGGAAGCAACAAGATCTCTTGTTGCTTGGTTGCTTATGGGGGAGTTTGGCTTGATCATCTTACATGGCGGAGATGGAGGATGGAAAAAAAGGGCCTTACTCTTGTGGTTGTTGTTAGGAGAATATGGTTTGACATTTTTTTCTACCCATATTACTTCTTCCCTTATTCTTTTTCATAACTTTAAAATGACGGAGTTTGGATCCAACAAGGCCAACAGGGCTAAGTATGGGAGCATATAAATGCTCAATCTAGTTCAAGAAACATGCCATGAAGGAGTGTATTGTATGATGAAGCTTTTCCCTTATGGAAAGAGCTACTTTATTTATGCCTCTCATGTATTATTGATGATGTTGGACATCAAATGGTTGTCACTTGGTACTTCATGATGGAAGGAGGACATATAAGCAAACAGTTGGAGGTCATTATTTATGTTTTTAAAAGACAACTTTGGAACGAAACATACATAACCTATTGTAGCAAATGGAGGAAGCCTTCCTTATGTGGATGCCATATGGAGGGGAATAGATGGCCTTGCATCTACTTTTGGAGTTGCTTGGGGACAAGAAACATCTTGCCGGGGGAGACTGTAATATTCCAAAATTTTCACATCACATTTGGAATATTAGATTCCTTGATTTTCCTAATGAATTAAGTAAATAAAAGGGTGAAGGGGCCCACAATCCTCAATAAGGATAAATATCCACTTTGTGTGTGTGAATATGGATCAATTTAGACTAGATCTGCAAAAAGAGGTAGTTGAGCAACTACTAATGTGAATGAGGTTGGAGAATATGTCTCATTTAACGAGGGAGATCATGGAGGGTTGATTCAGTCAACTAAGATCTTGAATATGTCAAACAAAGGGTCATTGAGCATTAATGATCAAGTGGTAGAGAAATGAAGCATACATGATGGAGGAGGTGTACATTGCACCTAGGCTGTTTGGTTGATTTGGTCAAACAACGTTGTCCCACTTGGAGGATCTTGTCCACATGAGACAACAAAGTTGAGATTAGGGCCAAGGCTTGAGATGGCTCAATATTTATAAAGGAGACGACAGTAAAGGTGAAAGGCATCTTCGATTATTTTGAGGTATGATCTTTTAGATCTGGAATCGTTAAGTGACATTCCGCTTCAATCTTGGGCTGTTTAGTAGAGATTGCAGGTGTTGTTTAGCACAGGGTATTCCCAGCTAGGAATCCCTCCTATTCCTTTGAGTGATATCTAAGCAAGAGGTTTTTACTTCATTATACATCAAGCATTAAGTGCCATTTCCATTTCCTACTTTCTGCACAACATTTATATTCAAAAAAATGTTTTTTTTGAAGATCAGTTTGGAAGGTGGTAGTTGTCTTCGGTACTTTAGCTGGAGAACAAGGTGAGGGATTATTCCCATCACTTGGGCTTATATTTCAGCACTCCCAAAGCCACATTGAAGATCTGGCATTAGGCCAAAATTTATTGACCTCCTAACAGCAGTATTCTCTCCAAGAATAATGATGTCCATATTGCAGATTTGAAAGGAGGAAGGAAGTTGCTAGTATTTCGGCTAGCAATCCAGTGGAGGACCATTCCTTCACATTTTCATTAGTCTTACCATCAGCCTGGATCTTATTGAAGCATTTTTCAGCAGGAATAAGGCCTCTCTTTCCCTCACAGTGCAGTTTTTAGAGGCAGTTGTGTTGTAGCAACTGCAATCATCTTTTGGAGGATTGAGAAGCTAGATCTAGAGCTCCTAGCTCATAGATCTGAGGAAGGGATCAACCCTTCAAGCATAGATCTGATCTGAGCACATATTTCAGCCATATATTCTTCATATATAGCTTCAGGTCTTTTTTTCCCAGCAGATCAAGGATCAAACCCTGGGGAGGTGATTTTTCCAAAGTTGTAGATCTAGAAAATCCTTTCTGGGTTATCTTGGGAATCCATCACAGTGGCTAGATCTTGAATCTTGGCATCATCATAGCTCCAGTTTTGAGTAGATCTGCATTTCTCTTTTCATCCTGCAACTCCATGTTTATATTCTGCTGAAGAGACAACACAGTATTTGCTGCAGAGCCTCAACAGTTATGTTGTACCTGCTTCACACATGTTTTCTAGGTGATCTTATCTCATGTTTTTGGCTAGATCTACCTATATCTTGTACTTGTGTAACCAATTCATCTCCAATATAATAAAATGGATCAGCTCTTTCTGCATATTCTGATTTGTACATAGATTTATAATCTATCTTGCTGTAATTTCTTATATTGTGTGAAGTATTGTTACATGTTGCCATTTTGGGATATTACATTATAGTCTGAATGATGGAGGTGAGGCACTCTTTGAATCTTCTTAATCAAAATTATTTTCAAAGTTGGTGAGGGAGGTCTATTGTTGCCTCTGCCTACTATGAAGAGAGTGCATATTAGCTTTTGTGTCTTTTATCTAGTTCATTTTATTTTTTGAGTTTTCATTTTGATACAACCTTATTCGCAAGGGTTTCAATAAAATTTGTGCATGTTTATATTTTCATTCTTGTGATTTAATATTCTTTGCAACTTTTATAAAGTTTGGTATTGGTAATTCCTGGCAGTTATGAGAATTGCGTAGGTGAAAATTGAAATTATAATAGGTATATGTGAACTTAGCAATCATATTTTCACTCTGTGTTGGTTGGTTTGCCTGGTTTTCTCTGACCTACTCATAAGGAATCTACAACGATTCAACTTCGATGGTAAAGTTTTCCTCTACATGCAACATTTGTCTATCTGAGAATGGAAAATCCTGAGCAATAAAGCATATATTGTCTATCTAATGCCATTCTAACGCTTTTCTTGGTTCTATTTTCTTGTTCCATTTTCTTTTTCGCATTATTTTTCTTGTGGGAGGTGGGTGAAGGTTTGATTATCTATTCAATGGGATAGTCCTCAAATTATTTTACTTTTATTTTGAGGTTTTATATTTATTGATTATATCAGGGTTATTGATTATTTTGGAGCTTCTCCTTGCAATATTTTTATAATTGTTATTACAAGTTTTTTATTGGTTGTTTGTGTCCATAAATGTGTGAAGGTTTGATTATCTGTTTCATGAGATAGTCATCAAGTTGTTTTCTTTTTTGTTTGAGGTTTTTTTTTTATTGGTTTTATTAGGGGTACTAATTTTGATTGAGTTTCTCCTTAAAAAAAAATTGTAATTGTTATTACAAGTTTTTGATTGGTTGTTTGTTCCCATAAATGCCTTAGTGATGCAGGAAAATTTTCATTTGGTTTTCATGGAAGCTTGATATTCCTTTCAGTACCTTATTTTACAAGATGTTTTTGATGCCTTCTTCTTGTTGAGACTACTGAAATATATTGTTTTTTTATTTTTATGGTTCTTTTTTAGGTGGTGTGGTGGATTTTTATATTCTTTTTAGTAATGTAATTTGCAGTTTTGTAGGCTATATTTTTTGTTTTATTGGGACTATGAAATTTAAGATTCTTCAATTCATAGAAAAGATATTCCCTGTGATGAAATTGTTCATGGAAAATTTTTGTATCTGAATATTATGGTTTGGAAATCAAGCTTAATTTGAAGGCTTTTTGTGATGTTAACTTTTTTGATGTGGCTTTCTCTCGGGTAACGATCTTATTCATTTTAATAGTTGTTTTGTTACAAAAAATGAAATTAGGCTCTGTACAATCTTAGGCAAAAAAATGCTACATTTTCTTTCTTGTTTTACACCTTTTTGGGGGAACATGATGTTGTATTCAGAAGCCTAGTTGCATTTGGTTGTGTTTTACACCTTTGTTTCGGGAGAGTTTAATCTTGTCTACATAATCCTAGTTGCATTTCATTTTGTGTTTTAAACTTTCTTTGGGGGAACTTGATCTTGTATTCAGAAGCCTAATTTGAAGGCCATTTTTACTGTTATTTTTTTCAGTAGTCTCATATTTTACATGCTTTACTTATGTAAAACTCGTAAGTAGTATAATTATGGGTATTGGAATCTATCGTTTTATGTTTTTTAGTTTCAACATGATGTTTTCAAGGATGAGTTTCATTAATTTATACAGAAATACATGTTCATCTATGACATTAAAAACAAGAATGATAATTTGATCTCTTGTTTTTGGTTTTTAACTTTTGATATATTTTGATGAGGACTTATTTTTAATAATTTGTGAGAATTTTGAAGGAGATATTGAAGATTATATGCTTAATAATGCAATAAAATCTCATGGAGGAGACTACTGTATTAGGATATGTAGGCAACCAAACTTATCTATTCCAATTTTTATCTACATACTATTGCTATAAAATTTAAAAATGACTGACATATTCTGCAATAAATTTTCATTCTAACCATTTATGTAAAATGTTTAATCCCATCCTTAGGCATACTTTTATTGGAGCTTGGATGAATTGGCAGCCATAGATATACACAGATATTTTTTCCCTGGATCCAAAATCGGGACTCCCAGCTTATTTTTCATTATATTCCTTCTAGTCTTACAACACCTACATATACATGATAAAGCATTCATAAACCCCAAAAAATTAACGCTGGATTAGAACATAACCATAGTTCCCCTGACCGTATCTACAAAAGCTAGGGGCCGAAAACCATCATGCCCGAAACCTATGTCCAAAACCATGCAAAAAACCGTAGGACGGTCCGCTCACCTAGAATAGGAACCATAGCCAGCTATGGGTTATATTAGTGCTTACCTAGTTGAGAATGTGTTGTAATTGTTGTACTTTTTTTCCCACCCTCGTGGACTATTTTGTACGATATTAAAGAAATATTTCTCAAATTGTTGTGTGTAATGACTGTCGTATCCCTTATGGACTATTTTTTTGGATGTTAGACAGAATCCTCTGGTTCACATGCGTCTCTTCCTGGGTGGTACTATTACCTCTCTCTTAGAGGCTCACTTATTTTCCTCCCCCCGTAGTATAAGAACCTTGATACACTTACAATTGGATATTCACTAAGCACACCCATCCCCCCCCCGCCTTTTCTTTTCAATAATACATATGCATCACCCTCTCTTGCTGACAGCAACACTCAAGGCATATATTTAAGAATAAGTCAACTAGACCTTTGCTTTGGATGGCACTCCTATACCAAACAGTGTGAATTTTACTTGGGACTTCATATCTGGTATATCCCTTGAATGATGGTCGGTCCAATACCATCAACAACTATGTTAAATAAAATGGAATAGGAATTTTCTAGGGTATGGAAAATATTAAAGGTCACACAAGGCTAACATAGAGTTATTATGTATACCAAAGCATAACACATAAGGATTTTTTAATAGGATATCATGTGTATCTCCAAATCAGGGAAATTTTTTTTCTTTAAGAGTGGGATTATGTGACAAGTTAATACCAAGATATTGTAAACCATTTCATATTTTGAAGAGAGTGGGGTGAGTAGCATACAAACTTATCATTCCTCCCACAATGAAGGAACATGATGTGTTCTATATATATTTACATAAAATATATATGCATGATGTTAACCATATTATTGATTAGACTTTGATACAGGTGGAAGTTAAGGGATAATTCCAATCCAAAACCACAATGGGTACTCAAAAAAGAGTAATACCATGCTCCATGAAGGTCAAGGTGTAATGGAAGCACGTTGGGCCAACTGAAGCAACATGGAAGCTAGAGGATGTCATGTACAAGTCATACCCATTTTGTTTTTATGTATAAGTTTAGTTCTACATATAGTAGAACAATTGTGATAATTTTTATTTGAGGATGGGAATGTAACATTATTTTTTTATAATTCCAAACTTTTGTAATGTAATTAAAATATGACAATGTTGGAGAGCCATTGATGGCATGCTCAACTATTTGATGTAAATATTTTTCTAATATAATTAGAAAACGTTAAATTTTAAGATGAGTAAAAGAATAAATTGATTCGAAATCTTATATATGGGATTGGAATGTTTCTTATATCCCTTGACATTAATGTTCATGACCCCTCAGGTTCTAGTTGAACTATCGACAAATAAGAAATTATAGGAAGAATTGGGAGAGGAGGTACATAACTACCCAAACAGGGGCTATGCACCTTACAATGAATTCCTTTTTAAGTATTTAGCTCAGGAAAGGGACCCTAAACCTCTCATGCATCAAGTAGTGCATGTGAGGAGAGGGAAGTTAGTTTTATGATTCTAAGTTGTTGAGTTTGAAGTATTTTAGTCACTATAGACATTAGACAAATAAAAGAAACTTGAATTATTGTAAATCCAAAATGATTGTCAGCGAGAAACTTGTAAACCTGAGATTGGAAGTTCCACCACAAATTCCAATGTTGAAATGTGTTAGATGAGGATACCAAAGAGATATTTCTCTTCATGAATCAAGTAAACTAAAAAGAACTAAACTATTTGATTGTGTTTATTCACATGAATCACTAGAAGAAGGGTAAAATTATGGATTATAGAAAATGGGAAGGGATTTCCTTCTATGTTGTGAAGGCCCTTAGTGGCTATATTAGTTTTTTGATTAATCCAATCTTATGTATTGCGTGGTGGCATCTCTATTTCCTGGCCAATGAAGGATTTGTTTCATATTCTATACATTGAATTAAAATCTTATTTTTTATTCACTAAGTGAGGCATCCATTCGACATTGGATATGGTTGGGGCATGTCTAGTTGTAATAAATTTGTAGTGTAGTTTTTCCTGTACTTTGGTGGAGAGTGGTCATCCCTTATTCAGTTTCTAAAATTTTAAAAAGAAATATATAAGTGTATGGATTGAAATTTATCTCAATACTTCATATTTAAAATTTATTTTCGATCCACCGTGTATGTGTGCAATGGTAGGTTGAGATTTGTATGATTTTTTTGAATATGCATGATGCGTGATCAATGTACTGAACAATTAGCATAATTGGCCCGAATATTAATATACGTTCCTTTATGAATATGAATGTTGTTTGAAATGGGATCATTTCTTCTATCTTGAATGAGATAATTATGTGTTTTATGTTCATAAATTCATATGTTATCCTTCAATGTGTTTGATTGTGTTATATTTTCATGCCTGTTTGTAATCATTCATGAATTTTTTTGATATATGGTGTGTTTCCAAAGGGTGAGGATTTACAGGTTGGTGGTCTTAGTTATTATTAATATTTCTGTTAAATCATTGTTCCTTGTGATTTACAATAAAAATGGTTAGGATGAAATGAATAGGCTAAAGGAGCCTTATGCTTGATCTAAAGATTGAAAGGTTTTGTTAATTATGGCACCTAAAAGCAAGAGTAGAAGCCCTAATGAGGAAGGAGAGATTTGAAAAGAAAGAACATATAATATTTATTTTGGAAGTGTTCACCAAAGAAATATTAAACTAAAGGAAATTGTATGAAACAACTTAAGTGGCTAAGGGATCACAGGTTTAAGCCTCGGTTTAAGAGGAATAGATAAGTATATGGATTGCATTTTTTTCTCAATGCTTCACATTATTTTTTATCCACCGTGTATGTGTGCAATGGTAGGTTGAGAGTTGTATGGTTTTAATGAATATGCATTATGCGTGATCACTATACTGAAAAATCAACATAATTGGCTTGAATGTTGAAATACATTTCTTTATAAATATGAATGTTGTGTGAAATTGGATCCTTTCTTCTATGTCAAATGAGATTTTTGTGTTCATAAATTCATAGGTTATCCTTCAATGTGTTTGATATTGTTATGTTTACAAGCATGTTTGTAATCATTTGTGACTTTTTGTGATGTATGGTGTGTTTCCAAAGGGGAAGGATTAATAGGTTGGTGGTCTTATTTATTATTAATATTTTAGGTTGCACTGGATAGGCTAAATGAGCCTTATGCTTGATCTAAGGATTGGAAGGTTTTGTTAATGATGGCACCTAAAATCAAGAGTAGAAGCCCTAATGAGGAAGAAGAGATTCGAAAGGAAATACCCGGTTTTGGAAAAAAAAAAGGAAATTTTGTGGTTTGACCCCTATAACTCAAGTTATTAAGATAATTTTTGGATTGCACCCCTTAGAATGAAACTCTTTCGAAAATTCAAGATGGTATTCTCGATTGATGTGGTGGAGTATTTGAAAGTTGGGGTCTGTCTAGCCCCATCCTTTGCCCAAGTTAGATTAATTGATGAGAGTGAGGAGAAAGAGAAGGTCATAAGGAGATAGTCATAATATCAACATATCAAGCCATCGAGGAAACAAAGTGAATAATTATGAAAAATCCTTTTTTAACATAGACCCAAGAAACAATTTTCAGTGGGAATCATTTGATCTAATAACAAGGAACATGAAGTGATGGAACTAAAAATTTGGAATCTCGAAACATTATACTAACCAAATTATCAAGTACTATGAGAACTGAGGGGTCATGTCATGGTTTGATGACATGGGTATGCCATGTGTTTGACATGTGTCACCTAGATCTGCTCTCTTTTATTTTCCAACATTCTGATTATGGTGACATGTGGCATACATCAAGATTCACACATGGAAGAGGAAATTTACTCGTATCCAATTTGTTAGGTGGTGATTGGTCATCCATGATTGATGTGGCATGTCATGGTATTATATAGACATATCAACATATAAAAATTTCAGGAGGACAACATCTTTGATATCATCGTTACCTTGATAACATGATATACATGTCAAACATGCCATATGTCAAAAATTTCATCTTTTCAATGTAGAAAGCTATGATTGGGTAACAAAGTTGTGAGGTGGTGTGTCGAGATTACCTCATGCCTATAGACTTCAATATTTTGTGTGTATTTGTGGTTATAAAGTTTTTGTTGAATCTTCGATAAGCCATTTGGAGTATTTTTATATCAACATTCGATGGATTTAAAATTGTATTAGCGTATCAACATATCAGAATTCTAAGGGTTTGGAGAATGCACAACTTGTGAAATCACCAATATGGAGAGGCTCCAGTATAGCAAGAATCTAGCAAACTTGGTCGGATGCGGGCTAGATACATGGCTAATAGTTTCACGTGGTTGTGAAATTGACAAAATGGGCCTTTAAAAGGGTGAAATTTTATAGACTTTATGATAGGATTTTAATTTTAAATGAAATTTGTATCGTGGGAAAGCTCTCACTGAGCCAAAGGGGATAGTTGTATCACAAATGTGATTTAATGTTATGAGAGAAATAAGGCTTTCACCCCTCCTTTGTAATAAAACTTGAAGGAGAAATGTAATTACACTCCACAACCCTAATATGACATGAGCTAGGGATGTGAGTTACAATAATATTCTGCATAACTATAGATGCCATTGAGATTTTTGAGGTCTTCCACCTTGGTGTTCTTTTCCATACAATGTTTTTATGTGGCATCTTATTTAAAACTTTTAAAAATGGATGGAGAATAGTTTCCTATTTATCTTCAGGTAGGAGATGCAATTTAAACCTTAATTTTATGTGATTATTTATCTTTATCATATTAACCTTTTTCCTCTTGAGATAACTGGAAATTTGGGCAAAGATGTCACTTTTTAACACACATTTTCATAACTGTATCTGGACAAATAAGTTGTAGTGTAAATTTTCCCTTTTTTTTATGCCCAAAGGTTTGGATTATCACGTTACACATCATATATATATATATATATATGAAAGAAAAAAAAAATTCCTAGAAAAATGGCTCAACTCTCAAACTATGTAAAATTTAAATCATATGGTATATCGATTACATTTTATCTGGCTTCAAAGCTGATGCTTTTTGCAAGGAGTAATTTTGTTTTGGCATGTATGAATATTTATGGTTGATGTTTCGAGTGCGGCTCATGACTCATTTTCATATATATTGTGAAGAGAAGCTATACTTAGTGAATCAATCATATACATTTTATATATTTTAAATTTAAAAAAGAAAAAGCATTTCATTACTTTTTTTATTATAATTTTATTCAATTATAATTTTATAAAGTTATTATTCATACTTAATTAAAACATTTTATTTTATTTTCGAATATATAATGTTAAAGTTATGTTTTATAATAATGTGTTTTAAATCAAATATTATATTATTACGATTATTTAAATTTCTCTTGAAATAGATTTTGAAATGAATTTTTTTTATATTTAATAATATACTTTTTAAAGTTTGATTTAATTTAAAGATTGATTTAATTATATTTGAAATTTCACTTAAAAAATATTATATACTTTTTAATTTTATTATATGTTATTATTATTTTGTTTGAATTTTGAAATGTTTTTTTAATATTTAATGATATATTTTTTAAATATTAATATAATTGTATTTGAAATTTGATTTTAATATATTATTAATATTTTTTTCCCGTGAATATAATCTATAATAATGAAAGGTATATATTTTTAGAATTTTGGTTTCTGTAATTTATTGAGTGTTATAGAATTCTTTGAGTAATAATCACAAGAAAATGAAATTAGTCTACCCATTTCGAACCAACTAGTGTGGTTCATCATCAAGACTAGGTGAGAGATGAGACCACCACCTTGATTATATTTATTAAAATTTTATTAGCCTATATGTAATAAAATAGTTAAGTAGGAAAATAATATAATCAACTTATATTTCATCTTAACATCAGATCTACTTACCAAGCCTTGATACTAGTTTCACTATTGAAATAGACAATATTCCACATGAACTCATTCTCAATACCATATTTTTATTATTATTTTATTTTTATAGGCTTATTTTTATTTTGTTATTTTTACATTCAAATTTTTTTTTGAACATTGCTAAAATATTTACATTATATTGTCCTTTTTATTTTATTTATTTATTTAGGAATTATGTTACAACGTTGCTACCAACCTAGCAAGGGATTTGATTTATCTCAATGTGTTGTAGTTGGAGAGTTAAAGTAAACATAACTTCATTTAATTTCACTCTTCAAATAATCTATATTCCACATGATTTGGTTCCCAATACCATATTTATATTTATATTTTATTTTTATAAATTTATTTTATTTTTTATTTTTTATTTTATTTTTACTCTATTAAAATGTTTACATTACATTATATTACTCTTTTCATTTATTTAGACATTATGCTACACCATCTCTACCCCATATATATATATATATATATATATATATATATATATATATATATATATATATATATATATATATATATATTCAAAATAATATTTTTTAATTTAAATTTTTATATTTTTAATTACATTTTATATATTTTTAATTTTAATAAAACCCATGATAATAAATTTTATATTATTTTATTATTATAAATTAATAATTAAATGTGATAATAAAATAACATATATTTTTTCTTAAATATTTATTTATATAAAAAATGATAATAATTAATAATTATATTGGTTTATTTTTATAATTAATAAAGCTAAAAAAATGTTGTAAAACAACTCATCTAGATATATATATTTATTTTATTTTTAATTAAAAAAAAAATTATACAGAAAGCTCCTCTTGGCTTTGAGACGTAAAATCTCTACTAACAGGGTCAACCACGTGAAGGTGAGAGCTTATATGACCCCAAAAATGGTCCATCGTTGGTATGGGACTAACCACTGACGCGCACCCACACAATCCATTACCAATGAGGCATAATCACTAGCATGCATGCACACAACAAACATAAGGTGCACACAAACATACACAACCCACAAACATTACATATTGACTCACAAGGTGACATGTTCACACACTACACTTACTAATTAACTTTATTATTTTTTGCATGTGATTAAGATTTGAGTATAAATATTAGCATGTTGATAATTACATTTATTTTATAATTTAATTGGTATGATATTAAAATTAGTGAGTATTTATTTTCTTTATTATATTTAAAACAATGATTATGGTTAACAAAATTATACATTAATATTTTTTAGAGAAAAATTATAAATTATTAAAATTAATTAGAAAATTTTAATTAAATTTATTTATTGTATCAATTTTAGTATCAAATAATTAATTAATATGTGTTATTACAAATTGATGCTATTATAGATATTATATTACTCGCTTCTTTTTAAGTGATTTGAGCCTTGAGTTTAATGATTTGCTTAAATACTTTATAACATGATAATGGTTAACTCAGTTGTAACTTGTAGATTAATATTATGTCCTTTTAACGTTATCGTAATATGTATATTATTTTTCATTTTAAATTGATAAATTAATATTATAAGTATATAAAATTTTGTTAGGAAAAAAAATTATGAAATAATAAAAAATTAATTAAAAAAATAAAAAATGAAAAATGAAATAATAAAAATTTAATTAAAAAAATAAAAAATTAAATATGAAATAATAAAAAATTAATTCAAAAAATTAAAATAAAAATAATGTAAATAATAATAATAATAATTTTTCATAAATATTTAAACTAGTTTTTTTGCAACTCAATATTTTAAACTAATATATTTATAAGTTAATATTTATATATTTATATATAGAAATAATGATAGTACATATATAATCATATAAATAAATATGTAAAAAATATATATTCACACAAATTACACTTTTATATATACAAATAAATAATACATATATAAATTGAACAAAAACAAATCAAACACATAAAGAATACATTCATACACATACTAATAATACAATTAAACAAACGACATACAAATGCATCAAAGAATAGATTCATACACACAAAAATAATATTTTCATACACATACAAAGAACGCAATTAAACAAGACACATACAAATGTAGCACAGAATAAATTCATACACACATAAAGAATACATTCATACACATCCAAAGAATACAATTAAACAAGACACATACAAATGTAGCAAACAATATATTTATACACACCTAAAGAATACATTTATACACATACAAAGAATGAAAGTAAACAAGACACATATACAAGTAATACAACTAAACAAGACACATACAAATGCATCAAAGAATAGATTCATACACACAAAGAAAATACTCCCATACACATACAAAGAATACAATTAAACAAGACACATACAAATGTAGCAAAGAATAGATTCATAGACACATAAAGAATACATCCATACACATCTAAAGAATACAATTAAACAAGACACATACAAATGTAACAATGAATAGATTCATACATACCTACAGAATACAGTCATACACATACAGGGAATGATAGCAAAAAAGACACATAAATGTAGTAAAGAATAGACTCAACAAACCTAAAGAATACATTCATAGACATACAAATAATAAAAGTAAAAAACACACATACAAATAGAGAAAACAATAAGTTCATACACACATAAAGAATACATTCATAAACATATAAAGAATACAGTTAAATAAGATGCATACAAATGTAGCAAAAAAATAGATTCATACAGACCTAAAGAATACATTCATACACATACAAAGAATGCAAGTAAAAAGACACATACAAATGTACCAAAGTATAGATTCATACAAACCTAAAGACTACATTCATACACATAGAAATAATACAAGTGAAAACATCAAAATAGATTCAATAAAAACATCAACAAATAAATTCTAACTATTGAAATGCAACTAATAAAAACACTATTCTAATCCTCAAAATGATGCATTCATATACATATAAAACACATAACCCAAAACATACATTATAACCTAAATACATTCATTCATAAATATATAAAATAAAACCAAAATTATAACTATTATATATAATTAATAAATAGCATTCAAAAAATTATATTTATTATATAAATGATAATAAATAGCATTCCAAATTATATTTATTATATATAATTAATAATAAAAAGTACATATACATTTAGATATAATAAATTTATTAAAATAAATAATAAAAATATTTAAATATTTACATACGCTATAAATAATATCTTATTGCTATTTAATTTAGATTTATAAAATTATTAATATAAATATTAAATATAATCAAAATAAAAAATTAGCAAAAAATATTAATTAAAAAAAAACAAAATAAAAAAGAAAAATGAGAATAAAAAAAAATAGAAATTAAAAAATATATATAGGTTATAAATGATATATAATTTATGTGAATAAGTGTTATTTTGGCATTTGAGTGTATGGGAAGGATGTTTACAACATTGATAAATTGTTAAATAATTTATGTGAATAAGAGTGATTTTCCTTTTGAATGTATGTGGGGAAGAATTTTAGAACATTAAAAAAAAATGTTACATAGTTTATTTGAATAAATATTAAATGTTATATAATTTATTACAATAAAAAAATATATTTGTCTTTGAGCATATTCAAGTTACTATAAATTACAGATCATTAAAACCATGAGCACAAGGAACACAACTCAAAGGAGGGTTACAATTTAACCTTCCTAAGAGTTTTTGGAGGGATTGAATTCCCCTCCACAAAAAATAAAGTCTACTCATTTTATTAATGATAGTTTGTGTTCATGTACATTATTTGATGGGCCCATCTAAAGACAAAAAATATAGATTGTTCTAATTACAACTTTACAAAACATAAAAATAAATAATGTCTTCGAGTGAGGAGCAACTTGGTATTGATAAATTTTCTGCAACATACAACATTAAAATGATATTGTTAGTATAGAATCCCTTCCTAACAACTTATAACATAATTACATTCACAATTCATAAAGAAAATCCATATATATTATCATAAACACTTAATAAAACATTAATACAATATTATTGTGCAAAGCAATACAAGTATGATATAATTTATAAATTTAACACAATAACAATGAAATTAAGGAAGAAGAAAGATAGCTCGCATAACACTTGTTCAGCCATTTGAAAGTGATTTAACTAAAAAGGTGTTTGAAATAATAACTAAATAATTTTGTTAGAGAAAACCTAGAAAGTAAGTAAGAGTGTCATGCTCAAGATGAAGATGAAGGAACATCTACAAATTGAAGAGAACCTAGAGATGCAAGTTTAGTTTAGAGTGTGAACTGAAAGTGAGTGGGAAGAGGTGCACTACAAATAATATTTGTATAAGAAGAAGCTAGTGATTTAAAATGAAGTGTGAGAATGGTTTGCAATGATGTGTGAAAGCCTTTTAAAGCAAGAACATTTTGCAATGAAGGAAGTGTGAATCTAATGAGCAGAAAAAAATATAGTTTGCAATAAAATAAGAGGGAGAATGGTAAACTTTTCTAGTAATTCACCTAAATAATAATTAAATTCACAATTTTAAATAATAATAAAAAAACAAAAAATGTTGAAAATTTCCCATGAGCCAAACTTAAAGACCTAGTTCCTTGAACTTAACTCCTCAACTAAAATGACATGCTGAGGCTTAGAGGAATTCTATTAGGTAGAAAGAAAAAACATTTAATGGAAATATCAAAATCAACTAGGCTCTTTCAATTAAAAAATATTCCAAAAATTATAAAATCTACAAAGTTAATACATTTATGTAAAGGAGCTATAACCATGCACTGAATTAAATTTAATTTGGGACAGTTGTGATACACGTATTATTTTATGGCCTGGGCTATGATCAAAATCTGAGCAGTATTTTACGACCTAGGCTATGATCAAAATCTGAGCAGTTTTTTATTAAAAAGTATTAGAAAGATTCAAATAAAATAATATAAACTTAAGCTGCTTCCTGCTTCCTCCACTGAAAAAGTTTCTGTTTCTGGTTCTCTCGAGGTTTAGTACCAACAAGGTGAGTCTTATCAAGTTCAAAATCCTACCATATTTAGAATACTTGATCTATTCAAAAATTATTCACACGATGTTTCCGTGGGGATTGACTTGGAAGTGAATTATTATCCTTTAATTTAATAAGTGGTTAAGGGACAATAATTGCAGCGTGAACGAGCATTTTAAATAGAGGCAAAGACCTTTTAAAAGACCTTTTAACTTCCACTAAGCGAAGGCATCCTACAAAGTATGGTCTTAATTATTGGAATTGCCTTGTCAGTTTAAGGCATGTACGCTTGTTGAATAGGAGATAGGAACTCAGAGTCATTTCCAAGATTCCTCTTCACTCCGTCACAAATCGCACTAATAGAATCTCTCACAAATCGCTATTGGTAAGGCTGTTCATGAGGGCCTGAGAGTCCTAAAATTTGATTGGATTAAAGTATGGCAATACTGTGTTCCATATTGAGATGGAACACATGATAATAGCACAGGGTATAAAAAAGTCATATAAAACACATGATGCCACAAAAGAAAGGCGTCGGTTATATGAAGCTCAGCAGGTGTTAGATGTTAATGGAAACTATTTTACTCAAGCTAACTTAGGGACACAAATGGGAGCAAGTTACAATCAAAGCATGGGTGAACTTAAAGCGCACAGTGTGAGTCTATCTCTGTTACAAAGCCAATCCGTGCATCAGGCTACAGACCGCCCGAGTTCTTATTTTGAAGGATATCACAAACACCATAAAGGAAATGCAAGTACTCTGTTAGGGTCAGAAAAGAAGAACAAAAAAATTGTTTGGTAGTAGAGAGTCTCTCACCATTTCGTGTGATTAAGGCTATTGGTCTGATCGGTTGCTATAAAGCAAATGCTAGTACTCTGTTAGGGTCAGAAAGAAAACAAAATAATCGTTTGATAGTACAGAATCCCTCACCATTTTGCGTGATTAAGAAAACAAAAGAATATTTTGGTAGTACAGAATCTCTCACCATTTCGTGTGATTAAGGCTAATGGTGAGATCAATGCAATAAAGGAAGTGCAAGTACTCTGTTAGGGTCAGAAGAAAAAGCAAATTTTGGTTGGTAGTCAGCTTTCTGATTCGTCTAAATCCGTAGCAGTCATTTCAACATGATTATTTCATCCAATCATCGAATTTGATAGACTAATATTTCATCTTAAGCCTAACTGGCACTGCCAACACTATACACACACGGGGCTTAGATTTAAAAAAGAGAAGCCTCCTCAGGTTTTGGTTTTCGTTAATGCCATGCCAGATGAGATAGCTACCCCCGCTCTCTATAAATAGTGATCTCGACGGAATAAAAGGAAAAGGTCTATCCTTAGCCAACTCAGTTTCTATAGTATTAGCCACGGCAGGCTATACTCAAACGGTTCTTCCCCGGATGTCCATGAACTGCGGGAGAGCAATGGCAATAAGGGGATGCAGCCCTTAACCCCAGATTAAATATCCCTCTCCTCTATGAAGAAAGTGGGTGAAATGGCTCCTGTTGATCCGGTCGGGCTCTAAATCCAGTGTATCGAGCAGAAAGTAGATTCTAGCCGTAGCTAATGTCCAAGAAAGGTCGATCGATGACAACTGGTTCAAAAACTCAACAGAATGCTTAGAAAGTTCAAGAGCATGCTTATAAAGTTCAATGAAAATCGTGGTGTTCGATTTTTTTGAAGGAAACAAAAAATGCAAAAGAAAGATTTATGAGAAAAAAACATGTTGATACCAAAGCATGATTCACCCCTTAGCCTTGTAAAAAATATAAACATAAACATAAGCCCTTTTTAATAAGGTTGAAGGGTGATGAGAAACTCAAAAAGACTAACGATAGTAAATGTACTGAATCTGGAAAGGGAAAATGAAAAAGATATATTATTAAAATAAAACAAAATATATATAAATCATAAAAATAAAACAAAGTTGTAGAAATTAGAATATTAAGTATTAGTGGTAAATGGAATAAATAGAAAAAAGTTTGGAGAAGGAAAGAGCCCTTATGCGGTTCTAAGCGTGAGATGTAAAGGCAGGGTGAGAAATTGGACGATTTTTGGCCACCGCATAAAGTAAATATCAGCAAAGTGTGTTATACACTGTTGAGAGCAGAATGGATGGTTGTTGACACCTGCATAAGACTCGACCTGCTACGGGTTAAGAAGTGCACTTCTCATTTACGGCACTCCATTAGAGCATTTTGTTACCTTTATCGTTAGAGGTAACGATAAAGATTGAGTGCACTTCTCATTCGTGCACTCAATCTTTATCGTTACCTTTTTAGGAAACTATAGTATGACCTGCTAGGGTTAAGAAGTGCACTTCTCATTTACGGCACTGGTCATGCAGCCTCCAGTAGAGAATTCAGATCTAACTTCGTCTGACTGGTCTGGCTGTAAGTCCGTGTGAACCAGCTAGCCAATGGTGGTTAACAGAGCTCGCCAATGGTGGTTAACCAGCTAGCCAATGGTGGAAACAGGGAATTGACCTTCTGACTCCTACCTATGCTTTCGACCTAAGGATTGTTATTCCCCAGTTAGATCGGTGCTCAATTCATAGTAAGTAACGAAGGAAGTCTTCGAAACCCAGTACTGCATACGGAGAGAGGTCTATAGGCTATTCGTCTATCTTAATGAATACAAAGGGCTTGGTCTAGATCTGGCTGTGTAGGGTCTTGCCGTGTATGATCTAGATCTCGCTGTGTAGGGTCTTGCCGTGTAAGGTTTTTGGCGGTGCCTCAGGGTAATGTTTATTCTTAGTGGTGCCTTCCTTCTCAATCTACCCACGGCGTGAGAAGCTAGTGGGAGTGGTTGTGCTATGCAGGCTAACCTAGTAGGTGTGCTAGGAAAACTAATCTAGCTCTGATAAAGATCATTTAAATTATTCAGAGACCCCAAAGCTTAAATCCTTATAAAAATGGTTGATGCAGAATGTTTAAATTAATTGAAAAGAGAGTTAAACCACCATACCTGGAATTGGATTTGTGATTCCCATTAATGATTTAATTTCCTTAGCCAATCTCAAAACGGCCTCAACTACCTGTAAATTCAAAGATTTCTTAGTAACATTAGCTGCCTCTGAAGGAATATTTTACAACCAATGAAAATACAGCTGCAATGAAATAGAGTTTCATACACAGAATATGAATGATAATTCGAAAATACAGCTGCAATGAAATAGGGTTTCATACACAAAATATGAATGAAAATTAGATACCTCTCATGTATACCATATTACTGAAAGAATACCATATTGCTGAAAGAGGATTATTCAATCATCTCTATGACTACAGAAATTGCAAACCCTCCTCCTCTATCTACCCAGACAGACATGACTGACCGACTCACACAGACACCAACCCATACCCACACTCAGAACACAGACCACAGACTTACTGACTCAGATTCAGACTCAACCACACAGCCAAGCACAGAGATGCCAATCTGAACCTGGATAGAAAGAGGAGGAAGAGAATGCTGTAAACTGAGCTTCAAAAGGCATATATATATATACCAAATTTGTTCAACGGCTATATATTGGAGCGTTTGCCTCTCATCTAGAACAGTCCACCGTCCACTGGATTTATGTATATCGGGCGTGGTTTGAACCTTTGATCAGCAAGTGGCATGGTGGGATTGTAATATGCTGCTTACTTGTGAGAGAATATAATCTGACAAACCCGCGCCCACTAATTGGCATCAACGCGCCCACTACTCGGCATCAACGTTCAAACCAGCGCAATATAATATGACAAAACCGCGCGCATTAATTGGCATCAACGTTCAAACCCGCGCCCACTACGTGGTAATTATATGGTTACAAACTTAGTTGATAATTTATGCTTACTCCAGTATAGTTTAATTTCATTTACATAGGTGTATTCGTGAAGGAACCGGATAAAATGTAGTGACTGGTGTTAAGTAAAATATCTAAATAATGATGGAAGAATACACTGCTCAATTATAGCCTAAGGAATTGTGGAAGAGTACACTAGGCTTTTTAGAACGATTAAATCGTTCCATAACTAGAGCATAGTTTAGTTTTTCATAACAAAGTGTGTCCTGGTCCTTTTGGAAACACCATGGGTTTATCTGGATAGTTGGAGCAAGCATTGGAGAGAAAAATGCTTAAAACTAGAAAAGTCAGCCAAAGAGCAATTTCAATAACTAAATAAAAATATAATATCAAAATATTTGGTTAAACATAATTGTTAATCTTTTGATTCAATTTTTTTTAATGAATCAAGAGTATATGTGTTTATGTCCAGTACATGGTAAGATATATAATTTATATATTTTTGATTAATTAAAACAACTGATTTTAATTTAATATAAACTATTTTTTAAATATTATAATAATTTTGTTTTGTTTACAATTTAGTGTAAAGCTCTTAGTGTGCTTCCCACATATGATTGTATAAAATAATTATTTGCCACAAATTAATAATGTAAATCAATTTGAAAATCGCATAAATTATCAAATTAAACAATTTTATTTTAATTTTTTAAATAAAATAAAAAATAATTTATTTTTTTTCAATAATTTTTTAATATAAAAATATTTTAACTTTAAATATTTTTTTATATTATCAATATAATTTTATAGAGATTTAAAAAGTTAAATATTATATATATATATATATATATATATATTACTATTTTTTCTCTTTTTTTAATTTTAATTGTTGGTGTTTTTTTATTTTATCAATTTATTTAGATTGTAGATGGCCTTAATTATTGTGGTTGCAATCTAAATTTCACTCCTACCAATATTTCACTTTAAGCTTTTTCCGTAAATAAAAATTGAAAATTTAGGCATTTTTTTTCAAGATAAATAAATAAATAAATTTTGAATTGAAAAAATTAAATTGAAAAAAATATGAAAATAAGAAAAAAAATAATATAATATAACTTATTAAATTGAAAATTTAAGCAATTTTTTTTCAAGATAAATAAATAAATAAATATTGAATTGAAAAATTAAATTAAAAAATAACATGAAAATAAGAAAAAAATAATATAATATAACTTATTTTACTTTAATTTTGATATGATCATTTTAGAAATTTAAAAGAGAACATAAATTATTGTAATTATATCATATTACTTCTCTTTCTATGTATACAACTTTGTTATTAAATGAGTAGAGAAATAGATTTGGTGAAAACATATTTTATGCAAAAATTTATAGGAGAAACAAAATTTGTAACTTAACAATTTGAGATGAAAATAGATGTTATTAAAGAGTATTTTTAAATTTAACATTAATTAAAATGGAGATTAATGCTTAAGTTATTTTTCAAAAGATTTTCTATATAAGTTTACCCTATAGATGTTATATTAAAACAAAAAATAAATTTAAACAAAAACTCGCGACGCTCTTCCAATCGGTCAAGTCCTCCTCAGGGGATTGGTTATCACAAACACCATAGAGGAAATGAAAGTACGTAGTCTCTCACCATTTCGTGTGATTAAGGCTATTGGTCGATCGGCTGGTATAAAGCAAATGCTAGTACTCTATTAGGGTCGTAAAGAAAAAAATAATCATTTGATAGTACGTAATCCCTCACCATTTCACGTGATTAAGAAAACAAAAAATATTTTTGGTAGTACATAATCTCTCACCATTTCGAGGCTTCTCCACAAGCTTTCTGCCGCTCACGGCAGCCTTGGCCTTGCTAAGTTTCTCCTTTATCTTCTCAACACCACTTTATGTGAACCCGCATGAACCCATACACGAGCCTACTCCCCAAATTCACGCAACTAGCGGCCTATTCTCGCGGCTTCCTCGCCTTTTATGGCCTCGGCGTCCCTCAATGGTTTAGTGAATCCCTCGCGAACTTCTCGCTAACTTTCAAGAGTATGAGAAGATAAACGTTGTCTTAGCAAAGCAATTAACAATGCACGCAGTAACAATACTTAATGATGCGGAATAATGAACATTCTCTCTTTTATTGATATCGTAATGATATTACAATCGAGTTACGTGACTTATTTGGATTCAGTATCTCTTTATCGCAGATTGATCTGTAAATGGCATTTACCGGACTAATGCTACTCAATGAATGAGCGAGCGTATAAACGGAGACTTCCTAGCCAAATTACGGACATTGCCTCTGAGCATAAAACACACAAACATACGTACTCTATCTATAGAACCGGCCACTTTTAGGTTCTTGCCTATGCTCGAGCACACTAGAAATGTAGGCTTCTCAGCTCTCTAAGGACTTGAGTCAATTCTCCGTGATGCAAGCGTAGATCGCAAAATTTGCGCAGATGCAGAGCAGGGAGAAAAAAACTCGCACTCAAAAAAAACACACAAATGAAAAACTAACACTCCAAATGTCGATGCCTTCGAAATGAGCCTTACTCCTCCTTATATAGGATGGAAGAGGGTACAAACATTCCTGTAGAACCATCGGATTATTGACACTTGGAAGGTGGATCATCGTTTTCGGGTAACACTAACGTGACATCCGCATGGAGATCTAATCCTTCCAACATACATATGTGAAGGTGTGTGATTATTACAAAGTGGATACCTTTAAGTACAAGGCCCACGAGGAAACAGAATAATTATCTACAGAGAGGATACTTTTCAGACAGATGAAAAGCCCTCGAGAAAAGATATGTCACTTTTAACCCGTGACTGGGTATAATTACACAGGGAAAACTTTTGTTTTAGTGGGGCTCCCGAGAACCACTTGTACTGGCTGTTGCAGGCAGATCCAAGATTTGTGCATCAGGGTATCTGATCTTGCCATAGAATTCATCATCCCATGCCTTGGTGTATATGCACCGAACAATCATAGGCTTATTAAGGATGATTTGATGCTTAATCTTGGTCATTACCAACCATTGGTGGTGCATCTCCATATAGGACTTTAAAATAGGATTTCTCATTTTATGTTCAAGTTCTGAAATTTCTTTTACAGTCTGGCTTGGATAGTGGAAACATTCACCAACTGGGCTTTCAAGACAATCTGTGCATTGTCCATGAAAGTAGGCCTCATAATAATGTGGATCCATGCTGAAAGGACTAACACCATAATCATGCCACCAGTTATTTACCCAGGGTGCTGCTGCTTCTCTTGAATTTAACCATGTGTTGGTAAATTTTAATTTGGTATAGTGGGTTTCCTCACGTCCGTCTTTATTTAACAAATCCCACCATAGATCTTTATAACCTGCAAAATTACAAACAGTGTCAGGAAAGATAATACTAGGATCATTACCTGGCCATGTTTGAAATCTGCCACCAGTATATTGGCTAGGGTTCCTTGTCATGTTTATATGGTATGTCTTGTAGTAGAATCTCGTTCTATCTCCACCACCAGTACAGATGACAGAGATGTCGCAAAAGTCTTGGGAGAGTGACCTTTCAGCTTCATAAGAAGCTAACATGTTGTGTGAATACATCATGTCATGTATCCAACGACTTCCCTTGGGGTACACTCTTCTTTCTGGTACAAAGTGTTGTAGATCATTATGATTTTGAACGTTTGCATCTAGCACTTTGGTATTCCGGAGTTGCCAAGTTGGACTCCATTTTTCTGCATAGACCGGCCATGATTCCTTGTCTGATATATTTCTCAGTTGTTCTCTCTGATGAGCCTGGTCCCATTTTGTGATGATAACCATTACATGTGTTTCTTCTTCTTCAGGGTTATCAACTTGTTCTTGGTACTGGATATACTCTCTTCTAAGAAAGTCTGGCAAACAATTTTCTGAACCCTTTATATGCTCTACGTTAAAATCAAAATAGGAAAATAGCGCTTTCCATCTTGCAAACTTTGCATCTTCAGGATTCTTAATAGTCTTATTTATTACCTTTGCCAGGGCTTTAGCATCTTTTCTTAGCAAGAAATGTTTATTGGCCAAGTGAATCGAAAACTTACTGATACAGTTCCATGCTACTTTGACTTCTTTCTCTATTGGAGCGTAATTCTGTTCTGCTTTGCTCCAGACTCCAGAAACGAACTGTACCACCTGTTCTTGTTCTTTGGGACTATCTTCACTTGGTTTCTGCTTCAGTACACCTCCCCAACCAATGTTGCTTGCATCTGTTTCAACGACTTTGAATGCAGTATCATCAGCAACATAAAGAATAGGAAGATTACGAACCTTGGCTTTTATTTCTTTGACAGCCTGAGTATGTGCCTGTGTCCAAGGTTTCGGGTTATTTCTGAGTCTCTGGTTGAGTAGAGACCTATCAATGGCACAAGAAGGATAAAAATTTCTCACATAGTTTAAACAACCCAAAAATATTTGCAATTGAATTTTGTCCCGAATGACATCTGGAAACTTGTCTGCAAACTCAAGTGCATGGCTCTGTAGAGGAATTTGTCCATTTTCAATTGTGTGCCCTAAAAACTTGATCTTGGTTTGGCATAAATCCATCTTCTTTTTACTTAAAACCAAACCATTTCTTTGGACCAATTTCATGAATATTTTCAAATGTCTAAAGTGGTCCTGCAGATTCTTGGAAAAAATTAGCAGATCATCAATATAAGCAAGTAGCCATTCGGCATAGGGTCTGAAGATTGAATCCATTACCTTCTGAAACTTAGAAGGCACATGTTTTAAACCAAATGGCATCACATTCCATTCGTAATGCCTGCTGGAATGCTGAATGCAGTCTTCCATTTGTCATGCTCAACAATTGCTACCTACCAGAAGCCAGATTTTAGATCAAACTTGGAAAATATCTTAGCTCCAGATATCCTACCCATAAGATCTCCTTTATGAGGAATAGAATATGTGTTATCTGCTAAAACAGAGTTTAGAGGCTTGTATTTTATCACAAGTCTAGGAATACCCCTAATCTGTTCACTTCTTTTATTCACATAGAATCCATAGCAGTTCCAAGGGCTGCTGGATTCTCTTATCGGATTTCTCTATAGAAGATGATCAATTTCCTTTTGGCAGCGCTGTCTGTATTCTGCTGACATTGGGATAGCTCTGGATTTAAATGGTCTGCCCGTGTATCCTTCTTTGTAGGGCAGTTCTACACAATGTTGCTTACGATGCCAGAATGCATTAGGTTCTTCTGAGCAACATGTGCTCTCAAATTCTTTCTGTAGTTCAGAGATTTGTTTCTGAACTTTTGGAGAACTCAATTGATCTTCTATTCTGATTGAGGACTTATGGTCTTTGAGTTCTTCTAAACTATTTTCTACTTTGTGAAGTTCCTTCATTGCCTGAACCATGGTAGATACTCTGGACTTAGAGATATATGGGATTTCAATCCTTTCTCCAGAGACTATGATAAAATATCCTGCAGAATTGTCAGGAAATCTAAATGAACCATGGGCTCAACTGCTGCTAAAAATATATTTCCCAAAATACAATCTACTGGAATGTCAGAAACTGCAAATGAGAGCTTTACACATCTTGAATCAAAACAAACAGCAGCTTTAGAAACTTTAAATTCAAGATTTTTCTTTCCTAATCCCAAAACTTCTCTTTTTGATTTTATCCAATACCTTGAAGGGATTATCTTCTTGGAAATAATATTTATGTCTGCACCTAAGTCAATGAGTGCAGTGACATTGTAAACGTGACCTACAACACAGATATTTAGCTTGACGTGGTGTTGCTGATACTGGACTGCCAAAACTTGCATGTCACTGATTTTTCTGAAGCCAACTGAAGCATCAAATTTGCCTTCAGCAATTTTGACATCTGATTTGGGTGCAGAGTGTAGAGAATAATTTACATGTTTACCTGAAATAGATGTAGAGGAGTGTGACCCTTGTTGAACTTGCTGTTTCAGGACAGAAATCTCATTTTTCATGCCACAGATTTCTGTTTTAAGACTGTGTATCTCCCTACTCACCTCCCCCAAAGTGAGTCCACGAGCTTTTCTAGAAGAATGTTGGAGATACGATTTTGTATTGCGGTCATAAGAAGCTTCAACAAAATTAGGCTTCTTACCAGAGGAGCTACTGGATGGACCAGTACCATGCTACATGAAAGCTTTAACTAATGCAGCTTTTAGACCTCCTTCCTCAAGGCCATGTATTTGAGCAAAAACTTTCATTTCATCTTCATCATTTGTCTTGGCCATGAGGACCTTCAATTTACCAGAAAGTTCTTCTGGAAGAGAGTCATCGGAAGAGTAGTTTGATTCAGAGTCTAAACAATGACAATTTTCAGAATCAGAACATTGACAATACATGTGAACTTCTTCATCAGAAGAGGAAGAGGATGACTCAGCAGAGGACTGAACAGCATGTTGTTGGATAGAAAGATGCTGAGGGCGATTATGACAGTCGGCTGTCTTATGGAAGGAAGAATGACAATGAGAACATCTAGGTTCAGTCTTGACAGTAGTACTAGTAGATGGTTGTTTATTATTTTGAGATTTCTTACCCAGACCTCTTTTGGATTCTAAGGCTGTTGGACACATATTGGAAGTATGACCATGCTGACCACATAACCAACAGACTACCTCATTCCTTTTAGCAATCTTGGCATCCTTTGGACGGATGTCATGAGGCTGGTAATAATGAGTCTTAGGGGTATAACGATAATACCCTTTTCTTCCTTTACCCTTATGCTCTCTTCTGTCCTTTGGCTTTCTGAGCTCGCATCTTTTTCCAGAGCTCAGATGGTAAGTGGAGGCTCGATTTCGCTTCTAAGCCTTTCGAGCATGTCTCTTGGTCTTTCTGCGAGTGACCAATGGATCATCAATGGTAATGCCATATCTGCTATAGAAAGATTTAGTACCAGGAATGCTATTTAGTTTATCTATAGACTTTGTCATCTTTGAACTGGTACACAAAATAATCAAAACTTTAGTAATAATAGCATAAAAATCTCCCCAAAGATATACTTCAAGTGGCAAGGGGAATGCTTCTTGTAACTTCAGAATGTCTACCAGCTTGGATGGTAGAGCTGCGAGGTAAACTTGTTTCCATAGAACATGTTTTGGTTCTTTAACCAGAAATATCCTCTCAATCCAGTCTCTATGGAAATCTTCAAATTGATTTATATTCTTGCACTTCAGATTCATTAAAACCAACTCATTATTTTCTGTAAGTGCATAATCAGCTCCACAGAAATGTTCTTGGATAAGTGCAGTGAGTGCACCTATCATATTGTTCTGTGTAGTGCCATCATCATTAAATTTGATATCACCCTGTTCATCTTTGAGAACTTTTTGCTCCATCTTGGCAATCATTGCGGGGATGATTCCAATTCCCACCATCTTGCCAGTGTTCCAGTGAAACACTGAATGAGTGTTTTGCAAGCTTCCACTTCACTTTTACCTGCAACACACATAAGCTTATATTCCACAATCATTTGATCAAGCAATTGTCTAATCTGTGCTGCTGACAGACCATCTATATTCCACTCTTTATGATTTCCTTCATAAAAGGTTTCTCTTGGTGGAATTCTTCCAGCACCATATAAGTCAGGGGCAGCATGCCTTGTGAATTGTGGCTCTAAAGGCTCATAGATGGGGAAAGCATGTTTTTCAGAGTCTGATTCCTCTTGAAGAGAGGCTATGGTTATTCTTTCAGATATTTCTTCTATTTTTGATTCAGACTGCTGGGATGGCTTTATTACTTCCTTAGGGAAAAGCTGAGGGAACTTAGAGATTGGGCTGCTAAGTTCATGAGTGTGAATACTTTTTCCCTTTGTCAAAAATGAGGTCGGAATAGGTTTTTCGACCTTCTTCAAACTCAATCTGTCCATTTTATCTGACAGATTAGAAACCATATGCCATGTAGAGATAGACTGCTCAACTATACAATTCTCTACATCATCAAAATTCTTAAAAGATTCTTGAGAAAAATTTCTAACTACTGATAAATCACACTGAACTGAATTCAAAACATTATGTACATCATTAATGGAAACTTGGACACTGTCAATCTGATCTTTTACCAGGGCAGTTTTAGCAACATTCTTTTCAAGTCCAGTGAGAGCAGTATTTGTCCAGTTTACTTGCTCACTGAATTTCTGCATTCTACTTTCAACTCTGATTGCTGCAGTATCTCTCTGAACCAGAGGATATGCATTTTCTAGATTCTGTCCTTCTCCTAGGACGATGCTTTTAAAAGGAGGATATGAAGTAGATGTTTCAATCTTACTGCCATCTAGGGCTTGCCAGGCATGTGAAGAAGAAGATGTAGAGTCAACCATCAAAACAACATCTGACTCCATTTTCTTTTTCCAAGAATAGAATGAAATCCAAACATTTTCTTCTTCCATATATGCTTTCCATTCATCTGCCATTTTTCTTTTCTCTTCACCTGGAAAGGTCACAGCAAAATCATCAGCCTGTGGATGGGTAAACAGATCCCAATTTATCATCTACTTCATCCACTGAGCAGGGATTTGGTGTTTAGGACAACCATCCATCAAAGTATAAAACTTGTGGATCTCAGGCACTGATGGTCTCTTACAACCTGGAGGCAAGTCTCTGAATCTACATTCAGGGATTAGATTTTCTGCTTGTTCAACATATCCAAGTCCATACTTGGGACTGTTTGTAGGTCTCATATTTGCAAAAATTGCTGTCAGCCTAGGGTCTTCATTTTCTAGTGTGGGCACTAGATGCATCATAAGAACATGGTCATCTTCATGTGGGAATGGAATATCTGAACATTTTGGATTAGGACAAGGGTTGGTTGAAGTAGACGGAGGGGCTTCACCAGTCCTAACATTATGGTTCTTATGAATGACCAAATAGGCTAAATCTTTTAGATTTACCTGCTGTCGACACTGAGGACATTCTACACCCAGGGGATGGAAATTTACAATCTGGGAAAACTCAAATAAAGCAACATGAGAACAATTTGAAACAATAGAAGAACAAATAGAATCTGTACATTCAGGAGCTATGTATCTGGGAGACTTTTTACATTCTGCTTCAATCCTACGTCTGTCAATGGTTGACCTTCTGGGAAAAGACAGAGTGGCTGTGGATTGGTTTTCTTTAATATTAGCAGAGGTGATTTTCTGTATAGCGAGAGGCTTTGGATTTGGAACAGTCCAGTGTTCAGGGAAAGACAGATCTTCCCACTTGATGGCTTGATGTTCCACCTTTTGATTCTTAGGATCTGTCATTACGACGACACTGTTCTTAGACTCTCGGCTAGGGGCATGGAGGACTGCTGGAAACAAAGTAGTGGTGTGACAGAAACAACCTTTAAACTGAATGGCGATATTTTGTCTTTTCTTCCTCATATCAAATCATGAGGTTTGGATTTGAAGCTGTAAGATATCTGCCAATGTTTCATCAAAGGTATGCACAGAAAAATTTGGATAACAGTCAAACCACACTGGACCATTACACAATGGGGCAACTATTCCTCCAATCAAGGAATCTATATATCGGTTATGTGTTAGGTCTCTGACAGTTGCTAACACATAATATTCCACACCTTGGTGGACCATGGCTTGGATTCCCACCCTTATACAACCCAAATGCAAAAACTGTGTACCAAGCTTTCTGGCTTCAGCCTGGAGCTCCTTGGGATTCAATAAAGGAATTAACTGTACACGGTCAGAGTTTTCTTCAATAGAGCTTATTGACTCTTTGATGGTGATTCTGGTGGCGGCCTTAAGATGCCAGACACCCAGATCAGCATATACTTGTGAGGCAGAGATTTTGGGTAATACCCATTTGGCTTGAGGTTTTGTCTCCTCATACAAGTGCTCTGACTCATTAACAACTCTACTACTACTTGAATTAAACATATCTCTGAGAGGGTCTTGTGTGGCCCTATCCTTCTCTTCTAATTCTCTGAATGAAACTAATTTTTTCATTGAAGAGTCCATTTCAAAAACTTTCTTTACTTAATAAAAGAGAGATTTAAGTACTGACCTTTCTCGAACCAGCCGCGAACACCGACTTACTGGCTCTGATACCAATTTCTAGCAGAGGCTTCTCAACAAGCTTGCTTGCTGCTCACAGGTAGACTTGGCGTTGCTAAGTTTCTCCTTTATCTTCTCAACATACCAATTTCTAGCAGAGGCTTCTCAACAAGCTTGCTTGCTACTCACAGGCAGACTTGGCCTTGCTAAGTTTCTTTTTTATCTTCTCAACACCGCTTTATGTGAACCCAACGATGAACCCATACACGAACCTACTCCCAAATTCACGCAACTAGCGGCCTATTCTATGGCTTCCCTGCGCCTTTTATCACCTTGGCGTCCCTCAATGGTTTGGCGAACCTCTGGCGAACTTCTGGCGAAATTTCAAGAGTATGAGAAGATAAACAGTGTCCTAACAGCTAAGAACAATGCATAGAGTAACAGTACTTAATGATGCGGAACAAAGAACATTCTCTCTTTTATTGATCTCAGAATGATATTACAATCAGATTACAGACTTTTGGACTCAGATCTCTTTATCAGAGATTGACTGTAAATGGCATTTACCGTACTTTATGCTACTCAATGAATGAGCGAGCGATATCGGAGGCTTCCTGGCCAAATTACAGACTCTGTCTCAGAGCATAAAACACACAAACATATAGATACAGACTCGATCTATAGAACTGGCCACTTTAGGTTCTTGCCTATGCCGAGAACATAGACATGCAGGCTTCTCAGTTCTCTAAGGAATGTGAGTCAGTTCTCCATGATGCAAGCAGATTGCAAAAATTTGCGCAGATGCAGAGTAGGGAGCAATAACTCAGACTCAAAACACCCAAATGCAATACTAAAATTCCAAATGCCGATGCCTTCCGATTGAGCCTTACTCCTCCTTATATAGGATGGAAGAGGGGACAAACATTCCTGTAGAACCATCGGATTATTTACACTTGGAAGGTGGATCATCGTTTTCGAGTAACACTAACGTGACATCCGCACGGAGATCTAATCCTTCCGACATACATATGTGAAGGTGTGTGATTATTACAAAGTGGATACCTTTAAGTACAAGGCCCGTGAGAAAACAGAATAATTATCTACAGAGAGGATACTTTTCAGACAGATGAAAAGCCCTCGAGAAAAGCTCTGTCACTATTAATCTGTGACTAGGTATCATTACACAGGGAAAAATTTTGTTTTAGTGGGGCTCCCGAGAACCACTTGTACTGGCTGTTGGAGGCGGATCCAAGATTTGTGCATCAGGGTATCTGATCTTGCCATAGAATTCATCATCCCATGCCTTGGTGTATATGCGCCGAACAATCATAGGCTTATTAAGGATGATTTGATGCTTAATCTTGGTCATTACCAACCATTGGTGGTGCATCTCCATAGAGGACTTTAAAATAGGATTTCTCATTTTATGTTCAAGTTCTGAAATTTCTTTTACAGTCTGGCATGGATAGTGGAAACATTCGCCAACTGGGCTTTCAAGACAATCTGTGCATTGTCCATGAAATTAGGCCTCATAATAATGTGGATCCATGCTGAAAGGACTAACACCATAATCATACCACCAGTTATTTACCCACGGTGCTGATGCTTCTCTTGAATTTAACCATGTGTTGGTAAATTTTAATTTGGTATAGTGGGTTTCCTCACGTCCGTCTTTATTTAACAAATCCCACCATAGATCTTTATAACCTACAAAATTATAAACAGTGTCAGGAAAGATAATACTAGGATCATTACCTGGCCATGTTTGAAATCTGCCACCAGTATATTGGCCAGGTTTCCTTGTCCTGTTTATATGGTATGTCTTGTAGTAGACTCTCATTCTATCTCCACCACCAGTACAGATGACAGAGATGTCGCAAAAGTCTTGGGAGAGTGACCTTTCAGCTTCATAAGAAGCTAACATGTTGTGTGAATACATCATGTCATGTATCCAATGACTTCCCTTGGGGTACACTCTTCTTTCTAGTACAAAGTGTTGTAGATCATTATGATTTTGAACGTTTGCATCTAGCACTTTGGTATTCCGGAGTTGCCAAGTTGGACTCCATTTTTCTGCATAGACTGGCCATGATTCTTTGTCTGATATATGTCTCAGTTGTTCTCTTTGATGAGCCAAGTCCCATTCTGTGATGATAAACATTACATGTGTTTCTTCTTCTTCAGGGTTATCAACTTGTTCTTGGTGCTGGATATACTCTCTCCTAAGAAAGTCTGGCAAACAATTTTCTGAACCCTTTATATGCTCTACTTAAAAATCAAAATAGGCAAACAGCGCTTGCCATCTTGCAAACTTTGCATCTTCAGGATTCTTAATGGTCTTAGTTATTACCTTTGCCAGGGATTTATCATATTTTCTTAGCAAGAAATGTTTATTGGCCAAGTGAATCGAAAACTTACTGATACAGTTCCATGCTACTTTGACTTCTTTCTCTATTGGAGCGTAATTCTGTTCTGCTTTGCTCCAGACTCCAGAAACGAACTGTACCACCTGTTCTTGTTCTTTGGGACTGTCTTCACTTGGTTTATGCTTCATTACACCTCCCCAACCAATGTTGCTTGCATCTGTTTCAACGACTTTGAATGCAGTATCATCAGCAACATAAAGAATAGGAAGATTACGAACCTTGGCTTTTATTTCTTTGACAACCTGAGTATGTGCCTGTGTCCAAGGTTTCGGGTTCTTTCTGAGTCTCTGGTTGAGCAGAGACCTGTCAATGGCACAAGAAGGATAAAAATTTCTCATATAGTTTAAACAACCCAAAAATCTCTGCAATTGAGTTTTGTCCAGAATGACATCTGGAAACTTGTCTGCAAACTCAAGTGCATGGCTCTGTAGAGCAATTTTTCCATGTGGATGGGTAAATAGATCCCAATTTATCATCTGCTTCATCCACTGAGCAGGGATCTGGTGTTTAGGACAACCATCCATCAAAGTATAAAACTTGTGGATCTCAGGCACTGATGGTCTCTTACAACCTGGAGGTAAGTCTCTGAATCTACATTCAGGGATCAGCTTTTCTGCTTGTTCAACATATCCAAGTCCATACTTGGGACTGTTTGCAGGTCTCATATTTGCAAAAATTGTTGTCAGCCTAGGGTCTTCATTTTCTAGTGTGGACACTAGATGCATCATAAGAACATGGTCATCTTCATGTGGGAATGGAATATCTGAACATTTTGGATAAGGACAAGGGTTGGTTGAAGTAGAAGGAGGGGCTTCACCAGTCCTAACATTATGGTTCTTATGAATGACCAAATAGGCTAAATCTTTTAGATTTACCTGCTGTCGACACTGAGGACATTCTACACCCAGGGGCTAGAAATTTACAATCTGGGCAAACTCAAATAAAGCAACAAGAGAACAATTTGAAACAATAGAAGAACAACTAGAATATTTACATTCAAGAGCTATGTATCTGGGAGACTTTTTACATTCTACTCCAATCCTACGTCTGTCAATGGTTGACCTTCTGGGAAAAGACAGAGTGGTTGTGGATTGGTCTTCTTTAATATTAGCAGAGGTGATTTCCTGTATAGCGAGAGGCTTTGGATTTGGAACAGTGCAATGTTCAGGGAAAGACAGATCTTCCCACTTGATGGCTTGATGTTCCACCTTTTGATTCTTAGGATCTGTCATTACGACGACACTGGTCTTAGACTCTCGGCTAGGGGCATGGAGGACTGCTGGAAACAAAGTAGTGGTGTGACAGAAACAACCTTTAAACTGAATGGCGATATTTTGTCTTTTCTTCCTCATATCAAATCCTGAGGTTTGGATTTGAGGCTGTAAGATATTTGCCAATGTTTCATCAAAGGTATGCACAGAAAAATTTGGATAACAGTTAAACCACACTGGACCATTAGACAATGGGGCAACTATTCCTCCAATCAGGGAGTCTATATATCGGTTATGTGTTAGGTCTCTGACATGCTAACACATAAGATTCCACACCTTGGTGGACCATGGCTTGGATTCCCACCCTTATACAACCCAGATGCAAAAACTGTGTACCAAGCTTTCTGGCTTCAGCCTGGAGCTCCTTGGGATTCAATAAAGGAATTAACCGTACACGGTCAGAGTTTTCTTCAATAGAGCTTATTGACTCTTTGATGGTGATTCTGGTGGCGGCCTTAAGATGCCAGACACCTAGATCAACATATACTTGTGAGGCAGAGATTTTGGGTAATACCCATTTGGCTTGAGGTTCTGTCTCCTCATACAAGTGCTCTAACTCATTAACAACTCTACTACTACTTGCATTAAAAATATCTTTGAGAGGGTCTTGTGTGGCCCTATCCTTCTCTTCTAATTCTCTGAATGAAACTAATTTGTTCATTGAAGAGTCCATTTCAAAAACTTTCTTTACTTAATAAAAGAGAGATTTAAGTACTAACCTTTCTCGAACCAGTCGTGAACACCGACTTACTGGCTCTGATACCAATTTCTAGCAGAGGCTTCTCAACAATCTTGCTTGCTGCTCACAGGCAGACTTGGCCTTGCTAAGTTTCTCCTTTATCTTCTCAACATCACTTTATGTGAACCCAGCGATGAACCCATGCACGAACCTACTCCCAAATTCACGCAACTAGCGGCCTATTCTGCGGCTTCCCTGCGCCTTTTACGGCCTTGTCGTCCCTCAATGGTTTGGCGAACCTCTAGCAAACTTCTGGCGAAATTTCAAGAGTATGAGAAGATAAACAATGTCCTAACAGCTAATAACAATGCACAGAGTAACAGTACTTAATGATGCGGAACAATGAACATTCTCTCTTTTATTGATCTCAGAATGATATTACAATCAGATTACAGACTTTTGGACTCAGATCTCTTTATTAGATATTGACTGTAAATGGCATTTACCAGACTTTATGCTACTCAATGAATGAGCGAGCGATACCGGAGGCTTCCTGGCCAAATTACAGACTCTGTCTCAGAGCATAAAACACACAAAGATATAGATACAGACTCGATCTATAGAACTAGCCACTTTAGGTTCTTGCCTATGCCAAGCACATAGACACATAGGCTTCTCAGTTCTCTAAGGACTGTGAGTCAGTTCTCCGTGATGCAAGCAGATCGCAAAAATTGGCGCAGATGCAAAGCAGGGAGCAATAACTCAGACTCAAAACACCCAAACGCAATACTAAAACTCCAAATGCCGATGCCCTCGAATGAGCCTTACTCCTCCTTATATAGGATGGAAGAGGGGACAAAAAATCCTGTAGAACCATCGGATTATTTACACTTGGAAGGTGGATCATCGTTTTCGAGTAACACTAACGTGACATCCGCACGGAGATCTAATCCTTCCGACATACATATGTGAAGGTGTGTGATTATTACACAGTGGATACCTTTAAGTACAAGGCCCACGAGGAAATAGAATAATTATCTACAGAGAGGATACTTTTCGGACATATGAAAAGCCCTCGAGAAAAGCTCTGTCATTGTTAACCCGTGACTGGGTATCATTACATAGGGAAAACTTTTGTTTTAGTGGGGCTCCCGAGAACCACTTGTACTGGCTGTTGCAGGCAGATCTAAGATTTGTGCATCAGGGTATCTGATCTTTCCATAGAATTCATCATCCCATGCCTTGGTGTATATGCGCCGAACAATCATAGGCTTATTAAGGATGATTTGATGCTTAATCTTGGTCATTACCAACCATTGGTGGTGCATCTCCATATAGGACTTTAAAATAGGATTTCTCATTTTATGTTCAAGTTCTGAAATTTCTTTTACAGTCTGGCATGGATAGTGGAAACATTCGCCAACTAGGCTTTCAAGACAATCTGTGCATTGTCCATGAAATTAGGCCTCATAATAATGTGGATCCATGCTGAAAGGACTAACACCATAATCATACCACCAGTTATTTACCCACGGTGCTGTTGTTTCTCTTGAATTTAACCATGTGTTGGTAAATTTTAATTTGGTATAGTGGGTTTCCTCACGTCCGTCTTTATTTAACAAATCCCACCATAGATCTTTATAACCTGCAAAATTATTAACAGTGTCAGGAAAGATAATACTACGATCATTACCTGGCCATGTTTGAAATCTGCCACCAGTATATTGGCCAGGGTTCCTTGTCCTGTTTATATGGTATGTCTTGTAGTAGACTCTCGTTCTATCTCCACCGCCAGTACAGATGACAGAGATGTCGCAAAAGTATTGGGAGAGTGACCTTTCAGCTTCATAAGAAGCGAACATGTTGTGTGAATACATCATGTCATGTATCCAACGACTTCCCTTGGGGTACACTCTTCTTTCTGGTACAAAGTGCTGTAGATCATTATGATTTTGAACGTTTTCATCTAGCACTTTGGTATTCCGGAGTTGCCAAGTTGGACTCCATTTTTCTGCATAGACCGGCCATGATTCTTTGTCTGATATATGTCTCAACTGTTCTCTCTGATGAGCCTGGTCCCATTCTGTGATGATAACCATTACATGTGTTTCTTCTTCTTCAGGGTTATCAACTTGTTCTTGGTGCTGGATATACTCTCTGCTAAGAAAGTTTAGCAAACAATTTTCTGAACCCTTTATATGCTCTACTTTAAAATCAAGATAGGCAAACAGCGCTTGCCATCTTGCAAACTTTGCATCTTCAGGATTCTTAATGGTCTTAGTTATTACCTTTCCCAGGGCTTTAGCATCTGTTCTTAGTAGTTATATTTCCATAGATAATTATATTTTTATTCTTTTCTACCGGTTACATGTCGTTCTTGATTTTACTTCTACGCATCAAAATTATTTGTACATGACATAATATCTCTAACCATAATTTAATTCCAATATATTATTTTATTTAACTCATATTTTAGTTATACAATTGTCAATTTCGTTTTATTGTTTGTATTCATTTTAACTTGTAGATTGTATTAAATTTATCAACTCATAGTTCCAGGAATATAACATTAATTTAGGGAGATTTCTTGGTTGATCGGATAACGAAATAAAAAATTACTACAACACCCACTTGAGAAATCAACTCTAAATGGGTGAATTAGAACCAAAATTTCAGAATCCCGGTAAGAGAATTAATACGAATTTTGACTGTAGTAATTATAATGAGAAATAACTCCAAGATAAATATGTGAAAACAAGGTCAGTGAGACAGTGTGAAAATGAAGTAGCAGATGTAGAGAATCTTGATTGTTATAATTATGATCATCTTCGAGATAACCATGATTGTATTAATCATGAAGAAGAGGACATGAAAGCAATGGAACATCTTGTTGTTGAAATAGATACCTCCAAATCATTATTCCAACCATGGTTGGAGGATTGTATGAGTGATTATCGGTAAAATCGATTGGAGTTTGTTAAATTCATTAAAACAAACAAAGCTAATCATTAGTCTCCCTTTGCTTCCCTAAGTGAAATATTACAGCAAAAACAGTCTTCTTCCTCCCGCACTTTACTCGAACAGGAACCTTACATAACGAGAATTTTAATTCGACATACCTCGAGAGTTTAGTAGAGTTGAATGAGAGTTCATCCCTTCTCGTATATAATAGTAATAGATAATGAAAGAAAATAGTATACAGTCGGAGGAGATTAAGAAAATTTCTATGCACCATAGGCTGTTGACAGCGAATTTGTCTTTTATAAAAAGTAAGAAGAATACTGGAAACATTGAATCTACTCTGCCAATAAAATCATCCTTATTGGCGAGTTGTATATAATTTACAGATGATTTTATAAACTTTTGGTGTGTATGTTGCACATGGTTCTAGGGCTATCGAGATATTTTATATTCTAGCACGTCATTGTCCTCACTGTTATGTGGCCCTATAATTTTTAATCTGGTATCATGATAAGGTTATTGAGACGTTTTATATTTTGGATCTATGAATTGATAACGATCTAGCCAGAGAATAATTGTACAAATTTGCAAGAATTGAAAAAGAAAATTTGAATAGAGAATGAATTCGATTAATCAATATTCATTTGAAAATCAATACGTGTTGAAACTAAGTTAAGCTTTGTTGTACATGCAATAACTAAGTCTAATTAAAGATAACTGAATCTAAATGTGTTTTATGTTCTGTTAATGTGCACATCCGTGACATGCAAGCAATTGAGATAACTAACTAAATCCAAGTGCACACCACATGTAAACAACCGAGTTAACTAACTAAAGCCAAGTGCGCACCATATGTAAGCACTAGATTTAAATAATACTAACTAAGTGGACATCACATGCAAGAACTAGAGTTGAACTCAAACTAATTAAGGCTAATTAGGTGCATGTAAACCAACACCCTCCCTTAAGCATAACTTAGGTGAGTGTGATGCAAAATGAATGGGTCCCGACAACAAGGCCATTTTAGGTACCCATGTGCAATACATGAAAAAGAGAAAAGAGGGAAAACCCAATGGGAAGAAACCCCCCCTTAAAATATAATGCAAAGAGTACAGAAAAATAAATAAACAAATAAATTTGCTAGGCAAACATGTGCTTCACCCCTAAACGATCTTGTAGAAATTGATGTTTCTTTTGAGTGAATGTCTTGGTGAAGATGTTAATAGTCTTCTCAAAACTGGGACCATACTACAGATCAATGATCCCATCATCAGTCAGTTTTCTAATGAAGTGCATGCGGATCTCGATATGTTTGGTCCATTGTTGATCCAGGTGGATATTGGTGGCCACCCTCCTATTCCACTTAGGGTCCCACCATTTTCTTTTTAATTTTTTTAGTTTCCTTAATTATAGCACAGCTTACTATTTTTAGTAGTTTTTCAGGTCCTGATCTTCCGAAGCCCTTTTGATGGCCTAAACGACATTTTTTGGAAAACTCGGGAGAAACGTGGGTCCCTAGACCAATGTTTTTCACTCAAAATTTGTATTCCTCGGATAGATATTTCTAACGAGGAATGGTGCACATCAAACGAAGATCATATGCCAAAGTTACATCCCCGGGAAGTTGATTTACCAATTTACCCGAACGGGGCCCATAGTTTTGGCGCTTCATCTCCTAGAGTTAGGTTTTTGGATGTTTAGGATTTTCCATTGTTTCTAAGTAATAAATATGCCCTCGATCCTCATTGTAACATGGTTCAGAGGTTTGTAGAAACCACATCTCTTCTCGGAGATATGCTACCAATGCCCTAGCTAGTTTATTTCCATTATGTATGTAAGCAAAGTTTAGTTCTTTGATATTAATGAAATGAAGTGTTATTTCCGTTGCATTTTTGTATATATGGTTATATGTGTATTTTATTGCATTGCTGCATAAATCTAGATCAGTGGTATTAGAGCGATCTATTTTTTCTCGGTCCTTCTTTACATGTCCCTAACAAGGACAGGGAATAAGGAGTTAGGGATCAATCTAGTTGAACCTTTGCAAGATCAGCCTCGCAAACCCTGACAACCACCCATGGGGGACAAAAAGAAATATTATGGAGCAAGAGATCCTATCAAAATATTTCTTGAGGGGGCCCTCGAAAATTAAAGGAATGTGATGATGGATAACTTTTCCTAGATCCTTCAATGACTTCCCACCGACGACGCATCTGCATCCAATAGCCACTCTAGAGGCACGACTCTATTTAAGGTAAAAGTAAACTTTGAGATTCCCATATTTGAGAACCAAATAGATGCATATGTTGTAGATAGATGGTTGAATCTATTTAAAGTATATTTCTCATTTCATGACTTTACCAACCGGGAGAAGATTATATTTGCACTCCTCAAAGCTACCCCCCATCTCAAGGACTGGTGGGAAACCTACTATGAGAAAAAGGACAAGACAGAAACCTCTATTTTCTTGGTTGCACCCACTTGGAATTCTTTCCGAGATGCCATCAAGGAAAAATACTATCCCGTGGGGAGCTATGAGGATAATTACACACAATGGACCACGTTGTGGAAGAAAAGGGATCAATATGTGCATGAGCTGATGAATATGTTCCATACCCTGCACACAAAGTTGGGTATTAAAGATTTGGACAAACATTTGGTGCTACAGTATCGCAGTTGCCTACACAGATACATTCAGGAGGAAATGGAGTTCCTAGACATCTCCTTGCTTGGTACGACATACCAGTATGCTGCGAAGATTGAGCATAAATTCAAACAGAAGAAGCGAGAATTTGGATCTGTGAATCAAAAGCAAGGTAAAGGTGCCCTAAACTGCAAAACAAAGGAAAAAGCTAAGAAATGGAGGCCCAAGATAACCTGTCAAAGGCGCAAGCAAAGAATAACACCACAAAATAAAAAAAGGACACGGAAAACTTGTGTGAGTTCCGTAAGAGCTCCACTCACAACACAAGTGAGTGTCGGACGAAGTAGTCATTGGTGGCCGAGATGAGGGCTTCCGAATTAGAACCCAACAAGGGGAATGACAAAATGGAATCAGGTTATCGATGTAAAGCCCAACGTCGTTGTTGCCATTGTGAAGATCCAAAAGAAGGAACAAGAATATACATAGGAGGAGAAGTGTCTCTTCCACTCTCAGATGTGGTTAAAGGGTTCCCTGCTACAGTTCATTGTTGACAGTGGGAGCCAAAAGAGCCTCATTTCAGTAGAGGTTGTGAAGCGTTTGGGCTTGCCGACCACATCACACCCACAACCACACACCATCGGATGTCTTTACCAAGGAAGAGATCTCCGTGTTTTCCAGCATTTTTTCCTTCCCTACAACATCAAGCCCTTCGCAGATGAGGTATTATGTGACATTTCTCTTCTTGATGTTTATAATGTATTATTAGGCTAACTATACTTGTGGAAGCGACATGTTGTGTATGAGTCACGACCTCGCTCTGTTATTGTTACTTTGGGAAATAAGTTGTACAGGATACCAGAGGTACTACGAATTTCCATTATCTCTTTGGTTATTGCAAAACAATGAAGTAAGCTCATTTCCAAAACCGGGAAATTTTATTTCCCGATGATTCGTCCCCAGGGCAAGAAGAAGACTGTGGCCGTGACCTCCAAACAAATTTCCTTCACATGACAACAAAAAATGGAGAAGGTAATGGAGGAGTATGGGGACATCTTCACCTCACCCATAGGGGTGCCTCTGCACTGATAGGTCAAGCACCCCATTGATCTAACCCCACATGTGTCGCTACCCAATGGACCGATCTATCGGCACTATGTTCTGGAGAACAATGAAATCAAGAGGCAAATTCAGGAGCTACTACAGAAAGGTCACATCCGACCGACTTCATCACCCTGTGGGAGCTCAATCGTGTTGGTACAAAAGAAGGATGGGACTTGGAGACTCTGTATTGCATATCAGGAGTTTAACAAGATTATTGTTCATAATAGGTACCCAATCCCACGAATTGATGACCTTCTAGACCAACTAAAAGGGGAGAAATATTGGTATCATCAGGTACCAATCGAAACCTATGACGTGTGGAAGACTGCCTTCAAATCCAAGGAGGGCCTTTTTGAATGGCTAGTCATGCCTTTCGGATAGACGAATGCTCCCACAATCTTCATGAGGTTGATAAATTACATCTTGTAGCCATTCACCAACTCATTTTTAGTGGCGTACTTGGATGAAATTCTGATATTCAGCCAGACTTGGGAAGAGCACCTCTAGCACATCCAACAAATCCTCCAAACACTGTGGAAACACAAGTTGTGTGCCAATTTGGAGAGCTGCACTTTTGGCATGACTGAGGTTCAATATCTGGGATACATTATTGATGAAAGGGGGGTGCATGTGGATCCAACCAAGATCCAAGTCATTCGGGATTGGCCAACCCCAACCACCCTAACAGAGCTTCGCAGCTTTCTGGGTCTTACTAACCTCTCTTGTAGGTTCATGTTGGGATTCTCGCATATCACTTGGTCCTTGAGTCAAGTCACCAAGGGAGGACCGAAATAAAATTTATTTTGGTCGGAATCTCAATAGAAGTTGTTCGTATAATTGAAACACCACCTCGATTCTGCCCTAGTGCTCACATTCCCAAACTTTCAACAAACATTTGAGATCGAGACATATTCCTCTAACTATGCTATTGGGGAAGTTCTTACTCAACAGGGTCACCTAGTGGCATATCACAGTGAGACATTGTCTGGCACAGTCTGCAAGTCTCCCACTTATGATGAAGAAATGTATTTCAATGTGCAAGCTTGTCGACAATGGAAGCATTACATTTTGGGGAAGGAAACAATCATCCACATAGACCACCAACCCCTATATTTCATACAAACACAAGGGAATTTGTAGAATGATCTCCATTAAAAGTGGTCCACATATCTGCAATATTTTTATTTGAACATAAAATAGAAGAAGGGTAGCACCAATAATGTTGCAGAATACCTCAATCGACCACCAATCGTGGCACTAACCACCATTATCAACACCTGTGGGCACAAGAATTTTGATCGGCCTCTTATCTACAAGAGCGATTCATAATTCGACCACACATACAAGATAAGACAATAGTTCCAAATTTTCACCTCCAAGATGCACTACTATGTCATCTGGGACACCTTTGTGTTCCTTCAAGCCAACGTGCCAAGATGATTTTGGAAGCACACGACAGTAGATTCGCTAGGCAGTTCAAGGTCGAGAAAATAGTGGTAGTACTTTAGAATTATTTCTATTGGTCGAACCTTCGACAGGATGTCGGGAAGTACATTAGATCCTCCACTGCTTGCACCATTGCCAAACTGAACATCAAGAAGCAAGGCCTCTATACTCCGCTACCTACCCGTAGTCAACCTTGGGAATCCATCTCCATGGATTACATGTCAGGCCTTCCTTCTCATAAACATGTAAAGTATTGTGTTTTCGTGGTCGTCTACAGATTCTTGAAGATGGCCATTATGGCAGCCTAAAAGAAGAATATCATAGTAGAAGCCACTGCTAAACTCTTCTTTGAACAAGTGTGGGTGAAATTTGGGATCTCATAGTCTATCATCTTAGATCAGGACAGCAGGTTCCTTAACACATTTTGGAGTAGCCTCTGGTCAATGTTGGACACCAAGCTCACCAAGTCCACAGCTTTCCATCCCCAAACTAATGGCTAGGCATAGGTTGTCAACATGATGATTATACACATTTTGTGCACGTAAAGTTCAAAGCATCCATGCACATGGGATGAAAGCCTCCCCTATGTAAAAAAAAGTTATAACTGGTCTCTCCACAGCTCAACCGACCACAACCCCTTTATGGGGGGCTTCGGATTCCAGCCATTATCTTCCATTGATGTAGCCATGCCATTGTGGCTACTCACGCGGATTCGACTCATGTCCAGTCTGAAGAGAACAAAGAGAAAAACTTCATCGAGTGCATTCAACACATCCACCAAAAGGTTCATGACATATTGGATAGAGCCAATCCTAAGTACAAGCAACGACATGATCAACATCGCGTGCCACACAACTTCCAGGTGGGTGACAAAGTGTGGCTACATTTGCAGAAGGAGCGGCTCACTGGACCCCACCAAAAGCTTCTCACGCTCCGATATGGGTCATACACCATCACCAAAGTTGTAGGTAACAATTCCTTCGAGCTCATTATTCCACCATTCCTTGGTATGCACCCAACATTCAGTGTGGACTACCTTCAGACCTACTTCCCACCCCATTTGGACACCTCCGAGATTGCAGAACAACTCGCACCAAGAAATTTAAGCTCAGACTACATGGAATAGGCCATCACAGATTGTATCATGAACATTAAAATCAAGGACACTCACTAGCAGAAGATCCAAATGTGTCGAGTTGTTAAAGCTGGCGAACTCCTACACCAAGGAAAGTGGTTCACCAGGGACCAAGTTCAGCAGAAGTTTCCTCATCTCATGGAGGAACTCAACGCAATGGGGACCATTTATTCCTAAGGGGAGAGGAATGATTCAAGTGGATATTTCTAGCCACCCTCTTATTCTACTTGGGGCCCCACCATTATCTCTTTCAATTTTTCAGTTTCCTTAAGTATAGCATAGTTTACTATTTTTAGCAATTTTTTGGGTCCTGAATTTCCGGAGCCATTTTGGGGCCCTAAACAACATTTTTTGGACAAATCGACAACAAAATGGGTCTATGGATCAATTTTTTTCACCAGAAAGTTTTATTCCTTGAATATATATTTCTAACGAGGTATGGTGCACGTCAAACGAAGATCGTATGCCAAAGTTACGTCCTCGGAAAGTTGGTGTACCAATTTACCCAAACGAGGCCCATAGTTTTGATGCTTCATCTCCTACGGTTAGGTTTTTGGATTTTTATGGTTTTCCATTATTTCTCAATAATAAATAGGCCCTCGAGCCTCATTGTAACATAGTTCATAGCCCTGTAGCCACCACATCTCTTCTCAAAGATAAGCTACGAGCGCCCTAGCTAGTTTCTTTCCATTCTGTCTGTAAGAAAAGTTCAGTTCTTTGATATTAATGAAATGAAGTGTTATTTCTACTCCATATTTGTATTTATGGTTATATGTGTATTATTTTGTGTTCCTGCATAAATCCAGACCAATTTTTGTTTCACTGGATCTCTGCAAAACTTTAGTGTACTCTGATTATCACTTCATGTGAAAATCAGACAATGGAAACTAATACCAACCTCAGATAGGAAATGTTGTAGCCAAATGGTCTGAATAGTGGCATTGACTGTTCCTCTATGCTACACCTTTGTTGATGACAGAGTAATGGCAGCCTACTTCTTGCTTGACCAAGAAATTGGGATGGATCCTAAACTAAGTACATGATTGGAGGTGGACTTGCAAACAAGTTTGTTTCCAACCCAATATGAATCTATTTACCCAACGAGATCAAAATAAAAATTGGATGCATAATGAATCCCATAGGTGATTTTACCTTGGAAATATCGAAGGATGCACTTGTATTTTTCTAGTGTAACTCTTGTGGTTCCTACTTGTATCTATAAACTGCTCGTACGGCATATTAGAGATCAAGATTTGAATAGTTAAATAAATAAGACATCCCACAAGCTAACAGTACAATGTGCAATCATCCAATGGTATGTCTTTTCCATTCTAAATATTATCTTTGATAAGAAAGGTGTGGTTGTTGGCTTGCAGTCAGTCATGTGAAACCATGCCAAAATATCTCTAGCATACTTTGGATGAGAAATGGTAATGCCATAAACACTTTGATTGATCTCTAGTCCAAGGAAAGAAAATTAGCAAGCCCATATCTATCATATAAAATTGGTTATGCAGTGCAATTTTAAATTGAGCAATGGAAGAAGTTGAACTACCTATTATCAAAATATTATCTACATAAAGTAATATGATTGATAAGGATTCAAGTTTCTTCAACAACTAAATCTTGGAATGAGATTTGCAGCTTACAAAATTTTGAGATAACAAATAGGAATCAATATTTTCATACCATGCTCTAGGTGTATCCTTGAGGCTATAAAGAGACTTCTTTAGTTTTCATACCATGGATGAATGTAGGATGTATCCCTATGGCTGCTCCATGTAGATTTCCTCCTTAATATCATCTTGAATAAATACATTCTTGAAATCCATATGATGCAATTCCCATCCTCTTGTTGCTACAATAGAAAGAGCTAGCGGAAAGAAATCCATTTTTTCCATTGGATAAAATTTCTCATCATAGTCAACACCATGTACCTGTTGAAAACATTTTTCCACCAACTGTGTCATATATTGACTAACTTGGTCATCTGTTGCTTTCTTGTTCTGGGAAACCCACTTGCACTTGACGAGTTTATAATTGGAAGGTAGTGAAACTAGGTCCAAAGTTTGCTTCTTAATGAGAGAGTTGTATTCCTCATCCATAATTGCCCCACATTTAGGATACCTAGGTACTTCTGCATAAGTCTTTTGATTATATGCATGCATCATATAGTTTTGCATGGGCATGCATGGCTCCATAGCTAAGAGTTCTTATGGAAGTTCCTCAAACTGATGTATAAAGGCAGGATCATCTAAAATATCACTCGTGTTGTGCCATTTTCTTGTTGAAGTGGTTGAGAATATTCTAAACTGTAAGAGGAAGTATTATCTCGATGTTAAACAACTATTGGTCCAACTTGTCTCATAGGAAAAGACTCATCTAGATCATAATTATGATCTAAAGTATCATTTTCATACTCATCAACTAGTGGTGAAGCAAACTTTGTAACAGGTTCATCTTGTGCTGCATGCAAAGCATCTTATTCAAACTTGACACTCCTTTCGATAAATAGCTCTTCAGTATTGATATGAAGCAATATATACCCTTTTACTTAATCAAAATATCCAACAAACATGCATGCCTTACTCGAAAGCTCCAAATCCTTTCTCTTCTATGTAGGAATGTGGGCCCATGCTCGAGATCCAAAAATGTGGAAATGACTAACTTCATGTTGCATGTTAGTACAAGCCTCAAACATGTTTTTCCAATAACAAATTTTTGAGGAGACCTAATTTGGATGTACCAAGAACAATTTATATCTATTCTTCCTTTCAGCCACCCCATTTTGTTGTTGAGTGTAAGGAACTGTATGCTACAATTGTATGCCCATTTCATTACAAAGATTCAAGACATATTTGTTGACATATTCCTGCCCATGATCTATGTGGAGGATTTTGATGCATTTTCCACACCAATTTTTCGCATGCACTTTGAAAATATTTAGATGTTGAGAAAATTAAAACTTGAGTTTCAGGAAATGAACCCAAGTGAATCTTATTAATCATCTATAAATGACATCACATATCTTTCTTTTCTCATTTAAGGTAATGTAAATGGACCTATGATATCACTGTGTACAAGTTACATAGGTGAAGAGGCTCTTGATTCCCGCCCCTTCTTGAACTTTTCTTGTGGATGCTTTCCAAGAGCACATCCATTACAAACACCATTTGAAAATTCAGTGATCAAAAATCCTTTAACCATCCCTTACTTGCTAAGTTTCTGCACAAATTTCAAATTTAAGTGCCCAAATCAACCGTGCCAAATCTTACTTTCTTCATGTTCATGCATAAGTAGAAAAATAGAATATGACTAAGGAACAAAGTGAGAAAATGTATATAGAAGATATTGATCATTTACCTTTCGAGCTACAATATTCAAGTTGGTTTGCATATCATAAATGCTAACGAAATCTGGGGTAAATTCCACTTTCCTTCTCATGCCTCTTTGTGTCATTTGAGACACATAAATAATATTCATAGAAAGCCTAGGAATATGCAAGACATTCTCAAAACTTATATCTTCGAATTGTACTCCTCCTTGTCCATTTGATTAAAATGTAGAGTTTTTTCCCATGAGAATAGGAGGACCCTAGTATGCATATAGAGAAAAAAATATTCCTTTGAAGAAGCCATATGATGTGAAGCTCCTCAATTAATGATCCATTCTTGTGGTGTGGAATGAAGGGAAATCAAATCACGACCATTAACCCTTGTTTCTGATGTTTTTTCCTCCATCTTCTTCTGGGAACTTTCTGGAATGTGATGAACAAGGTTATAGTGATGAAGATTCTTTTCCATCAGATCAATAGTATTCTCCATGCCCGATGATTCAGGATGATAGTCTCTATTACAATAAGGACACTTTGATTTTCCTTTCTTTCCCTTCTTACCCTAGGAGCTGGAAGAGTCATCTAGAGGTTTCTAATTTCCTCCTTTTCTTGGATCTAGATCTCTTTCCTTTCCTTTTCCTTTCGATTGTTGATTTGGTTTCGAGTTGGACTTTCCTTATCATGAAAGGAAAGTGCATTTGAATTTGAAGATTTTAATGAACCCATATTGATGAACTTATTATGCTCATGAATGAGAGACTCAATAAATTCATCAAGTTTTGGAATTTTCCATTTATCTCCAGTTGGAATTCTAATGGTATGAAATGCACAAACAAAAATAGCATATTCAAGACCTTATTTAGACAAAATATAAATGATCAATTGACCTTCCTGCTTAGATTTATCGATCCTTCAATCCTGTAATTGTAGAAACAATGATTTGAATTTTGTAAAGAAATCCTAAATGTTCTCAAAGGTATTTGATATAAGGAATTTAGCTCATTTCGATAATATTAGCCCGAATCTCTTCGTGATTTCCAGATCAATTCTCCAATGTTGTACAAACTTCATTTGGATTCGTGCATGTGTCCACATGAAAACACAATGTTGGAGATATGCTAAACAATAGAAGGCCAAAAGCCTCATCCATCTCGTTGAGCATTTGGATTTTTCAATTGCGGAATTAGGTTCAACTTCCATATTCAGAACTATCTGATACAAGTCTTTGCCTCTGATGTGAAGAAAAATCCCCAACTTCCATTAGAAGTATTTATACGAAGTAAGAGTAGTTGAATATGAGAATTCCATTCTTTCTCCTTGTAGTTGTAGCAACAATTGCGAAAATTCTCCAATATTCTGATTTGCAAATCGAATCTTCGAACAATTTAAAAGTCTTGATCTTCAAACCTACAAAATATTGATCATGCACCTTCTCGAGGCCCCTATAGCTATGACACCATGTAAATTTATTAATTCACAGATAAGGATCTAGCTGAAGAATAGTTGCACATATTAGCAAAAATTGAAAAGGAAAATTTGAATAGAGAATGAATTAGATTACTCCATATTGATTTGAGAATCAATAAATAAAGAAACTAAGTTAATCTTGATTGTGTATGCAATAAATAAATCTAACTAAAGCTAAGTGTGCTTCATGTTATGTTAATGTGCACATGAACCACATGCAAGCATTAGAGTTAACTAACTAAATCCAAGTGCACAACACACGTAAGCACTCGAAATAACTAAATAAAGCCGAGTGCACACCACATGTAAGAACTATATTTAACTAACACAAACTAGATGCACATCACATGTAAGAACTAGAGTTGAACTAAAGCTAACTAAAACTAACTAAATTCATTTAAACCAGCACACACATCATTGTCCTCACTGCTATAGCACCTTATCATAAATTTATTAAATTGTTTATGTAACCTATTATCCATATAAATTTCTATTAAAATTTTAAAAAAAAATGTTAATTTTTGAATTTATATATTAATCTAGAGGAATAGGCCTAAAATAAGATTTTTCAATCAAAATTTATGCATTTAGGTCAAATAAATCAAACGTTAACCATAAAATTTTGTTATAAAAAATATGGGAAACTAGGCCAATTGAATAACACCTCAATACATTTCGGACAACGGAATCATTCATGGACTGTAATAGATGCTAAAACTTATGAAAAAAACAATTAAAATATAAATCCCACAAAAATTTATAAATTTAATTTATTTACACTATAATTTTGTTTTATAATACCGCTGAAATATTTGATTTGTAAATTATGGGTATTGTTGTGTTTAGATAGAGAAAAAGTTTATTTATTATTAAAATTTAGTTAGTTTTTATTGGGTTTGAGACTTTATCTATGTTGTAATCTAATTTTTGGGATTAAGAATTTTATATAAATAATATTGTAAAAGGAAAAATAAAATAAGTTGGAAAAAAATGGATATTGAAAGATGAAATTCAATAATCTCTCTTTTTTTATATAGTCGTATCTCTCCTTTTATATAGTTGTATTTTGTCTTAATGAAAATGTAACAAGTTCATTGGCTGAGAGTGTTACTACTGTACTGACATGATATCAAAATCAACGCTCAAAATTAGCTTTTGTGCCGTAACTTTTGTGAGTTTTCTTTCATATTCTATCCCTCTTTTAATTAGCTTTTGTGTTGTAACTCTTAGTTTTTGTTGGAATTAATGGAGAAAGCTAGACTTAGATGTTTTTTTTATGAGGATAGGATTGAGGCTTTAAGATTAGATTTCAGATCCTACTATCTAGGGAGTGGTTCAAACCACCCTTTTTGTGTGCAAGTCTATATGTATGAGGTTCTTCTGTATGAAGATATATTACATTGTTTGGAGTGCTTGGTCACTCTCTAGGTATCTCACCTCGAGAGCCATTTAATTAATAGAATTTCATTTTTTAACATGGTATAAGAGCTTCAAGTCGAAGTTGAGTGGAAATATGCTATGTGTAGGGATCTGAGTGCGTGAAGATTGAATTCCTTGTCTGCCCAAGGAGTATTGGAGTCTGTTGGATCATAATTGGAGTTTTTCAAAACTTGGCCCAGCGCGGCATCAGGGTGGCTGAGCCTATGTGGAGGCTATGAAGGTCGAACCTGGAGAGTTATTGGTGAAGGTTGTAGAAGGTTGTGACAAAGGTCATGGCAGGAGGTCGTGGCAGATGCTGTTTATGAAAACCTGCGGTGCTTTTTTATTGCATGTTCTACAGAATTCACACAGAACACGATTTCTTACTAGAAGCACCAAAAAGAATATGCTTGGTCTTAGGGGAACATGGCTGGTAGTGATTTCATTAAGCCTTTTTTTCTAGGGAATTATGAATTTATTTTCCATAATCTGGATGTTTGAACTCCAAGATGAGGCTTATAGTCTAATGATGACAATTAGTTATGAGGTAATGACCTTTTCATGTCTGCATGTTTTCCCATGCAGGAGACGCTAAGAAGAAACGCAATTCGAGATGGTGCTTCCATTTTCTTCTTTAGCTGGTTAGGTATTTTTTTTCTGTTCCTTACCATTCTCTTCCACATTCCTGCCATGCTGGTTCTCGCTTTCATGTAGGCCCACATGTGAGGAGAGGTTAGTTGATTGTCAGCCTTCTCCTTGCGGTATTTGGTACTGCATAGATTTTTCCTGCAATGTAAAACTTTAGGAATTTATACTATGTTGCTTTCTTACTGCGTGTTCACGCGGAACACAATTTTGATTATGATTTATCGTGGACTTTATTTGAAGAAACGATAGATGAAATACAAAAAAAAATTGAAATAACTTATATGGGTGACCATTTTAATGAGCTGCCTTTGAAAGTCATGGGTAAAATTGTGGGCCATAGGGAGCGGAACGTTGTTCTCTATGTCAAATGTTGCAGATCAAGAGTGGGTAGGAGAAGATCCATATCCAAACTTTATTTTGAGATTGGTGGGAGAGGAGAAGCATGCTACCTACCTAGATTGGACATCTACTATGTTTGATCATTTGTTGAGGCCATGGTGAATAGGGGACAGTGTGACAAGATCCAGTTTTGGGATCGAAATTGGAAGCATCTTGTGCTGTGTTTGATTGCTAGAGAATGTGCATATCAAGAGGCAATTTTCATCGAGAGGCTATATGAAACCTTGATCTTGAAGTTTGGTGTGAGTGCACTCAAGTTCAGGTTTCATTGGTGGCTTTTGCTTCATATTTGGCTATGTGGCATAGAAGCCACAGTCTGCACCACAAGGCTCTACAGTTGAAGAGCTGCCAAAGGGAGAAGTTTCCGCCTGCGTAGTAATGGGTTGTTGGAGATATTGAGAGGACCGATGTGAGTCAGAAAGAAATATGGAAGTGAAATAAGCTAGACTTTTCCAATATTTTTTTTTTAGCAATATTTGACACTGATGATCTCTTTTTCATGTGGCCATTTGAAGACATTTTTAGCATGGATAGTATTTTCAAGTCAGAAGAAATTTCAGAAAAACAATGTGATTCTTTTGATGACCATGAGAATAAAGAGGCACAATCTGCCTTGCAAGATTGTGAGATTGAAGACCCACTAGTCATTCTTCAGGAAGGATGTAAACACGAAGTTGATTAGAAGACTTGGCAGAAGAAGATAAATTTGGAAAGAACTCAAAATATGATGACCTCATGCATGTTCCTCAGTGTGCAGATGTTAGCAACAACAACAAGGAAGAAGCAAAAAAATTTGAAGACAACATGGATGATGTTGAGATGTTAGACATCGGAAGCATTGAGGAAAAATTCTCAACCCAAGCTTGCATCCTCTAAAGTGTTATCAATTACCAGCAATCAAGATATAAAGAATGATAGTCTGCAATCAAGATAGAGGAGGATAAGAGTTCAAGGATTTCGTCTTTGAGGAAGGAAACATAGATAGGATGTGAAAATCTATCACTACCTCATGGCGAGAAAATTAAATATGAAGCCTCTCAAGAAAGAAGACTAAAATGAAAACCTCTGTTAAATAGATTTTTTTATGTTTTTTCTCTAAGCCTGTTGAGACTAAGACCAGCAGGGATATGCTATTCTTACAGTACCCTTTCTCCATTAAGAGGGAGTGTTGGAATTAATGGAGAAATCTAGACTTAGATGTTTGTTGTGATGAGGCTAGGATTGAGACTCTAAGATTAGATCTTAGATCCTACTATCTAGGAAGTGGTTCAAACCACCTTCTTTGTGTGCAAGTATATACTTACCAGGTTCTTATGTATGAAGAAATAGTACATTGTGGAGAGTGCTTAAGCACTCTCCAAATATCTCACCTGAAAAGCCATTTAATTAATAGAATTTCGATTTTTAACAGTTTTCTGCCATATTCTATCCCTCTTTTCTCTACTTTATTCTATGTCTATTGAATGCTATACCAGCTTAATATTAATCACCTTGTCTTATCCCTGAATTCATCTCCTTATCTATCTGTTGTGTATGCTGGATGCTGACTGTGCGTTGAAGGTTGCTCTACTTTTGGTAAAGGATCATGAAATCCTTTAAATGGGTATGAAATCTGTCTGTTGAAATTCTTGAAGGCCGTGGTGGAAATGGTTGTGACTCAATGGTTGAAATCTCTGCCATGTTGAACGTTGGTCTAAACCCCTTTCCTGGTGAACTGTGCATGTTGTTGTGCATTAATGGCTGCCACGAATGGTATGTGTTGTTCCATGTTGCGGATTAACCATTTTTTAACATGAAATGTGCATGTTGCTGTGCATTAATGGCCACCGTGAATGGTATGTGTTGTCCATGTTGCGGATTAGCCATTTTTTAAGGTTGTATTATACGTCAAACAATTTTTAAGGATTGCGTTGAAGATTTCTTGAAAACCGTGTGTATTGATTGACATGGGTTGTGATGCATTTCATATACCAATTTTACTGCAGGGACCTCTCACACAGGTTTGCACTACAAACTGCTCAATAGGCAGACTGGCTCACTGAGTTTCTTCTTGCTCCTTTAAGAGACCCTATGTGAACCCATACACGAACCTACTATCACGTTCACACTTCTTTCGCCTCTCTTTGCGGCTTCCTTCGCCTTTTCTGGCCTACTCCGTGTCCCTCGGTGATTTCGCGAACTTCTGGCGAACTTTCGGCGATCAAAAAGGCAACAATACTACCTCAGTGGACATTCATAAAGCTCAAAGTTACAGTTCTTCTCATGCGGAACAAATACTTCTCTCTTTATTGATATTCAAAAATGATTTTACAATCAGATTACAGACTTATGGACTTCAGATCTCTTTCCAGAGATTGACTGCAGTGGCATTTACCAGATTTGCTACACAATAAATGAGCGAGCGATACTGGAGGCTATCTGGCCAGTTGCAGACTCTGTCTCAGAGAAAAAACACACAAGTTTTACAGACAGACTTAGTCTATCATCAGGCCACTTTAGGTTCTTGCCTATGCCGAGCACATAGACACGCAGGCTTCTCTGATCACCTAAGGACTTGAGTCTTAGCACCGTGATGCAAGCAGATCGAAAAACTTTGCGTAGATGCAGAGCAGGGAGCTTCAGCTTGACTCAGATTCAAACATAAATGACTCTAGACTCTAGACTCTCTGAATGCGAATGCCAAATAATGAGCGTTAACCCTCCTTATATAGGAAAAGAGGGGGGACAAACATTTGCTTGGTCCGTCGGATTAATGACACGTGGAGGAGAATCATGGCTTTCGAGTAACACTGAAGTGACATCCGTACCGAGATTCATCCATCCGACACTAACATGTGAAGTGTGTGTACATTATACTGTGGATACCTTTTCTGTACAAGGCCCACGAGGAAACATAATAATTATATACAGAGAGGATGCTTTTCGGACAAGTGAAAAGCCCTCGGGAAAAGAATTGTCACTATAAACCCGTGACTGGGTATCATTAGATTATGGATACTTTTGTTTTAGGAGAGCCCACTAGAACCGCTTGTACTGGTTTCAGCCTGATCAAGAATAGTAATTCCGGGAAACCTGAGTCTTGGATACAGATCATCGTCCCAAGCTTTAGTATAAATTCTTCTGACAATCATGGGTTTATTTAAAATGATCTGATGTTTTACTTTGGTTAGAACCAACCATTGTAATTTCCTTTTCTTGTAGCTATTTAATATTGGGTTTACAAGTTTGTACTCAAGTTGGCTCAAATCACGGACTGTTTGACATGGACTATGAAAACATTCTACCCAAGTGCTTTCTAGACAATCATTGCATTGGCTTTGAAAATATGATTCATAGTAGACTGGATCCATGCCATATGCGCTTAGTCCATAAAAAAACCATCAGTCACATGTCCAAGTGCATGCAAAATGGGACTGATTTATCGAATTGGGTCCAAATTTGAGCTTGGTATGGTGAGTCTCACCGCGCCCATCTTTATTCAACAGATCCCACCGAAGTTGCTTATATCCTGAAAAATTGTACATAGTGTTAGGAAAAATCAAGTCAAGATTGTTACCTGGCCATGTCTGGTACCTTCCTCAAGTATATTCTCAAGGCCACCTTGTGCAGTTGATTGTATAAGATTTATAGTAGATTCTTGTTCTGTCACTTCCACCAGTACAAATGACTGATAGATCACAAAAATCTTGTGAGAGGGATCTTTCTACTTCATAAGAGGCAGTTATACTTGTGGAATATATCATGTCATGTATCCACTTATTTCCTTTGGGGTAGACCCACCTTTCAGGTACAAGATGCATAATATCAGTATGGCTTTGTAGATTTGCATCAAGTACTTTTGTATTTCTGAGCTGTCGTGTAGGCCTCCATTTATCTTTGTACACAGCCCATGATTCATCATCTGAAACAGACCTGAGTGTCTCCTTTTTTGGTGGATGATCCCATTCTGTAATAATAACCATAACATAGTTATGATCTTCTTCTTGTTCCTGTTCTTGATGCGGGATGAATTCTCTGCTGAGAAAATCTGGCAGAGAATTATCAATTCCCTTAATATGCTCAACCTTAAAATCAAAATTAGCAAACAACGCTTGCCATCTTGCAAACTTAGCATCTTTAGGGTTCTTGATAGTTTTACTCAAAAATTTGTCTAAGGCCTTTGCATAAGTTCTGAGCAGAAAAAATTTGTTAGCTAGATGAATAGAGAACTTGTTGACACAGTTCCAAGCAGCCTTTACTTCTTGTTCTATTGTGAGTAATTTTTTTCCAGCTTTACTCCAAGTTCCAGAAGCATATTGCAAAACCTTTTCTTCATCTTTCATACTTTTTTCAGTAGGTCTCTGTTTGAGCACACCTCCCCAACCAATATTACTGGCATCTGATTCTACAATCTTGAAATATCCATCTTCTGCAACATGAAGAATGGGGAGCTTTCTTACCTTCGCCTTGATTTGTCTGATTGATTCTGTATGAGCTTTTGTCCAAGGCTTAGGATTTTTTCTGAGTCTCTGGTTTAGGAGAGACCTGTCAATTGCACAATTTGGATAAAAATCGCTTACATAATTTAAGCAACCCAAAAAACTTTGCAGTTGGGTTTTATCCAGAATAATGTCTGGAAATTTATCTGCAAATTCAATAGCATTATTTTGTAAAGCAATTAATCCATTTTCTATGGTATGCCCCAGAAATTTGATCTTAGTCTTACATAATTCCATCTTCTTCTTACTTAAGACTAAGCCATTTTTCTCCACTAATCTCATAAAAATCTTTAGATGTCTAAAATGGTCTTGAAGATTTTTAGAGAAGATTAGGAGATCATCGATGTATGCTAGAAGCCATTCTGCATAGGGTTTGAAAATAGATTCCATTACCTTTTGAAACTTAGAAGGTACGTGCTTCAATCCGAATGGCATCACATTCCATTCATAGTGGCCTCCAGGAATGCTGACCACAGTTTTCCACTTGTCTTTCTCGGCTATAGCCACTTTCCAGAAACCAGACTTCGGATCAAACTTAGAAAATATCTTGGCTCCTGCTATCCTTCCCAAGAGATCTCCTTTGTGTGGGATAGGATAAGTATCATCTGCAAGAACAGAATTAAGAAGTTTATAGTTAATGACTAACCTTGGGATGCCTCTTATCTGTTCACTTCTTTTATTCACATAGAAGCCATAGCAGTTCCAAGGACTGCTTGACTCCCTAATCAGTTGTCTTTGCAGTAGATGATTTATTTCTTCTTCACAAAGCTCTCGGTATTCTTTGTTCATTGGAATTGTTCTAGATTTGCATGGTCTGCCCATATATCCATCTTTGTAGGGCAGTTCAATACTATGCTGTTTCCAGTGCCAAAATGAATTTGGCTCTTCTCCACAACATTGTTCTTCAAACTGTTTCTGTAGTTCAGCAATTTGTTTCTGAACTACTGCAGAACTCAACTGGTCTTCAATTCTGATCAGGTTCTTGTGGTCTTTTAGTTCTGCAAGAATATCCTCTGCTTTTTTGAATTCTTGAATGGCTTGTACCATAGTGGATATTATCTACTTCGAAACATAAGGTAGCTCAATTCTTTTTCCTTTTCCATCAGAAGTAGGCATTGTAATAAAATACCCTGCCTTATTATTTTTGGTTCTCCATGAACCATGAGGCTCTACTGCTGCAAGGAAAAAATTTCCTAGGATGCAGTCAACAGGAATGTCAGCCACAGAAAATTGTGCTTTTAAACAGTGAGAATCAAAACAAACCATGGCTTTAGGAATCTCATATTCAAGGTTTTTGTCCCCCAACCCCACTATTTTTCTTTCTTCTTTAGCCCAAAACTTAGAGGGGACAACTTTCTTATCAAGGATGTTTACATCTGCACCTGAATCAATTAATGCAGTTACATTATAGGTCTTAGCATGCACCAAAATATTCACCTTGACATGATGGTGCTGGTATTGAATAGTAAGAACCTGCATTTCTCTAAATCCAAAAACAGGATCAACTTTTCCTTCAGCAATTTCAACCTTTGGTTGTTCAGGAGCAGAATATGAGGGAGTGCCATGAATAATATAATTAGTATTTCTGCCTGAAACAGGATGATTTTCTTCCTGTTTACCTTTTTCTAATCAGACACTTTGAATTTGAGGGCAGAAATTTCACCTTTCAGCAAGTGTATCTCCTTACTCACCTCCCCCAAAGTGAGTGCACGAACTTTGCTTTGCTGTTGTTGATGGAGATAACTGCATGTGTTCTGCTCATAAGAAGTATCCGAGAATAAGGACTTATTAGAGGGTTTTGCAGAGGGGGAAGAACCAGAAGAATTCTGCAGAAAAACATCAAGCAGGCAGTTATTCAAATCACCATCGTCCATGGCTCGGATATGGGAGAAAATCTTCATATCATCCTCAGCGGTTTGAGCCATGAAAACTTTAACTTTTCCTATAAATTCATCTGCAAGCTGATCATCAGAAGAAAAACCAGAATCTGATGAAGAACAATGTTCACATTGACAATTGTCAGAATCAGGACATTCACAATAAGCATGAACTTCTTCAATATCAGATTCAGAAGAAGAATATTCAGAATTAGAGACAGAAGAAGAGTCTTCTTGGGCTTGTTGGATTAACAAGCGGGGGCAGTCTTCTGTCTTGTGATAACTAGAGCCAAATTTCCTACATTTATCTTCAATCTTTACTTGTTGTTTACCTTTATATTTCTGTATGGATTTTTGTCCCAATCCTTTTTTGGATTCTTTAGCATCAGGACATAGATTTGCAGTATGTCTTGTCTTTCCACAAATCTAGCAAGTCATCTGCTGCATCCTTTTCAACTTAAGATCTTTAGGATGAATATTGTGTGGCTCGTAATAATGAGTCTTTGGGACATATTTGGATGAGCGTCCCTTAGCAGGCTTTCTGTAGATCTTGCGAGGCCTTTGAAGTGCAGACAATCTTTTGCTATGTCTGTGATAAGTATAAGGCTGATAACATCTTGAAGTCTTTTTGGCCCTTTTCTTGGTCTTGCGCCTTTTCACTAATGGATCATCAATTGTGATCCCATACTTGCTGCAAAAAGATTTAGTACCAGGAAATATATTCAGTTTATCAATAGATTTATTCATTTTAGAACTGGTACAAAGAGTAATCAATACTCTGGTTATTATGCTGTACATCTGACCCCATAAATATGTTTCCAGTGGCAACCGGAAAGCATATTTTAATTTTAGAATATCTACCAGCTTCGAAGGAAATGTTGCAAGGTAGACTTGCTTCCAGATAATGTACTTGGGATATTTAACCAGGAAGATTATTTGCATCCAATCTCTATGGAAATATTCATACTGGTTAATATTGCGACATTTCAGGTTCATCAGAATCATTTCATTTTAATCTGAAATGTTTGGGTCATCTCCACAGAATGTCTGCTGAATTAATGCTGTGAGAGCACCAATCATGTTATTCATGGCTTTGCCATCTTCATGAAAATGAACATCTCCATTTTCATCTTTTAACACCTCAGCTTCCATAGAAGATATGAGAGCAGGGGAAGACTCTAGCTCCAACCATCTGGCTAGAGTTCCTGTAAAACATGGAATGAGGGATTTACATGCCTCAACTTCAGATTTTCCATCTATGCACATCAACTTATACTCTGTGATCATCTGATCAATGACTTGTTTGATCTGGGTAGAGGATAAGTTATCCATGTTCCATTATTTATGACTCCGAGGATAGAAAGTTTCTCTTACAGGGATTTTTCCCAGGCCATTTAAATCAGGAGGAGAGTACCTGTTATATTGGGCTTCAAGGGGCTCATATACAGGTAAGACATGATCTTCAGATTCTGATTCATGGAACAAAGAGGCAATAGTCACTTTAAACTTTGGAGACTCTGGAGCAGATTCTTTGGGAAATAAGCTGGGAAATCTATCAACATTTTTCTGGATTTGTACAGCTTTCCCTTTGTGGAGAAATCCTGAGGGGATTGGCTTGTCTGATTTCTTTTCTTTCTCTTTCTGGGTTTTTTCAGACAAGTCAGTCACAAGTTGCCGAGTAGACATAGATTGGTCTATAATACAACTTTCTACTTCACCAATCTTCTGTAATGACTTCAAACAAAAATCTTTAACTACTGAACAATTGTATTGTATAGAATTCAATGCCTTATTTACATCATTCAAAGAAACTTGTAAAGGATCCATCTGATTCTTTACAACAGAAGCTTTAGCAACATTCTTCTCTAGTCCTGTGATGGCAGTATTAGTCCAGTTTATTTGTTCATTTACAGTATGGACACTCTTTTCAATTCCTACCAGGTTTTCCTTTTGCACTATGGGGTATGCATTAGCTGAATTTTGTCCTTCTCCCAGGACAATCCCTTTGAAAGGGGGATAGCTAGTGGATGTTTCTATGTTGCTACCATCAATTGATGTCCATGAATGACCCGTAGAAGATGTGGGTTAATTCATCAATACAACTTCTGACTCTTTGACCTTCTTCCATTAATCCAGAGATTGACTGTAGTGGCATTCACCATATTTGCTACTCAATAAATTAGTGAGCGATACTGGAGGCTATCTGGCCAGTTGCAGACTCTGTCTCAGAGAAAAAACACACAAGTTTTACAGACAGACTCAATCTATGATCAGGCCACTTTAGGTTCTTTCCCATGCCGAGCACATAGACACGCAGGCTTCTCTGATCACCTAAGGACTTAAGTCTTAGCACCGTGATGCAAGCAGGTTGCAAAACTTTGCACAGATGCAGAGCAGGGAGCTTCGGCTCGACTCAGATTCAACCAAAAATGACTCTAGACTCTAGACTCTCTGAATGCGAATGCCAAATAATGAGCCTTAACTCTCCTTATATAGGAAAAGAGAGGGGACAAACATTTGCTTGGTCCGTCGGATTAATGACACGTGGAGGAGAATCATGACTTTCGGGTAACACCGAAGTGACATCCGCACCGAGATTCATCCATCCGACACTAACATGTGAAGGGTGTGTACATTACACTATGGATACCTTTTCTGTACAAGGCCCACGAGGAAACGGAATAATTATATACAGAGAGGATGCTTTTCGGACAAGTGAAAATCCCTCGGAAAAAGACTTGTCACTGTAAACCTGTGACTGGGTATCATTACATTATGTATACTTTTGTTTTAGCAGAGCCCACTAGAACCACTTGTACTGGTTTCAGTCTGATCAAGAATAGTAATTCCGGGAAACCTGATTCTTCGATATAGATCATCGTCCCAAGATTTAGTATAAATTCTTCTGACAATCATGGGTTTATTTAAAATGATCCGATGTTTTACTTTGGTTAGAACCAACCATTGTAATTTCATTTTCTTGTAGCAATTTAATATTGGGTTTAAAAGTTTGCATTCAAGTTGGCTCAAATCACGGACTGTTTGACATGGACTATGAAAACATTCTCCCCAAGTGCTTTCTAGACAATCATTGCATTGGCTTTGAAAATATGATTCATAGTAGACTGGATCCATGCCATATGTGCTTAGTCCATAAACAAACCACCAGTCACATGTCTAGGGGCATGCATAGTGGGACTGATTTATACAAGTGGGTCCAAATCTGAGCTTGGTATGGTGAGTCTCACTGCGCCCATCTTTATTCAACAGATCCCACCAAAGTTGCTTATATCCTGCAAAATTGTACACAGTGTCAGGAAAAATCAAGTCAGGATTGTTACCTGGCCATGTCTGGTACCTTCCTCCAGTATATTCTCCAGGCCACCTTGTGCGGTTGATTGTATAATATTTATAGTAGATTCTTGTTCTGTCACTTCCACCAGTACAAATGACTGACAGATCACAAAAATCTTGTGAGAGGGATCTTTCTGCTTCATAAGAGGCAGTTATACTTGTGGAATATATCATGTCATGTATCCACTTATTTCCTTTGGGGTAGACCCACCTTTCAGGTACAAGATGCATAATATCAGTATGGCTTTGTAGATTTGCATCAAGTACTTTTGTATTTCGGAGCTGCCATGTGTTAGGTCTCTGTAATAAGCAAGATTGGAAAAAGTCCGATCATAGAGTTAACATCATTTCAACCAACTTTGGGATTCTAGGATCTAGCCCTCCTGAATCCGGAGAGGGATCTCTCCAATATGTACAAATATGGATTTGTCTTTGAAGTTTGGGGTAATGCATGTTAGGCTAGTTATGAAGACCAAGGGTTTGGTTTTTTTTTTGTATGGTTGAACATGATTGCTGTCTGAGGCGAAAAGATCTATATGCAAATAGGTTCAAAAGTGAGAAGTTGCAAGCAACAAGAGTAAGCTTTAGCTAAGATGAAAGATGATGGCAGGTTTCCAGTCCATTGGGCTATGGAGTCATAATAGGATTTAATTGGGACAGCAAGAGGCAAGATTGATCCATGGGGCAAGTCATCTATGTCTAAGGATCTCTTTGAAGGTTTGATTTATGGAATGGAATGGTACAATAAGAAGGGAAATAAACAGATGAAGAACAAAGAGCAGCCCAAGATCTGGTAAGTACTTTGAAACTAGCCAGCCTTTGACCAGGCACTTGAGAGAAAAATAGAAGCAAACTAGGATCTGGTAAGTACTTTGAAACTAGCCAGCCTTTGATATACTTCTGATAGAAAACATATAAAAAACAAAGGGAAACTTGAAGGCAACCTTTGGAGTAGAAACTAGCGGGTCGGGCTCACCACAAATCCTCTCCCAGCTCTTCTTTACTTGGTTACACCCAAGACGATCACAAAGATAACATAGAATGGCCTAAGATCTGATAAGTACTTTGAAACTAGTCAGCTTTTAACACATTCTAAGGGTAACAATCAGACAGTTGTGCAAACAAGTCTGGGACCAGGGCTAACCTTATCTTCCTTTCAGTTTATCTTCACACAACACATGCAGAAAGTAACATTCAAAAATAATATCCAGCTAAGACAATAAGACGAGGGAACATCAGCATTCCGATGCTTAGACTGAATTGAATCATTTCCAAACAAAACAGTCGAAAGAAAACATTTAAATAAAGGTTTCTCAGCTAGAGAAGGTTACTGATATACAGTAGATTCTAACCCTGTTTAAACTGTTCTTTACAACAGAAAATTGAACATAATGAAAACAGAAATAAAATAACAAGTTACAAGAAGAATAACATCACCGTCAACATAGATTAGGATCCCATAAATCAGCTTGTATTGATGCTCCAAACTAGTTACAATCTTCAAATCCAGTGTTTTAATTCATCTCTCTTCATAACCTAACCTATCTGTTACAAGCAGAGCTCCAAGAGCCAGTGAATTACTATTTACAAACAGAAGTCTTCAGCTCAATCACATTACAATGCTTCAGCAATTTATGTTAGCAACCAACCCACCACTCATCTTCTACTGAAGTATTTATAGAAGAATGAGGAGGTGATATCTGATAAAAGATCTCAAAATCAATTAATACAGGCATTAATGTCTTTTTGGCCTTTGAGGGGCTCATCGAAGAAACTGTACAGGTGTTTCGCTATATTAACTGATTCATACTTATGATTTTAGCTCAGTGGGAGCTTTGTTGACCTTTTGAGGATTTGTGTAATGCTAGGGTTACTCTGCTGACATCTTTTGAGTTAAATTATTTACGAAATTTGCCCTTAGGCGGTGCTGTGAGGCTGATATTTGATTCTGAGCAATAACTTCGACCCCTGATTGAATACTTTGAGGCACAGGTGGCGTTTTAGTCAGTGGGAGGAATCAATTTGCCTTCTTTGGTGACGGTGGAGGGTTTCCTGATGAAACACTTTAGGTTTTCCTTTAAATTGTGTTTTTAGATCGGTGATTAGGCGTTTGATAACTGTCTTAGCCTTAATCCCCATAAATCTGTCCACCTATGCTCTGTTCCAGTTCATTTTTAGTCTTCAACATCTGATACTCTTTCTCTGCATTGATCTTCATGGTTTTTCTGTTGTGGAGGGCTGCGCATGGCATATAAGGCATCAATGCCTAATAAAACATCAATGAAACGTGATATTTACCCCTACATATGATCTTCCTCAGAGGAAAATAAAAAAGGAGGGTCGTCACCCTTTGTTGCTGAACCTTCTCTGGAAATGGCGGAAAATACATTCAAACCTGCAAAAACACGAAAAAAATGTTATATAATCCTGCGTATTTGGTTTACTGCATTGAGGATTGTGCGGAGGAGCATGGACCATTGGATGGCATCATCCAACGGCCAGGATCAAATCTGGGCGATCGTGGAATGGGTGATCAGAGGATTAAATCGGAGCCGTCGATCTGCAGAGATTGACGGTCAAGATTGAATGGGGTGATCAATGGAGAAGGATGAATTTGAGCCGTCAATCGTGCAGTGATCGACGGTTGGGATCGAGAAACGGAAAGTCAGAGGAAAAATGTTGACCAGGCAACGGAACGGAGATTGATTTTCTGTCACGTGGGGGCCTGGCTAAACGGCGAGCAGGTTGGTTACCGGTCAAGCAGATCGGGGGATTGACAACCGTCAGATGGGAGGGGTTAGATCAGACGACGGAGGTGAATTCTGCTAGGCATCTCTGGTATGAACTTTAATGCGCGAAATGTTTCGGTCGCGCGGCGGTTTTGAAACAGTGTCGAGGACACGTGTCGGCCAGCATATGGAATCACTGGCCAACGGGAGAAAACCGGCTTTGCCTGAAAGGCAATGCAGAATGGAAACAAGCGGTACTTAGAAATCAGCGTGGGAAATGGGGGGGTCCACCGGGAGAGCGCTCCGCTCCATCCGATCTGCGGAGCAGATTGACAGCTGTGGTTAAAAACTGATTTGCACATGCAGATAAATCAAAAACATTATTAAACCCGATTTTTGATGTTTTGTAAAGGTTTTTTTTTTTTAATGTTTTGGGCGGAAAACTTAAAATGAAATGATAAGCACCCTTTGGTTTCGCGCACGGTTCTAGTGCTCGGGCTTATGGATGAAAAGGGTGAAGGGCTTAGCCCGTGGGGGCTAAAAACCTTAATACACAAAAATATGTATTTTCTATGGTTTTTCAATGATTTTCCAAAGGATTTAAGGTTCCGACAAGGTTAAAAAGTGGGTTTTTAACCTTAGGAAATGAAATTTATGAAGGGATAGGGGAAAACATATGGTTTTGTGGGGTATTCATGGGAAAAATTAAAATGGAAGATGGGGTTAGCTTGTAATAAAGGGAGGGGAAAAAGGGCAATGCAGCAGTTTTTTGACTTGGATTTTTGCAGGATATCAGAGGTTTTGAAGAGGGAAACAGCTGAAGATTAACCAGTAGTTATGGATTCATCAAAAAGACTTCAAGCACCAAAAATTTCAGGGCTGAATTTGTTTCTTGAAGGCTGCAAGAATCATTTAGCCACCAGCTGATATGATAGAAAAATATGGGTGGCTAACAGTGGCTCCACTTGGGGATGGTGCCTTCTTGAAGGCATCAAGAATTCAGACTTGATTTCTCTGGAATGTTGACCATGTGCCTCGTCCTTTGAATTTCTCTTGCTTTTCTCTGAAAAATAATACCAGTTATGAAAGAACAAATGGAATTCATCAATACAACTTCTACCTACCCAATCCTACTGATCTAACATTTTTTCTTCATCCGAGTGCACTTGGGTTGGCAAACTCTTTTCACAACATTTTATTATTTTGAAAGCATAAAAACTAATCTAATTCTACTGCTTATTTCTCCTTGAACTCAAATTAAACAGTTGAGCTCAAATATTTCTCTACCTAATCTACTGTCTGTTGGGATTAAACTATCCAACAGACTTTCATTCTCTAAATTCTAAAGCAGAAGTTTAAAAACAGCCAAGTCAAGATTAACCTATTTGGCTTGCTGTGGTCTATGGCACAAAAAAAAAGCTGCACATAGACATTATTTTGCAAGAAATTTAAATAAAAAATGGAAGGCTTGAGATCTGAAAGTTGAGCACTTCCTTCATCTTTTTCATAGCTTTGTTTTTGCTTTTTCTTTGAGCTCTTCTTGTTCAGATTTTGAGCTGATTAGAACCAGATTTACATTTTTCTTGACTCAGAAAATAAAACAGTTTTGAGTCATCATCTATTTGGAAACTTTGGTTCCGATTTTGAGTTTATTTGAACCTTCAATTTCTATCCTAATTTATCTACTAATAAGCCAAGATTGAACAGTTTGGCAAATCACATTTTCTACCCTATCAGCAATAAATTGAAAACTAGTTAGTCAAGATTAGGTTGTTTGACTAGCTAGAAGTGTGTTTTAGGAGTGGCATTTGAGCTTGCACACTTTCAGCATTTGTTTCTCTTTTTGGCATGGGGCTTTGCCTTTCTTGTTTTCATTTCTGCCCTCTTTTCTTTCTTTTCTCTTTTTTTGTATTTTTGATTTTTTGATAACTTTGAATGCAATGGTGGATGAGATATTTACAATGGAAAAAATACAAAAAGGCTTCAAAACAAAAATGGATCAAGAGAGGTAATGCTTAAGCATCCTGCCATTGACAGGACCCCCAAACAACTGTGCTCCATCCAACTCTTGTAAGTAAAAATAATTATTACCAACAGTTGAATGAATAGAGTAAGGGCCAAGCCATAGGTAATCAAATTTTCCATGCTTTCCCTTCTCTTCCCTCCTTGAGTCCCACTTCAAAACTTTGTCTCCAACATTAAAATTACTGGCCTTAGTTCTTTTGTCAAAAAGCTTTTTAAAGCTGTCTTGTTTGTGCAATGCTTTGTTATACACTTCCTCCCTGGTTTGCTAAAGATGAATGGTCTAATTTATTCTTCTGGTCATGTCACTTTCTTCAGTCTGCAACTCTTGAATTAACTTCATAACTGGTACACCAAGACTATTGGGAAAAATTGCATCTGTACCATACACCAGCTGAAAAGGTGACATACCAATAGATTTTTTCAAAGTCAATTTGTCAGCCCAAAGTGCATGAACCAGTTTTGTATGCCAAGAATTTTTGTTGTCTTCCAATAGTTTCTTGATTATGTTCACTAAGATTTTGTTTGAAGATTATGCAAGTCCATTACCTTGAGGGTAATAGGTTGTGGAATGCCCCAATGTTATCTGATATCTATGGCAGAACTCAACCATCCTCTTTGATCCAAATGCTGCTGCATTGTCGGTGATAATTTTGGTAGGACAGCCAAATCTGGAGAGAATGTTAGTCTCAATAAATTTTATGATAACTGAATCATTGGCCTGCCTACAAGGAATGGATTCTATCCACTTAGTGAAGTAGTCTGTGGCAGTAAGAATCCACCTATGCTGGGCAGAAGATGGTGGATGGATTTCTCCTATGAAGTCAAGTCCCCACTGTTGAAAAGGAGCTTCAACAGTGATTGGATGCAGAGGAAGGTGTAGCAGTTTTATTTTTCCCTCAAACAGTTGGCACTTATGGCAGGCAATGATCATCTAGTGTATATCATGAAAAAGAGTAGGCCAATAGAAACCAGCCCTCAAAATTTTGTTGGTTGTTGACTTCCAGTACAAATGACCCCCACACTCCCCTTCATGGAATTCCTACTTAACCTTCTCTGCATCAAACTCAGGCAAACATTTAAGCAATATACCACTAGCATTATTCCAATAAAGACTTTTATCTATAATGCAATAGTTTACTGCTTTCAGCTTCAAGAACCTTGCCTTTGTTTTTGTCAAACCAGGAGGTGTATTTAAATTAAGCAAGACATAAATAATATCAGCATACCAAGAAGAATTCATAAAATGGTTTTCAACAATGAGAGGTTAGAATTCTTCTTGGTCATCCAAAGCATTAATCATGTTAATATCAAGAACTTCACAATTTTATTCAGCCATTAATCTAGCTAGACCTTGGCCTTTGATGAGCCTAGTGAGTTTTATCTCTAAATCATATTCAAGAATAACAGCAATCCACTTACCTCTCTTACCATCTAGGTCCTATGTTAGAATGTCTTTAACAACTGAATTTGGGACAAAGGCAATGATGTGTGAGTGAAGGATGTATACTCTGAAGTCCTTCAAAGCTTTTACCAAGGCAAAAGCTTGTTTCTCCATAATGTTATACTTCAAAGGGGCATCCCTCAATGCCTTACTAAAGAATGCAATAGGTTTCTCTTTTCCTTGTGGATTTTTCTGTAAGAGGACAGCTGCAATGGTATGTTCTGATGCAAATGAGAAGATATAAAAATATTTTGAAAAATCAGGACTTATGAGAACCGGTGTTTTGGTTAATGCTTGTTTCACCAGCTCAAAGGATGTCTTTGCTTCCAAGGTCCATTTTATCCCTTGCTCCTTCTTCAACATGTTTGTGATATTCCTAAGGAGCTCAGCTAGGTTAGGGATGAACCTTCTCAAAAAGTTTATCTTTCCAATGAAATACTGCAACTCTTTTATGTTTCGGGGATGAGAGATTTGAAATATGGCCTCAATCCTCTTTGGATCTATCTTTATACCCTCTTCAGAAATAATGTGCCCAAGAAGTTTACCTTCTTGGAGACCAAAAAGCGTCTTCTTAGGGTTTAAGGATATTCCAAACTTTCTACATTTCTCGAAAAATTTCCTCAAATGTTCTAAGTGTTGTTCATCTGTTTTTTAAAAAACAGTGCCATCATCAAGATATATAATGATGAAGAAGCCCAGTTCTTCTAAGAATGCTATGTCCATGGCTCTCTGAAAAGTTGCTCCAGCATTCATTAGACCAAAAGGAATTTTCACATACATGAAAGTGCCCGAAGGTGTAGTAAAAGTTGTCTTTAATTGACCAGCAGGGTGAACTAAAACTTGATTGTACCCTGAATAGCCATCTAGCAAAGAAATTCTTTTAGACCCTACCACCCTTTGTAAAATATGATCCATCTTGGGTAAAGGGTAGTTGTCTTTCAATGAAGATTTTTTTAAGTCTCTAAACTCTATACAAAGTCTGATTTCTCCAGTCTTCTTCCTACCAGACACCAGATTAGATACCCACTCAGAATATCTAATAGGGACAATAATATCGGCATCATACATCTTCATGATTTCCTTCTTAACCAAAGGCAGTTGGACAGGGTTTATTCTGCACAGCTTCTGTTCGAATGGTTTTTGGTTTTCTTTAAGAGGGATTTTGTGCTGTATTATTTCGGTGTCATAGGACTTAAGATCTTCGTAACTCCATGCAAAAACATCAGAAAATTCTTTGAACAACTCTATGTATTTGAGTTTAATGTGAGCTGGCAAAGTTTTGGACAGTTTGACCATCTTCGGTTTTTTCTCACTGCCTATGTTGCATTCCTCCACCTCAGTCCCCACAGGTTCCAATTTTGGTTTCTTTTCCACATCGTTAGAATCAAACAACTCCTCTAAAGGTGTTAGACCACTTGGCAAACTTTCATCTTTGGAATGCAGAGTTTCTAATTCTTCTGTTTCTAATTTTGCACTCAATTCTGTTTCGTTTCTAAGTTTGCTAGTCTGAAGGTTAATGTTGACAAGCTCTGGAAAAGGCTCTTCCTCACCAAGAAAATTTTCTTCACTGCAATCTGTATCATAGTCTGAATCTGAACTATGCAGTTCAAACTCATTTCTGAATTGCATGAAGTCTTCTATTTGTTTATCTCCGTCAAACACCTGCCAGTATTTTTTATTATCAGGCACAGTTGGTCTAAATTTTATTTGAGGTGAACAATCATTGATCTGATATGGCATTAAACACGTCCTGGCTGCAAAGGCTAAATTGTGGGCTATAAGATTTCTTTTTCTCGGGACAAAAATTAGTTTGGACTCCTCAAACGTTTTCAAAAGATCCATGACGTCATTCCTGTAGGCCCTAAGTCTGGGATGATTTGCATTATAATCCCCATTGAATTGCCTAATGATTAACTCAGAATCCCCATATACATCGATTCTCTTGGCACCTAGCTTTTTCAAGAGACCCAAGCCTAAGAGAAGGGATTCATATTCTGTTATGTTGTTGGAACACTGAAAGTTTAATTTACATGAAATACATTCTGTATGATTGTTTTCAGCGTTAGTAATCCAGACACCTGCACCAGCGTTTGTTCTATTGCATGACCCATCAAAATACATAGTCTAGAGAGGATAATTTTCAGTTCTACCAGTTTGGTGAGTGTCCTCTGTATGATTTGACTCCTCAAGTTTTTCATCGGGTTGAGGATTGTTCTCTTGACTGTCAAGTTTTAAGTTTAATGGATTGATGATTTGTAGTTCAAGACCTGTGCTTGGTTTGTGTTGAAGCCTAGAAAATCTCTGCTTCAAACATCGGGGAAAACCACCCGGTCGAGACCTTAAGACAACTCCTTTTCCGTTTGGTATGGTGGCTCCGACTGGATTTAAAGGACCAGTTTCCTTATAACTAAATGGATTGGTTTGGATGAGTGGAAATGCGACTAAATTAACTGAAATAAAACTATCTAATTTAAACTAAATACTGGTAAAGAAATTCTAACACTAACCCGAGTAATTATATGTGAATACAACTTAAGATTGTTCCAATTCAACAATAACCATGAAAATTTATTATTATTTAAATTGAAATGTGCAGAAACAAATAAAGATAACTCTGTTTAAGAAATTAAACAGAGTTGTATTATCATATTGCATTCATCATTGTATACCATCTACATATACACTTATGAAAGATAACGTTTCAATTATAACCAGAAATGATATATAAAAAGAAGCGTTGTGAAAACAAATATATATAAATGATAGCAATTTTAAAGCGAATATCATAAGACAAAAGAAATCAACAGTGAAAGGATAGAAATACCTCATTCATCTTGAAGACTTTCAAATGCAATGTGATACTCTAATCCAATAACTCTGATGCAAAATCAAATTCCAAGGTACAGAAATGCAACACTTCAAAGATAATTTTGCATGAAAATCAGTAGATGTGATCCTTTTTAAAAATATATAAGACAATGGAGTATAGAAATGCTATCTCCAAGTCAAAAATATTAAGATCCAGGACCCTTCTCTAAATGCATGAGAAGGGTCTAAATACTACTTAACTAAATCTAAAAATAGTTTATTACAAAAATTAAGGATTCGGTTCAATGACCGTCCTTTTCCTAGGCTAAAATATAGTGAAATTAAAACTAAATCTATCTATCTATGAACTTGATCTTTAAACTTGCAGGCATCTAGCATAGTTTTGAGAAGATGCGGTTGACCGACTTCGGAATTCAACTGTCCTGAAAAGAAAGAGTCGGCAAGCGTAGGAGTAATCTTCTCTGTAGCATTGATGATACAATTAAGTGCACTGTGCTGATTGTGTGGCTTCACCCAGTACATCCAGTATGAGTCCCAATTCAATTTTGTTAGCACTTGGATAGATTTTGCTCTTTCTTCTGCCTTTTGCCTCCATTCTGCTTGCAGTTGATGTGCCTGTGGGAGATATCCTGGAACAGTTTCAGGAATTAAATTAGCTTTGTGTAAATTATCATTTACACAATCAGTGAGAGTGTTTGCTGCTGTAGCCGCATCCTCTGCTCTTTTGATTTGTGCATTTTCCTTTATTTGAGCTTATTGCTCTATTATTAATTTTGAAATTTCATCTTGATTTTGCTTCACCATTTTCTCATTTCATACTTTAGCCAAACTAGTTTCATTTTATCGATTTGACCTTTCGCAGTAATTTTTCTCTGTGCGGAACACGCTCCACATCTTTTTCCTTACTGAACATGAAGTGCCTTGAATTTGGTCAATGTTTCCTCATTTTGTCTTACAGTTATTTCAAGTCTTCTTCAACTGCCGACTTCTCTCAAGAAGAGCTTTATGTTTCTCTGAGAACTCTTGATCTCCAACAGCTTCTTTAGTAACTTATAAAAGTTCTATAGAGGATGATTTTGGCAAACTTACATACCTTATCTTGTGGTAGAAACTGTGTCAATTTGCCCACTTGGATATTTGAACTTGTGAACAGCATCTGAAACATCCTTTTTTGGTACTGTCTACTCGTGTTTGATTTTCTTCAATGGTTCATCTCTTTTGGTCCATTCCTGTGTGCATTCTGACAAATTCGCATGTTCTCTGGCAAATTTTTCCATAAATTGCTTATTATAAGGTGTTTGAGGTTCCGACAACTTATGCATCAGCTTCATGTCTTCCATGGTGAATGACCCGATTGGCTCTTCAAATGGAGTTCTAAATTGCCTGTCTGAAATATCAGTGTTGTCCAGTACCCATCTCACCATGTCCGTATACGGGAGAATCCTTGGCCTTGCTGCTATTCTATGAAGAAATGAGCAAGCTAGTTCTCTAAGGGTTGCTTCAGACGTATTACTGGAACCTACTGTAGCCACAACTTTCATCACCACAGGGTTTTCTTCCTCTAGCATATTATACATTCCTTCCCAAGTGGATATACCGGCATCCTTATTACAAGTGGTGTCTGCATACAGCAAAGCCATTTCTTTGTTTTCAGAACTCGATCTCTTCTCCTTCTTACCCATAGTGTTTAGTGGAAGCTTTGTATAGACGTTTGCTCCTTCGTGCCTGCGTTTTACGAGTAAATGAGAGTAATGGCATAAGAAAGGTGATGAGATTGTTTTAAATGTGAAAGTGGATGAAATATAATATTTTAATCGTGAAACGACTTTCAATTCAAACACAATCTCATTTACCATTAATTTTCAATCCAATCATTTAATTTAATCATTAAAGCGCATAACAGATTTGATATATGGGAAGATTGCCTTGGGATAGCGCGCCTGCATGAATCTGCGACATTGCGATCTGCGATTTGCGATGCAATATCGCAATATCGCAATGTCGCAATATCGCAATATCGCAAAATAAAGTCATCGCAGTTATGTAAATAGCGCAAAAGCGGAAATTGTGCAATAGCGCAAAAGTGCATATCACAAAATCGCAAAAGCGCATATCGCAAAATCGGAAAATTGAAAATAGCGCAAAAGATATTCACTAATCACTTTTGTTTTCTGCGTTATGCGATTTGCGACCAATGTGTTTGTTGTATAGGCTTTTGGGATCGCATTATCGCAAAAGCGCAAAATCGCATTTTCAGTTTTATAAAAGATATATATCATTTTTCTATGGATGCGTTATTTTGTTTAAAGAGCAATTTTATTATAATATATCATAAACTTAAGTATTTCTTAATGTTCTTTCTAAGGGATTTCTATAAGTTTATAATAGAAATTTTTATTTGAAAAGGAAAACAAATCCTAATTGATTTTTTGGATTTTTTAAACTAAGGGTCCCCATTTATTTAGTATCATTACTAATATTAAATAAAGGGGGTGTTGTTGCTGGTCACAACAATTGGTGATTCACTGAAAGAAACAGTTATCTCTGAAAAAATAAAATGAACATTCTATCTTTAGTAAGTAAATATTTTTAAAGATAATGAAAACTATCTTAGGATAATTCAAATAAAATGTAACTATGAAAAAGAAATAAAAATCATTTCATAATTTCTTTCTAATTCCTTAAAAATAAAAAAAATTTAGGTTATCTCAAGCTTTGATTGGTGTTAATAATGAAGTAAGTGGATCTCTCCAAGTTTTGGTTTTATAATATACTCTATTGCCATAGGTATTGCCTCTGCTGCCAGCAAACGTTCATAGTCTCGATAGGGCTACCTTTAAACCATTAACCATTCATTGTCCCATCCAACTAAAATTATGACTTTTTAAAAGATAAATTCATAAGACCTATTATCTCATGTTTTTGTCTTTTATTTATTTTTATTTTAAGAGCCATTGTTCTGGTTTGACAGTCAGTTAATAACAATGCCATTCACTAATTGCAATTAAACTGAACAAGATGGCTTGTGATGAGACCCCTTGTCTTATATTTATAAACCATTACCCTGTTTTGGTATGCAGTATTGGTAATGTCAGTTTTATTACTCCTTATGAACATGGTAAGTCGGCTCGCAATGAGACCTCTTATCTCTTAAAATTTTCGTATAATTTCCTAGAATTATATTCTAAAAAATCACAACTTAAATGGATGGGGTGAAATAGTTTTATCCTTAAGAATCAATGGATGACAATTTTCAGAGTTTTTTGAGTTCCAAAACTTTTGAAAAAATCTTTACTTTTACAGATAACCTTTCTCTGCTTAATAAACTTATGATGATTTACATTCTTCTCAAGTTTTCAAAAGATCATACAAATGATTGGAATAATCTTTCAAAGTTTAACATCTTATTTTAAACTATTCAAAAAAAATGTGATCATTACTTTTAAAAATTCTTATTTACACAAAATAAATATTTATAATATTCTTCTGAAGAAATTTTCTTAAATAGTAAACAGTCAATCAGAGACTCATAAACAACCTTTATTTGAAAAAACAAAAACAATCAAAAAATTTGCAGAAAGAAATATGTACAGTTTAAGAAGGGGTTACCTCCTTATGAAAATAATTTCTTCAAGATAAGCCCATTTACAGGAAGAGATTCTCTCTTACCTGTTAGATCTTGGAGTATGAATGTATTTGAGCTTATCTTCTCAACAATCTGAAATGGTCCAAGCCACATTTTCTGAAATTTGGTATGTTTACCTTTTTCTTCGTGTGCTTTATCCCATTTCAAAACGAGATCACCAATTGACAAAATTTTTGAGCCGGTAAAACTTGCATCAAAAGAAGATTTTACAAGCTGTTGATGTTTTTCATGAGTAATTTTTGCTTTATCCCTATCTTCTTCTAATTTAAGGATTTGATCATATCTCAATTGAATGGATGATGAAGGATTTTCTTCAATAAACTGCACTAGGGCTAATGATGGAAAAGTTAAATTTGATGGTATCACAGCTTCTTTTCCATAAACCAGATTGAAAGGTGAAGTCCCTATTGAAGCTTTTTCAGTGATACGATCAGCCCATAACGCAAAGATTAAAGATTTGTGCCAATTCTTTTGATTTTGATCAACGGTCCTTTTAATGATTTTGATAAGGTTTTTATTAGTGGATTCGGCCAAACCATTACCTTGTGGATAATAATTTGCTGAATATTTTAATTTAAAACCTCTTTTGACTGCAAATTCTATTAAACTATTTCTAGAGAAGTAAGATGCATTATCAAAGACTAGAGCGTTAGGTACACCAAACTTGGTTATGATGAATTGATCTATGAAATCAATAATTGCATCAGAATTGGCTACCTTCAATGGGATTGCCTCTACCCATTTTGTAAAGTAATCAGTTGCAGTAAGGATGTACTTGTGCTGTTTGGAAGAATGAGGTACTATCTCACCAATAATGTCGAGCCCCCATTGTTCGAATGGTTGCTCAATAGTTACTGGTTGCAAAGGACAAAGCTAGTTTCCTTTGTCTTCCACTTGCAGTTTGACAAATTTGGCACTTCCTTACGGAATCATGCGTATCTTTGGGTAAGCCAATAATAAAAAACCCATAATTATTTTGTGGTATTTGTGGTATCACCTCCCAAAATGACCTCTGTTGATCCATCATGATGCACCCAAAACCTTTTCAGCTACAGTCTTTTCAAGACATCTTAATAAAATTGAATCATAATTTTTTCTAAATAACACATTATCAATGATCTCATATTTAATAGCCTTTAACCTTAAAGCGTGTTTACTCTTATAGCTGAGATTAGAAGGAGCATACCCATTTTTCAAGTAATAGATAAGATCAGCATACTGAGATTCAGAATCTGTAACACTTATCTAACTTACTTGAATATCTTGATTTGAATCTTGATTTTCTGGTATGTTATGAGCTCCTGCCAATAATCTGCAAAAACCTTGTCCTCTAACAATCTTAGCTGGTTTAATATCAATATCATATTCTTGCAAGGCTGTTACCCAGTTAACTCTCTTTTCTCCTACTTCTTTTTGAATTAATAATTGCCTCACTGCAGAGAATGGGACAATGATTTTTGTATGTGTTTTCAAGAGAAAAGGTTTGAAATGTTTGATTGATTTAAATACAGCAAAGGCTTGTTTTTCAACATCGGAATAATTAAGCTCAGCTCCTTGCAGATTTGAACTAAAGAAAGAAATTGGTGCTTCAATTTCTTGATCATTGAGTTGTGTTAAAACGGCTGCATAGGATGTTTCAGTGGCCAGAGTATACAAAGTAAAATCTTTAGAAAAATCCGGGGTATTCAATGCTGGTGCATTAATGATCGCTTTTTTGATTGCCTCAAAGGCTTCTTTCTCTTTCTGCCCCCATTTGAATACTGAATTCTTCTTGATCATATTTTGCATAGATAAAACAATAAAAGAAAAATTAGGGATGAATCTTTTAACAAAATTGATCTGTCCAAGAAATGATTGCATGGATTTTTTGTTATGAGGTAAATAAATATCAGAAATTTCTTTCACTCTATCTGGATCAATATATATACCATCTTTTGACACAACAAATCCTAAGAGTTTTCCTTCATCTAAAGCAAAGAAAGATTTCTTTGGATTTAAGGAAATACCAAACCTTCTACATCTTTCAAATATTTGTTTTACATCATGTAGATGATTGGCTCTCTTTTTTGAAAATACTGTTATGTCATCAAGATAAACAACAAATGATTTATTGATCAGACCTTTGAATGCTATGTACATGGCTCTTTGAAAAGTTTCTCCTGCATTTATTAAACCAAAAGGCATTTTCTGATAAGCATAAGTTCCCCATTTTGTTCTGAAAGTTGTTTTCAATCTGTCATCTGGATGAACTAAAACTTGATTATAGCCCGAAAATCCATCGAGAAAGGACATAAGTTCAGAACCAGCTACCTTTTGAAGTATCTGTTCCATGGTTGGCAATGGGAAATTGTCTTTTAAACATGCCTTGTTTAAATTCCTGAAATCAATACAGATTCTTATATCACCATTTTTCTTCCTTACAGGTACCATATTGGAAACCCAATTGGAGTGCCTTACCGAAAAAATGATTTTGGCTTTTAAAAGTTTATTAAGTTATGATTTGATTTGACTTTCGAGATTTGGATGGATATTTCTCAACTTCTGTTGAATAGGTTTACTATCAGGAAGCATTGGAATTGTATGTTGAATAATCGAAGTATCATACGTTTTTAAATCATCATAATTCCAAGCAAAAACATTTTTATACTTGTTCAGAAGTTTAATGAACGCATTCCTTTCCTCTGGTGTTAAATTGAGTCCTAAGTTAACGTTTTGAGGTTTAGAATCAGAACCAAGATTTACTAATTCAAACTTCAAAATAGAGCTTTGAAGTTTAGTATTAGTAACTTTCTTGAATCTGTCTTTAATGTCATATAAATCCTCTAATTTAATAACAGATTTTGGAATGGGATTTTCATTACCTTTTCAAGCAATTTGTAAATCATGATCATCTTCGTCAATAATTTGTTCATCATATGATTTCTCTGAAGTCATGAAATTTAGAATATCTTGATCATGATAGAATACTCTCCAATTTGTAACATTATCTGGGATAGATGGACGAAAAATCAATTCTACAAAAAACCTATCAGGACTGCAATCTTCAGCAGGTAGGAGTTTAGATGCAACATTAGCTAACAAGTCAGCTGATGTATTCTGATTCCTAGGAATAGGAAAAATATTGAATGCTAAAAAATGAGTGGTGAGATCTTGTACTAGGGTTTGATAGTGTTTAAGATGTCCTGAAAAGCAATGAATAGTATTCCTAACTTGTTTTATGACAATTTCGGAATCACCAAAGACTTTCAAGTATTTAACATCTAACCCTATAGCTTTATAAAGTCCTTGAACCAAGGCTTCATATTTTGTGGTATTGTTAGTACACTCAAATTCTAACCTACATGACAGCATGGTTTTCTCCCCATCTGGATCAATTAAGATGCATCCAGCTCTAGCTCCATCACTAGACTTCGATCCATCAAAATATAACGACCAAAATAAAGATTTGTCTATTGACTTATCTGCAATTACATCAGAAATATTTACAATTCTGGAAGAATCAGATTGTGAAAATTTTTATATCTGAGAAACAAAAGTATTTACAGAAAAAGGTGATTGAGGTGCTTCGAAGTTTCCAAGAAATGATTCAGCAGAATAACCTCCAAGAATATTGTTGTTGAATGCCACAGGCTCATTAGGTTGTTCGAATTCAGTGACAGTGTGCGTCATATGTTTTTCTTGTTCAATTTTAATTTGATTTGGTTTCCCTTTGTATGAAAGCCACATATGCGAATAATCAGTCGAGATATAACCATTAAGTTTCGCAGACCAGTCCCTGCTCAAGATTAATCCATAGAATTCAGGAATATCAGCAATCAGAATATCAATTCTTTGGACAATCCTAGGATCAGAAGCTAATCTGATAGTAACTGAATTAATTTCTCCTACAACTTGAACCTTAGAGTGATCCAATTGGACGATATGAACTGCTGATTTTTGTGGTTCGATATTCAATTTGGCACAGACAGAATTAGGCATTATATTGGAGGAAGCTCCATAATCAATCAAACAATTGTGCAGATTTTTATTGTACATCTCATAAGTCAAAAGAAAAGGAGGAGTTTGAGAATTTGACTTTTCCCCAATGAGCACAGTATCAGTAGCATCTACCTTATATGGTGGCTTGCCAGTTCCTCTCACTGCTTTTGCAACTACACCGCTTGGTAAAGGAGCAATTGGTGTAGTGTTTAATTCTTTTAATAACAACTTTTGCTAGTGTTTTAGTTTGCTGAGTTCATGTAAGGAAATATTAGCTTTGATCTTTTTCATGTCCTCGACAATGTTGTATTCCATAGGATCTGACACTACTAAAGTCTTTGCTGTTGATGTAGGAGGATTAGAAGAGGATGGCTGATTTTGAGTAGGTAATGGAGAAGTTTTCTTTACAGGAGATTTGTCTTTGGTACTTGGAGTTGTAATTTTCTTTTTAGGCACTGTTTGCACTGGTTCCGCTGTGGATTTACTCCTAGTACTTACAGGCATAACTCCTTCACTATCAGAATTAGGAAGAATAAAATCCCACATTCCATTCAATTCAGATATTTCTTCATTTTCATTTTCTTCATCTGATACTATAGATATATCTTCTTCCTCTTCCTCTTCTTCTGATTCTGCATTAGAGATTGCATTAGGAGGTTTAGATTCAACTTGGTTTCTTCTAAAATTTCGGAATGGTTTCTTGGTAGAAGCTTCAGCCACTTGTTTTTTAATTTCAACCATTTCATTTGACATGGTTTTAAGAACTTTCTGTAAACCTTCCATGTCGTATGGATGTTTCGCCTTTTTCTTTGAATCATCTTTGAAGCTGACTTTCTTTGATTTCCTTTCCTCGATAGCATTTTTTTTTTCCAGAGAAGTGATACGTTTTTCCACTGCAATAGCTTCTTTCATATTCTCAGCTAATGTAGGTTTTGCATCTCTGTCCATGAAAATTGCTATGTTTGAGGGTAAGGCAGTTATGTACCATTCAATTTTGACTTGTTCGCTGGGCTGTGAATTTGTGTGAATTTTTTTCAAGAGTTTGTTGAATCTAGCATTGAATTCTTTAATGGGTTCCTTGGGTTCAATCTTCAAATTTGAGAGTTCATTGAGTAAAGTTGCTATGGATCGGTCATCTCCAAATTTGGTTAAAAAATGATCTGCAAAAATGTCCCAACTTGTTATGGATCCTGATGGTAATGAAAAGTACCATGATCCTGCTACTCCCTGAAGAGTATAAGGGAATAGTCTAACTACAACATCTTCATGTGTGACTCCATTCAAATTAATAGCCAGCATAAAGTTATTGATATGTTCTTCAGCTTGAATGTTAAGATCTGGGCTAAACTTTGGAAGCCATTTTCCGGGATTGTCTGGTAAATCATGTAAAGGTGCAGCCATGTTGACTGCCCCTGGAGTAGACCATGGTCTCTGTGCCATTATTGGAACAACTATCGGAGGGATAGTAGAAACTGGTGGTGTTTGAATAAAAATTGTTGGAATAGATGATGTTGAGATTAATGATGATTGAGGAGATGATGTACTTTGTTGAGAAGGGATTTCGGAAACAGGTATTTGAATATTAGATGTTGAACTTATATCACTTACTGATTCCGATTGAGTTTTTCTTGTCTTGACTCTACTAGGTAAAGGGAATTATTTTGGAGAAATACCAAGTTTTTCACTTTGAAGCCTAGTAAGAGGTTTTGAAGAAACAAATTTTGAAGTTACACTACCTTCAGATATTTCAGACTCTTCTAGAGATAATGAGAATCCTTTCAATTTAGGAATTAAATCTTGAACTTCGGGAGACTCAGGATGTTGATTGTCTGAATGTTTTGAGATTTTGGTAGTGGGTGTCTGAATATTTTCTGCAATTTCTTCTCTAGGATTTTGAATTTCAGAAGAAATTGAAGAAGTTAATGAGGGTGTTTTTCTCTCAGAATGGCTTATGGATAAAGATTTACTTGCCATTCATAGCTCAGGCCCTCCTTCTAGCGCCAAAAATGTTGAAGCCTAGAAAATCTCTGCTTCAAACATCGGAGAAAACCACCCGGTCGGGACCTTAAGACAGCTCCTTTTCCGTTTGGTATGGTGGCTCCGACTGGATTTAAAGGACCAGTTTCCTTATAACTAAATGGATTGGTTTGGATGGGTGGAAATGGGACTAAATTAACTAAAATAAAACTATCTAATTTAAACTAAATACTGGTAAAGAAATTCTAGCACTAACCCGGGTAATTATATGTGAATACAACTTAAGATTGCTCCAATTTAACAATAACCATGAAAATGTATTATTATTTAAATTGAAATGTGCAGAAACAAATAAAGATAACTCTGTTTAAGAAATTAAACAGAGTTGTATTAGCATATTGCATTCATCATTGTATACCATCTACATATACACTTATGAAAGATAACGTTTCAATTATACTCAGAAATGATATATAAAAGAAGCGTTGTGAAAACAAATATATATAAATGATAGCAATTTTAAAGCGAATATCATAAGACAAAAGAAATCAACAGTGAAAGGATAGAAATACCTCATTCATCTTGAAGACTTTCAAATGCAATGTGATACTCTAATCCAATAACTCTGATGCAAAATCAAATTCCAAGGTACAGAAATGCAACACTTCAAAGATAATTCCGCATGAAAATCACTAGATGTGATCCTTTTTAAAAATATATAAGACAATGGAGTACAGAAATGCTATCTCCAAGTCAAAAATATTAAGATCCAGGACCCTTCTCTAAATGCATGAGAAGGGTTTAAATACTACTTAACTAAATCTAAAAATAGTTTATTACAAAATTTAAGGATTCGGTTCAATGACCGTCCTTTTCCTAGGCTAAAATACAGTGAAATTAAAACTAAATCTATCTATCTATGAACTTGATCTTTAAACTTGCAGGCATCTAGCATAGTTTTGAGAAGATGCGGTTGACCGACTTCGGAATTCAACTGTCCTGAAAAGACAGAGTCGGCAAGCGTAGGAGTAATCTTCTCTGTAGCATTGATGATACAATTAAGCGCATTGTGCTGACTGTGTGGCTTCACCCAGTACATCCAGTATGAGTCTCAATTCAATCTTGTTAGCCCTTGGATAGATTTTGCTCTTTCTTCTACCTTTTGCCTCCATTCTGCTTGCAGTTGATGTGCCTGTGGGAGATATCCTGGAACAGTTTCAAGAATTAAATTAGCTTTGTGTAAATTATCATTTACACAATCAGTGAGAGTGTTTGCTGCTGTAGCCGCCTCCTCTGCTCTTTTGATTTGTGCATTTTCCTTTATTTGAGCTTATTGCTTTATTATTAATTTTGCAATTTCATCTTGATTTTGCTTCACCATTTTCTCATATCATACTTTAGCCAAACTAGTTTCTTTTTATCGATTTGACCTTTCGCAGTAATTTTTCTCTGTGCCGAACACGCTCCACATCTTTTTCCTTACTCAGCATGAAGTGCCTTGAATTTGGTCAATGTTTCCTCATTTTGTCTTACAGTTATTTCAAGTCTTATTCAACTCCCGACTTCTCTCAAGAAGAGCTTTATGTTTCTCTGAGAACTCTTGATCTCCAACAGCTTCTTTAGTAACTTCTAAAAGTTCTATAGAGGATGATTTTGGCAAACTTACATACCTTATCTTGTGGTAGAAACTGTGTCAATTTGCCCACTTGGATATTTGAACTTGTGAACAGCGTCTGAAACATCATTTTTTGGTACTGTTCACTCATGTTTGATTTTCTTCAATGGTTCATCTCTTTTGGTCCATTCCTATGTGCATTTTGACAAATTCGCATGTTCTCTGGCAAATGTTTCCATAAATTGCTTATTATAAGGCGTTTGAGGATCCAGAAACTTATGCATCAGCTTCATGTCATCCGTGGTGAATGACCCGATTGGCTCTTCAAATGGAGTTCTAAATTGCCTGTCTAAAATATCAATGTTGTCCAGGACCCATCTCACCATGTCCGTATATGGGAGAATCCTTGGCCTTGCTGCTATTCTATGCAGAAATGAGCAAGCTAGTTCTCTAAGGGTTGCTTCACATGTATTACTGGAACCTGCTGTAGCCACAACTTTCATCACCACAGGGTTTTCTTCCTCTAGCAGATTATACATTCCTTCCCAAGTGGATATACCGGCATCCTTATTACAAGTGGTGTCTGCATACAGCGAAGCCATTTCTTTGTTTTCAGAGCTCGTGCTCTTCTCCTTCTTACCCATAATGTTTAGTGGAAGCTTTGTATAGACGTTTGCTCCTTCGTGCCTGTGTTGTACGAGTAAATGAGAGTAATGGAATAAGAAAGGTGATGAGACTGTTTTAAATGTGAAAGCAGATGAAATATAATATTTTAATCGTGAAATGATTTTCAATTCAAACACAATCTCATTTACCATTAATTTTCAATCCAATCATTTAATTTAATCATTAAAGCGCATAATAGATTTGATATATGGGAAGATTTCCTTGGGATAGCGCGCCTGCATGAATCTGCGACATTGCGATCTGCGATTTGTGGCGCAATATCGCAATATCGCAATGTCACAATATCGCAATATCGCAAAATAAAGTCATCGTAGTTATGTAAATAGCGCAAAAGCAGAAATTGCGCAATAGCGCAAAAGCGCATATCGCAAAATCGCAAAAGCGCATATCGCAAAATCGCAAAATTGAAAATAGCGCAAAAGATATTCACTAATCACTTATGTTTTCTGCGCTATGCGATTTGTGACCAATGCGTTTGTTGTATAGGCTTTTGGGATCGCATTATCGCAAAAGCGCAAAATCGCATTTTCAGTTTTATAAAAGATATATATCATTTTGCTATGGATGCGCTATTTTGTTTAAAGAGTAATTTTATTATAAACTATCATAAACTTAATTATTTCTTAATGTTCTTTCTAAGGGATTTCTATAAGTTTATAATAGAAAGTTTTATTTGAAAAGGAAAACAAATCCTAATTGATTTTTTGGATTTTTTAAACTAAGGGTCCCCATTTATTTATTATCATTACTAATATTAAATAAAGGGGGGGTTGTTGCTGGTCACCACAGTTTGCTAAGGTTTTCGAGTACAGAAAACTGCTTCGACACTTCAGTGCTATATTCCTCTTCCTTCGTATCAGCCATTAATTCTGTTGAAATGATTTGTTCTGTGAGGGTTTCATCATTAAACATGATAAAAGAATCAAGGCCTGTATTCATAGAATACAGAGGGGAGTTTTGAGGTCTGTCTTGACTTGTCACTATGTATTGCATATGAGACTCCCTGTAAAGTCTTCTGGTCTGATTAAAAACAGGGATAGTCGCATAGGTCATGTCCATCTGCATAGTTCCTTGTAACTTAGCCCCCCAAGATCTTGATAAAAGCATTCCATACTTTGGGGGTACATCAGCCACAACAACATCCATGACCAAACACTTGGCTGGAATTTGGGCTAAATTAACACAGAGGTCTTTGATCAATCCTAGACATTTAACTCTGCTTGAGTCAAAGGAGTACAGGTCTTTATAAGGTCTGGTAATTTCAAGGCCCAGGCTCTCCATTACAGCTTTTGGCATTAAATTATGAGAAGCGCCTGAGTCGTGCATAGCGTGGTGCAAAATCTTGTCATGGATATTTAAACTTACATAGAAGGGAGGGACAGGTCCCTCTTGAAACTTACCCTCAATATTTGGACCAAAAATAAGCTCTGGCTGGTCGTCATTAAGATTGAGTGTATCCTCATTTTCTTCTATGTTCAAAGCCTTCAAAATTTTGGACCTATATACATGCTGGGCAGCTAACTCAGTCAAAGGAACAAAAATTTTGATCTTTGAGATTTCCTGTTCCAAACTGAAAGGAATTTGATTTTTTAAGGTGCTGGTTTCAGCCTTGTTTACTGCCACTTTATCAGCAACAACAGCTTGCTGATTTGTTTTATCTACAATTGACACAACGATTGAAAAAGGAGTACTAGCTGAAGTGTTAGTACTACTGATGTTTGCACTCCGTTTTTCAAGATTTTGAGTGTCTTTCTCTTTACCTTTAGCAGAATTATTAGCCACTGTTTTGTCCTTTTGTTTGATTATTTTAGGCTTGGTTGCAGTGTTGCTTTAAGAAGATTTGTCAGAGGTTTTGTTGTTGGGGGTTTGTTGACTAGATTTACTTCTGAGGTCATACTCACTTTGAGGTTCGTTGATGGCATTTTCCATGTCTTGATAATGATTTTCATCATCATCTCTTTTGTCATCATGAGGTGTATAAAGACCTTTTTTTCTATCATGATGATCCTCAAAGTCATCATCATCTACCCCAAATAGGTTGATATCAACTTACTCTGTCATTTGATTAGATTCATCAACCTCACTTACATAGTTTTGATGAAAAGGAGGAGTGATCTGCTGATCATCTTCCCTTGGTCTGTTAGGAGGCTGGTTCCTTCTAGCATTCTGATTCTGGTTTTGGTTTCTGTTTGGAGGAGCGTTTTGATTTAGACTTGCTTGCACTCTCTCTAGAATGCTCATTTTCTTCATCATCTCTTCCATCATTCTTTCCATCTTTGAGTTTGAAGTGGAAGGTATGGATTCCTCCCCAAATGATACTCTCTTCTCTTTCCTCATCCTTGCTCTTTTCTCCATTAAGTTTACTTCCACCGAGAGAGCACCTCTTTGCATATCTTCAAGGGTTGCAAAATATCTCTCTCTTAACGAATAGGTCATATCAGCATAAAACCCTTCAGGAAATTTGTTTAAAGTTGAACCTTGTGGAGGTTTTAATTCTGGGGAAAGCGCATTATACACACTGTTAAATCTAGTACAATAATCATGTACGCTTTCCCCTGGGTTCCTATGGAGATTGTTATAGTCAGCAAGAACTTGGAGAGGATTCTTCCTCGCTTCCCATTTGTTTAAGAATGTTTGATGGAAGCCTTGGAGATCGTTGATACTATGGGGGGCTAAGGCTTTAAACCATTTTCTTACTTCTCCCCCCAGACTTTGAGCAAATAATCTGAATTTGACAGAATCATCATCGATTTCATTTCTGTCAAAGTAGTCAGTCATCTTGTCCACATGTTGTGATGTTGTTGTAGTATTGCTAGCATCATATAATGGAATTTTGGACTGATAGTCCTGTGGAAGATTGACTAATGGTACAGGAAGGACTAAGGGAGCATACCATGCTGCCATGATATGTGGTGGGGGGTGGATTTACGAGAGGTGGAGTGGGCTGAAGTGGGGTGGTTTGAATAGTGGATGTAGGGTGAGCAGATGTGGTTGGAACAATAGTAGATTGCTGAGCTGATCTTGGATGAGGGACACCTAAATTCAACAGAAAGTGTAAATCAGGAGGTGTTGTTTCTCTATTACCAAGATGTTCACTTGTTTCAGGAGATGGTAGTGAAGACTCAGAATCTAGTTGGTCTAAATAACCAAATGACCTAGTCCTGAATGGATTAACTAAGTCAGCTTGTGATTGTTGTAGAGCTGAAAGTTTTTCAGGAACTGATTTGGCTCTTGGGGGTGATCTGAAAACAGTTGAAAATTTAATCTTAGGAGATTTCCTAAGGATTATTTCTGGGTTATCAACTATCTCAGGTGGATCAGGGTCAGGATGGGCTCTAGTATGAATCTTTCTAGGAGCCACTATGCTATGTTCTTAGACCCAAATAAACAAGAAAAACTCAACCAGGTATGACAGTCTTTGAAAGGTCAAGTGATTTGTTTTTACAATTTTAATCCTACAGTATTCTAACTGAGTTTGAAAGATATTATGATGATGAGGGTTCTTCCTAGTGGAGTCTTAAGGTTTGATCAGGATTATGGAGTCGCCAGGTGGAAAGTTTATAGTGTTTTAAAAGAGATACATTGTCCACCACAATGCTTGTGAAACGTCCCTTTTCAAGGATATCCCAAAACACAACAAACTCTAACCAGAGATTGATTGGGAGGGCATTCACCAGACATGTCACCTCTAAAAGAGGATGAGATACAGAGGCTACCTGGCCCTTTCTAGACTCTGTCTAAGAGTATGAAGTAAAACACATCCAATGGTAAGTGATATGTAAGAGCAAGTGTCTTACCACCAATCTGAAATTCTTTTTGGTATTTTTTGAATTGTTTTTACTTGTGGTTTGCAAGAATTTCCTAACTTTGCTTCAAAACTTAGCTACGGTTATGAGACAAACACAGTCTACTCTTATGGCTAAGCCAGCTGATTTTTCAAGGTTAGATAAAAGTTTATAAGAATCCTAGGGTTCACCTAGCTTGTCACTGATTCAAACAAGTTTCATCATGATTACCATTTCTTGGTAGTGCTTGAAAAGGCTGCTTTTTACTCTCAAGGTTTGTGTGAAAATAAAAAGGAAAAAAGATGAAAAATAAACTCAAGTCCCCAGTGGAGTATCCAGAAATGTTAGGTCTCTGTAATAAGAAAGATTGGCAAAAGTACGATCACAGAGTTAACATCATTTCAACCAACTTTGGGATTCTAGGATCTAGCCCTCCTGAATCCGGAGAGGGATCTCTCCAATATGTACAAAGATGGATTTGTCTTTGAAGTTTGGGGTAATGCATGTTAGGCTAGTTATGAAGACCAAGGGTTTGGTTTTTTTTTTGGATGGTTGAACATGATTGTTGTCTGAGGCGGAAAGATCTATATGCAAATACATTCAAAAGTGAGAAGTTGCAAGAAACAAGAGTAAGCTTTAGCTAAGATGAAAGATGATGGTAGGTTTTCAGTCCATTGGGCTATGGAGTCATAATAGGATTTAATTGTGACAGCAAGAGGCAAGATTGATCCATGGGGCAAGTCATCTATGTCTAAGGATCTCTTTGAATGTTTGATTTATGGAATGGAATGGTACAATAAGAAGGGAAATAAACAGATGAAGAACAAAGAGAAGCCCAGGATCTGGTAAGTACTTTGAAACTAACAGCCTTTGACCAGGCACTTGAGAGAAAAATAGAAGCAAACTAGGATCGGGTAAGTACTTTGAAACTAGCCAGCCTTTGATATACTTCTGATAGAAAACATATAAAAAAAAGGGAAACTTGAAGGCAACCTTTGGAGTAGAAACTAGCGGGCCAGGCTCACCACAAATCCTCTCCCAGCTCTTCTTTACTTGGTTACACCCAAGACGATCACAAAGATAACACAAAATGGCCTAAAATCTGATAAGTACTTTGAAACTAGTCAGCTTTTAACACATTCTAATGGAAACAATTAGACAGTTGTGCAGACAAGTCTGGGACCAGGGCTAACCATATCTTCCTTTCAGTTTATCTTCACACAACACATGCATAAAGTAACATTCAAAAATAATATCCAGCTAAGACAATAAGATGAGGGAACACCAGCATTCCTATGCTTAGACTGAATTGAATCATTTCCAAACAAAACAGTTGAAAGAAAACATTTAAATAAAGGTTTTTCAGCCAAAGAAGGTTACTTATATACATTAGATTCTAACCCTGTTTAAACTGTTCTTTACAGCAGAAAATGGAACATAATGAAAACAGAAATAAAATTACAAGTTACAAGAAGAATAACATCACCGTCAACATAGATCAGGATCCCATAAATCATCTTGTATTGATGCTCCAAACCAATTACAATCTTCAAATCCAGTGTTTTAATTCATCTCTCTTCACAACCTAACCTATCTATTACAAGCAGAGCTCTAAGAGCCAGTGAATCACTATTTACGAACAAAAGTCTTCAGCTCAATCACATTACAATGCTTCAGCAATTTACGTTAGCAACCAACCCACCACTCATCTTCTACTGAAGTATTTATAGAAGAATGAGGAGGTGAGATATGATAAAAGATCTCAAAATCAATTAATACAGGCATTAATGTCTTTTTGGCCTTTGAGGGGCTCAGCGAAGAAACTGTACAGGTGTTTCGCTCTATTAACTGATTCATACTTATGATTTTAGCTCAGTGGGAGCTTTGTTGACCTTTTGAGGATTTGTGTAATGCTAGGGTTACTCTGCCGACATCTTTTGAATTAAATTATTGGCGAAATTTACCCTTAGGCGGTGCTGTGAGGCTGATATTTGATTTTGAGCAATAACTTCGGCCCCTGATTGAATACTTTGAGGCACAGGTGGCGTTTTAGTCGGTGGGAGGAATCAATTCGCCTCCTTTGGTGACGGTGGAGGGTTTCCTGATGAAACACTTTAGGTTTTCCTTCAAATTGTGTTTTTAGATCGGGGATTAGGCGTTTGATAACTGTCTTAGCCTTAATCCCCATAAATTTGTCCACCTATCCTCTGTTCTAGTTCATTTTTAGTCTTCAACATCTAATACTCTTTCTCTGCATTGATCTTCATGGTTTTTCTGTTGTGGAGGGCTGCGCAGGGCATATAAGGCATCAATGCCTAATAAAACATCAATGAAACATGATATTTACCCCTGCAGATGATCTTCCTCAGAGGAAAACAACAAAGGAGGGTCGTCACCCTCTGTCGCCGAACCTTCTTTGGAAATGGCGGAAAATACATTCAAACCTGCAAAAACACGAAAAAACGTTATATAATCCCGCGTATTTGGTTTACTGCATCAGGGACTGTGCGGAGGAGCGTGGGCCGTTGGATGGCATCATCCAACGGCCAGGATCAAATCTGGGCGATCGTGGAATGGGTGATTAGAGGATTAAATCGGAGCCGTCGATCTGCATAGATCAACGGTCAAGATCGAACGGGGCGATCAATGGAGAAGAATGAATCTGAGCCGTCGATCACGTAGTGATCGACGGTTGGGATCGGGCAACGGAAAGTCAGAGGAAAAATGTTGACCAGGCAACGGAATCAGGAGTTTAAATGTGAGCCGTCGATCTGCAGAGATCGACATCGGAGATTGATTTTCTGTCGCGCGGGGGCCTGGCTAAACGGCGAGCAGGTTGGTTACCGGTCGAGCAGATCGAGGGATTGACAACCGTCGGATGGGAGGGGTTAGATCGAACAGCGGAGGTTAATTTCGCTAGGCGTCTCTGGTACGAACTTTAATGCGTGAAATGTTTCGGTCACGCGGCTGTTTCGAAACAATGTCGAGGACACGTGTCGGCCAGCATATGGAATCGCTGGCCGACGGGAGAAAACCGGATTTGCCTGAAAGGCGGTGCGGAATGGAAACAGGCGGTATTTAGAAATCAGTGCGGGAAATGGGGGGGTCCATCGGGAGAGCGCTCCGCTCCATCCCATCTGTGGAGCAGATCGACAGCTGTGGTTAAAAACTGATTTTCACATGCGGATAAATCAAAAACATTATAAAACCCGATTTTTGATATTTTGTAAAGGTTTTTTTTTTTTTAATGTTTTGGGCGGAAAACTTAAAATGAAATGATAAGCGCCCTTTGGTTTCGCACACGGTTCTAGCGCTTGGGCTTATGGATGAAAAGGGTGAAGGGCTTAGCCCGTGGGGGCTAAAAACCTTAATACACAAAAATATGTATTTTCTATGGTTTTTCAATGATTTTCCAAAGGATTTAAGGTTCCGACAAGGTTTAAAAGTGGGTTTTTAACATTATGAAATGAAATTTATGAAGGGATAGGGGAAAACATATGGTTTTGTCGGGTTTTCATGGGAAAAATGAAAATGGAAGATGGGGTTAGCTTGTAAGAAAGGGAGGGGAAAAAGGACAATGCAGCAGTTTTTTGACTTGGATTTTTGCAGGATATCAGAGGTTTTGAAGAGGGAAACAGCTGTGAAGATTAACCAGTAGTTATGGATTCATCAAAAAGACTTCAAGCACCAACAATTTCAGGGCTGAATTTGTTTCTTGAAGGCTGCAAGAATCATTTAGCCACCAGCTGATATGACAGCAAAATATGGGTGGCTAACACCATGTAGGCCTCCATTTCTCTTTGTACACAACCCATGATTCTTCATCATCTAAAACAGACCTGAGTATCTCCTTTTGCTGTGCATGATCCCATTCTGTAATAATAACCATAACATGGTTATGATCTTCTTCTTGTTCCTATTCTTGATGCTGGATGAATTCTCTACTGAGAAAATCTGGCAGGGAATTATCAATTCCCTTAATATGCTCAACCTTAAAATCGAAATTAGCAAACAAAGCTTGCCATCTTGCAAACTTAGCATCTTCAGGGTTCTTGATAGTTTTACTCAAAACTTTGTCTAAGGCCTTTGCATCAGTTCTAAGCAGAAAAAATTTGTTAGCTAGATGAATAGAGAACTTGCTGACAGAGTTCCAAGCAGCCTTTACTTCTTGTTCTATTGTGGAGTAATTTTTTTCAGCTTTAATCCAAGTTCCAGAAGCATACTGCACAACCTTTTCTTCATCTTTCATACTTTTGTCAGTAGGTCTCTGTTTTAGCACACCTCCCCAACCAATATTACTGGCATCTGATTCTACAATCTTGAAATATCCATCTTCTGCAACATGAAGAATGGGGAGCTTTATTACCTTTGCCTTGATTTGTCTGATTGATTTTGTATGAGATTTTTTCCAAGGCTTAGGATTTTTTTTGAGTCTCTAGTTTAGGAGAGACCTGTCAATTGCACAATTTGGATAAAAATTTCTTACGTAATTTAAGCAACCCAAAAATCTTTGCAGTTGGGTTTTATCCAGAATAATGTCTGGAAATTTATCTACAAATTCAATAACATGATTTTGTAAAGAAATTAATCCATTTTCTATGGTATGCCCCAGAAATTTGATCTTAGTCTTACATAATTCCATCTTCTTCTTACTTAAGACTAAGCCATTTTTCTTCACTAATCTCATAAAAATATTTAGATGTCTAAAATGGTCTTGAAGAATTTTAGAGAAGATTAGGAGATCATCGATGTATGCTAGAAGCCATTCTGCATAGGGTTTGAAAATAGATTCCATTACCTTCTGAAACTTAGAAGGTGCGTGCTTCAATCCGAAAGGCATCACATTCCATTCATAGTGGCCTCCAGGAATACTGAATGCAGTTTTCCACTTTTCTTTCTCAGCTATAGCTACTTGCCAGAAACCAGATTTCAGATCAAACTTAGAAAATATCTTCGCTCCTGCTATCCTTCCCAACAGATCTCCTTTGTGTGGGATAGGATAAGTATCATCTGCAAAAACAGAATTAAGAGGTTTATAGTTAATGACTAACCTGGGGATGCCTCTTATCTGTTCGCTTCTTTTATTCACATAGAATCCATAGCAGTTCCAAGGACTGCTTTACTCCCTAATCAGTTGTCTTTGCAGTAGCTGATTTATTTATTTTTCACAGAGCTCTCGATATTCTTTGTTCATTGGAATTGCTCTGGATTTGCATGGTCTGCCCATATATCCATCTTTGTAGGGCAGTTCAATACTATGCTATTTCTGGTGCCAAAATGCATTTGGCTCTTCTGCACAGCATTGTTCTTCAAACTGTTTCTGTAGTTCAGCAATTTTTTTCTGAACTACTGCAGAACTCAACTAGTCTTCAATTCTGATCAGGTTCTTGTGGTCTTTTAGTTCTGCAAGACTATCCTCTACTTTTTTTAGTTCCTGCATGGCTTGTACCATAGTGGATATTCTCTGCTTCGAAGCATAAGGCAGCTCAATTATTTTTCCTTTTCCATCAGAAGTAGGCATTGTAATAAAATACCCTGCCTTATTATTTTTGGTTCTCCATGAACGATGAGGCTCTACTGCTGCAAGGAAAACATTTCTTAGGATGCAGACAACAGGAATGTCAGCCACAGAAAATTGTGCTTTTAAACAGTGAGAATCAAAACAAACCATGGCTTTACGAATCTCATATTCAAGGGTTTTGTCCCCCAACCCCACTATTTTTATTTCTGCTTTAGCCCAAAACTTGGAGGGGACAACTTTCTTATCAAGGATGTTTACATCTGCACTTGAATCAATTAATGCAGTTACATTATAGGTCTTACCATGCACCAAAATATTCACCTTGACATGATGGTGCTGGTATTGAAGAGTAAGAACCTGCATTTCTCTAAATCCAAAAACAGGACCAGCTTTTCCTTCAGCAATTTCAACCTTTGGTTGTTCAGGAGCAGAATATGAGGGAGTGCCATGAATAATATAATTAGTATTTATGCCTGAAACAGGATGATTTTCTTCCTGTTTACCTTTTTCTAATTCAGATACTTTCAATTTGAGGGCAGAAATTTCACCTTTCAGCAAGTGTATCTCCTTACTCACCTCCCCCAAAGTGAGTGCACGAACTTTTCTTTGCTGTTGTTGACAAAGATAACTGCGTGTGTTATGCTCATAAGAAGTATCCAAGAATAAGGAATTCTTAGAGGGTTTTGCAGAGGAGGAAGAACCAGAAGAAGACTGCAAAAAAGAATCAAGCAGGCGGTTCTTCAAATCACCATCGTCCATGGCTCGGATATGGGAGAAAATATTCATATCATCCTCAGCAGTTTGAGCCATGAGAGCTTTAACTTTTCCTGTAAATTCATCTCCAAGTTGATCATCAGAAGAAAAACCAGAATCTGATGAAGAACAATGTTCACATTGACAATTGTCAGAATCAGGACATTCACAATAAGCATGAACTTCTTCAATATCAGATTCAGAAGAAGAATATTCAGAATTAGAGACAAAAGAAGAGTCTTATTGGGCTTGTTGGATTAACAAGCGGGGGAAGTCTTCTATCTTGTGATAACTAGAGCCACATTGTCTACATTTATCTTCAATCTTTACTTGTTGTTTACCTTTATATTTCTGTTGGGATTTTTGTCCCAATCCTTTTTTGGATTCTTTAGCATCAGGACATAGATTTGCAGTATGTCCTGTCTTTCCACAAATCCAGCTAGTTACCTGCTGCATCCTTTTCAACTTAACATCTTTAGGATGAATATCGTGTGGCTCGTAATAATGAGTCTTTGGGACGTATTTGGATGAGCGTCCCTTAGAAGGCTTTCCGTAGATCTTGCGAGGCATTTCAAGTGTAGACAATCTTTTTCTATGACTGTGATAAGTATAAGGCTGATAAATTCTTGAAATATTTTTGGCCCCTTTCTTGGTCTTGCACCGTTTCACTAATGGATTATCAATTGTGATCCCATACCTGCTGCAAAAATATTTAGTACCAGGCAATCTATTCAGTTATCAATAGATTTATTCATTTTAGAACTGGTACAAAGAGTAATCAATACTCTGGTTATTATGTTGTACATCTGACCCCATAAATATGTTTCCAGTGGCAACTGGAAAGCATCTTGTAATTTGAGAATATCTACCAGCTTCGAAGGCAACGCTACAAGGTAGACTTGCTTCCAGAGAATGTTCTTGGGGTCTTTAACCAAGAATATTCTTTGCATCCAATCTCTATGGAAATCTTCAAAATGGTTAATATTGCGACATTTCAAGTTCATCAGAATCATTTCATTTTGATCTGAAATGTTTGGGTCATCTCCACAGAATGTCTGCTGAATTAATGCTGTGAGAGCACCAATCATGTTACTCATGGCTTTGCCATCTTCATGAAAACGAACATCTCCATTTTCATCTTTTAACACCTCAGCTTCCATAGAAGATATGAAAGCAGGGGAAGACTCTAGCTCCCACCATCTTGCTAGAGTTCCTGTAAAACATGGAATGACGGATTTACATGCCTCAACTTCAGATTTTCCATCTATGCACATCAACTTATACTCTGTGATCTTCTGAACAATGACTTGTTTGATCTGGGCAGAGGATAAGTTATCTATGTTCCATTCTTTATGAATCTGAGGATAGAAATTTTCTCTTACAGTGATTTTTCCCAGGCCATTTAAATCAGGAGGAGAGTACCTGGTATATTGGGATTCAAGGGGCTCATATACAGGTAAGACATGATCTTCAGATTCTGATTCATGGAACAAAGAGGCAATAGTCACTTTAAACATTGGAGACTCTGGAGCAGATTCTTTGGGAAATAAGCTGGGAATTCTATCAACATTTTTCTGGATTTGTACAGCTTTCCCTTTGTGGAGAAATCCTGAGGGGATTGGCTTGTCTGATTTCTTTTCTTTCTCTTTCTGGGTTTTTTCAAACAAGTCAGTCACAAGTTGCCGAGTAGACATAGATTGGTCTATAATACAACTTTCTACTTCACCAATCTTCTGTAATGACTTTGAAGAAAAATCTTTAACTACTGAACAATTATACTGTACAGAATTCAATGCCTTATTTACATCTTTCAAAGAAACTTGTAAATGATCCATCTGATTCTTTACAAAAGAAGCTTTAGCAACATTCTTCTCTAGTCCTGTGATGGCAGTATTAGTCCATTTTATTTTTTCATTTACAGTCTGGACTCTCCTTTCAATTCCTACCAGGTTTTCCTTTTGCACTATGGGGTATGCATTAGCTGAATTTTGTCCTTCTCCTAGGACAATCCCTTTGAAAGGGGGATAGCTGGTGGATGTTTCTATGTTGCTACCATCAATTGCTGTCCATGAATGACCCGTAGAAGATGTGGGTTCATTCATCAATACAACTTCTGACTCTTTGACGTTCTTCCATGAATAGAAAGAAATCCAAATCTTCCTTTCTTCCATATATTGTTTCCATTCTAAGGCTAAAGTTTTCTTTTGTTCTGGACTATGACTGACAGCAAATTCATTTGCTTCTGGGTGAGTAAACAGATCCCAATTTATCATCTGCTTCATCCATTGAGTAGGGATTCTGTGTTTCTTACAACCATCCATAAGTGTATAAAATTTCTGGATTTTTGGGACAGATGGTTTTTTGACATCTTCTGGGAGATCTTTAAATATCCATTATGGAATCAGTAAATCCTTTTGATTGTAATACCCTAAGCCATTCTTATCTTTAGGGGATTGCATATTCATAAACATCTCAGTTAGTCTAGGATCTTCATCTTGCAGAGAAGGAACAAGATGCATCATAAGTACATGATCATCTTCATGTGGGAAAGGAATATCAGAACATTTTGGGTTTGGACAAGGTGTAACTGATGTAGAAGGAGGAGCATCACCCATTCTGGGATTATGGTTCTGATGTCTTATGACCACTTCAGCAAGATTTTTAAGATTTACAGACTGATGACATTGAGGGCATTCAACTTGTAAAAGATTGAAATTGACTAACAAAGCAAACTCAAATAAAGTTGTATGATGACAAGAAGTTTTTACAATACTGGAACATGCAGTATCTGTACAGTCAGGAGCAATGTACAATGGAGACTTTTTACATTCGACTTCAATCCTACGCCTGTCTATTGTAGATCTTCTTGGGAAAGACAAAGTGGTTGTGGATTGATTTTCTGTGATATTAGCAGAAGTGATTTTTTGTACAGAGAGAGGCTTTGGATTTGGCATAACCCAGTGTTCAGGAAAAGATAGATCCTCCCACTTTATAGCTTGATGTTCAACCTTTTGGTTTTTAGGATCTGTCATAACTACGACACTGGTTTTTGACTCTCTGCTGGGGACATGGAGGACTGCAGGAAATAGAGTGGTGGTATGGCGAAAACAACCTCTAAATTGTATGGCAATATTTTTCCTCTTTTTCTTCATATCAAATCCAGTGGTTTGGATTTGCAATTGCAAAATATCGGCCAATGTTTCATCAAATACATATACAGAGAAGTTGGGATAAAAATCAAACCACACATGACCATTTCATAATGGTGCAACTATTCCTCCAATTAAGGAATCTGTATACTTGTTATGTGTTAATTCTCTGACAGTGGCTAACACATATGAATCAACTCCTTGATGGACAAGTGCTTGGATTCCTACTCTGATGCATCCGAGATGCAGGAATTGTGTGCCCAGCTTTCTAGCTTCTGCTTGAAGCTCCTTTGGATTTAATAATGGAATTAACTGTACACGATCAGAATTTTCTTCTATACAAATAATGGGTTCTTTTATTGTTATTCTAGTGGCAGCTTTTAAATGCCAAACACCAAGATCATTATAAACTTGTGAAGCAGAGATCTTGGGTAGAACCCATTTAGCCTGTGGCTTAGTTTCTTCATACAAATGATCTAACTCATTTGTGACTCGACTACTACTAGAAGAAAACATTTCTCTAAGAGGGTCTTGTTGAGCTTTATCTTGCTCTTCAAGTTCTCAGAAAGATACAGATTTTCTGAAAGGGTCCATTTGTACTTCAGAAAATAAAGAGAGAATGATTATAAGAATTGACCTTTTCACGAACCAGTTGATAAACTGCACTGGCTCTGATACCAATTTTACTTCAGGGACCTCTCACACAGGTTTGCACTGCAAACTGCTCAACAAGAAGACTGGCTCACTGAGTTTCTTCTTGCTCCTTTAAGAGACCCTATGCAAACCCATACACGAACCTACTATCATGTTCACACTTCTTTAGGATCTCTCTGCAGCTTCCTTCGCCTTTTCTGGCCTGCTCCGTGTCCCTCAGTGATTTCGAGAACGTCTGGCGAACTTTCGGCGATAAAAAATAAAACAATACTACCTCAGTGGACATTCATAAAGCTCAGAGTTATAGTTCTTCTCATGCGGAACAAATACTTCTCTCTTTATTGACATTGAAAAATGATTTTACAATCAGATTACAGACTTATGGACTTCAGATCTCTTTCCAGAGATTGACTGCAGTGGCATTTACCAGATTTTCTACTCAATAAATGAGCGAGCGATACTAGAGGCTATCTAGCCAGTTGCAGACTCTGTCTCAGAGAACAAACACACAAGTTTTACAGACAGACTCTACCCCAAAGGAAATAAGTGGATACATGACATGATATATTCCACAAGTATAATCGCCTTTCAGGTACAAGATGCATAATATCAGTATGGCTTTGTAGATTTGCATCAAGTACTTTTGTATTTCTGAGTTGCCATGTAGGCCTCCATTTCTCTTTGTACACAGCCCATGATTCATCATCTGAAACAGACCTGAGTGTCTCCTTTTGCTGTGCATGATCCCATTCTGTAATAATAACCATAACATGGTTATGATCTTCTTCTTGTTCCTGTTCTTGATGCTGGATGAATTCTCTGCTGAGAAAATCTGGCAGAGAATTATCAATTCCCTTAATATGCTCAACCTTAAAATCGAAATTAGCAAACAAAGCTTGCCATCTTGAAAACTTAGCATCTTCAGGGTTCTTGATATTTTTACTCAAAACTTTGTCTAAGGCCTTTGCATCAGTTATGAGTAGAAAAAATTTGTTAGCTAGATGAACAGAGAACTTGCTGACATAGTTCCAAGCAGCCTTTGCTTCTTGTTCTATTGTGGAGTAATTTTTTTCAGCCTTACTCCAAGTTCCAGAAGCATACTGCACAACCTTTTCTTCATCTTTCATACTTTTGTCAGTAGGTCTCTATTTTAGCACACCTCCCCAACCAATATTACTGGCATCTGATTCTACAATCTTGAAATATCCATCTTCTGCAACATGAAGAATGGGGAGCTTTCTTACCTTTGCCTTGATTTGTCTGATTGATTATGTATGAGCTTTTGTCCAAGTCTTAGGATTTTTTCTGAGTCTCTGGTTTAGGAGAGACCTGTCAGTTGCACAATTTGGATAAAAATTGCTTACATAATTTAAGCAACCCAAAAATCTTTGCAGTCAGGTTTTATCCAGAATAATGTCTGGAAATTTATCTGCAAATTCAATAGCATGATTTTGTAAAGCAATTAATCCATTTTCTATGGTATGCCCCATAAATTTGATCTTAGTCTTACATAATTCCATCTTCTTCTTACTTAAGACTAAGCCATTTTTCTTCACTAGTCTCATAAAAATCTTTAGATGTATAAAATGGTCTTGAAGATTTTTAGAGAAGATTAGGAGATCATCGATGTATGCTAGAAGCCATTCTGCATAGGGTTTGAAAATAGAGTCCATTACCTTCTGAAACTTAGAAGGTGCGTGCTTCAATCCGAATGGCATCACATTCCATTCATAGTGGCCTACAGGAATGCTGAATGCAGTTTTCCACTTGTCTTTCTCGGCTATAGACACTTGCCAGAAACCAGACTTCAGATCAAACTTAGAAAATATCTTCGCTCCTGCTATCCTTCCCAACAGATCTCCTTTGTGTGGGATAGGATAAGTATCATCTGCAAGAACATAATTAAGAGGTTTATAGTTAATGACTAACCTGGGGATGCCTCTTATCTGTTCGCTTATTTTATTCACATAGAAGCCATAGCAGTTCCAAGGACTGCTTGACTCCCTAATCAGTTGTCTTTGCAGTAGCTGATTTATTTATTTTTCAAAGAGCTCTCAGTATTCTTTGTTCATTGGAATTGCTCTGGATTTGCATGGTCTGCCCGTATATCCGTCTTTGTAGGGCAGTTCAATACTACGTTGTTTCTGGTGCCAAAATGCATTTGGATCTTTTGCACAGCATTGTTCTTCAAATTGTTTTTGTAGTTCAGCAATTTGTTTCTGAACTACTGCAGAACTCAACTGGTCTTCAATTCTTATCAGGTTCTTGTGGTCTTTTAGTTCTACAAGACTATCCTTTGCTTTTTTGAGTTCTTGCATGGCTTGTACCATAGTGGATATTCTCTGCTTCGAAACATAAGGTAGCTCAATTCTTTTTCCTTTTCCATCAAAAGTAGGCATTGTAATAAAATACCCTGCCTTATTATTTTTGGTTCTCCATGAACCATGAGGCTCTATTGCTGCAAGGAAAACATTTCCTAGGATGCAGTCAACAGGAATGTCAGCCACAGAAAATTGTGCTTTTAAACAGTGAGAATCAAAATAAACCATGGCTTTAGGAATCTCATATTCAAGGGCTTTGTCCCCCAACCCCACTATTTTTCTTTCTGCTTTAGCCCAAAACTTGGAGGGGACAACTTTCTTATCAAGGATGTTTACATCTGCACCTGAATCAATTAATGCAGTTACATTATAGGTCTTACCATGCACCAAAATATTCACCTTGACATGATGGTGCTGGTATTGAACAGTAAGAACCTGCATTTCTCTAAATCCATAAACATGATCATCTTTTCCTTCAGCAATTTCAACCTTTGGTTGTTCAGGAGCAGAATATGAGGGAGTTCCATGAATAATATAATTAGTATTTCTGCCTGAAACAGGATGATTTTCTTCCTGTTTACCTTTTTCTAATTCAGATACTTTCAATTTGAGGGCAGAAATTTCACCTTTCAGCAAGTGTATCTCCTTACTCACCTCCCCCAAAGTGAGTGCACGAACTTTGCTTTGTTGTTGTTGACGGAGATAACTGTGTGTGTTCTGCTCATAAGAAGTATCCAAGAATAAGGACTTCTTAGAGGGTTTTGCAGAGGAGGAAGAACCAGAAGAAGACTGCAGAAAAGCATCAAGCAGGCGGTTCTTCAAATCACCATCGTCCATGGCTCGGATATGGGAGAAAATCTTCATATCATCCTCAGCAGTTTGAGCCATGAGAACTTTAACTTTTCCTGTAAATTCATCTGCAAGCTGATCATCAGAAGAAAAACCAGAATCTGATGAAGAGCAATGTTCACATTGACAATTGTCAGAATCAGGACATTCACAATAAGCATGAACTTCTTCAATATCATATTCAAAAGAAGAATATTCAGAATTAGAGACAGAAGAAGATTCTTCTTGGGCTTGTTGGATTAACAAGCGGGGCAGTCTTTTGTCTTGTGATAACTAGAGCCACATTGTCTACATTTATCTTCAATCTTTACTTGTTGTTTACCTTTATATTTCTGTTGGGATTTTTGTCCCAATCCTTTTTTGGATTCTTTAGCATTAGGACATAGATTTTTAGTATGTCGTGTCTTTCCACAAATCCAGCAACTTACCTGCTGCATCCTTTTCAACTTAACATCTTTAGGATGAATATCGTGTGGCTCGTAATAATGAGTCTTTGGGACATATTTGGATGAGCGTCCCTTAGTAGGCTTTCTGTAGATCTTGCGAGGCCTTTCAAGTGCAGACAATCTTTTGCTATGTCTGTGATAATTATAAGGCTGATAACTTCTTGAAGTCTTTTTGGCCCTTTTCTTGGTCTTGCGCCTTTTCACTAATGGTTCATCAATTGTGATCCCATACCTGCTGCAAAAATATTTAGTACTAGGAAATCTATTCAGTTTATCAATAGATTTATTCATTTTAGAACTGGTACAAAGAGTAATCAATACTCTGGTTATTATGTTGTACATCTGACCCCATAAATATGTTTCCAGTGGCAACTGGAAAGAATCTTGTAATTTGAGAATATCTACCAGCTTCGAAGGCAATGCTGCAAGGTAGACTTGCTTCCAGAGAATGTTCTTGGGGTCTTTAACCAGGAAGATTCTTTACATCCAATATCTATGGAAATCTTCATACTGGTTAATATTGCGACATTTTAGGTTCATCAGAATCATTTCATTTTGATCTGAAATGTTTGGGTCATCTCCACAGAATGTCTGCTGAATTAATGCTGTGAGAGCACCAATCATGTTATTCATGGCTTTGCCATCTTCATGAAAACGAACATCTCCATTTTCATCTTTTAACACCTTAGCTTCCATAGCAGATATGAGAGCAGGGGAAGACTCTAGCTCCCACCATCTGGCTAGAGTTCCTGTAAAACATGGAATGAGGGATTTACATGCCTCAACTTCAGATTTTCCATCTATGCACATCAACTTATACTCTGTGATCAACTGATCAATGACTTGTTTGATCTGGGCAGAGGATAAGTTATCTATGTTCCATTCTTTATGACTCTGAGGATAGAAAGTTTCTCTTACAGGGATTTTTCCCAGGCCATTTAAATCAGGAGGAGAGTACCTGGTATATTAGGCTTCAAGGGGCTCATATACAGGTAAGACATGATCTTCAGATTCTGATTCATGGAACAAAGAGGCAATAGTCACTTTAAACTTTGGAGACTCTGGAGCAGATTCTTTGGGAAATAAGCTGGGAAATCTATCAACATTTTTCTGGATTTGTACAGCTTTCCCTTTGTGGAGAAATCCTGAGGGGATTGGCTTGTCTGATTTCTTTTCTTTCTCTTTCTAGGTTTTTTCAGACAAGTCAGTCACAAGTTGCCAAGTAGACATAGATTGGTCTATAATACAACTTTCTACTTCACCAATCTTCTGTAATGACTTCAAAGAAAAATCTTTAACTACTGAACAATTGTACTGTACAGAATTCAATGCCTTATTTACATCATCCAAAGAAACTTGTAAATGATCCATCTGATTCTTTACAACAGAAGCTTTAGCAAAATTCTTCTCTAGTCCTGTGATGGCAGTATTAGTCCAGTTTATTTGTTCATTTACAGTCTGGACTCTCCTTTCAATTCCTACCAGGTTTTCCTTTTGCACTATGGGGTATGCATTAGCTGCATTTTTTCCTTCTCCTAGGACAATCCCTTTGAAAGGGGGATAGCTGGTGGATGTTTCTATGTTGCTACCATCAATTGCTGTCCATGAATAACCCGTAGAAGATGTGGGTTCATTCATCAATACAACTTCTGACTCTTTGACCTTCTTCCATGAATAGAAAGAAATCCAAATCTTCCTTTCCTCCATATATTGTTTCCATTCTAAGGCTAAAGTTTTCTTTTGTTCTGGACTATGACTGACAGCAAATTCATCTGCTTCTGGGTGAGTAAACAGATCCCAATTTATCATCTGCTTCATCCATTGAGCAGGTATTCTGTGTTTCTCACAACCATCCATAAGTGTATAAAATTTCTGGATTTCTGGGACAGATGTTTTTTTGACATCTTCTGGAAGATCTTTAAATCTGCATTCTGGAATCAGGAAATCCTTTTGATTGTAATACCCTAAGCCATGCTTATCTTTAGGGGATTGCATATTCATAAACATCTCAGTTAGTCTGGGATCTTCATCTTTTAGAGAAGGAACAAGATGCATCATAATTACATGATCATCTTCATGTGGGAAAGGAATATCAGAACATTTTGGGTTTGGACAGGGTGTAATTGATGTAGAAGGAGGAGCATCACCCATTCTGGGATTATGGTTCTGATGTCTTATGACCACTTCAGCAAGATGTTTAAGATTTACAGACTGATGACATTGAGGGCATTCAACTTGTAAAGGATTGAAATTGACTAACAAAGCAAACTCAAATAAAGTTGTATGATGACAAGAAGTTTTTACAATACTGGAACATGCAGTATCTGTATAGTCAGGAGCAATGTACAATGGAGACTTTTTACATTCGACTTCAATCCTACGCCTGTCTATTGTAGATCTTCTTGGGAAAGACAAAGTGGTTGTGGATCGATTTTCTGTGATATTAGCAGAAGTGAATTTTTGTACAGAGAGAGGCTTTGGATTTGGCACAACCCAGTGTTCAGGAAAAGATAGATCCTCCCACTTTATAGCTTGATGTTCAACCTTTTGGTTTTTAGGATCTGTCATAACTACGACACTGGTTTTTTACTCTCTGTTGGGGGCATGGAGGATTGCAGGAAATAGAGTGGTGGTATGGTGAAAACAACCTCTAAATTGTATGGCAATATTATTCCTCTTTTTCTTCATATCAAATCCAGTGGTTTGGATTTGCAATTGCAAAATATTGGCCAATGTTTCATCAAATACATATACAGAGAAGTTGGGATAATATTCAAACGACACAGGACCATTTGATAATGGTGCAACTATTCCTCCAATTAAGGAATCTGTATACTTGTTATGTGTTAAGTCTCTGATAGTGGCTAACACATATGAATCAACTCCTTGATGGACAAGTGCTTGGATTCCTACTCTGATGCATCCGAGATGCAGGAATTGTGTACCCAGCTTTCTAGCTTCTGCTTCAAGCTCCTTTGGATTTAATAATGGAATTAATTGTACACGATCAGAATTTTCTTCTATAGAACTAATGGATTCTTTTATTGTTATTCTAGTGGTAGCTTTTAAATGCCAAACACCAAGATCATTATAAACTTGTGAAGCAGAGATCTTGGGTAGAACCCATTTTTCCTGTGGCTCAGTTTATTCATACAAATGATCTAACTCATTTGTGACTCGACTACTACTAGAAGCAAACATTTCTCTGAGAGGGTCTTATTGAGCTTTATCTTTCTCTTCAAGTTCTCGGAAAGATACAGATTTTCTGAAAGGGTCCATTTGTACTTCGGAAAATAAAGAGAGAATGATTATAAGAGCTGACCTTTTCACGAACCAGTTGACAAACTGCACTGTCTCTAATACCAATTTTACTGCAAGGACCTCTCACACAGGTTTGAACTACAAACTGCTCAACAGGAAGACTGGCTCACTGAGTTTCTTCTTGCTCCTTTAAGAGACCCTATGCGAACCCATACATGAACCTACTATCACATTCACACTTCTTTCGGCTCTCTCTGCAACTTCCTTCGCCTTTTCTAGCCTACTCCGTGTCCCTCGGTGATTTCGCGAACGTCTGGCGAAATTTCGGCGATCAAAAAGAAAACAATACTACCTCAGTGGACATTCATAAAGCTCATAGTTACAGTTCTTCTCATGCGGAACAAATACTTCTCTCTTTATTGATATTCAAAAATGATTTTACAATCAGATTACAGACTTATGGACTTCAGATCTCTTTCCAGAGATTGACTGCAGTGGCATTTACCTGATTTTCTACTCAATAAATGAGCGAGCGATACCAGAGGCTATCTGGCCAGTTGCAGACTCTGTCTCAGAGAACAAACACACAAGTTTTACAGACAGACTCAATCTATCATCAGGCCACTTTAGGTTCTTGCCTATGCCGAGCACATAGACACGCAGGCTTCTCTGATCACATAAGGACTTGAGTCTTAGCACCGTGATGCAAGCAGATCACAAAAATTTGCACAGATGCAGAGTAGGGAGCTTTGGCTCGACTCAGATTCAAACACAAATGACTCTAGACTCTAGACTCTCCGAATGCGAATGCCAAATAATGAGCCTTAACCCTCCTTATATAGGAAAAGAGGGGGGACAAACATTTGCTAGGTCCGTCGGATTAATGACACGTGGAGGAGAATCATGGCTTTCGGGTAACACCGAAGTGACATCCGCACCGAGATTCATCCATCCGACACTAACATGTGAAGTGTGTTTACATTACACTGTGGATACATTTTCTGTACAAGGCCCACGAGGAAACAGAATAATTATATACAGAGAGGATGCTTTTCGGACAAGTGAAAATCCCTCAGGAAAAGACTTGTCACTGTAAACCTGTGATTGGGTATCATTACATTATGGATACTTTTGTTTTAGCGGAGCCCACTAGAACCGCTTGTACTGGTTTCAGCCTGATCAAGAATAGTAATTCCGGGAAACCTGAGTCTTGGATACAGATCATCGTCTCAAGATTTAGTATAAATTCTTCTGACAATCATGGGTTTATTTAAAATGATATGATGTTTTACTTTGGTTAGAACCAACCATTGTAATTGCCTTTTCTTGTAGCAATTTAATATTGGGTTTACAAGTTTGTATTCAAGTTGGCTCAAATCACGGACTGTTTGACATGGAATATGAAAACATTCTCCCCAAGTGCTTTCTAAACAATCATTTCATTGGATTTGAAAATATGATTCATAATAGACTGGATCCATGCCATATGCGCTTAGTCCATAAACAAACCACCAGTCACATGTCCAGGGGCATGCATAGTGGGACTGATTTATCCAAGTGGGTCCAAATCTGAGCTTGGTATGGTGAGTCTTACTGCGCACATCTTTATTCAACAGATCCCACCAAAGTTGCTTATATCCTGCAAAATTGTACAGTGTCAGGAAAAATCAAGTCAGGATTGTTACCTGGCCATGTCTCGTACCTTCCTCCAGTATATTCTCCAGGCCACCTTGTGCGGTTGATTGTATAAGATTTATAGTAGATTCTTGTTTGTCACTTCCACCAGTACAAATGACTAACATATCACAAAAATCTTGTGAGAGGGATCTTTCTGCTTCATAAGAGGTGGTTATACTTGTGGAATATATCATGTCATGTATCCACTTATTTCCTTTGGGGTAGACCCGCCTTTCCGGTACAAGATGCATAATATCAGTATGGCTTTGTAGATTTGCATCAAGTACTTTTGTATTTCTGAGCTGCCATGTAGGCCTCCATTTCTCTTTGTACACAGCCCATGATCCATCATCTGAAACAGCCCTGAGTGTCTCCTTTTGCTGTGCATGATCCCATTCTGTAATAATAACCATAACATGGTTATGATCTTCTTCTTGTTCATGTTCTTGATGCTGGATGAATTCTCTGCTGAGAAAATCTGGCAGAGAATTATCAATTCCCTTAATATGCTCAACCTTAAAATCGAAATTAGCAAATAAAGCTTGCCATCTTGCAAACTTATGGTATGCCTTGTGTGTTGAATATTTAAATGGCTTCATATGTTCCAACTATGAAGGTTGTTAGTGATATATGGATGCATTGTCAACTTTTTGAACATTGTGTATACCTTCCCTTAATTGGTTGTAGTTCATACATGTGTTGAAATTTTTGGGTTCTCCATGCAGGTCTTACATAGTTTTTTTTTTAGAGATCGTGGTTTGGTTTTATCCATTGTTACTAAATTCGAAAAACGTTTTGGCAAGAAAAATTGGACTGTCTTAAATTTAATAAGGGAAAATTTGTTTAATTTTTTCTATAATAATAACTTTATTTATATAATACTTTAATTGAATTCCAAATTAATTATTAGTAAAATCAATTTGGATAATAACATCTATTAAAAACTATATTTTAAAGTTTTAAAATATAGAAATTATCTTTTTTATAAATTTTTGATATAAAAACCATTTTCAATAAAAAATTTACTATTTTATAATTGAAATTTTTGATGTAAAATTTCCGAAACATTTTTTTAACAAGTTTTAAGTATTTTAAACTATTCTGAAACTAGTAAATGCTCCAGTGCAATGGATGTTTATATATATATATATATATATATATATATATATATATATAAATATATATGGAAACTGGTGAATGTTGCCATGGGATGGCTTTATGAAATTGGTGAATGTTGTCTTGCTATATATATATATATATATATATGGAAACTCATGAATGATGCCGTGGGATAGATGTGTGTGTTAAATTTAAATATTATATATTGAAACTGGTGAATGCTGCCGTGAGATGGCTTTATGAAACTCGTGAATGTTGTGGTCAGATAGATATTTATATATATATATATATATATATATATATATATATATATATATATATATATATATATTTCTTTTTTTCTCATAGTCCTATGTGTCCGTACACATGTACTAGCTACATCCATGGTCTTAATGAATCACAATAAATCCTCCAGAAGGGATCTGAATCTCCCGTGAGATGGCTTTATGAAACTCATGAATGTTGTGGTCGGATAGATGTTTATATATATATATATATGGGAAACCCATGAATATATATATATATATATATATATATATATATATATATATATATATATTTTTTTTTTTTTTTTTCATAGTGGTTCATGTTCCTATGTGCCCGTACACATGTACTAGCTACATCCATGGTCTTAATGAATTGTAGTAAATCCTACCGAAGGGATCCGAACCTCCCGAATGGATCCACTGTCGGCCTAACACTGAGGCCTAACCCTGCGGGCGTTTAGGAGATTTGATCCTGTGACCTCTCAATCTTGGAGTACTTCCAAGCGGGGACTCAACCAATTGAGATAACGCTTGGGGCTATATATATATATATATATATATATATATATATATATATATATATATAAATTTGGATAGGTGTTTATATATATATGGAAACTCATGAATATATATATGTGTGTTAAGTTGGTTTCTTTATGTTAATTGCTTGCTAAATTCAAACATTATTCCGAAGTTTTGGCAGCTTGTTAGATTCAAACATTATTCTGGAGCATTTTATATTAACTAGCGAAGGGAGTTATTATATTGTCTAACTTTCTAAGGGAACATTGGGTGAATGGAAAACACTTTTATCATTAATTAAGTAGATTTTGAGTGTTTTAGTGCATTGTATTGGACATTGGCTTAAATTTTTTGTTTCCAATCAAGGAGGAGCATTTTCCACAAGATTATTCAATGAAGTCTCTTTCACTTTTATTTATTTTTCATCTTAGAAAACTCAATTGAGTAATTTATTTTTTTAAACAAATTCAAGAGAGAATTAAAGAAAGAAGTGATTTAACGATACATCTACTAAAATATATGTTTTCACAATACACCCATTCACCTTCAATTCAAATAGAAGTGAACAATTAATTTCTCACTTTAATTTATATAATCAACTATAAAACCATAATTAAAGGAATTATAATTTCTCATTTTATTATATTTTGAGCAAATTTCTCCTACTTGACAAACTATCTTCTACTGTCGACCTAACACTGAGGCCTAACCCCGCAAGCGTCTAGGAGATTTGATCCTGTGACCTCTCAATCTGGGAGTACTTCCAAGCGGGGACTCAACCAATTGAGCTAACCCTTGGAGCTATATATATAAAGTTGGATATAGGTGTTTATATATATATATATATGGAAACTCATGAATATACATATGTGTGTTAAGTTGGTTTCTTTATGTTAATTGCTTGCTAAATTCAAACATTATTCTGAAGTTTTGGCTGCTTGTTAGATTCAAACATTATTCTGGAGCATTTTATATTAACTAGCGAAGGGAGTTATTATATTGTCTAACTTTCTAAGGGAACATTGGGTGAATGGAAAACACTTTTATCATTAATTAAGTAGATTTTGAGTGTTTTAGTGCATTGTATTGGACATTGGCTTAAATTATTTGTTTCCAATCAAGGAGGAGCATTTTCCACAAGCTTATTCAATGAAGTCTTTTTCACTTTTATTTATTTTTCATCTTAGAGAACTCAATTGAGTAATTTATGTTTTTTAAACAAATTGAAGAGAGAATTAAAGCAAGAAGTGATTTAACGATACATCTACTAAAATATATGTTTTCACAATACACCCATTCACCTTCAATTCAAATAGAAGTGAACAATTAATTTCTCACTTTAATTTACATAATCAACTATAAAACCATAATTAAAGGAACTATAATTTCTCATTCTATTATATTTTGAGCAAATTTCTCCTACTTGACAAACTATCTTCTTGAAACCACATAAAAGTGAGAATCTTTGTAATAACATAATTTGTATAAGTTTTATTTTATTATTTTATATATTTTTTAAACTTATTATATACATGTAAATAATGTAAAAATTTCAAAAAAAAAAACTATAATATTCTTTTTATATATTTTATAAATTTATATATTATTATAATTAATATTGAAGTATATCTGTGAACAAGATGTAAATAAATTGACCGGACTAGATTTTACGTTAATTCAATGATTTAATTTTACGCAGGAAAATTAATTCAATTTCATACGAAGAACTTGACCGTAGGAATTTCAAAACAAGAGTACAGTAATTCATTTACACATAATAATAATAATATAGTCTCACCCAAACTTAAAATATATGTAGTTCAACTCAACTTAAAAAAAAAAACCAAAAAGACCAGCCTCACCGAAACTTTAAAATATATATATATATTGAACTAGTCCCACCCAATTTAAAAAAAAAACCCAAAAAAATCTAACACTTAATCAAGCCCATCTAACCATGCTGCATATATAGCTAGCGTGCTCAGCGTGTTCTTGGGCCACATAAACTATAACATAAACTATATATACAGAGAAATTAGAGGCAAAGTTATAATATTCGGAGCACATCTTCTCCAACATGGATCTAAACCTGAATGGAAACGATGATTTCTTAGCTGTGAATGGAAAGGAGGACTCTTATCAAGATTGAAAATAAATATGGATTAATTTTTTAATTTAATATTTAAAAAAAAAACTCAGTTTGAGATAAATCTCAACCAAAAATAATATTTAATAAAATTGAAATCAGGATCCTATAACAATTTGAACTTCAAAAAATCAGATTCCAATATATTTAATAAAACTGAAATCAGGATCCTATCACAAAATTGACCTTCAGAAAATCGGATTGCACTATAGGAACGTGTAGCTGAACTGGACAATAACTTTGTTGAAATTGCTTTCCAGATTTGGATACAGCTCCATATTTTCAAAACCTTCCAGAATGAAAAAATGCACAACCACAAAAAAACAAAACAAAATAAAAATCAACATTAATTTCCCTAAATTAGCCCTAACAGAATGTTTAGAACTTGTCAATATGTTAAATGTGTGATGCACATCAATTACATACTCCTCTTTTACATCAAACACTGTGTTTCACTATTTTGTAATTGCTTCCCATAAAATCCCCATATTTGTAGGGAAATAGCCACTGCTGTGGTACTTTCTATACTATCAACAACAATGAAAAGACCGGATTCAATAACGCAGTCTCTCCCGCATATCTAAAATGCAATTTCAATTGATGTAAATGTAGATTCTTCACTGGTGGACAACAGAGGTGTTTTTGGTGCAGTTAGTATTTCAGTTGCAGCCAAGCAGGAATTGCAGACCAGGGGAGGATCGGCCACGTCGTCTCCATTTCCTTCTAGGTTTTGAACAACCCTGGCCATACAGGGCCGATCTTTGAAGCTGTATTGAATGCAGCACCGCTTCCCCCCGCCCCCCGTATTTTAGTGAGTCTCTTTGCCTTTTCCTCATCTTCTGCCTCCATTTCTCCTCCTCTCAATCTCAACCCCAACTCCCCGGCCTCAAGCAACTTGAAAGCCCACTCAGGAAAGTAAAACTGACTGGAGCAGCTCACCTTCCAATCGATGTTCTTTTTACCCAACAATTTCCAGCAAAAGCATTCCACCGTCATTGATATATGGTCGTCCCTCTGTCTTGAATGCCAAGGACAGCTCGAAAGCCACCAGAGATGTTTTGATATGGAGACTGCGCTTGACCATTTTGTCCTTTATTTTGTCCACGGGAGCCGACATGAAGGGCGGATTGAAGAGATGAGCATCCAGGAACTTCCCCTCCTCCGCAATCCGCTTGCCTGCGAGCAGTGCCATGGATGCCCCGAGAGAATGTCCAGCGATCCACACGTTCTACCGCCGGTGATCACAAACGTGTTTCTTTCTCTAAAGTTGAAAAACCCCCCACCATGTTGGACAGTGTGCAGCAAATTTAATAAACACAACAACAGCAAATTAATTATGCACAGGAAAGACACACAGCTTTAACGTGGTTCACCCAAACCTCCTGGGCTACGTCCACACAACAGGGCATTGGCAGTCTTTATTAATTCAAACAGGAGATTACAATTCTCATACACTCTCTCCAAAACATCCGTATGGCTATCTGTTATATAGCAGGAGAATCTAACAGCTCTCAACTCAAATTTAGCTAGCATTAACTCCCTCCCAACAAACTGGAGTTAATCTAGCAACAATTTCCTAATTTTTGTCACCTACTGAGATTTTTTCCTATTCTATTCAAAACAGAAAATCTCAACAATCTCCACCTTGACAACAATTAGCCTGATGCCCTGTTCTTTATTATTTATCTTTTCTGCAAGCCAAGAGAAGCCAAACACCAACGCAGCTTCTCCAACAAAACTGGTTTCGTGAACATGTCTGCACAATTCTCTTTTGTATGCACCTTTTCAAGAGAGACTCCCCTTTCAGTGATAACCTGTCTTACAAAATGGTACTTAATTGGAATATGCTTTGATTTACTATGATAGGCCGGATTCTTAGCCAAATGTATTGCACTTTGACTATCACAAAGTAACCTGATGTTGTCCTGTAACCTACCAAACTCACCAAGCAAACCTTTCAACCAAACCGCCTCTTTGCAAGCATGAGAAGCGGCAATGTATTCTGCTTCAGTAGTGGATAAAGCAACAATGTTCTGTAGCTTTGACATCCAGCTAATAGCTCCACCTGCAAGAGTAAAGACATACCCTGAAGTTGACCTTCTCTTATCCAAATCACCTGCAAAATCAGAATCAACATATCCACAAACATATTCACTGCTTCTGTTATAAGTGATACAATAATCACTTGTGCCTCTCAAGTACCGAAGCACCCATTTCACTGCTGACCAGTGTTCTTTACCCGGATTTGCCATATACCTGCTGACAACCCCAACTGCATGTGAAATATCTGGTCGAGTACAAACCATCACATACATCAAACATCCTACTACATTGGCATATGGAATTCGAGACATATAATCCTTTTCTTCATCTGTATTAGGACATAAACCCGAAGAAAGCTTGAAATGGGAAGCGAAAGGGACTGACACAGGCGTCACATTATTCATACCAAACCTCAAAAGTATCTTCTCAACATACTTCTGTTGTGATAGCCATAGCTTACCATTGCTCCTCATCTCTGAAAATCTCCATGCCCAAAATCTGTCTTGCTGCTCCTAGATCTTTCATATCGAATGTCCTTGCCATCTGAGTCTTCAACCTGTTGATTTCATCAATGCTTTTGCTTGCTAAAAGCATATCGTCAACATACAACACTAAGATAATGAACATGCCATTTTTCAATTGCTTGAAATACACACAATGATCATATTCACTTCTAACATATTTATGACTCAACATGAAAGAATCAAACTTCTTATACCACTGCCGAGGCGACTGCTTCAGGCCATATAATGACTTCTTGAGCCTGCAGACAAATTTATTATTGCGATGCTGAAAAAACCCCTCCGGTTGTTCCATATAAATTTCCTCATCTAGATCTCCATGTAGAAAAGCAGTCTTAACATCTAGTTGTTGTAACTCTAAATCAAACAAAGCAACTAAAGCTAAAACAATTCGAATTGAAACAATTTTAACCACTGGTGAAAAAATCTCATGAAAGTCAATACCGGCTTTCTGAGAAAACCCTTTTGCAACCAGTCGCGCTTTGTACCTGTCCTCCGTATCATTCACACCCCGTTTCATCTTGTAAACCCATTTACACCCCACAGTTTTCCTGTCTTTCGGAAGCTCAACCAGATCCCATGTGCCGTTCTTACTCAAGGCCATCATTTCGTCCTTCATGGCTGCTTTCCACTTGTCACTATTCGAACCTTCTATTGCTTCCTGATAGCACAGAGGTTCATTGTCATTAGCAGTAAATTCAACTGAAGTAACATAATCATCATACCTTCTCGGTGGCCGTTTGATTCTTGTCGACCTCCTTAAGGTTTTTTCTGGCTGAGTACCATCTGTAGGAACTTCTTGCCGATCAGTATCTGAGACCTGTTCATGATCTAAACCTGAACCCTGTTCATGTTCTGAAACCTGTTCATGACTAGTATCTGAACTATGGTCATCATGACTATCATTAGAAGTGTTGTCAAACTGAATGTGCTGAAAATCAAATACATCATCCTGTTTCAATTTACTATCTACATCTAATTGTACAAGAGAGGATTCATTAAACTTTACATCTCTGTTGATGATGATTTTGCGGGTAGTAGGATCCCACGATCTATATCCCTTTGTTCCAACACCATACCCAACAAAGATATACCTTTTAGACTTTGGATCTAACTTAGTTCGCTGATGTTTAGGCACTAGAGCATATGCATCACAACCAAACACTCTGAGTTTAGAATAGTCACAAGGGTGTCCTTTCCATACCTCTTGCGAAATTTTGCAGTCTATCGCTGTTGATGGCGACCGATTTATCACATAACAAGCTGTAGCCACAACTTCCTTCCACAACTCCTTTTGCAACCCGGCGTTACTCGGCATACTCCTTGCTCTCTCTAGAAGAGTCCTGTTCATGCGTTCAGCAACTCCATTTTGCTGAGGAGTATAAACCGTGGTCTTATGTCTCTCGATCCCTGCATCCTTGCAATAGCTGTCAAACTCCTTGGAAGTAAACTCACCACCATTGTTAGTTCTTAAACACTTTATTGTTCTACCAGTGCTGTTTTCTACCAATGCTCTAAACTGTTTGAAAACTGAAAAAACATCAGACTTCCTTTTCAACATGTAGACCCACACTTTCCTAGAAAAGTCATCAATGAACGACACAAAATATGACGAGCCACCATATGACACTGTAGGGGCTGGACCCCAAACATCTGAATGGATATAATCAAGTATGCCTTTACTAGTATGTTTGCATGTTTTAAATTTTTGTTTACTTTGTTTTCCAAACAAGCAATGCTTACAGAAATCTAACTTTCCAGACCTTAGATTAGGAAGTAACTTGCGATCAGCCAAAATTTTCAACCCTCTTTCGCTCATATGGCCCAACCTTTGATGCCATAAGCGAATGGAACTACTGTCATGTTCAGACACCGTAGACACATGAACTAACCCTATTCTTCCTTCTAATTGAAACAGATTTCCTACTTTCTTAGCTTTCATTACTATTAAAATACCTTTATAGATTTTCATAACTCCACCTTGAATTACAGTTTTATATCCATTCGTATCCAATGCTCCTAAAGAAATTAGATTTTTCCCTTAAGTCTGGAACATGTCTTACATCTGTTAACAACTTAGATGTGCCATCAAACATTTGCAGTTGTATGCTTCCTATCCCAACAATATTAGATGTGACATCATTACCCATGTACACGACTCCATCATTAACTGATCTATACATCTTAAACCATTCTCTATGAATACACATGTGGTTTGATGCACCGGAATCTAACAACCAATGTTGATCATGATTTGACATATTAATAGACAACACTTCGTCGCTCATACCTGAACCAGATGTCGAACCTGTATCTGTCGCATTTGCCTCCTTCTTCTCTGTCGAAGAATCTGCTTTAGAAGTTTGCTGCTGTCGCTTCCAGCAGTCCTTCTTCAGGTGTCTAGCTTTCCCACAATGCCAGCACTTCACCTTTGTCTTCTTTCCTTTAGACTTTGAACGAGAGTTGCTATGCTTACCACCGGAGTGTCTCTCTCTCGAGCGACCTCTGGCCATCATTACCTCTGATGTAGAGGTGTCTGCATTCGACCTCTTCCTCGTCTCCTCAGCCTCAGACAACAAGACTCCAAGCACATCGTTCTCAAAACGGACACTTTGAGTTTTCGCCATCTTGTTTCAGCAAAAAACACAGTAATCTCCAAAAAACTTTAAATGAAGTTAATCTCAAAACACTGCCTATGCCTTTAAAAACAAACTGATATCTGCCCTTTGTACTTCACATACAAATTTCTGCAATGTGCACTTATATGTCTGTGCTTTCATACCATATGCAAATGGTATATTCAAATTCAATTTTTAAATGCCACCCTTCACCTTAATAAAAAAATGCCCTTAACCTTCACATAATGCCATATTGATTTTCAAAGGAAAAATCAATTTTAAATGGCATATAGATTTTTAAATGGAAAATTGATTTAATGAAATGCCTCAGTATTAAAGGACTTCATGAAAAACTTTACCCTTTACCATATAAAAGGGCCTTTCCTTTTAATACAAATCGATTTAATTTTTTTTTTTGTTTTTTAAAAAAATGCCACCATTATAATCGATTTAAAATATAACCTTCTACACTCCATACCATATGCAATTGGCATTGGTATTTAATAATTACCAAAAGATTCAAAATCGATTTTTTGTTTTTTTAAACCACCACCATATAAATCGATTTATTATTTTTTACTACCACTCAAAACAAATCGATTCATAACAAATTGATCCATAAAAACTTTAAAAAAAAAACGGTGGCTTAAAAGTCACTCACGGCATTCGCATTATGTCCTGGCATCACGGCATTTGCATTCTGTCCTGGCATTCTGTCACGGCATTTGCTTTCAATCGATTTTTAATTCACCTCTAATGCAGCGTTCACTTAAACCAGCGTTCAAAGGCATATCGACTCTTCAGAAAATCGTTTTTTAAACCCATTTCAAAAACGTTGAAATGAAATACGGCATTGATCTTTCACGGTTTTCAGGTGCTGCCTCCACTGTCAACGCTGCCACGCCTTTTTACTGAACTGCATTCAAATCGTTTGACCGTAGCATATAGAAAATCGTTTGACCGTAGCTCCACCTCCACGCACGTGCACCTCTACGCAGCACCAATGCAACAAACCTCCACCGCGCAGGTTGAATAGCGCCTTCCTCCACTGTGCGCTCCTCCAACAAAGCTCCGACGCACAGCTAACTGAACCAAAAAATACAAAAGGCCACGAGTTGTCGCTTGTAAAGCCTGCAAGTGCTGCACAGTGCACTGGGCTTCTATGCTCCCTCCAGCACGTAATTCCAACGCACCAGCAGCAGTGGATATACCACCACGCAGCGGTGCACCAGCAACGCACCAAACAACTATGCTCCAGGCAGCTTCTTCAAAACCTCCAACACGCTTTGATATCAATTGTTGGACAGTGCGCAACAAATTTAATAAACACAACAGCAAATTAATCATGCACAGGAAAGACACACAGCTTTAACGTGGTTCACCCAAACCTGGTGGGCTACGTCCACACAACAGGGCATTGGCAGTCTTTATTAATTCAAACTGGAGATTACAATTCTCATACACTCTCACTCCTTGCAAACAATCCGTATGGATATCTGTTATATAGCAGGAGAATCTAACAGCTCTCAACTCAAATTTAGCTAGCATTAACTCCCTCCCAACAAACTGGAGTTAATCTAGCAACAATTTCCTAATTTTTGTCACCTACTGAGATTTTTCCTATTCTATTCAAAACAGAAAATCTCAACACACCAGCATCGCGGCTGAACCTGTGGTCTTGCCGATCGCATTCCAGATGTACACACCCTGTACCAGACTGGCTGCAATGAAAATACACTGCAATATTTTGTGTGAATGCAGATAAATTCAAATTTTAAATTGACGGAATTTGCCACGCCACACTTTGATTTAATTGCTGTGTCCTGTTCGTTGTCAGACCTTGAAACTATCCACTCATCACCATAGATGCATGTTGGAAAAAAAGCGCAGCCAGAAAACTCAGAAGACCTCGTAACCTTGACCATGCTATTTATGGGCATGCTTCTCATGGCATGGCAGTATAGATGTATGATCATTGTCACATCATTCTGAAAAAGTGGCATTATAGACCACTCCAAACAAAACATCGACAGCTTGATTTTGCCACTGGTAAACTTAGCATGATTAAGTAAATTTACATACAAATAAAATATGTTTCGGAAAGCCATCTTTCTTGGATGGGAAGAATAAATAAATCTCCACTATCGGACTTGAGAGCATGGCAGATTTTAGTGGGATTCTCCTCTATCCCATGTAGTGGAATAATGTAGAGAAATTGTTACAAAGTCCATGACGAGCTGTAGCAAACTGCCTTTATACATTTATCTTATTCTCACCAACACTGTTACCCTGCAAAGAGAGATCAACATAGAAGAAGTGGTCATTGAGAGATTATATAGAAGCATTTGTTTGTTGGATCGATCTGATAATTTCGAACACACAAAGAAAATAAAAATTCCTCAATTCAATATAGAGATTAAAAACAAATTGCTGAAAGAGAGATAAACATTCTATTTAATTAAAATAAAAGTCTGTTACAAAATGAAAATATTCAGAACGAATTTTTGGATTACAATGGAAATCTTCTGGCTATTTAACACACACAATGCTTAAAAAAAACTTGTTTCTGCTCTCTGTTACACAATAGAAAATCCACTATCCGCACACGGAATATGCATTATATATATATATATATATATATATATATATATATATATATATATCAAAATATATAACCTGTGTTTAAAAACTAAAACATAACGGGGTGAATAAAAACAAATACAATAAAAATTTATGCTAAGGTTTAAAACCTTATTTCATCGTGCCGCATATAACAAAATACATCAACCTTTATACATTTTGTGGAGTGCTTGGAAGACCGTGGAGCTACTGTAATTGGTCCGGAGGGAGGTGACGTCACCTCCTCCAGTGGATCAACTTTCCCTTTACTGCTCAAGTTTGGATGCCCGCGGAATGTTGCTGGTTGTGCATTAAATGAGGTTGGTGGAGAATTCATGGTTGGTAGATGAACTACGACCTTTAATTAAAAAATGCATTTGCTCGTTTTAAATAAGAAATTTAATATGAGGTGGAGTGTAAGTGCAAAATTGGTTTTCAACTGCAGCCTTCTATCCTTCAACATTCCCATCAGAGTTAACTCGTCGTCCTTCTGCTCTGTGGGCAGTTGGAATTAATTTCCAATACTCCTCCTTAATTACGACTGTTGTATTCTTTCATGCCCAAACATTTTCTGAGATAGTTAAAACTCTTCTGCGTTAATGGCTTTGTGAGGATATCAACAAACTGTTCCTCTGTCCTGCAATGCTGCAAAACAATCTCACCATTATTAACCAGTTCTCTTATAAAATGAAATTTTGCATCAATATGATTTGTTCTCTTATGGAAGAAAAAATTCTTTGATAAAGCTATCGCTGAGCTATTATCACAATAAATTGTTGTTCCTTTGTGTTGTTCATGACATAAATCTCTAAGCATTCTTCTCATCCATACTGCTTGGCATGTTGTTGTTGTTGCTGCCACATATTTTTCCTCTGATGTTGATAAAGAAACTATTGGTTGCTTCTTGGAAGCCCATGAAATGGCCCCCGATCCGAAATGAAACACATATCCAGATGTGTTCTTCATGTCATCTACATTTCCAACCCAATCACTGTCAGTATAACTAATCAATTTAAAATTTTCAGATGGGGAGTATGAAATACCATACCTCTTCATTCCATTCACATACCTTAGAATCCTCTTCGTTGCCTACCAATGAGTCTCTTTTGATGTTTCCATGAATCTGGAAATTAAACTTACAACATGCATAATATCTGGCCTAGTTGCAGTCAAATACATGAGGCTGACAACTATGATTTTATACAAACTTGGATCAAAATCCTTGTTTTTGTCTTCTTTACTCAATCTTAACCCCATGACAGTTGGAGTTATAGCTGCCTTGTTGTTCTTCATGTTGAATCTTCTTAACAGTTCAACATATTTTTCTTGGAAAATAATAATCCCACTTTCATTTGGCTCTACTTCTATTCCAAGAAAATATCTCAAAAAACCCAAATTAGTCATTTCAAATTCACTCTTCATGACTTCTTTAAAATCAGCAATGAGAGAAACTTCATTTTCAGTAAAAATTAAATCATCTACATATAAAACAACAATGAAAATCTTACCATCATTTTCTTTTATGTAGAGTGTGGGTCCTCCATCACATTTCTCAAATCCATTTTTAGTCAGGTAAGCATCTATCTTGTTCTACCATGCTCTCAGTGCTTGTTTCAGCCCATAAAGAGCTTTATTCAATCTACATACTTTGTGCTCTTGGCTTTCAATCTCATAGCTTAGAGGTTGTTCAACATATCCATCTTCTTTCAACACTCCATTCAGGAATGCAGATTTCACATCAATTTGATAAACCTTCCATTTCTGTTGTGTTGCTATGGACAACATTGTTCTCACTATTTCCATCCTTGCAACCGGTGCAAAGGTTTCTTCATAATCTCTTCCTCGTTGCTGCTTGTAGCATTTGACAACAAGTCTTGCTTTGTGCCTTTCAATATTGCCTTCAGCATTTCTCTTGGTCTTATAAACCCATTTTACTCCAATGACTTCTTTACCTCTAGGGAGGTCCACTAACTCCCATGTATTACTCTTTTCTATTGCACCAATCTCTTCGTTCATTGCTTCAATCCATTTTTCTTCCTTTACAACATCTTCAAAATGAATTGGGTCATCCACATGACAATAAAAAGCAAATAAAGAGTTCAGACTAGCATTATCATTTACCTCTCCTTGTTCATAAATCTCACTCAAATTTCTGAATCTCGATCTTCTTGGTGTACTTGGAGTTCCACTTGAACTTGAGGGAGTTTCAGTTCCCTGTGGTGTGCTTGAAGAAGCACTTCCTTGATTTGTCAAGGTTGTTCTATTTCCAGCTTGTGGTGTGGTCTTTTGTGCTTATGGTGGTGGAAGAGGAGTCACCAAGGAGGGATTAGTTACTGTTGTCCCTTCCTCTTGTTCTTCATGAGACACACATGTCTTCACATTCACTAATTTATTTAAGCTTCCATCACAAGCTTCTTCTTCAATAAACTGCACATCTCTGCTTATTATTACTTTCTTGGTGGATGGATTATAGAGTTTGTATGCCTTGGACTCATCACTGTATCAAACAAAGATACACTTCTCCCCCTTTCTGTCAAGCTTATTTCTCAATTGATTTGGTACATGTGCATAAGCCACACATCCAAAAACTTTCATGTGAGTGACAAACTGCTTTGTTCCACTCCATTCTTCTTTCGGAACTCTGTTCATGACAGCTTTGGTTGGGCATCTATTCAATATATACACTGTACAATTGACAGCTTCAGCCCAATACTCATTTGGAAAATGTTTTTCCTTCAACATACTTCTGACCATGTCCTTTCTACAACACTGTTTTGCTGAGGTATGTACCTTGTGGTAAACTGCTTATGTATGCCATTCTCTCTACAGAAACGTAGGAACTCTTTGGAGATGTATTATCCACCTCTGTCAGTTCTTAACACTTTGATGTAGTGCCCACTCTACTTCTCAACAAGAGCTTTCAAGTGGCAGAACTGTTCAAACACTTCACTCTTCTGTTTCAATAAATACACACATGTATGTCTAGTGTAATCATTTATGAATGTCAAAAAATATTTGCTTCCAGCTAAAGATGGTGTTTGCATTGGTCCATCAAAATCTGAGTGGACAATTTCTAAGGGTGTATTTTCCCTTATACTCTTCCCTGTTGGAAATCTTTCATGTGTTTTTTTCCCAAGATGCAGCATTCACAAAGGCTGTCTAGTTTCTCAATCAATGGTAATCCCTTTACCATTCCCTTTTTGTGCAACCAGTTCAGGCCTCCGAAATTGAGATTTCCAAATCTCAAGTGCCATAACCAATTTTTATCTTTCACTTCCTCTTGAAAGACCTCTAATGTTACAGCTTCTACATTTCTTCTTTCCTTCAAGTCTGTTCTGAGCTTGAGAGGAAACATATTATTGCTTGTCATCTGCACCTCTGTAATGACTTTCTTGCTTGGAGGTATGTCCATGATTTTTCTCCCATCATCTTTAAAGAATATGTTGTAACCCTTGTTTATGAGTTGTCCAATGCTCAAAA